>JANHMN010000002.1:144329311-144418274 GCA_030674055.1 Rhabdomys pumilio
TCTCTCTCTCTCTCTCTCTCTCTCTCTCTCTCTCTCTCTCTCTCTCTGTCTCTCTCTCATGTGCTCACCCTGATGAAAACCAGCTGCCTTGTTTTAAGCTGTCCTACAAAGAGGCTTAGTGACAAGGAATGCAGGTAAGCTTCTGGATGAGAGCAAGGGAAGAAATGTGTCTCAAAATGAAACCTATGGAGGAAGAATCCAGTCAGTTCTTCCCAGGGTGCATCTGGAAAGGGACACACCCTAGGTCCAGCAGTCTTGAAGCTGGAGCATCAGATAGTGCTATCTGTCCAGATTCTACACAGAAGACTGAGAAAGCACATGCTCATTGCCTAAGCCTCCAAGGATTAGGGGCAATCTGCTCCATAATACTAAGTAACCAATGCAGTGAAAGGTGAGCCTTAGGAAACAGAGGGAAGAAAACCCACTCATAGCTCTCCCCCTTAGCTGCAGGCCCAGATTTAGGTTTTGCATACTGTGGTGGTTTGAATATGTTTGGCCCAAGGAGTGGCACTATGAGGAGATGTAGCCTTGTTGGAGTAGGTGTGGCCTTGTTGGAGGAAGTGAGTCACTGTCAGAGTGGGCTATGAGATCCTTCTCCTAACCACCTAAAAATCAGTCTTCTCGCAGCAGCCGTCAGATAAAGATGTAGAACTCTCAGCTTCTCCTGCACCATGCCTGCTTGGATGCTGCCATGTTCCTACCTTGGTAATACTGGACTGAACCTCTGAACATGTAAGCCAGCCCCAATTAAATGTTGTCCCTTATAAGAGTTGCCTTGGTCATGGTATCTGTTCAAAACAGTAAAACCCTAATTAAGACAGAAGTTGGTACCAGGGACTGGGGTAGTGTTGTGATAGGCCTGACCATGTTTTTGTTTGGAAGAATGTGGATTTGGGGACTTTGGAGTTGGAAAGCCATGGAATGCTGTAAGTGTGTCTTAACAGACCCTCCTATTAGGAATATGGAAGACTGTGGTGCTGAGGGTAATTTGAATTGTGTAGGCCTGCTGGCCCAAGAGGTTTCAATGGAGAAGAATGTTAGTATGTGATATTTTGGTGAAGAACATGGCTGCCTTTTGCCACTGTCTGAAGAATCTGCCTGAGGCTAATGTGAAGAGATTTAGATTAATTGCTTTGACAAAACAACCTGGTCTAAATTCTGTTGTGTGGTTACTAAAGTTAACACTTACGAAGAACATTTTTTTTCTTTTTTCTGATTCTTTTTTTTTTTTAAATTGGATATTATATTTACATTTCAGATTTTAGCCCCTTACTCCATTCCCCCCTCTGTCCAGGAACTCCTTATCTCATCCCCCCTCCTCCTGCTTCTATGAGGGTGTGCCCCCACCTACCGCCCTCTCCCACCTCCCCACACTCAAATTCCACCCCCCCCCACTCAGTGTTCAGCCTTTGTGTGTCCAAAGGTCTCCTCTCCCACCTATGCCCGACAAGGCCATCCTTCCCTACATATACAGCTGGAGTCAAGGATCCCTCCTTATGTGCTCTCAGGCTGGTGGTTTAGACTCTGGGGAGCTCTGGTTGGTTGGTATTGTTGCTCTCCTCATGGGGCCACAAACCCTTTCAGCTCTTTCAGTCTTCTCTCTAATTTCTCCATTGGTAACCCTTGATCAGATCAATGGTTAGCTGTGAGCATCTGCCTCTGGGTATGTCAGACTCTGGCAGACCTCTAAGGAGACAGCTGTATCAGGCTCCTGTCAGCATGCACTTCCTGACATCCACATCAGCGTCTACCTTTGGTGACTGCACATGGGATGGATACCCAGGTGGAATGGTCTCCAGATGGCCCCTCCTTCAGTTTCTGTCCCACACTTTGTCTCCATATTTGCTCCCTTGGGTATTTTGTTACTCCTTCTAAGTAGGACCTAGACATCCACACTTGTTCTTCCTTCTTTATGAGCTTCATGTGGTTTGTTAGTTGAATCTTGGCTATTTCAAGCTTTTGGGCTAATATCCGCTTATCAGTGAGTAAATACCATGTGTGTTCTTTTGTGATTGGGTTACCTCACTCAGGATAATATTTTCTAGTTCCATCCATTTACCTAAGAATTTTTCGAATTCATTGTTTTTAATAGCTGAGTAATACTCCATTGTATAAATGTACCACATTTTTTTGTATCCATTCCTCTGTTGAAGGACATCTGGGTTCTTTCCAGCTTCTGGCTATTATAAATAAGGCTGCTGTGAACATAGTGGAGCATATGTCCTTGTTATATGTTGGGGCATCTTCTGGGTATATGCCCAGGAGTGGTATAGCTGGGTCCTCAGGTAGTGCTATGTCCAATTTTCTGAGAAACCGCCAGACTAATTTCCAGAGTGGTTGTACCAGCTTGCAATCCCACCAACAATGGAGGAGCGTTCCTCTTTCTCCACATCCTTGCCAGCATCTACTATCACTTGAATTTTTGATCTTAGCCATTCTGACTGGTGTGAGGTGGTATCTCAGGGTTGTTTTGATTTGCATTTCCCTGATGACTAAGGATGTTGAACATTTCTTAAGCTGCTTTTTGGCCATTCAAGTTTCCTCAGCTGAGAATTCTTTGTTTAGCTCAGTACCCCGTTTTTAATAGGGTTATTTGGTTGTCTGGAGTCTAATTTCTTGAGTTCTTTGTATATATTGGATATTAGCCCTCTATCGGATGTGGGATTGGTTAAGATCTTTTCCCAATCTGTTGGTTGCTGTTTTGTCCTATTGACAGTGTCCTTTGCCTTACAGAAACTTTGCAATTTTATGAGAAATTTTCCCATTTGTCAATTCTTGATCTTAGAGTATAAGCCATTGGTGTTCTGTTCAGAAACTTTTCCCCTGTGCCTAGGTATTCGAGGGTCTTTCCCACCTTCTCTTCTATTAGTTTCAGTGTATCTGGTTTTATGTGGAGGTCTTTTATCCACTTGGTCTTGAGCTTTGTACAGGGGGATAAGAATGGATTAATTTGCATTTTTCTACATGCTGACCTCCAGACAAAGAACATTTTAATGAAAAGGAGCAAGCTGAGAAAGGAAAAATATCAATTGTGTGGTTCAAGTAATAAAAGAGCACCAGGAAGTGAAATGGAGCTGAATCCTATGTTCAAGGATATAAACAGATTAAGGGAGCGCTGAATTAGGGACATGATCCTACCCAGCTAAGCTTAGGTCGAAGCATGGTGGTTCACACACCTTTGATCTCAGCATTCAGGAGACAGAGTCATTCAGATCTTTGAGTTCAAGGTTAATCTACAGAGCAAGTTCCAGGACAGCCAAGCTTAGGCAGTCGAGGAGTTGAAAAACAGGAAGTGATAATGAAATAGAACGGGGGCCATGTTCTAACCCCAGCAGGCAGCAGAGCTCAGCAGCTTTAGAGTCAAGATGGAAGGGACTACTGGGACAATTGATGCTGGTTAGCTGGACTTAAGATATTAGAGGTGATAAGAAGAGATGAGCATCACTGAGGTGAAATCTGGGAAGTGTTTTCTGAGAGCACAAAGAAACTGTGTTCCAGAGGTAGTCAAGGTTGTACCTCATGCTGCAGCTGGAATTGGTGATGCAGAGGTGTCTCCCAGGTGGTACTGGTTTTGAAGGTATGCTAACTGAAAAATAAGATGCAGTTTTTATTCACCTTACATGTGCATCTGTGTGCAGAGTGAAATAAAGTATGTGTCTTAGGGTTTTACTGCTGTGAACAGTATATTAAGCTATAAGCATTTTCATGTTGTTATAAAAATTTTCATTCTTATGATTTCTTACTGGCTAAACAAATATTCTCAAGGGAAAGTGCATAGTTAATTTCTTGTCTATTCTTGGTCATTTCAGTTGTTTCTTATTTTATTTGCAATTACAAATAAGGTACCACCCCTCATCTTTGTTTATGGGCCACTGTCTTCTATTTATTACCACTTACAATTCCTCATGCCTGTCTCTTTCTTGAGTACATCTCTCAATTGCTGTAGTAACACTTTGACTAATGCTCGTGATGGATGGGCAGCAAAATTTGATCACATCCCCCTCCAAGCTGTTTGTATTCTTCCCTCCTTCCTTTCCTCCCTCCTTTACATTGTCTTCCTCCCTGAGGCAGAAGTTTCTGGTCGAGTCAGTCACATGATACAGACGCACGTGATGTTTTGCTGAAGCAAGACCCATGAGAGAGCTAGCCTACTTTTGATTTGGAAAAGCGTTGGGTCAGAGGGTTTGGCCTGTGCTCAGTCCTCAAATTTCAGAATACTGTGGTGACTGTAAGTACTTAAAGTTACTCAAATCATTGTTAGGGTTGTGAAGGAGGGACAGGGTGGGATGGGAGGGGAAGGGAGGAAGAGACTTTTCCAGGGAATAGGACCTAATTTCCTTTGCCTAAACCCCATCCCTTACAGGACTCACTAGATTCCAGTAGCATCACCGGCTGGCCACCAACCTTGAGCACACGGGCCTTGGGGGACATTTGAGATCTCAACCAGGCGAACATCCCTAGTCTCATCCTTCAGTACCGTAGCGTCAGCTCTAATAAGAAGCATCTGCTGCTGCTTCATATAGTGAACTGCAAGGACGTTTTCAACAATATCTGTGAACAATTTTATCTCTCAAAAAATTGTGAAAAGTTCTGAAAGGTATCATTGGGTAAACTCAACCAAGAATCAAAAGATTAGCTTTTACAGAGTGGAGCAATATCTGTGACAAACACGGAATTAAAACATGGAAGTGTTCAGTGAACGCCACCGGGCAGAGTTCAGTATCAGGTGAAGTACAGTGAGAAATGAATAATAAGAGAACCAGAGAAGTTCCTGGTTATTAAGCTGTTAAGAGAAGTAATTGCAATTTTTTTTTATAAAGCAGGCTAACATACCATCAAGTATCAAATATCCTCACACTATTCTTAGGAGCTGGTGGTATAGGCTAAGAAGCCTACATACAGAAAGCCGACTGTCCCCAGCACCACACAGCAGAGGGAAACTATACTTTAGGCCCCAGGTTCTGTAATTTGATTTGTTTGTGATTTTCCATGTTAGCTTTCATGAAGATTAGCTCTAGAAGGGAGGCCTTTTTACCATCAAGGAGAGGTCTTCACACAGCTAGAGACTGGTAGAAGGAAATTGTGACAGGAGGCTCCCCTTTTGCCCCTGGAATCCACACCCGCCATCCTCTGGCTGTTTACTGGATCCCTACCTGTGGAGACAGCCAGCATCAAAGGCTCCTTGCCTTTAGCTTTCCATTGGTATTGCCAAAGGAGAGCTGGTTATTATTTCTCTGCTTGCTTTTCAGAGATTTCATCGGTTGGCTGTGTCATGGCCACAGACATTGGTATACATCTGAGTAACTTCTCTATACCCTGTGTCAACTGCCAAGTGCAAATAGTCTGAGGGTACTACAGTACTGTGCCTTGCTAACTGACCCACACAGTCAAACTCCTCAGATTATCCTATCTGGAGTTTGCTGTCTGCTTTCTTCTGGGACTCTGACTGACACACAAGCTTCATTGTCACCAACCAGACCTGTTGATGTCAGATGTCTTCCTCAGTCAGTCTCTGCGTTATTATGATTGCTGTGTTGTTGTTGTTATTTTGAGTCAAGTCTGACGCTACCTGGAGCTCACCAATTTGGTAATATTAGTTGGCGAGTGAGATTTGGGGGTTCCTTGTGGTCCCCCATTTTCCTCCCCCCATGCTGGAATCACAAACTTTACCACTATGCTCTGCTTCTTTTGTGGGTGCTGGAGATCTGAACTCAGGTCCTCATGCTCGAGCCATTGCATTAAAGCATTTGCATTTATTATTACAATTACTATGTTTATGTGTGTTTGTGTGTGTGCAGATATGCACATATGTGTGGCACATATGCACAGGACAGAGGACAACTTTTGGAGTTGATTTTCTCCTTCTACTGAGGTCCCAGGGGTTGAACTCAGCTTGGCTTGTGAAACAGGTGCTTTTACTCAACAAACCTCAAGTGCCCAGTTGTCTCAACCAATACACTTTGAGATTGTTTGGAAATGGTTTAGATGGACACTAATTAAATATCTCACCTTCTCAGGCAGGATGTAGTGGGGTGGGTGTATAATCCTAGCAGTGGGGAGATGGGATAGAGAGATTGTCAAAAGTTCAAAGCCCACTTGCCCTACATAGGGAGATTCTGGCTTAAGCCACAAAACGAAACAAAAAGTTCTAACTTTCTTGATCTTTTATAGTTTTAGTTAAGATAAATTCTATTTATTGAATGCTTCAGGGTCTTCACAATGGGATCAAGAGAACTGAGCAGACAGCAGTTTTTATGTTGGTCACTTGGTAATAATATTGTGCTTTCTCCACAGAGCCCCTCACATTCAAACTAAACAGCTACATCAACGATAAAATTAAAATTACACCAATAGATTTTTTGAAAGCTTTTGTTTTGATGCAGTAAGGTCTATTCTTAAAAACTTATTTATTTTTTATGCATGTGGGTGTGTTGTCTGCATGTATATCTGTGCACTACCTGTATGCATTGACCATGGAGTCGAGAGAAGAATGTGTTGGATGCCCTGGCACTGGAGTTGTAGGTAGTTGTGAGCTACCATGTGGTTGCTGGGAATTGAACTCAGAACCTCTGGAAGAACAGCCAGTGCTCTTAACCACTGAGCCATCTCTCCAGCCCCAGTGACATCTATTTATATACTTTAAGTTTTCATCCCTGCTAGCAAGTTTATCCAGGACGTTTCCCACAGTTTGAGTATTTTTAATCTTTAGGCTGCTGGTGCTTCTCCCTTGTTCCTGACTGAAAAGAACTAGTATGTGAATCCTACCCCCCTCCCCACCCCGATGCTGACTGTAATGCTAGGCTGGGTTGGTGTCCCCATTCTATTCTTTTCTGGAGACTTTCCAATTTGTTCTCACTTCCTCCTGTGGGCTGGAAACATACTTGGTGCATGTAACTTTGTCATCTCCAGTTTCCATCATTCCAGTAACATCTTCAGTGGCCACCTCAGGAAATATTAACCCAAGCTTACTTAGGAAGGAAAATGACCTTTCCATTAGACTTGTTCTAGGCTTTAAGTAGAAGCCAGAGGCCATGTTCCTTAATGTTTCTTTTCTTTATTTTTTCCCAATAAAATTGTGGTCCTACTGGGATGAACAGGATTAAAAACAAATTTAGCTGGGTGTGGTGGCACATATTTGTAATCCCAATGGAGGGAGGAGGTTTCAGAGGTTGAGGCTATCGTGGGTGTGGTAGTTTGAATGAGAAATGCCCCCCATGGTCTTGGACCTTTGAATACCTGGTCTGAGTGAATGGCACTGTTTGGGGAGGTCTAGGTGTGTAGACTTTTTGGAGGAACTAGGTCACTGGAGCAGCTTTGAGATGAAATCCTCCTGCCAATTCCGCTTTACTCCCCCTGCTTCCTGCTCACGGTCAAGATGTGATCTTTTAGTTTCTGGCTCTTGCCACCATGCCTGTCACTTTTGGCAGTGCTTCCAGGCTAGGATGGGCACAGTCTTTCTGGAACTGTAAGCCCCAAATAAACTCCCCCTTCTATAAGTTGCTTTTGGTCATAGTGTTTTATCATAGCAACAGAAAAATAACTAAAGCACTAGGCTGTGCAACCAGATCAGGACCAGTCAAGCTCTATAGTAAGAGCCTGTCTCAAGAAACTAAGGGTTGGGAAATACAACCCAGTAGGAGAGTATTTGCCTTCCATGTGTCCATGGGCAGGGCCCTGGCTGTAATTCTCAGCTCTTCAAAGCAAGCAAACAAAAAGGTAACCTAGTAATGAGTGGTTTAACTAAGCCAGATTCTTCTTAGAATTACAATGGATACATATTGACAGATTAGTAACTGATTTTCATTGCTCTTATGCTCATATTTACAGCTACTATTTTATTTAAATCATTTTTATTAATAAGATTAATTAGGGGGAATTGTGTACGACATAGTTTTTCTTAAGGACTTACTAGGAGAAGTAAGACTGGAGAGGTGACTCGGTGATTAAGAGCACTTACTGCTCTTGCACAGAATCCAGGCTTGGTTCCTAGCACTCACATGGTAGCTCCCAACCATTTGTGGTTCCAGTTTTAAGGACTCTCATGCCCTGACTTCAGTAGGTAACAGACATACACATGGTGCGCAGACATACACATAGGCACTCACACATACACATAATTAAAAAAATCTTTTTAAAAGAGTAAAAAAAGAAGAGATTTATTTTATTATAAAATTTTAATTTATTAATTTTTAATTATTTAATTTATTTATTTTTAGTTATCTGTATGCCTGTATGAGAATATGTATAGGTGTTGTCAGAGGCCAGAGGACGGCATCAGATCCTCTGGAGCTGAAGTTACAGGTGATTGGGAAAAGCTTGATGTGGGTGCTGAGAACCAAACTTAATGTCCTCTGGAAGAACAGCAAGTGCTCTTAATCACTTAAGTAATTGTTCCAGCCCAAGAACTTTTAGGGTATAGGAAAAAAGTGTAAGTATTAAGACTAAGGCACTAAGGCAATGAACCAGGAATTGATAGTAATCTCTTATTAGTTAAAATTAGATACGGATACAAGAGCCAAGATGGCGGTTCAGTTTTCTTTCTTGAGGAAATCTAGAGGCGGGCAGTAACTGAAGTCATCAGGGAGCCGAGCTCCTGCTGTCTTTCTGCTTTTCAGTCTAGTGTTTCATCTCATGGTCCAAAGTAGCCACTGAAGGTCTAGCTGTCATGACTGCAATCCAGCCAACAAGGAATAAGGATGTATGCATATTTTGTACTTCACAAAATATAGACATAAAACACAGGCCATACTGTAAGCTGAGAGATGTCACTTAATGTTCGGCTACCTCTCAGCTAAACATCCCCAGCACCGCTGTGAGGCGGAAGGAAGGAGCAGAGGAGCAGGCAGCAATTGGAGAGCACTAGCAGGAAAGCTCCCAGGAGCAAGCATCTCCAGAAAACGAGTCCCTCAGAATTTGTCTTCCAACATCGAATGGCTTTAAATACACTTTAAATCATTTTTAGGAACGTTTTTATAATCAGACCAAATGCACGACTCTCAGGAGCCTAGTATCAGGAGCTCATCACAAGAGCTCTTAATGTTGGTGCCGAGAATGAAGACCGTATGAAAGTTGAAAACAGAGGACCTCGGAGTGAGGGCTGAGTGGACTCTGGAGCCCCGCAGCAGCCCAGCACACCGTGAGCAATGGTTTTGATCATTGTCAGTGGAATTGCCCAAATCGCTGATTTGGGACTTGGGGACGTCCATCTAGATCCAATTCTTCTAAATAGCATCGCCATGCTTGCTTTTACAAATCAGGAAACTCAACTCAGAAGAAAAACAGTTTCTTTTCTTCTTCGTTCCTTTTTTTTTTTTTTTTTTTTACCAGTGGAGCGTTTGCTCTCTCAAATGAGTCAGTTTCAATCCTTTCTCGTCATTTCCTACAACAGTAATGTATTCGTCTAGTACTGTTTAAGTTAACTTAATGAGTTCAGTTTGCCATTAGGGAATGATTTATGTCCCACGAAAAACAGAGCTTTTCTAATATGTGTGAAAGGAATCTCCAAAGACCTTTCCCATCATCCAATGGCCATCACATTTTGGCTGTATGCAAACTTCCCTCTGGATGACGATGACCGTCCAACTTTACCCCCTAGAAGGTGGGGACCCTTTCTATTTTACCTTGCCTCTAGTACACAGCACAGTGGTTCTCACAGATAAAACTGGCACCCCAAAATATTTATTCAAAAATTCTGAAGCTGGCGCATCATACACAATGCCAATAGAACTACAAAAATTAGCAGTGGCTTCTGATTAGTCAGTCATCTCTTCCAGCTCCAAGAGAAACAGAAAGTCCAGAGTCAGGCAACCCAGGGGAGTCTGGAGCTTTTGTAAGACGTGAGAAGGGAAAATATTTACCGTACTTGACAACAGCTCAGCCGTGTGAGAAATCCACAGCTGTGTACCATAGTGAAGCAAAGGAAGCCCCACGGCTGGCTTAAGCATTTTACCACACCTGCTTGCAGAGCTGCTCCTTTTGCTACTTCTGTTGCCAATTCTGCCCATTTGCCAAAATAAAGATGTTCCTTTAGGCAGCCAGACCTCAGCTGCCAAGATGAACTAATGACTTCAGGATGGGAGGCAAAGGCTTCCTGTAGGATTTCCTGGACAGATACAACTATATATCAGTCCCTGTGGAGTTCCTGTTTAAATACAGAGGAAAGTAACTTAAAATTATTGACATAAAAATTACTAACATACATTTTTTCCAGTCTTTCATTTGTCTTACAATGTTTTCTTGTTTAATTTTATTTTGGTTTTCTATATTGAGTTTTTTTTTTAACTTAAATCTTCTCTAAGTAAACTTTAAAATTTTTAATTTAAATGGTTGTCATGATTTTTTATCATTCATCTTTACATAGTGAGACCCCAATTTTAGATGTAAGTTAAATTGCGTGCAGAATCACGGAAATTACACAATTTATATTTTGCAGCACAAACATGCTCTTAGGAAAACTCTGGAGAGAAAAAGGAAAATCTCTAACAAGAGGCTTTAATTTCCCCTCCTGGCGCACCTTTTTCCACTCTGTATGTTATACAATGCTTGCCTTGGACTTGCTTTGAGTATTGCTGACTTTTGCTGGAACTGCTATGTTCATGCAACATCAGAAATATTACATGCATCGGTGCCTGGTACTGCAGGTCTGTAGTCCCAACTATTCAGGAGGCAGATACAGGAGGAGTTCAGGGCTGGCCTGGGCAATGTAAGGAGACTCTAACTGAAATTAAAAGTAAAAAAAGACCCGGGGATGAAACTTAATTGAAGAACCTAGCCTAGCACACACAAAGCTCTAAGTCTGGTCCCAGTACAGAAGGAGGAAGGAAAACAGGGAGAGAGGGAGGGAGAAAAGAGAGGGAGAAAAGGGAGAAAGAGGGGGAAAGAGAGAGGGAGGGAAAGAAGGGAGGGAGAGGACTGGTGGATGAACAGGTTTCCTGAAAACTTCACTTAGAAAACACTTTCAAAATGACACCCTCAAAGCAGCAAACCAAGTGTGGGTCTACTGTGAATGCTGGGCCCTGTGTACCTGTGCAGGTCAGAGGCCCAGGAAACCAGCCCAGAAGATAAAACTGAAGTAAATGTCACCTTTCTTACTTTTCCTCTTTTCAAATTTGAAATATCAGTAACCATATAAGTACACGCTGGCAGGGAGTGATAGCTCAGTGGTTAGGAGCACTCGCTGCTTTTCCAGAGGACCCCAGTTTGGTTTCTAGCACCCAAATCAGGCAGTTCACAGTCACCTATAGCTCCAACTGCATGGGGTTTCAATATCTTCTGACCTCTGGGTACGTGCATGCTTAACACACACACACACACACACACACACACACACACACACACACACCATAAAATAAGACATGCTAATAAGAACAGTATTAAAAATAGCCCAGTGAGCTAAGGAAATAGCTCAACTGGCAAAGTATTTCTCTAGCATTCTCAAGGACCTGGGTTTGATCCTTAGAACCAAATAACTCAGGTGTGGCAGTGCATACCTGCAATTTGAGAGGAGGATGCAGGGGGGTCAGAAGCTCAGAAATTCAAGCACATCTTTTGTTACATAGAGAGTTTAAGGTTAACCTGGACTACTTGATACCTTGTCTGAGAGAGAATGAGGGATGGAGGGAGAAAGGATGGTAAAGTCAGGCTTGGCTCCATACACCTGTGATTCTGTTATTTGGGAGGCCAAAGCGGGAGTATTGCAGTTTGAACCTATAGTGGATTTGAATGATCGTGGTCCCCATAGGCTCATATATTTGAATGCTTGGTCCCCAGTTAGTGAAATTATTTGGGAAGGATTAGGAGGTGTGGCCTTGTTGAAGCAGATGTGTCACTGTGGATAGGCTTTGAGGTGTCTCTTTCTCTGCATGCTCTCTGTAGATCATGATATAGAACTCTCAGCCTCATGCCTGCCTGCATGCCTGCCTCCATGCTTCCATGCTCTCTACCATGATGGCTATAGACTAACACTCTAAATCTGTAAGCAAGCCCCCAACTAAATGCTTTCTTTAAAAAGTTGCCTTGGTCATGGTGTCTCCTCCCAGAGACTATCCTAGGCTACATACTAAGTTGTTCAAGGCCACCTTGAGCAGTACAGCAAAAAACAGAAGGAGATAGAATGAAACAAAACACACGGTAACTGACTCAAGCTTTAGATGAATCTGAAGATGCTGCAAGAATTACCATGACAGGAGGAACTACTAGCCAGTGTTGAAATTGTTGTGTGAGAAACCAGTGGGTTCAACTTTTAGAGACTGAACATACTAGTTGTTGGCACAAAGCTTAAAACTTTTGAAAAATGAAGGTTAAAAGTTACAGAGAGGTGGTATTAAAACCTGTCACAGTTTTAATATACTTTGAAAAATTTGTTGCATATGTCTACGGCATAACTATTTCTACTCCCATCTCAAGGAGATGATACAAGAATAAGTAAAGACACCAATCTTGCTATTTTCTTTTCATGCTCTGAAACTCTGTATTCCTCTGTGGATGTGAGACAGCACTATAAGGGCCCCCAAAGAAAATCTATCTAAGCAATTTCCATTTGAAAGACTTAAATAAACAATGATGAAGAAGCTTTCAGTTTGTTTTTATTTTAATGTCTTGTTTTTATATTAAGGTGAAAATTCAGCTATATTTTTCAAATGATCAATAAAAAAAAAACTACAAGTATGTTAAGACGACATGAAAAATCCTCACAAAGGGGCTGTGATTAAACTGGGTGTTTTCTGGTAAATATATGTTGCTATAAAATAAAGATCTATCTTGTATTCACCAATAATAGTTTCTAATAAAATTAAACAAAAGCCGGATCATCCTGTGTTTACTCAAATACTCTTTTAAAATGACTTACATGTATACACACGTGATCAAACGTTGCTGAATGCACACTCAAGGATGTGAAAGTAGCCAGACGGGTGGTGGTAGTACATGCCTTTAATTCCAACACTCAGAAGGCAGAGGCAGGATGCTCTCTGAGTTCAAGGCCAGCCTGGGCTATAGATCAAATTCTTGGACAGATAAAACTGCACAAAGAAACCCCGTGTCTCAAAAAACCAAAACCAAAACCAAAACCAAAACCAAAACCAAACCAAACCAGAATATGAAAAATGAAGCCGGGTGTGGTGGCACATCCTGTAAGTCCAGTACTTGGGATGCTGAGATAGGAGCAGCAGAAGTTCAAGACCAGCTTCAGCTATATAGCAAGTTTGAGTCTGCCTAGGCTACATGAGACCCTGTCTCAGGAAGGGAAAAAAAAGGAAGAATACATAAAGTGGGGAGATCTCTTTTTCTTTCTGGGGGGGTGGACATTAACATTATTTTATTGGAATCATTTAAAAGTTTAGATAATTAACAACTGAAGTCACTCAAAAGGTGTACTGTTAAAATCCTTAGTGGTCCACTTGACTGAAACCTAGAATTACTCAGTAAGAAGGAATCTCATTTGTTAATTGATGTAGGACCCACTGTGGGATGTACCATCCTTAGGCAGGTGGGTTTGGGCTGCATAAAAGAGGTAGCTGACCATGAGCTGGAAAGCAAGCTCAGAGGTCTGTGTCTTAGTTCCTGCCTCCAGGCTCCTATTGAGTTCCTGGCTGTAACCTGTGAGCTGAGATAAGACTTCTTAAGTTGGTTCTGGTCATGGTATGTATCTCAGTAATGGGAAAACAAGTTAGACCAGGCACTACAGCACGTGCTGGTCTGCCTATAGGTCACCGTGCAGGTGTGTACTCATCATGCCTGCCTTTTATTCCTTTAAAACACTAGAACATTTTATCTTGAGCTGATAAATTCTACTTATGTCTATTTGTAGGGTACACAGTAACATGATGGTTTGTGGACACAGTGTGAAGTGGTTAAGGCAAGTTAATTATTGTCTCAGTCACTTCAAATACAAGTCTTTTTGTGGTGAGAACACACGAAACTTGTCAGCTATTTTAGAATGATAACTTGCTGTTAGTAATTATTCACCTTCTCACAGAGTAGATCCAGAAACACACCCTCATTTCTTACTGATGCTGATGTTCTTGTGACACTCCCCCCCCCACCCAAAGTGTCTGGATATTCATCCTACTCTCCGCTCTGTAAGTTTAACTGTGTTAGTTTAAAAAAAAAAAAAACTAAAAGTTTTCTTTACTAAAGTTTTCTCATTTATCTCTAATAGTTGTATGTATTTATGGGATATAATGTAATAATTCAATATATACTGTGTATAATAATAAAACCAGAGTAATTAGTGTTTCCTTCTCTTTCAGTGTCCTTCTTTCCTTCCTTCCCTCCCTCCTTCTTCTCTTCATTTACTCCTTCCTTTCTCTTCTCCTTTCTTCCTTTCCTCTTTCCTTCTCTCCTTCCTATCTTCCCTCTCCTTCATTTCTTCCTTTCATTCTTCCTTCATCTCTCCTTTGTTCCTCTTCCTTCTTCTCCCCTCCCTCCCTCCCTCCCCCCTCCCTCCCTTCCTTCCTTCCTTCCTTCCTTCCTTCCTTCCTTCCTTCCTTCCTTCCTTCTTTCCTTTCTCTTTCATCAACACTGGAGATTAAACCCAGGGTTTTATGCATACCAGGCAAGTGTTCACCACTGAGATACACCCTCTACCCCTCTTTATAGGTTTTATTTTGAGAGAGGGTTTTATTAAGTTGCTCAGACTGGCCTTGAAGTTGTGATTTTTTCCTTCCTCAACCTCCAGAGCTGCTGGTATTACAAGCCTGTGTTAAAACATATTTTTCTTAAAGTGGAAACTTTAAGAAAACTTAATCTTAAACTTAAAACATATGTAAAAGTAGGTACTGAGAAAAGCGAATCTCCACATATTAATCAACCAACTTCAGGTAATTCTCAATCCACATCCAGTTTTGGTCTGTTTACACTCCTGCCTACTTCCCCACCAAGTGAATGACTGTGGAGCAAACACAAGTATACTTTTTCATCTAGACCTATTTTACTGCATATTTCTAGAAGGACTGAAAAACAAGTAGCTTTCATGTCATTGTCACATCTTTTTAAAAATAACCAGTTTTCTTAGAATTGTAAAAATAAAGACACTAGTCAGTCATTAGCTGACTCAGAAATGTGTTTTTTTTTAACAGCTGAATTTTCTGGAGACTATAATCTGGTTTCCCACTGGATGATTACTTCCTCTTTAGCTTGACTTTTGCTTTCTCAACCCTTACTGGTTTAAGACCAGATGATTTTTCGGCAGATGCTCCCCACTTCCTCCCTCCCTTCCTTAAACATTTTTTCCATTTTTATCATTTTATTTTTATGAATGTTTTGCTTGCATGCATATCTGTGCACCACATACATGCCTGGTGCCTGTGGAAGCCAGAAGACGGTATATGATTCTTTGCAAACTGGCATGCTCCAGAGGATTATAAGCTGCCATGTAGGTTCTGAGAACCCAACCCAGGTCCTCTAGAAAAGCAGCCAAGTGCTCATAAACTTCCAAGCCATCTTTTCATTGCCCCCTTTTTATTTCTGTTGATTTTTAGTGCCTTTATTTCTGTGGTGGGGATTGAACCCATGGCTTTATGTGTATAAGCGCTACTGCTCAACTGTATTCCCCAGCCCTGTAGGATTTTTCCAGCCTGGATTTTGATGCTTTTGCTATGCCTTGTAATTGTTTAATATGCTCTATGTCCACATAATTTCTATAAATTAGTAGGTAGACATGAATACTTAAGCCAAGCAGCTTCTACTTCAAGGAAGGGCCATTTTCAAAGTGGTGGTGTGTCCTCTGTGCACATCACTCCAGGAGACACATTATGTCCATCACCACACCCCTGCCTTCCTTGCATTGATACAGATGGATAGCTTAGGGGATGTCAGCATATCATACTGCACTGCTCTCCCCATTGGTGCCTTCTTTTCCCTGTGTTTGCACTTTGCAAAGTGGCATTCTCTTTATGGTGGGTCTGAGCTGTGTGATGCTGTGCAGTTCTGCTGATCTTGGCTGGGCTTGGCTATATGATGTTTCAGGATTCAGCTAGGACTCACACAGCAGCTGTCTAGCTATTGTCCCACATCAGACACCCTCCACTGGGACAGCTCATCTGCTCCTTGTCTTCATTCTACAACAGGCACATCTAGCCATGATCATCTAGTGATCACAGGAGTCCAAGAGTCTTCTATATTTAAAGCATCTGAGTCATTATAAGATTGCTCATTCTTAGTAAATTCTTCATTAAACTTCCAATTAGTTTTCAGTATGAGATTCAATACAGATACAATGTATGATAGATCTGACCTTTCTGAAGCTGTGGCAGTTCATTTTGTCTCTTGTGAAATAGGAGAGGCTTTATTATTAACATTTTCTAGTCCTTGTACTTACACAGTTTTATAGACTTTCTGACGTGATTAAAGGTCTTTATCATTTTGTTCTTGAGCTTGTCAGTTCAATCCATACCAGAATTCTTTATTTCCCCTAATTTGTCTCATTGGCTCTTTTACTTCCTGAATAATTTTTCTTCTCTTCTTTCTTTTGACAACCCAAGTGGATTGACAGACAGGTCTGTTTAACTTGTTTTAGGGGACATTTAGGAGAAACCTGGGAGAGTTAATGTTTGTAACTTTTGTGTTATTTTCTTAATAAAGGTGCCTTAAAGAGACAAAGGTAGCCATTGACTGAGTTAAGAAATAGGAAAAAAGAGGGATGCCAGGCATGGGAGGAAGAAGAGTTTCTCTGGGATTGCTATAATTTACAGTATTTTCTGCCTTTTTAATTATACAGTCTGTGTGTGTGTGTGTGTGTGTGTGTGTGTGTGTGAGAGAGAGAGAGAGAGAGAGAGAGAGAGATTGATTTCTCCCCTTGACTTGACCAAACATAATAGTGGATATTTTATTTAACATCTCATATTCTACAAACTATTTAAAAAATATTAATTTACCTAATACTAATAAAATTTTGTGGGCTACTCTGAGAAGCACTAAACTTAATTTATAGAGGTGAATATGATTAAAGTATATTATACATGTATGGAAATCTCATAATGAAACCCATTATTTTGTACAATGAATGTATGCTAATAAAAATGTCTAAAATTTTAATTTATAGATTAAAAATGCTAAAATCAAGAAGGTGGTTTTTGTCTAACTAGTGGCAAAGCAGAGGACTAGCTATCTAGCCTAACTCTGTCCTCAGAGGGAATCCATTACTCCTTATTCAAGAGTAAGATAGCTCCCAACGGATTTTACATAATAACCTCCTCTGAGGGTTAAACTTCATCAACTTGAGCCAATTTGTAATTACTTAGGAGACATTCCTCCAGGTATGTCTGTGATGATGTTTCCAGGAAGATTTAACTGAGGCAGAAAGACCTACTCTGATGTGGGCATCACATCCCGTGGACTGGGGTCCTGGACCAGATAAAAAGAGGGAAATGAGCTGAGAAGACATCTCTGTGGTTAAGAGCACTTGCTACTCTTCCAGAGGACCAGAGGTTTGCCCACATGTTGGCTCACAACAGTCCAGTCCCAGGGGACACAATGTTCTCTGTCAGTCAGGACAGCATATAGTAGACAGACATACATGCAGGCAAAACATTCATAGATGCAATATATATATATTGCATATATATGTATATATATATATATTAACATATATGTTATATTTATATATTATAATATAAATATATATTAAATTATACAATCTCTCTCTGTGTGTGTGTGTGTGAGACAGAGACAGAGACAGAGACAGAGTCAGAGACAGAGAGATTTCTCCCCTTGACTTGACCAAACATAATAGTGGATATTTTATTTAACATCTTACATTCCACAAACTATTTAAAAATATTAATTTACCTAATACAAATAACATTTTATAATTTTGTAATTTATAATATATAATATATTATTATACAATATAATGTATTATAAAATATATTATAATATATATAAAAAAGAGGTGGGCAGGAAGTCACATGTTCAGCGCTTTTTTAAAACTAGCCATCTCAAATTTTTCTCCCAACTTGTCAGTGTGACCAGACACTGTGGGCTTGCCTCCCAAAATTTTGGACTGTTTCTCTGTTAAACCACAAGCCCAAATAAATATTTCTTCTCTTAAAGTGATTCTGTAGGAATTTTGTTACTGTAACAAAAGTATTGGGATACTTTTTTTATTTTTGAAGACAGGTTTTCTCTGTGTAACTTTGGCTATCCTGGAACTTACTCTGTAGACTAGACTGGCCTTGAACTTAGAGATCTACCTGCCTCTGACTCCTGAGTGCTGGGATCAAAGGTGTGCACCACCACCACCGCCTAGCTTAATATACCCCCTTAATAATAAGATACATAAAGTATTTTGCTTGTGAGAGCACTGGATGAATTTCACTAAGCAACAGAATGATCTCTAGATGTCAAAGACAAAACAAAAAGATTTTTTTTTCAGAATGTGGGACACAGCTTATGTGGAATAAATGTAACAATAATAAAAAACTATTAAAGACTCAAGAGTCTTATATTACACACATCTTTATAATTTATTTTGGAACTACCAGAACAGGGCAAGGTGAATATGAGCAAAGTACCCGACACACACATGGGTGAAAAAGTTGTAGTGAAATATATTGTTTTGTACAGTCAATACCAATGTTAATTAAAAATACCTTCTTGAATACCATTCAGTCATCATGCCAAAAAGTCGTCACTTTCCCCCTAACAACAACTAGAACACCATCAGTTTATGTATATTTCTTTAGTGTCTTAAGACTATGCTCAAAATATTTTCGAAGAATGTAGATGGAGGGAAGGTTTATCCTAGTAATTGGTTTTGGAGACAGGATTTCCCTGTGTAGCCTAGGCTGGCTTGAAACTCATAATCCTTTGGATCCAGCCTCCTGAGTGCTGGGATAACAGACATGTGCTACCATGCAAAATTACAAGTAACTTAAAAAAGTCTATCCATCTCTTATTGTGGGTGTATGCTTGATGATGATGGTGGTGGTGGTGATGATGATGATGATGATGATGATGATGATGGTGGTGGTGGTGGTGGTGGTGGTGGTGGTGGTGGTGGTGGTGATGGTGATGGTGATGGTGATGGTGATGATGGTGAGCATGTGGAGGTCAGAGAACAACTTCCTGTAGTCACTCCTCTTCTCCCACCTTTCATGGATGTCTTTACCCACTGACCCATCTTGACTCCATCTAGTAACATTTTTTTTAAAGATTCATTTATTTTATATGTACAAGTGTGTTGCCTGCATGTATGCTTGTGAACCGTGTTCATGCAGTACCCATGGAGGTCAGAGGAATGTGTTGGATTCCCTAGAACTGGAGTTACAGGCAGTTGTGAGTAACCAGACGTGTGCTGGGAACTGAACATGGAGCAGGAGCAGCAAGTGCTCTTTAACCGCTGAGCGTCCCATCCCCTTCTTTCTGTCCCCCTCCAGCGTTCCCCTCAACTTTTTAAAGTGGCCAGATTCTTTTCAATTGTGGATTCTTTTAAAAATATTGATTCATTTTCTTTGTATGTGCACGAGTGTTTTGCTACAAGCATGATTGTGTACTATGTGCGTGCTTGCTGGCCTGGGAACCAGATGAGAGAATTGGATTCCTTGGAATAGGGTGGACTTGGAGATGTTTATTAGCCACTGTGTGGGTGCTGAGCATTTAATCCAGGTCCTCTGCAAAAGCAGCCAGTTCTCCTAACCTCCGGGCCATTTCTATAGCTCCCAATCATATATTCTTAAAGCTCTTTTGAGAGCTATGACGTTTCCCCTTAGAAAATGAGCATTTGTGTGCATGCTCACACTCAACATGGAGTTTTGTGGTTTTATGGGACCTCTGGAAGAGGAGCCAGCACTCTTAACCACTGAGCCATCTTTCCAGCTCCTCAGGCTCCAAAGAGCCTTTTTGGTGGAAGTGGTGGGTGGAAAAGCTGCCTTAGATGGATCAAGGGACAAGTTGGAAGAAAAATTTGAGATGGCTAGTTTTAAAAAGTTTGGGGAGGGTGGGAAGGGACAGAGATGTGAAAACAGTACAACTATTAGGAGGGGTTGATGCAGGGAAGAAGTGAGGCATGTCAGAGTGAGAATTTGGGACAAAAAGACAGGGAGATTGGGGAGAGGGAAGGGGAGGGGGAGGGAGAGAGCAAGAGTGAAAGAGAGAGGTGGGGGAACTAAGAATCTTTGGGTAGAAGGACCTTGCATAGCAACTGTCCTTTCAAAGCACGAGGAGGGTGACACATACCGACACAGATGCTGTCAGACAAGAAGAAATGACAGAGAGCTTGTGAAAGTTCTCTTGTCAATCTTTCAAGCATCTTGTTGTCTGCTGAGATGGGAAAGATGAGGAAGATGTGGAGATCTGAAGAGAGAGAAGGCACAGGAACAGCAACACCTGTAGACTTTGGAGACCTGTTACCTAGGTAGTGTATTAGTTAGGATTTCTACTGCTGTGGCAAAGTGCCACGAATAAAAGCAGCTTGGGGAGGAAAGGGTTTTAGCTTACACTTTACCATTGAGGGAAGTCAGGGTGGGGAACTCAAAGCAGAAAGCAAAGCAGAGGCCACTGCTTACCAGCCTGCTCCTCCAGGCATGCACATTCTGCATTGTTATACAAATGGACCCCACCTGCTCAAGGGTGGGTGGCCACACATCTCCATCTCCATGGACTGAACAATCCACATCAACCATTAATCAAGAAAATGTCCTATGCACTTACCTATAAGCAAGTTGATGGAGCCATTTTCTCAATTGACTTTTCTTTCTCCAGATAATTCTAATTGCATTAAGTTGACAAAACCTCAGCCAGGACAGGCAGTGTACAAGTTGACACAGGCTGATGGACAGGTCCTTTTACAGTCAGCCTGTGTCGTTCTCACCTCTCATCAGGGAAACTCCTCTTTGCAACAGATGCAGCCTATTACAGAAAACCACAACAAATCAAAATGCGGAGCTGTGGATTCGAGTCCCAGTGGGGACATCTACAGAGCACTCCCACACCTGAGGCTTAGGGATCACTGCAGAAGAGAAAGTGGAAAGACTGTGAGAGTCAGAGCATCTGGGAGTTTGCAGTTAGGATGTATCTCCTAGGAACATCAGAAGCCACACTCACAAAGTCCCACCACTATAATGGCTCAAATGTAAGCTGACCAACAACAGACATGCTAAAGTGAGTGAGGGAAAGCCATGAGACCTCAACCCTACACAAGAACTACAGACAACTAAGGAATGCTGAGAGTGGGAGAAAAAGTCTTCCCCAGGGAGGAGTATACCAGTTGGTTATCCAGTATCCAATGGTTATTCTTCAAAACATATATAGAAGGAACATTATATGGATGGAAAAGGGTATATTTATGTATTTACAAAAAATATATATGCACATATATACATATACGTATACATATACATATACATATACATATACATGTATATATGTGCATATATATATATATATATTTACACACACACACACACACACACACACACACACACACATGCCCATGTGTAACAATAATGAATGGAACAAGAGAGAACAAGAACAAAGAGGAATATATACAGAAGGGTTTGGAGGGCAGAAAGGGCAATGATATCATCATACCATTATCTTCAAAAATAAAAGAAATCATTTTAAAATTATGGGACAACTGAAGTAAGGCGTGCCCCAACAGAGGCCTGTAGAAACTGCTCATTACATGTCCTCTTAGAGAGAGAGACCTCATTGTACCCTGATCAGCAAGGTACTGCTGTCTCCACCAGAAAAAGGAAGGCTGAGATTCTAAGAGAATGCTTTCTGTGTTTATGACTGGGGATATGTAATGTATGCATGCGCGCACACGGGTGCGTTCGTGCGTGCGTGTGTGCGTGTGTGCATGTGTGTGTGCGTGTGTGAGTGTGGGGGGTGTGTGGTGTATCCAGAGGTCAACTTGGGGTAACCTGTTCAATGACTCTTCTTTATTTTGGGATACAGGATTTCTTCCCAAACCTGCACCTCATCCATTTGGATAGGCCGGCTGGCCAATGAACTTCAGAGATTCTCCAACCTCTGCCTCCCACTGTTGGGATTACAGAAGCTGCCCGTCTGGGGATCCAAACTCAGGTCTGTATGCTTGCACTGCAGGGCGCTTTTACTGACAGAGCCGAGGTCCTGTAGCTGGGAACTAACAGAACGGTGAATGATAGCTAGGTAACGTGTCTCCAAAGTCTATGTGCTTTCTGCATGCTAACAATGTCATAAGGAAATAGGGAAATATAAACTTTGCTTTTAAAATATTCATGTTTTGAGGACTTCTGCATGGCACAGAAGTGGACTGCCAGCAGTGTCCTGCGACAGATGGCTGAAGCAGCTCCTGTGGAACAAAGGCTGGGTTGTTCTGCAGTGTTGCAGCCTATGTGGAGACTGGAGACCGGAACAAGTTCTGATGGGAACAAGAGCTGATGGGGTGAGAGAACAAAGCCTCACGTAAGGAAAGAAGGACTCCTCCCTATGCACTGGTCACATCAGCTTTCTCTGCAAGCATAGGCCACAAGTGCTGTCATGGGCACCCTCTGAAAAAGGCAAAGCTGAAATATGTACTCAGAGACAGAATTAAAATTTTATATCTATACTTTAGAAATGTGAGTGTTTCATAAATATACGTCATTAAAATGATTTAGATTTTTAAAAGGAGACAGGGAGCAGGAACTGTTTTATCAGATTGGTCTCAGAAAGCTTACTGACTGCCAAAACGTTAGTGCCGAAAAGGAATTAGGTGCAGACGACTCGGGGAAGCCGTGTGTGCTGCCAGCTTGAACTTTTCTTCTGTTCCCACTGAAGCATGTTTTGGAAAATCTATGTATGCATTCTATTGTACAGAGAACTTCAAAAGACTTAAGTGGACCACTGCAGAAACCTCAGAATATTGTCTTGAGAATACTTCAAATATTTTCAGAACGCATCAGCATAAAACATCTGCACTGTGAGTTAAAGATGCCAGTCGGGTTGCCAGCAAAGGCAGAGTTTAATATTCCCAGATGTTATTATGTAGTATCTATGATATGTTGGCTGAGCAGGGTGTGCACATTTGTACATCACAGTACTTTTTCAAAATGTAAATGTAGTCCCTGAAGATATAACAAGAGCAAGGCTGAATAAATTGTCTGGAAAGTAAAATTCATATTTCTTTTTTTACTCTTAGCTTAAAATATGGGGGAAGGGAAAAGGCAAGAAAACTAATTTCCCCATTAGATATTACTGGGAAAACTGAGCTACTGCCTGTGAAAACACACGTACATCTAAAATGAGCACCTTGCTGGCCAGTGGGGGCACACACCTTTCATTTCAGAATTGGGAGGCAGAGGCACATAGATTGATTTCTATGAATTGGAAGCCAGTCTGATCTATGAAGTAAGTTCCAGGACAGCCAGACTACATAGAGAGACCCTGTCTCAAAAATATCCAAAAAGACCTTGTTTTAAAATAATTGATTGGATTCTATATAGAGTGTTTAGAACAAAATAAAGCAAGATAATTTTACAATAATAAATATAGTCATATCTCAGTTGAAAAGTGTTTTGCGGGGATTTGGTCATTTGCAGCAACCTTGTTCTTGTGAAAGTCGGTAGTAAGGACAGAACAGTAGAACTAGTTGAATTTTTGTTTTACTAGCAGTGTATCTATTAATTGTATAGAACGTGAGCGTCATCATGGCGTTTCCTACATGTATCCAACATACTTCAGTTACACTCAGGGCCATCATCCTCTGCTCTCTCCTTCCTTCGAGTCCCACCTCTTAGTCTCCTTTATATTTTCATTTTTTTTTTTTTTAAAAGACTAGGTTTTGGAAATAATAGCAAACATGTATATCTGGCGAACTGGCTTATCTTACTTAGTATGATGGTTTCCAATTTTATGGGATACATACATATATATATATATATATATATATATATATATATATCCCTTTTAATTTGAGAACAAGCACAAAATGTTTTTGAGGTGTTAGGGTGAGAGTACTGACTTCCCAGTTTTCATGTCTATAATCTGTGACCATGTGAGTTATTTAGTCCCTATCCTTTAGTCACCATCAACAACAAGTTGTTAGGTACCCATTATTTTACTATTTTACTTGCTAGGCAAGAGAGGTACTAATAGGTTTAAGATTTCTTTCCAGTTTGACAAGATGTGTAGATTAAAACTGATGAAGTAAGCTGATGTTCACCCAGAAGGGCCAGGGTATTTGGGAAGCCCTTCACAGACAGCACTTGCAAAGGGTGACCAAGGTACAAGAGTGGGTAAGAGCTTGACAGAATGAACAGAGCCACCAGAAATAGGAGCGAGAGCTGGACTAGTCAATGCCTGTCTTTGAATAATGAGTAGAGCAGTTTGGTTGGAAAGAACTGTATTATTATTTAATGAGCCTTTAATCCCAAATTGTGTATAGCAGCTTAGCTGTTATTTTAGCAAATGTGCTAGTTATTATTGCTATACTTAGCTAGCCTTTGGTATATCAAACCATCCAACTGTTTACAATTACTTTTATTAACCCTGGGGAAATCACTGGTGTGTCTCAGAGTGTAACATTGACACTGTAGGACAGTGGGCAGATATTTACTCAACTCTATGGAACGTAAAGTTGCATTGGAAAGTTTCTTGCTCTAAGAGAACAAAGTAGTTGCTCTTGCAAATGACTTCAGAGAGGGGGGCAAAAAGATGACCTAGCAGGTAAAGGTACTTGCTGTATAACTTGACAACTTGAGTTTGACCCCTGGGACCCACATGGTGGAAGGAAAGAAGCAACTCCTACAGACTGTCCTCTGACCTCCACATGTGTGCATGGCATGTATGTATTCCAGGACAAAGTAATGAAAATGTTTTAAAATGGCCTTAAGTAAAAAGCAAAAAGGATCATATATCCACTTCAGTGCTTTAAAGGAAGCTTCCAGTGACTCTTACTTTGAAATATGATCTTCTCCATACCTATGAGGAGAAAGGTTGTCTGCGTACAATGAAGACCCTAAATCTCCAGGTCTGGCCCAGGTCCTTTATCCCCAACAGCTCTAGGACAGTGTTCTTGCTTCTCTTCACCCTGCCCCAAACACATCTTTACCTAGTGTCCCCAAGCATACTACACATACAAGTGCCAATAGACCATCTTTTTCCATCCTCTACAAAAAAATATAAAAAGGACAGAAAACACGTCCATTGCTACTTCCTTCACACACACACACACAGATTAGCACTCTGAGAGAGAGGCATAATAAAGACCAGGGCGGGGGGTGGGACAGATCGGTGGGTTGGGAGTAGAAGGTGGGTTGTAAACAGGAGGCAGCTGGAAATGAAGAACAGCCATGAGGCCACAGATACATCCATCTTATTCACTGCTCTTCATAAAATCTGCCACAGTACCCAACACTCAATAAATGTTTGTAAAATTAAGATTTGCCCAAGGATGGAAATGGTCACCAGAGGAGCATATAAGGTGTCCTGCTCCATCACCTCATTCTTTTGAGACAAGTTCTTTTAGTGAACTTGGAGGAAGTGGGGCAAGGAGTGAGAAGCATGACCCAACAATGAGTAGGTTGATTGTCAAGTTCTATTAAAAAAGGCTTCTCTGTAGGAACAGACACACACACACACACACACACACACACACACACTGAGTGAGAAATATATGTGTGTGTATACTTATATATATATATAAATGTACATACATATGCAATATATAGGTACATATATGTGTGTATATAATATATTAATATATGTGTGATATATACATGTATATATACATACATGTACATACACACACATACACACACACCTGCAATGCAGATTAGGCATGTAAAAAAAAGATAGACAACAATGAAGACAGTTTAGATTTTGACCTCTGGTTACCCCAGATACCAGATATAGAATAGCAAGACCAATTCCACACCCTAATACCCATGAGAATATACCTTCCAATCTGCTCTGGCCTTGCTCAAAATTTCCAAGAACTTGAACAAATTTACAGCCTAAAATTGGAAGGATTTCTACAAAGCAGGCACTGATACAACTACCTATATGTATGTACCCACTCATCTCTAGACAGCAATGCCTTTCAGCTTTAAACAATAAAGAACCTTACATCAGTTTTGGATAACAAAACAACGGTCACCCTTTAATTTACTACAGCACACCGTGCAAAACCTTTCTTGCTATACTGTCACCACTTGCATAAGCAAATGCCAAGCCTCGGTGAATCCATTCAGTTGTTACCTGGCTTTCATTGTTGCTGTAATTTCTTTTAAGGCATTTACGAAGAAAAGCTCCATGGTCATCTCTGCCCCACCCTAGGTACCTGTCAGGTTACTGCCCATTCGCCGGTTCTCTCTAGACAAACTTTCTTCCTTCGGGAAAGAGCCTGCAGCAGGTGCCTCACTCCTCAGGTGGACAGGATGCTTCTGAGAACCACAGGGTCTTTCTGACTTCCAGGATCAAGACTCTTGGGAACTGATACTGACAGCTACATCAAGATTCCAGAAGCCTCTGGACCTTTTGACTTAGTGGCTGACTATTTGTCTTCCCTGCTTCAGCAGGATTCCTGTCTTCCTCTCAACTACCTCTGGCTGTCTCACCTCAGTTTCTAGAGTTAGGAAGGTGTTCAGTCTGGTGTTTAGCTCAGGCTCTGGTATGGATGATGCTGGAGACATCTTCTAGCATTAGTGAGGGCTGTTTCCTATAAAACAAAAAGGACATTCTTAGCTACTGCTTTTGCCTCTAAAAACAAAGACGAGGCTAAAGAGAATTAGTTCAGTGTTTTCTAAAATTTCTGAAGTGTGTCCCAAAACACATCTCATTTCAAGAACTCCTTCTGGAAGAAAAGGTTGGTTAAGGAATTTTAAAATTAGTTGGTTAAAGAAGGTTGACTTGGTGTGGTGGCTCGTGTCTTTGATCCCAGCACTCAGAGCACACGTGCATCTCTGTTCGTCTGATACCAGCCTGGTGTACAAAGTGAGTTCCAGGCCAGCAAGGGCTACACAGTGAGACCCTGTTCTCCCCCAACTCCCTGACAAAAAGAAGGGAAGGAGTTAGAGAGGAGGCTCAGTCCCCAGCACCCACATGATAGATCACAACCGGTTATAATCACAATTCCAAGGGATCAGACACCTTTTGGCCCCCACAGGCACCAGCCATGCACCATATGGTATATAAATGTAAATGTAGGAAAACCACTCACACATTTAAGAAAAAAAAAGAGAACTATGCGTAACTCTGCTGACTGCTCTTATGCACAGAGATACATAATGCGCGGATCACAGTAGTAGCTTTGAGAAGACCTGCTGGAAAGCAGTCTATTTCGAGTGGAGGTGTAGCTCAGTGGTAGAGTGTGGATTTACCACGTTCAAAGCCTGAGTTTTATCCCAGCACCAGTGGAAAGAAAATAATGTAGTATCTTCCAAATAGGATTCTTTTCTCAGATCTTTGTAATGTTTGTGAGTGTGAGATGTGTGAGAGTACATGTTTAAGTGTGCCCAGGAAAGACACAAGCATGTAACAGGTCAGAGGACAACCTGTGAGTGTTAATCTTTACCTTGTTTAGAGACAGGCTCTGCTCCTTTCTGGGTGAGCCATGCTAGCTGGACCTTTATTTTCTGGAGATACTCCTGTCTCTCCCTCCCATTTCCTTAGTGAGCTGTGACTGCTGCTTTTACTACCAAGCCCAGCTTTGATTTGGGTTCTGGGAATCCAAATGATCCATCTGGGAATCTAGATGATCAAGTCGCCTGGTAAGCAAGTGCTTACCCACTGAACCATTTCTTCAGCCCATGTGATCTGAATACTACAAAACGTCTCCAAGGAACGAGAATGCTCAAAGCTACACACAGAAAAATAATGGAGTCCTCAGTCTCTACTTCATTTTTGTCCCTGCAGTTCTTTTAGACAGGAACAATGCTGGGTCAGAGTTTTTGACTGTAGCATGGCAACCCTATCCCTCCATTTGGTGCCCTGTCTTTCTACTGGAGGAGAACTCTACAAGTTCCCTCTCCCAACTGCTGGGCATCTCATTAAAGGTCTCTCCCTTTGAGTTCTGAGAGTCTCTCACCTCCCAGGTATCTGGTAATTTCTAGAGGGTCCTCCCACCTTCCATGTCCCGCCTATTTGCATATTTCCATTCATTCTGCTGGTCCTCAGGTAGATCTATTTCCAAGTTTTCTGAGGAACCTATGGGTTGATTTCCAGAGTGGTTGTACCAGTTTGCAGTTGCCTGAGGTTTTGATCTTAGCCATTCTGATTGGTGTAAGGTGGAATCTCAGGATTGTTTTAATTTACATTTTTCTGATGACTAAGGACTTTGAATGTTTCTTTAAGTGCTTCTTGACCATTTAAGATTCCTTTGTTGTGAGTTCTCTCTTTAGTTCTATACTCCATGTTTTGATTGGGTTGTTTGTTTTTTTTTTGGAGGTTAGCTTCTTGAGTTCTTTATATATTTTGGATATTGGCCCTCTATCGGATGTGAGGTTAGTGAAGGTTCAGTGACTGGCCCAACTTGGGATCCATCTCAAGGGGAGGCTCCAAGGCCTGACACTATTACTGATGCTATGGTGTACTTACAGGCAGGAATCTAGTGTGGCTGTCCTTTGGGAGGCCCAACAAGCAGCTGACTGAGACAGATGCAGATTCTTATACCCAACCATTGGTCTGAAGTCAGGGACTTCTGTGGTTGAATTAGGGAAAGGCTGGAAGAAGCTGAGGTGGAGGACAATCCCATAGGCAGACCAGCAGTCTCAACTAACCTAGACCCCTGAAGTCTTTCAGACCAACCAGGCATACATGAGCTGGTCCGAGGATCCCTGACACATATACAGCAGAGGACTGTCTGGTCTGGCCTCAGTGGAAGAAGACACGCCTAACCCTTGAGGCACTAGGAAGTGGGGAAGCCTGGCAGGGGGTAGGCATCCTCTTGGAGACAGGGGGAGGAGAAATGGGATGAGGAACTGTGGGAGGGTTGACTAGGAAACAACTGGACTGTAAAAAAAAAAACATAAAAAATACTTGAGTCAACTAATACTACATGGACTACATTCATCTGCTTTGCTGTTAACTGATGTCTTTTCTGTAAAGGCCTGTTTGTATTCTCTAAGCTCTCCTTTCTTCTTGGCTTTTGCTTTTCTGATGTTCTGCCTCCTGCTTGCTGTTCCTGCCTGGGTGTTATCTACCATTCATGTTTCAGCTCTGTTTGTTTGTTTTTCTATTCTTTTATCCTTGGGGATCACACCTTGTTTCTAATTTCAACTATCACTTATACACAGGCTTGGAAAAAAGATCATTCCTGTGTGGTGGTTACTTTTAATTGTAGACTTTCACAACCTAGAATCACCTGGAGAGAGTCTCAGTGAATTGTCTAGATTGGCTTGGCTTGTAGAGGATTGTCTTGATCGTGCTAATCGAGGCAGGAAGACCCAGGATAAAGGTGGGTGGCGCCATCCTTTTTTGCTGTGGTCCTGGACAATGTGAGCAAGGAAGAAGTGAGCTGAGCACAGCCTGCATGCATTCATTTTCTCTCAGCTTCTGCCTACGGGTGCAGTTCTGTGGCTAGTCCTGCCTCGACTTCCCCAAGTTAGGGCTGGAACTGTGAGCTGAACTGAACCTTTTCTTTCCTTAACTTTCTTGTTGCCACAGCACCTGGAAAGGAAACTAAGACACCTGACTTTTCTCCTAGCCCTAGTTCTGTATTCTTAATAGCTCCAGATCATTTTCTCTTGTATATTCTGCTGGTGTCTCAAATTTAACACATCTATGCTTCTCTTTCTACAAAAGCCACCTTCCAATTTCCCTCAAATTGCTAGGATTTTGGGTTTGGGTAGAAAATGCATTGTTATAAATATTAAGTAAAAGCTTCACTCAAGTAGAAATCTGCCTTTTTACCATGTTTTCATTGATTGAGGCACCAGGGGAAAGAGTTGTTTAAATACATGCTGTTTATATTCATGCCTATATAATGAGTGTATCACAGGTACAAGACTGTGGTGGCAGACATGATATTATTTCTAATGTCTGTTTTTATCACAAAGAGTCAGTAATATTTGATTACCAAAGTCATTAACATTCTAAATGTAAAATAAAATGCCAAACATGAATAGTCTTGATGTAGATGAACAATAACCACTTTTGGCCCTCAAAGTTAGAGGAAAAGCCCATTTTAGTGGCAATAAAGAAGATTAAATACTCAGAAGTAAACATACTAACAAACACACAAAGCCTAGATGTGAACATCTCAAAGTATCCTCCTAGGCAGAGGCAGAGACCACAGTGGAAAGTTGTCCTCTGTTCTTGCATCACAAGAGTCAACATTATAAAGATGCCAGTTCTCCTTAAATCCATTTATAGAGTTAATGCAGTTCCAATAAAAATTCCAAGAAACTTTTAAAAACAGAGCTTTAGAAGTTGATGCAAAGGTCACGAGGAAGATAAACACATGAGAATAGTCAGGAAAACACCACAAAACACAAGCTACAAGGGAAGAAAGACACTGACGGAGATAAAAGACTCCATATAAAAAGGAAAGGGATTTTAAGAAAATAAACATTTATCTACTCATATGTGCTAAAGATGTGCAAAGAAGATAAAGCAGAAAAGGAGGCTAGTTACTGCAGGGAGTAGTCAGGAACGGGGTGGGGAGAACATGACAGGAGGGAGAAGGCAATGATACTTCTGTATCAATCTTTTTGGGTTTTGTATATTTTGCATTTTTTTTAAATGCAAAATTTTAAAAATTTTGCCTCATTATCACATTTTCAAATATATATGCCATTATAAAGAAATCTTTCTGTAAAGAGTTCTTAGAACTATGGTAATGAGACACACATTCTACTCCCTGATAAATAAAAGTAATTTCAACCAGGATGTGAGAGAAATCAGAGATAAAAATTTGAAGAATGAGATTATATGTATATGTACATGTATATGTATATGTATATGTATATGTATATGTATATGTATATGTGTATGTGAGCAATATATAACACTGAAGTGGCTAAGAAAAGAAAACACGAGCATGGAAAATGATATTTGGACTATAAACTGTAAGACAAAACAACATAAATCTTTGCATAGAGGCTGGAGAGATGCATCAGCAGTTAAGAGCGTGGACTGCTCTTGAGGATCTGTGCCCACTTCCCAGTGTTCAAGTTAGGTGGCTCACAGACACCTGTTACTACAGCTCCAGAGGATCTGACACCCTCTTCTGAGGGCGGCTGCACACATGTAAAACACACACACACACACACACACACACACACACACACACACACGGAGATACAGATATACAAACACACAATTAGAAAAGTTAAAAATAGTTAGGAGCTAAAGAGAACACTCAGCAGTTAAGAGCACTGACTGCTCTTCTAGAGAACCTGGGCTACAGTCCCAGCACCCACATGGTGGCTCACAAGTATCTGTAGCACCAATAATAGGGAATCTGATGCCTTCTTCTGGGCTCTGAGGGCACAAGGTATGCACATGACACATAGAAAACATACAGGTAAAACATCCATATATATGTACATACATACATACACACACACACACACACACACACACACACACACGTATAATAATATATATAAATAAAACCAACCCCATAAATATGCTCAAGAAACTAATTAGATAAATTAGGAGAGAATCTTAGCTATTAGTAGTAAGTATGTAAACACTCAAGAATTCAGATTAAAAAATATTAGGAAAACTGTGGTATCCAAGTTTTTGTTTCATTTTGGTATATTTTAATCTGATTCGTACTTAAAATATGTACTTTCTTACTACAATACAACCTGGCAGGGCTGGCATGCTACTGTTTTTTTTTTGTTTGTTTGTTTGTTTGGTTTTTTTTTGTTTGATTTGGTTTTCAAAATAGGCAATTTTTGTGTAGCTCAGACTGTCCTGAAACTTATTCTGTAGACCAGGCTGGCAGCAAACTCAGACATTGGCCTGCTTCTGCCTCTTAACTGCTGGCATTAAAGGCATGTGCCACTACTGCCCAGCTGTTTCTTTGTATTTTTTGAGATAGGGTCTCTATGCAGCCCTCACTGTATAGACTAGGCTGTGCTGGCCTTGACCTCACAGAGACCTGTGCCTGCCTCTGCTTCCCAAATGCTGAGGTCAACGGTAAGCAGCACCGTGCTCATCAGTCTGCTGACTTCAAGCAGGCAAAGTTTTTCTAAAAGCCTTGTTGTTCCTATATTCAGTAACATGAAAATGGATATTATGAAATGTATATGTTATATGTAAGTCTACCTCTATAAAGAGGTATATATAGACTAATTATATGGTCTTAATTTTGCTAAAAAGATCAAAATAATTTTTAATAGAATTCATTCTTTCAAGCATTCTCTTTATTCATTCTGGCACCAAGACCATGATTGTTGTCATATTTATGTTACGTACATGTACCACTATCTTTTTTTTGATTATATGTTTACTTACACATTGAGTTTTGTGTCTGAGTAGGGGGCTGTATTTTTTTGGATATTTTATTTATTTACATTTCAGATGTTACCCCCTTTCCCCATCCCCCCCATAATCCACCTATCCCATCTCTCCTCCTCCTTTTTGCTTGTATACCATTTTAACCCACTATCTTTTTGTTTTGCTTTATTTTTTATTTTTTAAGAAAGTCTCACAATGCACTCCATACTGGCCTTGAACTCGGTACTCCACTGCCTCAGTCTCCTGAGTGCTGGAATACAGGCCTGGCTACTGTTCTGGGTTGGCAACTCTTACACAGATATAGAAATGGGCTTTCTTTTCTCTGTCTTGTTGGAGTGCAGTTACACATCTTCTGGAGAAAGCTAAATGAGGAAATTATTCAGGGGAAATGAATTGTTTTATCTCTCCCTAAACTAACAAAAAGTCCCCGTTGAGGTTTTTTTTTTCATATATTTTACTTATTTCTATTAAATTTTTGGTTAATGTACAATCAAATGGGTTTCCTTGTGATATATGTGTGTGTGTGCACCTGTGCCTGTGTGTGTTTATACTTTTTTTGTTTGAGGCAAGAGTTTTGGCATATATCCTAGGCTGTTCTTACACTCACTCTCTTATGGCTTCAACCTCCTGAGTATTTAAAGCCACTGAATGTGGCTGTGAGTTTTTAAATTCTTCAGGCTTGGACTGAAGTACCAACGGGATTTGAGAGCCTGCTCCTGTTGCCTGACTGAAGTAGAGGATCTCCAGTAGCCTGACTGCTGTATTGTATATTACTACTCATATTATAAATCCAACCTAAAAAACACCGCAGGCAACAGACAAACAAGCAACATCGGAGGCAGAGTACTTTTACTTAAAATTAGGTTCTTTCTTGCCATAAAATACACACAAAACTAAGGAGAAGATCTGGATAGAATTTGTGTCGATTTGTGAGTATACTCTCTTCAACAGAGAACTATTCAGTCATGTGGGAACAATGGCTGTGATTGGCAGGTGGGTGCTGCTAGCTGACATTAGCTGTTTCTACTTCTTTCATGTTTCAGTATTTTATTTCTAGAATTTTTTTCAGAACAAAGCTGGCAAGACACCAAATATTTCACCTGACCACCATCTTAAAGTGATTTCTTGGATTTTTGAAGAGTTAGAGGGTGTGATGTTTTCATTTTATGCAGGAATCAAAAAATACTAAAGTGTTATAATGAATAGAAGCATGTCGTGCCTTTGAGGAATTGTGAGGTTCAAGGAGTGTGCCAAAATAAGTCTCTCCACACTCTCTCCAAAAAGGCTGTGGTTTTTGATGCCCTTTCAGGTTACTGGAGGCATTGCCTACAAGGCCAAGCACTTAGTTCTTAAGATACCACGTTTCAGAAGGGCACCTGTATCTTGGCAAGAGCATTTCACTTACAGGAGCTGTGTTAGCTCTTGCAACACTGCCACAACCTAAACCACTTCTTAGGCAGCACTGCCTGTAACTTGCAGGGGCTCACATTTTCTCTAACATTCATGCCACTGCATGGAAATGACCTATGTGTGCCCCCACCTTCTCTATTGGATTGTAAGCACACACACAGAAGACACTAGATTTTGTTTCCTTTAGTAACTCTGGAATCTATCTGAGGTTCCATCACCAAAGTGGGAATGAGAGAGTAAATGAATCTTATGCCCTAACACAGATTTGACTTGAAGGCAAAAGAAATGGTGGTGTTCATGTTAGCTGGCATTTTCTTCTAGCTGCCAGGTTTACATCAGAAGTGGCCTATTAGTCCATCTTGGGGCTTTTCTTCAGAGGGACTCCAAGCGCTTGTGTCCTTTCAGATTTTAGTGTTAGAGGACCATCTCCTCACCAACTGTGTCACATATGTTGTGGAAATCATTGCTTTCGGGTACCTTAGTCATCATCACCATCCCTTCAGCTTTGTTAAGGAGTTTACAGTTTGTAAAATGTAACAACTTGGTTAAGAGTTACAACTCACACCAGATCACTACCAAAAGCAAGAGTGTCTTCAACTGGTTTACAAACTCTGTCTACTTTTAGATCAACCCATTATTCTTGCCTATTGGTAGGGAGTCTAAATAAGAATTTGGATGTTGTTCTTTCTGCATGTTCTCTCTCTCTCTCTCTCTCTCTCTCTCTCTCTCTCTCTCTCTCTCCCAAAGAAAACATTTAATTGTGAGCTTCTTTACAGTTTTGGAGGATTAGTTCGTAACCATCATGACAAGGAACAGGGAACATGCAATCACTGCAGAAGAAGTAGCTGAGGGACACATCCAGATCCACAGGCAGAGAGAGGGAGAACAAGACATAACTGACTTCAAAGACATAACAAGCCTTTGAAACCTTCAACCTCACTCTCAGTAACACACCAAGGCAAAACCTACTCCAACAAGGCCATACCTCTTTTCTTTTTCTAGATTATATTGATGTATATTTTATTATTTTATAGACAATAACCAAACCACATGAGAGAGATAAAGTATCTCCCATGCTCCATGCTGTATGACAGTTTAACCATTTGAATGTTGTCATGGGCTCAGCATTATCTCATGACTTGTTCTATGGCATCTGTGACTGGGTGATATTAAGTGCTTATCTAATGGAGTGAACAGACAGGAGTGGTGTGTGTGTGTGTGTGTGTGTGTGTGTGTGTGTGTGTGTGTGTCTATGTTAGTGCTAGAGATTAAGTGATTAAGTTCAGGACCTCAAGCATTCTAAGCCCTTGAAGTTAGGATAGATGGAGGACAGACATTTCTGTACATAAAGGTCTTAAGAGTGGGCAGTGTTGCAACTCTTAGGCCTGAAATGCTGTCACCCATACTTTCCCTTTCAACTTAGTTATTTTATGATACTACAATCTTTTGCTTCTTTTTTATTTCATTCTAATTTTTTAAAGAGAAAGAAAGGTTATTGTTTTTTTAATTGGGTATTTTATTTATTTACATTTCAGATGTTATCCCCTTTCCCCATCCCCCCCAATCCCCCTATACCATTCCTCCTCCTCCTTTTTGCTTTTATATCATTTTAATTTCATACAAGTATTAAGGTCAGTTCTAGGTTGAGGAACTAGCAATACAATAGATGCAAATAGTCAAAGAACAAACAAGACAATAAACACAAATAGTCAAAGAACAAGCAAGGCAGTAAACAGAGTCCCATGATCACTCCCATGATCACTGTTTCTAAGGGCTTGTCAGGATGACCAAAATATCTGAGCCTACTTCCCTGTCCTAGCCCAAAGTCATTTTCATGCTTGAAATCTACTTCTTTGTTCTAGCCTATGATTTAGATTCCTGCATGAAATTACTTCTTTGTTCTAGCCTAGAATTTAGATTCCTGCCTGAAATTACTTTGTTCTAGCCTAATGTCAGATTCCTGCCTGCAGCCCATTTCCTTGTCCTTGGTCAATGTCAGATTCCTGCCAGGCAGCCCCAAAAGCTATCCACATCTCCCCCTTTTTTATTGCATAAACAAGACTGAGCCTGTCTTAGGTCATTCTGACAAGAATGCCTTTTTTACTTGTCGTAGAATATGCATTACCAAAAGCAATGCATTTCTGTCATAGATGGGTAAGGCTCTGTGCAGAATCTTAGCCATCCTTGGCTTGCCAGCCTGTTAAATTAATAACTCTGTTTGGGAGTCCATTTTCAGTTTCAAGTCATGTACATTGGCTGTCAACATGTTGATGTTGTTTAAGACAAGCTTTAACACAATGGGTAGTAATAAAATTATTCCCAGGACAAAAAGGGCTAGCATGATCCAGATATATATGCCATTCTTGAAGCTTGACCAAAATGAAAATACTGACCTCAGGCCATGGGTAATTTTATCAGCAGCACCTGCTGCATGAATGCTCAGCAGAGCAGCATTGTTTAAATTAATAAGCTCACTATGCAAAGTTAAAACATCCAGAGAGGTGTTAGAATTACGCCAAATATCCTACAAGTGTCTTTAAACTTTTTCCTAATTATAATGACTATCATTGCAAATCTTAGAAGTAACACAACACACTTGGTATTTGGCATGACACTCGAGATGGCTTCTTACTCTTAAACTCTGGACCTCCTTCCAATAATTTGAATAGGATAAAGAGCCTATCTAAATCCTCTTGTACACTCAACAAATTAGTACCATTGTTTGCTAAGTGATTAACAAAAGTAGCTGTCTTAACTTCTTGTGTCAAAGCAATTGCATAAGCAGTGGTGCTAGCAATTAATGTAATTAAAGCTGTTATACCAGCAATAACCAAGCCTGCTATCCTCTTGTTTCTGCTTAAAGCCTGACTCACTTCTTCCAGTACTTGCAAGCTTTTTTCAGAAAACCAAGTAATACTCAGGGCAGTAAGACAAAAGCTGGTTGATAGACTTCCATAGCAGACATGCCAGGTTTCAACACACTAACACAATTAGAAAGTATATAATCAATGCAACTTACAATAAATATTGTAGAAGAGACAAAAGTAATTTTAACTTGACAATTAAAAGAGCCTTATCACATGCACTAATACTTGTTTGAAATCCAGAACCTGTCCCAACTTTATCTCTTGCTATCATAACATCATAGAGAACTGTAGCTAACTTCCAATTATGTCTCTGAAAATGTCCAGATCCAGCCTTCCAAATGAAGACTGTTATTTCCAATATTGCATTGATTTCTAGACCAGTACATGATTGAGTCTGAATAACTGGTCACCTTTAAGAAAAATATAAGAATAATTATAACTTCTCTTTTGGATTTTCTGTCCCACAAGGTCTATAAACTTGAGGCAAGGTAGCTTGTCCCATCTGGGATATAGGAAAGCAAAGGTGGGTCAGGAACAGATGTCCAATACAGCTTCCCAGTCCCCATTGTCAGGGCACTCAGCAAACTCACAGGTCAGCATCAATCCTTGTCTCAGCATGTCTCACCAATCGCTCTGGCAGCCACCATGCTCCTTCAGCATCCTGCAGAAAAAACACAAACATGCCCTCTTCCCCATATTAGATACCTGGTCAGGATCATGCCAGTGGATCCTTCCTTTTCACCTAGGCAGATGCCTAGTAGTAGGGTGCCAGAGACACTCTGCAGAAAGTTTCTTGGCATCCCAATTTTTTAAAAAAAAAATTAAAATAAAAAGAGCATGATTTAAATAAATTTGTGGTATACAGGGATCTACCTCCTGTTATTTTATTTTATTTTATTTTATTTTATTTTATTTTATTTTATGAAGATATTGTTTTAAAGTTCCATGGGCCCTTCCACAATACTTTGTCCTTGAGGAGTATAAGGAATCCCTGTAATAAAAAAAAAAAATTGTTGACAAAGTCTCAAATGCTCAACTGCATTGCCAGTTCCATTATCTATTTTTTTTGGATGTTTTATTTATTTATCTTTCTGTGGGGAGCTGACAAGGATGATAGGTCAGCTATCATCCTTGCAGCCATCTTGAGCCATATACCCTGACAAGAGACTTGTTTTCAACAGCCTACAACAGCTGAGTATACTCTGATAACATCTTGTTTTATATACCCAGGATTTTCCCTTGGGTGTGTGTGACTTAAAGGTGTGACTTAAAGGTGTGACTTAGAGATGAGACTTAAAGGCATGACTTAAGAAGTGAGACTCAAAAGGCGAGAGGCAGACAGAAGAGGGGACTGGAAACTCGGAACTTGGAGACACTAGGGACTAGGAACTAGGGACTAGGAACTTGAAACTTGGGACTTGGACTAGGAACACGGGACTTGGAAAGAGAGAAGAAGAGAGACTTGGGAATAAGTGGGACTGAATCACATTCTGTCTGGTCTCCATTCTTCGCGTCCACTCTCACTCTCTCTCTTGCTCAACCCCTGACCTGCAGACCGGAGCAGCAGTACTAGCTGGGACAATTTAGCCCCCAAAGCTTGGGGCAGTGAGGGCTCTAACAATTTTGGCCCCCAAGCTTTTGGCAGTGTGGGTTCCAACATTTGGCAGAGTGGTCCCTGACACCTTTCAGATGTTATCTCCTTTCCCCACCCCTCCTCCAAATCCCTTTATCCCGTCCCCCCTCCTCCTACTTCTATTTGGGTGTGCCCTCTTGTTCTTTATGTAACAGGGCATCTCTGCTGTGGAACTTGGAGCTGGTCTAAGATAGTATCTCAGCAACTTAATTAATGAGACCTGTTTCATGCAAGACTTATAAGCAGAATGATCTAAGAACTTCTCATATTAGTCAATTCTAGCCTGTGTGATAGAGGAGTTTTTTTTCTGCTTGTGTTTGAGATTGGGTTTTCCTATGAAGCTCATGTGGGCTTGAACCCGTAATTTTCCTGTTCAGTCTCTTGAGTGCTAAGATTACAGATGTGTGCTGCCATGTCTGATCAAAACAGTTTTTTCTAAGTGGCACAAAAAGTATTACAGAAAATTTAGAAAACAGCAAAGAGTTAAAACTCCCAAATCCCATTTCCTTCCATAACAAGATTTTTAAGAAAAATCATTGCACTTTTTATAACTATGTTTTGACATAATTAAATTCACAATAAAATACATTTTTTCAGCTGGTTCTTTTGTTTGTTTAATATTATACCATTTGCACTGTCTTCTCTGGGGTTATACACCATTCACAGTTTTCCATTGTGACCCGCGCAATAGTCTCGCAGGCAAGAATACACGCGGGCACACAGGATCCTTCTGCAGCACGTGTTTATTACCATGTTTGGAGGAGGAGAGAGCGGATCTAACATGGCGCTGCTTTATATACACCCTAGGGTGGGGTGGACATATCTGATTGGCTGCTTGCTCAAATTCCCATGTGACGCCCCGGGTTGGGCTGTGATTAGGCGCTCCTTTGCCACTGCACATGCACAATTTTACTTGTTTACCCACGAGTGTCAGGTGCCAGCGTCATCACGGCTCTCCACATTCCATGCTGTTATATGGTCTTTATACATACTAATTACAGATTTAGGGAGGGTATATTTTTGCTAGGCAGGTCTGCAAGGGTCCTACACATGTCTAAGGATGAGACATGTTGTTCTTTTTTTTTTTTTTTTTTTGTGTATGTATTGGTTTTTCAAGACAGGGTTTCTCTGTGTAGCCTTGGGCTGTCCTGGAACTCACTTGGTAGACCAGGCTGGCCTCGAACTCAGAAATCCGCCTGCCTCTGCCTCCCAAGTGCTGGGACTAAAGGCATGCGCCACCACCGCCCAGCTCGAGACATGTTGTTCTATTGCAGAAATCCCTAGCTCTTTTCCTTTTAGTTAACACAATCATCTGAATTCCTCTTTCCCTCCCCTGTGCTAGAGACTGCAATTAAGGCATCATTACATTTAAGGCTCCCTTTACAGACATGAAAAATATTAAAGAGCTTAAATGGCCCATCTAAGTCCCAAGACAAGTAATAGCCACAGTATAATGCTCCTTCGTTCCTTCATTCCCAAGATGCACAGAGGTTCTATTGTTTTGGCTAGTATGTGTATTTTCTCCGTTCCCCTTATTGCAACAGGCCTCTCTGCCCCACCCCCACAGCCTGCTCAGCCATCCTATCCACTCACTAGGACAGAGTACTAAAAGTGGGGTAAGAACATGCAGTTGAGGAGGACTGCAGTTCTTCTAGGGTAACTTACAAGTTGGAAGAATGTCAAGTTGGTGCTGCTAGCAGCTATTTCCTCCTTCCTTTCTTTCTTCCTTCCTTTCTTTCTTTCTTTCTTTTTTTTTCAAATAAAGTTTTATTGAAACACAGGCACATTCATTTCTTTATCCAGTAACAATGGTTGTTTTTATACTATGAAGAGACAGGGCCAGGCAGTTATGACACAAGCAACATGGCCTGCCAAGCCCAGAGAACTTACTCTCAGGTCTTTTACAGAGCATGTGGGTTGACACCTAGCTGAGTAGCGAGTGCCACTTCTCTTAAGGTTCACTTGCATTGTTTTCAGAGGGATCCAAAGAGCTATAATCTGAGAAAATATGTGGACAGAAGCCCAGTGTGGGTGGTGCAAACCTATAAGCTAGCATTTGAGAGGTGGAAGCAGGAAGATTTAAAGAGTTTGTAGCTAGTATGTGCTGTATGAAAACTGGTCTAAAAAATGTAGCAACAAATGACATGTGGCTTAAGGCTTTTATGACATTCAGGACAGTGTAAAGAAGGAAATTAAAAATGTAAAGCAATAGGCAGTATCTACAGGCAATAATTTCAATGAACTGGACTGTTACAGAGAAAACTGAGAACCAGTCCAATACATACAATTATCACTTTATGTCAACTGAACATTCCTTGTGGTGGCAACAGTATCGTTGACAGAATTATAAGTGACTGACAGACTGTATCCACCATATCAGTATACAGGTCTTTTTCTCTGAAACATGTCCAGGAGAAATAAAGAGGGAAAGGCTAGGAACTGTGAAGCATTGCCTAGGGTCCCGGTGCCCAGGACTCAGAACTTCAGGGGAATGAGAGGCCAGTACTTTGGCTGCTTTCTGTCACAGTGCTTGTCAAAGCTCAGCTGCATAGCAGCCTCCATGGCCAGGATCTTGGAAGCACTGTTCCCATACAACGCTTCATTTCTGCTTGGCGCCGCTCCCAGGGCTTCACAGATGGGGGCTCCACTGACCTGTGGTGGCTGAAGTACAGGCCATGGTCTGCATTCACATAGTCATTCAGGCGCTCTGCATCCAGCTGCTGCTGTCTCTCTTCTCTGTGCTTCTCAGTCTGTGTGAAGTACTGGCGGAGCTCCTTGGTGATTTCCATATTGCTCAGGTCGTGCTCCACTTCATCATCTGAATCGGACCCCAGCTCTTCCTCCTCACACAGCGCTTCATTTTCTCTCGTGGATGCCTGGGTTCTATTGCTGTTATGTGGAAGCTGCCCAGGGCTTTTGAGATGGGAAACACTGTAGGGAGACTCCTGCCGCGCCATGTGCTGGCCTTGAGAGTACCAAGGGTGCCAAGCCTCATAAGCAAGAGAGTTCCAGGGAAGAACTCCATGAGGGAAGAGCATGGAGAAGTGAAATAGGAATCCCTGAACTTTCTGTAGACATTCTGGTGGCTTCGCATCCAAAGCACTGCATGATGATAATGCTGTCAGTATCTCGCATATGCTGGGTGACAATACCAAGATGGAGTAGCTCTCCATTTTGAGGCCATTGCTGTAATCTCTGATTGCAAAAGTCCAAATGGGCACGTAGCTTGAAGATCTCAGGCTGTAGGCAACAACGGACCTAGTTCTCGTGGTGGGGAGGAGGATGGGGCGGGAGGGGAGGGGAGTCAGCAGCTATTTCTTAAGGTACCTGGAGAAGGTTCATTTTTAGCTACAAAGAAGAAAACTGCACAGAGATGAAGGTGGTTCCAATAGGCCTTCGTTAAATCTGTGAATTGTTGCTTTATCTTTGTGTCACAATAGACCAATGAACTTAAACTTGCTTAAGCTTAGGTTTGATTGTGTTTTTATAAGTTGCAACCACAAAAGTCCTAATTTACATAGTTCCTGTGACTTTAGGTAAGACAGCACTCCCATCAAATGGTAGTCAGCAAAACAAAAAGACTCAGTTCCCAATAACAACTTAGGACAGCGAGCAAGAAGATATTTAGAAGAACGTGTTGGAAACTTAGCATTTTAATTTATTTTTAAAAAGTTGCTAATATTTGAAAACTCTTTACTGAAGGCATTATGGTCAGAAAGTGGAGGCAAAAAGGAATAAACTCGATAGTCCTGGTCAATTGTGTTCCTTAGGTATTCACAAGGGAGAGAAGAGGAATGGCAAGATTTAATGATCAGCTACCGTTACATTTCTGGATTCTTTAACCATCTTTGTTAAAACTGGGCATGGTGGTTAGTCCTAGCACCTAAAGAGATGAGTTTGAGGACAGTTTGCAATACGCATCAAGACCTGCCTCATCCCAACTTAAAAAAATTATCAATAGAATAGAATAGAATAGAATAGAAAGAAAGAGAAAAAACGTTTGGAGTAGCTTGAAGTTATCTATGGTTTTTGTCTCTTAACCGTATAACATCCTATTTGGGTTAAATGAATTAGCCATAACTAAATCTATTGATAGTAGAGGAGGGAACTAGCTTAAGAAGTCCGGAACTTACTGTTTTATTATCAAAGCAACAGTATCCTTTTGAAGGAATCATGGATAGGAGTTTTCTCTTGCAGACACCCTTCAAAAATACTTTCATTAAAGAATATTCTGTCAGAAAAATGAAATGTAAATAAAATGCCCTAATATTTTAATGTTTACATACATCCAATAATTGAACATTTTCTTACTATGTAACTTAGTAATATAAAGTCTAGGTTAGAGACATGCAACTATTCTATGACAGAATAATTTGGCAAGTAAGTGATTTTATTAGGACAAACAATAAGACTGTTAATGTCATGCATTAATAATTTATTTTCAATAATTGTGTGAATATCCTTTTAGTAACATATGGATTTTACAGCACTTTTGTTTTATAACCTCATTCTTAAAAATTCCAGTGGCTTGTTCTCTTGTATTTCCTTTAATTGTGGTGATCTTAAGCAGATCTTCAGTTTTAAATCTGCCAGTTGTTCTAATACAGATGCATAAATATATTTTCTCCAGTTGGCTCTTTCTTACAAAGCAAGCTTGTTTGTGGGCACCGTCGGGACATCTGCATCTTATTGGATTTAATTTCTAGTAATAAAGACCTCCCACATTACACATTCTCCTCAGCCTAAATTTGCTTGTGTGGGAAGCAAAAGAACTGTCAGTCAGAGAGAAAAAAGTAAACCCATATGCTGTGGTGGACTCGGCATCCATGGCTACAATAAAAAGAAAAAAGGAAAGCCGAGTACAGACAGTACCCCAGCAGACCTCATTTTTAATTTTTTTTTTCAAAAGGCTGGCTGCTGTGGTCTGAATGCTGGTAACCCATCAAATTCAAATGTTGAAACTCAATCAGCAATATGATAGTGTTTAAGAGAGAGAGGCCTTTGGGAGGGTTCCTTCCTCATGTATGGAATTAAAACCCTTTATACAACACTTGTAAAACAAAAAGGTGTTTTTTTTTCTTTGTTTTTTGTTTTGTTTTGTATTTTTTTTACAAGTGTAGCTTCACACTTCTATCATGCTTCTAATTTTGTAATACTTATGATTTTTCTTCAATTGTAACCTATAATTCAAAAATGATTACGCTAAGAGGGAACACTCATGGAATCTACTGCCCTTCCTTTACTAGTTCTCCTCTGAACCAGATACTGGATCTACTGAAGCCTTGGTTTTGTATTTAAGAGCTTTTCAAAATGAGCAGTAAATCTGCTGCTTATAAATGACCCAGTCTAGCTAGGTGTGATGAATCACACCTTTAATCCCAGCATTCCAGAGGCAGAGGCAGAGGGAGGCAGAAGGAGTGGGGGAGGGGGGGCTGGAGAGGCAGGGGAGGCAGGAGAGGCAGGGGGAGGCAGAGAGAGAGAGAGAGAGAGAGAGAGAGGCAGAGAGAGAGAGAGAGGCAGAGAGGCAGAGAGGCAGAGAGGCAGAGGCAGACACATCTGTAAATTTGAGGCCAGTCTGGTCTACATAGTTCTAGGATAGGCAGACATCCAGGGCTATGTAGAAAGACTCTGCCAGAGAGAGAGAGAGAGAGAGAGAGAGAGAGAGAGAGAGAGAGAGAGAGAGAGAGAGAGAGAAAGGCTTGTTTTCAGTCAAGCCCTGAGATAGGGCACTAAAAATGTCCAAAACAGTCAGAATGTAGTGTCTGTGGCTTCAGAAAGGCAACAGATAGAAGAGGCTGGCACAACTTGATGTGGTAATAGACTTTCAGTTTTCAAGGCCTCAAATAGACTCCCTCGAGTAGAGGACAAGGATGGAAAAGTTGATTGGCAGGCAGATACCTAGAACAGCTCAATGTCAACCACAGGATGAGGAGGAAATTGGGCATCACATACATTATTGGTGTTTCCTCCCTCAGCACAAACAAGGGCAACCTATCATCTTCCTTGTGTTTCTACAAGCCTCTCATCAACCCTGAACTTCAGCCAGAGAAAAGATGCTTTTAGAAGTACTTTCTGTTTATTTAAATTAGGAAGTTTAACTTTGGTTTAACAAGCTTCTTATTTGCTCTGAGGATTACCAATACTGCTATGGCTTACTCTTCAAAACTTTCTACCATTTCATGTTCTCTGAGAAGACATCTATGTACTAGCCTCTGGTATCTATGGATATGACCTTATCTGCAAATTGGTTCTTTGAGGATAAAACTAAGAAGAGGTCATTTTTAAAAATAGAGTAGGCCTTAATCCAATGACTGGTGCCTTCACTGGAAGACAGAATTTTGGCAAAGAGAGGGAGAATGCTGCCTGCTGATGGAAGCAAAGGTTGAAGTGACTTGTCTAAAGTCATGTCATGGAATGCCAAGGAGCACTGGCAATCCAAGAAGTTGGGCAGAGTTGAGGAAGGATATTCATTTCTGTGTCCTTGAGAGAAAGCATGGCCTTGCTCATACTTTCACCTCAGACTTCTAGCTTTCAAAACTAGAGAGTATACACATCTGTTGTTTTAACCACCCAGTGTGTGGTAATCTGTTCGGCACCTCTAAGAAAGCAATATACGACATAAGTATATGACCAGAAATATGGACAATAAACTGTAACGGAGGGTCAGAGACCTGTGAACATAAAGAAAGGAAATACACCTTTCTATGCACAAACTTCATAAGCAATGAGATGTTTTTTTGTAGGTGTGGTGGTGCTGAGGAAGCAGGTTCTTAATTATGTCAGGTAAGAACTTTACCAGTGAGCTGTCTTGCTCAGTCCTGACTTTTTGACTCAGTCTTGACTTGTTGATGTACTGTTAATAAGTCAGTCTTCTCCAGGCTGGGGTGATGGTTTCATGGGTAAAGACTGAGGAGGACCTTTGCTGGGTTCCTAGCTGCTACATAAAAGCCAGGTGCAGTAGTTAACTCTAGGGTTGGGAGGGAGGTGGGCAGTGACAGACCAAGTTCCTAGTGTGTTGGCCAGCCTAATCTTTGTGCTCCTGATTCTCAGTGAGAGACCCTATCTCAAAAAAGAAGATGGAGAGCAACTGAAGAGGAACTTAGACACTGACCACTGGCCTGTACAAGCTGATGCATGTGTATGCATGGGCTAGGCCACCAACTCTGGTATTTGAGTTGGATCCCTGGAACCCACATGGTCAGAACTAAATACCAAAAGTTGTCTCACCTCTCTGAGCCATGTTCTCATCATTGAAAAGGGGCTTCGGCTCACCAAATGATCTCTGAAATCAAGTGTAATTTTATGCCTCTAATTCTGTAATGTTTATAATTTTTCTTCAATTGTAACCTATAATTTAAAAAAATGATTAGGCTAAGAGGAAAGACTCATGGGATCTAGCGCTCAGAAACAAGTAATTGAAGTGTTCTATTCTCCAAACTTCAGTTTGAGTGCTTAGAGTTGAAAGATTAAATTATGTCTCAGCTCACGAGCTGTCCAAGCCTCCTTCTGGCTGGCGCATTTGAACAAATAACCAACACTAATATCTGTCTACGGACCCCAAATCCTGCAGTTGGTGGAACTGAAAGAGTTCCTGGGGTTTTGGGCTTCAGTAGTACCAGACCAGGCACTTTAACTTCTTTAAACCTGTTTCTGTCTTGGTGAATTGCTGAAAGGTTGCAATAAAATTCAAAAGCGCCGTTACATGTACCTATACTTGTACCTAGAGATATTACGCGGGAAGTCTGATCTAGGGCTCTCGCAGGTCCGGAGCGCGCGGGGCGGAGCAGCCGGAAGTGCCAGCGCGTGCTGTCAGCGACGCCGGAAGTCCTCCGTCGGCCTGGCGGTAACCTTGCGGGCCCGGCCGCCGCTGGTGAGGTGAGCTCGGCTTGTCTGAGCGTTGGGCCAGCGAAGCTCGTTAGTTGCGGGGGCCCGCAGAAGTCTCGCGGGAGGGCGCTGAGGGCCGCGGAGCTCAGGCGCGCGCGCGCGCGCAGGTCCTCTCAGCCGACATGTCTCTGGTGGCGGAAGCGTTCGTCTCCCAGATCGCAGGTAGCCCGCGTGGGCACAGACGGGACGGCGGGGGAGGCGGCGGTCATCCGCGTGGGGAGAGGGCTGGAGTTTCCTTGCAGCCGTGGGTCGAGGGTGCTGAGCCCACAGCCCGTGTGGAGACGGCCATGGAGGCTTGGCTTCACTTTCCGGATGAGGAAACTGAGGACACTAGGCCAAGGTCACCCTGTAGGGGCAGAGTCCAGTCCACATTCCCTCCATGGTGCTTTGTTCCCCGTCCAAGCTGTTTGGGTGTGTGGAGGAGGCCGGGGTTGGGATCGAGGTGGGGGCGTGGCCACAGGTTCAGTCCTCGCCTCCCCTAAGGCTTCTGTGGGAGTGTGGCAGCCTCTCTGGTCTTAGGTTCTCAAGTTTAAGGTGACTGTCACTCTTGAGCTGCCCTTCTTTACCCGTTGTTGATGGGTCACCGAAGTTCTTCTCCAAGCCATTTGCAAAATCTGCGGGATTCTTTGAACTCTTCTTAATCTGCATGAGGCTTAAAGTAGACATCTTTGACTCTGTGGTTCGAACTTGACTTGTAAAAAGATTTATAATATCTATATTTTTCGTATTGAAGTTTTTATTTTGGCAGAAGTGGCTATGATAGAGAAAAGAGTTAAGTTAATGGGATGAATGTTAACTCCAGCAGTGTTTTCAATATCCAAATGAGATAGTCACTAAGATAAAACAGGCATATTGGGATAAAGTAGTATACTGGAAATGAAAAGTATAATGTGTTCTCAACTATTCCAAATGCTTTCCCAGTGTATGCTTTCCCAGTTCAAATGTATTGAATTTGTGTGAATATAGATTTCCTTTTTTTCTTTAAAGTAGCATTTTATAGGAGAGAGGATAGAAGACATTGTAAGCTTCATGAGACCAGGGATGCTTGTTTGTTCCCGTTGTATCTTAGTACTTGTCTGTTCTCTTTAAATACCCATGATTTGAGTAAGTGAATAACATTGAGATTTCAAGTAATGGTTATTTCTGATTTTTACTTAGGTTGAAAAAGTCAGGCCTATGACATGAGATCAGTGGTTTAATTTAGACTGATACTGTGGTTATAAGTCTTTTCACAGTATATGTTCATATTCTGAATGCGTATACCCAACGTATGATTTCTTTTCAACAAGAAAACGAGGAATGGTATTTGATAAGTTCAGAATTCTACCTCAGTTAGTGAAGTCTACAAATTTCCAGGAATTTTGTATGTTGTCTTAAGTTGTTTGTAGTGCTCTGTTATGATAGGGGGAAGCATTTAAAGATAGATAGTTCAGTAAATAGTCAATAGCATTGGAACAGCTTCTAAGTCAACATATGGCATGAATAAATTCTAGATGTATTAAAGATATAAATGTAGCACAAACTGACTTAGAATAAAATAATTAGAAAAGAACAAGGACAGATACAGGGTATTATTTTTAATAATATTGGATAGCAGAGTTTCTAAGCAAAACATGAATTTTACATTCCATAATAGAAATGGTTGTATAAGAGTTGGTTGTATAAGAACATGGAAAGTTTTTGATGTTAAAAGACTCCATGAGGGTGTGGGGCTCTTATCTGTAGTCACAAGCACTTGAGAGTCAGACAGGAGAGTATTGCAGGCTTGAGGCTAGCCAGCCTGGGCTTTATAGGGGGAACATGTTTGAAGCAAAACAAACAACAATAATAAAACCTCCACCATAAACATATACGCAGAATAAGAAAAACATTTAATTATTAAAAAAAACTCCCAAAAGAAACGCAAAAAAAAAATCTGAATAAGTATTTCATAAAAGGAGAAATACAAATAGACATCGAACAAGTGAAAAGCTGTGCTCCAGGAATAACATAATTTTTCAGTTTAGTTAGGCAAAAGTGAATATGATAATCTCTAATATTGTCAGGGGCACATAGAGTAGAGAAACATTACTTTCTAACTTTTAGTGAGTATAAATTAGGTTCCCTTTAGGAAATATATGGAAATATTTATAGAAATATTTCCTAGAATGTTATATTCTAATCTAGAAATCATGTGTATGTGGATTTATTGATAGAGATTTGAGGACCAGTTCTTCAAAGAACTGTATGATAATCTTCATTATAGCATTATAATGTTAAAATAAGAATGTCCCAGATGTATATCAGGGACCAGATTGTGACATACCAATTCAACAGTTTCAACAGTACCTAAAATAAATGAGTTGTCAGAGAGGTGTGCGCGCTCCATTGTTAGCACTATTTATGATAGCCACAATAAAAGCAAACCAGGTGTCTCAGCAGATGAATGGATCAAAGAGATGGGCATATATACAAAAAGAATACTAGATATCCTCAACAAGAAGGTAATTATTTGATTCATGGTGACATGAGTCATTTAGACTCAAGGAATAATTTTTGTTGTTGTTTGTTTCCTTTATGGTGACTACAGGTGGTAGTAATGTTGTCTTCCTTAGATTTCTGTTGCTGTGACCAAAAGCAACTTGGGAAGGAAGGGTGTATTTTAGTTTATAGTTGAGTGGTAAGTCTATCATGAAGGGAAGCCAGGGCAGGAACTGAAGCAGAGACTATGGAGGAGGAGGACCACTGTTTACTGGCTTGTTCCCAGTAGCTTCCTTAACCTACTTTCTTATACAACCAACCCAGGACCACCTGCCTAGGGGTAGCACACTACCCACAGTGACTGGACTCTCAGATGTCAGTCATTAATAAAGGAAATGCCCCACAGACTTGCCCACAGACCAGTCTGATGGAAGAATTTTTTCAATTGAGTTCACTCCCCCATAATATGTGTAGGTTTGTGAAAACTTGACAGAAACTTACCAGCACAAATGTATATTTCAAAATAGCCAAAGGATAGATTTCTAATGTTATCACAAAAAGTTGATAAGTTCATGATAGATATGTTAAGTAGCTTGATTTAATCTTCATACAATATGTACCTCTGTTAAAAACACTATGTTTGTTATTTGAAAAAAGCAAATTTATTTCTGACATGGTAATAAACACTTGTAATAGTAGCAGTTGGGAGGCAGAGGCAGGAGGATTGCCAGTTCCAGTATAGTCTGGGCCGTATGAAGAGATCCTGGCTTGGTGGTGGTGGTAATAATAATAAAATAAAATGATAAAAGCAATGTATGTACTTGGGTGTTTATAGATACTGATAGTTAAGAGATGTAATAATATGTTAGCTTTCAAGCTAGAATTATATTAAATAAAAAATTATAGTATGATATATATTGTGTGTGAACTTATTAAATAAATTCTGTTTGGATATGTATATGCTTACCTAAGCAAAGAAAAACATTTAGAATAATTCAACTAATTCTCAGGAGTTTCAAGAAAATATAAACTGTTGATAGAAGATGGAGGAACTGTGTTTCTGATTTACTTGAATTACCGTAGTGAGCCTATTTTACTTTTGAAATTTAAATGATTATACATTTTCAAATTAAAAGATTATACTTAGTCAAAAACTGAAAAGAATATAATCTGGGTTTAACTTTGACCTTTAAGTGATTTAGGTAATGTAACTTAGATCCAACAGCTATCTACAGTGTCTTGTTTCTGATCATAATTTAGCATTTTTAGAAGGAAGAGGTTAACCTGTAGGTAGAGATACATGTTTACATAGTTCTGTTTTAACAATAATTATGAATTTTTTTTTTTTTTTGTAATTGAGGACTCTTCTCTTGAGTTTTAATATATATGATAGTTTGGTTATTTTTCCTTTCAGTGGTCATGAGCTAGCACACTTTTTGATATTTCTTTTGGAAACGTTTAAGGTATCTTAATGTTTATCTGGTATCAGTGATATTTCCGTGTGTGTGTGTGTGTGTGTGTGTGTGTGTGTGTGTGTGTGTGATATTTTTTCAGTGCCTTCTCAAGACTGATTTGCAAAGGGCATGTTTATAAGTAAGCTGCTTTAGTGTGGATTTGCAGTGTTCCCCAAAGACCCATGTTATCTAAAGTTTTGATCCTCTGTGGTGTTGGGAACTTGTGGCATTGGGAGAAACTTTAAGAGGTGGTGATTGTGAGACCTTCGTCTCTCTTGCTGTGTCCTTACCGTGAAGAGAACAGTTTTGTTTAGATGTAGCTGCTTCACCACAGGTCCAAAGCAGTTAGACTGCCCTACAGTGAACCAAAACCTCCCAAACTGAAGCGAAACAAACCTTTCTTCTTTGTAAGTTGGTTGTTTCAGATATTTTGTTAGAGTGATGGTAAGCTTACTAGTCAGGCTTTCTTGCATTGCTCAGGGTAGTGATCCCTCTTTGTCTCTTTACTAGCACTGCATCTCCGCCTCAGTTTCTCATTCTGATTCCAGAGTGAAACTTTCTCTGTCTCCACAGCTCTTAAGTTTTTACAAGTTTGTTTGGGTTTGTTTTTTTTTTTTTTTCAATTTCTTTTTTTATGCTTACTTGGCTTATCCATCTGTGAATTAGCTAATTTTGGGGCTTCCAGTCTCTCTTGATCTCTTCTAAAATAATCTGTATACTACCGGTCCCAGTGGCATTGTTGTCTTTGTAAATTTTTATTTTCTTAAAATATTTGGTGTGATTTTGTCTAGTTTCAACACATTCCTTGATTTCCCAATGTCAGTAGGGCTAAGGAGCTTAAAAAAAAGCCTCTCTATAGCTAAGTCCAAGGCTGTTACAGTAGCTTCCTCTCTTGCCACTCCCTTCGCTGAACTCTAGACGGTCTACACTATTTGTAATGTCCATCTTTAGGAAATCTTTAGTTGTCTGCTTGAAGTGGCCACATCAACAACTCCTGTTTCATCTTAAGACAACACCATTTGAATTTGTGTGTCTAAGACATTTTTTTTCCTTGTCAAATGAGATTTTTTTTAAAAAAAAAATAATAATAATGATCCATGGTCATTATAGAAAAATGAAAATAATATAGAGAACTGTAAGGAATGAAGTGACAAATCACCTGACAGCCTACTGCTAAAATTTAGACTTTAAAATCCCATCTCAGATTCAAAACTTTGCCGAGCAAATCTATCATTTCTTTCTCCTAAATTAAAAATATAGGCATAGATAATACAGAGGGTGCATTTCTTTTGTCATATGATATAATGGGATCTCCTCTCATGTCTATGATGAAATTATTTGCTGTAATATTTGAATGGCTATGTAGTATTTCATTGTAGTAAAGAAACCATAATTTACTTGTGAAAACCTAAAAACCACTGTTTTTGTTTGTTTGTTTTGTTTTGCGTTTTTGAGACAGGGTCTCACTAAGTAAGTACCCTTGCTGTTTGGCCTGGATCATGCAATGGAGACCAGGCTGGCCTTGACCTTAAAGAGTTGCATTTGCTTCTGCCTCTGAGTGCTGGGGTTTTTAGGATATTTTATCTATCAGTGTAAATAAAAGATTGGAGACAGTAGGTGCTCTGTACACAGGGATATCCACACCAGCTCATACTCTTATTGTGTGGCTGACCAAGCAAATGGAAAATTTGAAAAGCAGACTGTTAGGAACAAGGGATCTAGGATGAAGAGAAAGCATTTTGGGACCAGGTGCTATTTGTAATGTGTGATCTCAGGGAAGACTTAGTCCCTCTTTTAAAGACCTTTTAAAATTTTAAGCCAGTTATCCTTTTGAAAGTCATGTAATTATGAATTTTAGTTGTATCAGTTTTTCATCACAACAGCACCTACATTAGTATTAGAATAACCAGAAGTTGTTTTTTTGCATGTATCACAGTGGCTCTTAGTCTTGTTTTGCTTTTCTACCACTTATTGTGCAATATTCCTGGCAGCCTATATTAACTAGAGAGTAAAAAGAGAATTTGGTAAGTCATTCTGGTCAAGTTGATATATGCCAAAGCCACTGAAGGTATATCTGGTTTTTCTCTTTGCAATGGTGCTTGCATTTGTGGGATACATTTCTTAAAGTTGAAGAGGAATTTGAATTACTCTCATTCCCAAGTAACATGGAAAGAAAAATAAATGATGACTTTGAATGAACAATTTGGCTCTCTAGATTACAGGCTACGTTTGGAATTTTAAAAAGATAAAACATGGTCTTGGATATTGAATTATCTAAAAACTTTAAAAAATGTATTTTATCTTATTATGGACATTGTTTTGCCTGCATGTATGTCTGTGTGATGGTGTTGGATCCCTTGGAACTAGAGTTACAGACGTTATGAGCTGTCATTTGGGTGCTGGGACTTGAACCCAGGTTTTCTGGAAGAACTCCTAACCAGTGAGCCAGTGCTTCTACCTGGTGAGCCATCTCTCCAGCCCTTCAAAAAATTTATAAACAATCTCTGTATTTTAAATTTTTATTGTTGTTTTTAATTGACAAGCATTCCTAACATAAGTTTCTGGTTTGTTTGTTTGTTTGTTTGTTTATACTTGAGCATGAATATGTCCTTAAATGTAAGTATTTTGAAAATAAGTGGGATTAAAACAAGCATGTTTTAGCTCACCAATGATGCTAGTTTGACTAGCCATCTTGCACTAGGGATCCCCATCTCTGCTTCCCATGTGATGGGAACAAGGATACATAATATCCTGTTTATTCTTTCAACAATCTTAGAAGACACTATTTCTCCATTTACTGTTAGATGAAATGTAGCTCAGTGGTAAGCCATTTACCTATCATGTGGGTGACTCTGGGTTTGATTCCAAACCTCAAACACAGACATGCATACACACACAAAAATAGACATTTTAAAAATATTTTTATATTATAATAAAGTATGCTTTGTTCTGCTTTTTCTCATCTTAGTACAGGGCATCACATCAAGAAAGGTTCTAGAGGCTGAGATAAATGGAAAAATAGAGGCTAAAATAATCTTACAGTATTGGTAGGAGTGTAATATAGTACAGTGGAAAAACATTTTCACATGCAAGACCTGAGTTTTATGTTCAGTACCACTAAAAAGGTGTTTTTATTTACTAAATTCTTTAAAACTTTGGTATGAAGGAGCAGTGATGCTACTGTTGACAAGACCATATTGAGCTCTCAAAGTATTTAATGATGAAAACTACAACAGATAATTGAAGAAAGGCATTAATATTTTAAATGTGCTGAGAACAATACATTCAATTGGTTTGCTCTTTAAAATAAAATAATATTTTTCTAGTTGTTTTCACTCGGTGTTGTGAGGATTTCCTAGTAGCATTGAAGAAGGCACTAAGGAATTACTGAGGATTATATTATTATATTTATTGTATATATATTATATTATATTATATTATATTACTGGCCATCATATTTCAGATAATCATTTTTTCATTCTCAGTCATATGGATAGCATTAGATTACGGAACTGATCCTGTTGGTAGATGTGAAGTTGATACTGAAGGGGCAGGTGGTGAAGGCTGTTGAAGTAATTCTTTAAAATGGCAGCACCTGATCTGCCTTGTAGTTACAGAGCCACCATGTTCCCAACTAGGCTAGGCCTGAGGTCACAAGCAGTGGCATGTTCTTGCTGCCACCTTGGCTCAGGCCATTGCTAAAGCTGCCTCCTCAGGCGGCCAGAGACATGGGTCCTGCCACCCACAAGACGCCAGTGTGGGAGATGGCTCTGCCAATCTTCCACGCTGTCTCCTCAAAGGCTGGGCTAAGCCCAGACCATCCCATCATCCAGGTACCTGGTAGAAAATGAGACTCTAATGTTTAAAGATTATCCAATAGCTTTATATATTTGGTAATGCTCAAATAACAAGATGCTCACACAATTAGAAGTGTTAATCAATTAACTAACCTAGATATAAGTTGTTACCTAGGGCTGCTCCCAATACATGCTTGGTTCTCCACTGCTTCTACATCGCTGCCTCCTTCCTAGCTCCTCCTCTTCCTTCTCCTTTTTCTCTCCTTACTCCTCCTCTTCCTTTCCTTACTCCTCCCACCTTAGCTCCTCCCAACTTGCAGGGAAAATATGCTGCTACAGAAGGCAAACAGACAAAATAAGGTCGTATTTCAGGTGAGAAGTAAGCATGGCCTATTACTTGAGCCTACTGTATTCATGAATATATTGCAAACCAGATTCTTAAAGGCAATGCTTTGCTGCCTTTGAAAACTTTTATTATGTTGCTAAGATTCTTTGAAAGACATGTTTATTGAAATTGTCTGCAGTTGAGGTAATGTCAATTTTAATTTTCTGGTAAGTTTGTTTTACAGTTAGATACTCTTTGATGAGTTTGGGATGGGACCCAGTACTTTGAGTGTGTTAGGCAAATACTCTACCACTCAGCTATACTCACAGCTCCATAATTTTGAGTGATTTAGCTTAAAAGATTTTGGTGACGGGTACCCTCTTAATTTTGTCAGTATTATCTCCAGATGCTTTTGAGTTATTAATGTTAGCTTAAGCTTTCCATATTTGAGTGAAAATTGAAAGAAAACATCATCAAACTTCTTAACATTTCTCAAACATTTAAAAAATATCTTGAGAAGTAGTTATAAGATAGAAGATATGAAATAGATAAGAGATTGAAAATTCAGACTTTTCATTTTTTTTTAAAGACAGAAGTTATAATGTTCAGTAAATTTAGCTAAACTCATTTATATGGGGAAGAGAAGTGTTCGCCTTGCCAGTAAGAAAAATTCATGCTTTAATTTTTTATTGCTTTGTAAATGACCCTCTATTCTTGAACTCTTTTCTTATTTTTGTATAGTCTATAAATGAATCATGGTTTTGAACTTTTTTACATCAGTAATAAAAATGAAATTTGATGGGTTAGTAATGAAGGCTCTTTTCATAAAAAGTAATTTTATCATGACAATTTCCATCAACTGTAACTATATTAGCAAATTAGAAGCCATAAAATGTATTTCATTGTGTGTTTTTATGCTAATTGTATATTTTTATCACTAAGAACTTTTCTAAACCACAGAAATTTCTTTGTAACTTAATCTGCCCTTGGATTAAAAAAAAGGTTTTTGGTGTATATTTATCTTATTGAATACAGCATTCTTAGATATAATAGAATTTCTTTTCACATATATTTTATTATATATTATATATATTGTCAACCTCAGCATTGTCTAAACTTTATATAAATAAATTTTATCATCTGTTTTTATCATTAAAAGGCTGTCGTTATTGACTGCAGACTAATATTTGGTTATTTGTTGGCTACCTTTGCTTATTAGTTTTTTTGTTAAATGAAAATGTTTGGAGGCTGGGAACATAGCTCAGTAGAATACTTACCTAGCATGCTTTTGTAGCATGCCTGAGGCCCTGGGTTCAGTCCTCAGCACCACAAAACCCAAAAGCAAGCAAACAAAAGCTTATGGACATCTTGAAGTATAAGTAATGTTTCTGATTTGCATGTTTTATTAAAGAGTTATTATGCTGTCATTGTTTTTAGTATTACTATTATCAGTTAAAGACACTAATTTGGCTAGTGATAAGAACTAGTTATAATATGTAAACTACTTAACTGGTAATTGGTTTTTTTTTGTTCTTCAGTTGGAATAATGAATTATTCTTTATAGATTTTCCTCTGTATTAGTGTTCTACAGAGGAAGAAAGTCCAGGTATAGACATGAGTATGTGAGAGGGAATTTATTTGGGGATTAGCTTATTTGATTATGGAGGATGAGATGTTTCACACAGGTTGTCTATAACTTGGAGACCTTGGGATGATGGTAGTGGGCTCAGTTCAAATCTGAAGTTTTGAAAACCTGAGAAGCTGATGTTTCAGTCCAAGACTGAAGGGCTGAGAGAACCCACAAAGTGACTGATATTAAGTCTCAAGAGTCCAAAGATTGTAGTTCCAGTGTCTCAGGGCAAGAGGTGAGGAGGGAAGGAAGCAGGCAAAAGAAGGAGGAGGGAGGAAGGGAACATGAATCTTTTTTTTTCTTGTGGTAGGGTGAATGCTTATTTCATCTTATATTTTATAGTCCGCCATCAGAAGAAGTCAAAGAAAAAATTGAAGATAGGAACCTTGGAGGCAGGAACTGATCATGGAAGAATGCTGCTTATTGCCTTGTGACCTGAGCCCACAGGAATAAGGGTCCTTCATGATCAGGTGTTAAAGGGAGGACTAGGGATGAGAAGATAGAAAAGACAAGAAGCTGGAGTAAGGAAGTCTTACATAAGCTGGTGGCTTATGCGTATTCAAGTTTATTAAGTGCAGTGTCTTCGGTACTCTTTATAGGGGAGAAATGGACTGAAGTCCGAAGAAAGCTAAATAAACAATGTTGGCAAAGAGAACACAGGATACTTAGGCATAGCTGCCTTAGGACTGATAACCACAGCCCTTCAGTAGGGAAAGCCAGATTCCTGCCTTGTCAAGTCTGCCCTTGGGCAAGGACATAGAGCTAAAGTTCCATTTGTACTTTCATCAGAGCCTCTGAGAAAGCTTTGGAATGGTCTGGCTCGCAACAGGCTTGTTCCCATGCCTTTTTTATACAACCCAGGACTACCTACCTGCTCTGGGATTGTACCACTCACAGTGGGCTTGACCTTTATGTCAAATCTTTATTCTCTCTGGTCCCTTCGCTGACTTCGGGGGAAATAACTTAATTATCAGTCCCTCTGGAAACACCCTCACAGACACACTCACAAATCACACCTTAATAGTTCGCTCAGTAGCCCTTAATCCAAACAAGTTGACACCTAAAATTCAATCATTATACTCCCCTAAAAGATGTCTCCATGACAGGCAGTGATGGCACACGCCTTTAATCCCAGCACTTGGGAGGCAGAGGCAGGCAGATTTCTGAGGCCAGCCTGATCTACAGAGTGAGTTCCAGGACAGCCAGGGTTTCTACACAAAGAAACCCTGTCTCGAAAAACAAAACAAACAAACAAACAAACAAAAAGATGTCTCCCTCTTGCTATGTGTTTTAGAAATCATGAAGTACAGATTAAAGACAAATATTTATGTTTCAACTTACTGTTTTAGATTATCTTTTGCACCATAGCTAATTGACTTTGTAGACAAAGATTTGAATTATGTTAAATGAAATGAATCAATTGGATTTTGTTTTTCTTTTTGAATAATGTAGCAACTTCTGTGCAGATCAGCTGTCTCTGTCTTGTCTCTGCTGTCTCCCCCCCCTCCTGCTCTCTGTGTGTGTGTGTTCTAGACTTCTGTTGTCTTTACTTATGTTCACCGTATTAAGTGAGTCAGGACTTCTCTCTAAACGGGAGCTCACCAATAATAGCTATGGCTAATCTGGACTTGCTCCAGAGATCCCTGTCTCTGCTTTCAATGTGATGGGAATTAGGATACTTAATATTCCAACTTTATTCTTTCAACAATCTTAGAAAACATTTACTATTTCATTTTTTACAGTAAAATAATGAGGCAAGAAAAGGTTAAGCAACTTGTCCAAGATTACTCAGACGATAAATTGTGGAATTGGGAAAATGTACATGACTTCAAGACCTAAACTTTCTCTCTACACCACCTGTTTTTACTTACTGTGTTGTAAATGGTTCATATCCCTTGTTTCCTTTCCTTCTGCCCTACCAAGTCAATAAAATTAGATTAGGAAGTACAATGACGAATTTATATTTATCTTTGCCTTATTAAAGCCATTTAGGTATTTAATAACTTGTTTGTTCATTTAAATGGGGGGGATTCTCAGAATTACTACATATCACTAAAGTGTCTTCTAATACATAGGTTTTAGCCATATCCACAAATGCATGCTTTAGTAAATAGCATAAGGTGGTCAGAAATCTCAGTTAATCTACATAGATCCTCAAAATTACCTTATCTGAGCTAAATGAATGAAAGAGATGAAAAGAATTTAATTTTATTTTAAGTGTCACCTGTGTCTCTCGGGCATTCTTTTTTAATGTATATATTATATGTATTAAGTTAACAAAAAAGATTTAGACCTGGTAAATTTACTTTCTGAAATGGTATGTACAGTTTATATATTTACACAGTCAATGCATCACAAGCAACAAAGACTCTGATACTGTTCATTCAGTTTCTTCTTCCTAAGAACTTAAGATAAGTTGTAACCAACACTGTAACTCTAACTCTAAGAAACTTTCAAGAGTCACAAATCTGTGGTTTTTTTTTTTTAAAGACAGGGTCTCATGTAGTCCAGACTGACCTTGAACTTGCTATGTATCCGGAGTGAATTTGAACTGATTCGCTGCTCTTACCTTCTGAGTGCTAGGATTATAAGCGTGTGCCATAGCACCTGGATTATGGGTACTCCCAGTTTTTTGTGCGTGCCTGGCAAGCTCTCTAATAATTGAGGGACATTCCAAGCCTCACAGAACCCTTATTTGAATCTGTTAGTCTTTAATCTTTGTATATGCACTTCCTTGCAGTACATTCTAAATTGCCTTACTCTATGCTACAGAATGCCACCTACTTGTGTTTTAGGTGTATGAAAATGACAACATGGCTCCTGAATTTCTCCTTTTTAAAGATACAAATCATTTTCTGGCATGAATCTCAAACTGCTGAGGTGGGAGTTTTTTTAAAAATTATTTTTATTTTAATTATGTTTCTTTGGAGATATATTAATGTGAGTGCAGGTGCCTTTGGAGACCATTGGGTTCCCTGGAGCTGGAGTTATAGGTGAGTGTGAGCTGCCTAACGTGGGTGAGTGCTGGAATCTGAACTTGGGTCCTGTACAAGAGGCGTGCTTTTAACCACTGAACCATCTCCCCATCCCTGGAAGAATGGTTTTAATCTCCTGTTTTGGGAAGAGTCACTCCTTAACACATTTGTAGTAAAGTCTTAAAACACCCTGCCTTCAACTGTACTTTGGGGACATTGTTAAATCATCTCGTGATTATTAGCTGGGATGTGTTGTTGCCTTTTTCTATAGTTTGCAGGTTGAATTTATGTTGAATTTAATACCTACTACAGCATTTTAAAATTCTCATGTTGATAGGCTTATATTTTAAGTCTAATTATCTTAAAAACCCATTTAACTATATTTGCCTATAAGATGATGGGTTTTAAACTTAGTGTATTTGTTGACATCATTGAGGAAATCAGTCCTGTGTCTAACTTATTTTTTGTTTTCTTTGTGTTATGCAGTAACTTGATTGTTGAAGATCAGCCTAGTACTTGTTTGAACGTAGTATTTGCATTTACAACATTGGCAGAAAGTCATTGGAATTTGGGGATAGACTGACTGCCGCTTGTCTTATTCTTTTTCTCTAGCACTGTCTAAGTAGTGTTGCTAGGCTGAAGAGATGACATCTATGAACTTTTAGAATAGAGTTGCCTAAGGATAAACTGAGTTTGACTTTATTAGTGCACAAATGATAGGTTTGTGTAGTTATCACAGCATTAATCAATTTGATGGATTGGAAAAATGACAGAATAGAAGTGGCATATAATATTAGTACCTATTATTCTACAAATTATGTCTTTACCTACGTTCATATGCCAGAGGAGTCATGTTGTACATTAGACATGCAGAATTTTAAAACATGAGAAACCAGCAACAGAAGGGACTTTTTTTCATGACCTGTCTCTTGTCCTCTTATATTAGATCAAGAAATAGGCCTGGAATCTAGACTTTTTTATTAGGTCACCACTTTCATAGTGTGAAATACCCTGAATGAATGGGATGGAAGGACCATCTGCCACCAGATTGACTTAGCACTTAACTTGACATTGAGGACAATACAAGTAGTATGTAAATAAGAGATCTAATAGTATACTTCTGTGGGTTTATTTGCTACCAATCATTTCAATAGTGTTCTAATGGACTACTTGTAAAGAATATTAATTTTTTTAGGATTATGTTTATTGATAAAGCATAAGGATAGCTTAAATACAACTAAAATAATGTTGAGCAAATATTTATATTTTGATTGTTACTTTATCATGTATCATGCTAGCTTTTACCCACTGTTAGAGCCATTGCTTTATGGCTCTAACAAATGTAAGAGTTGTTTACTTAATTTTTTAAACTTAAAAATTTTGGTTTTATTAAGACAGTGTCTATATGCCACCTATGTTAGCCTGGTACTTATGATCCTTCCCTCAGCCTCACAAATGATGTAATTATAGGATATGCCACCTGCCTTATTCTTTTTTAATTTTGTTTTGTCTTCCTCAACATAAATTCATAAAATGATAGAAAAGGTCTATTTTGAAAGTTTATGAAATACTCAATTGCATAAAAATAACCCTTCTTTATTCCCTAAAGACTAAAACATAGAGACATCCTTTTTAGTTAGTTCTTGTTAAAGAAAGACACTAAATAGGAAATAATCAGGACATTGGTAAAGGACTGACTAGCTTTTCAATAGCACTAATTGTGATATGCACATAGAGTGCTCTGACTTATTCTAGTTCTTTTTATTTTGTATTTATAAAATAGGAATAAATTTTTTAATAAAAATAATAAAATTAGTATATTTACATGAATACTGTTAGAATAGCAATTCTATTGTTTTGAATTTATGATTTGTTTTTATGTAGATGAATGTTTTGTCTACATGTGTGTCTGTGTGTCTAGTTGCCAATAGAGGTCAAGAAGAGGGCATTGGTTCCCTTGGAACTGGAGTTTCGAACCATGGTTGTGAACCACCATATGAGTTTTGGGAGATGAGCCACAGTTCTCTACAAGAGTAACCAGCACCAAAACCATTGAGACATCTCTCTAGACCCCAGTAATTCTAATTTTTAAAACGTAAATTAGATTGGACCACTAAGAGTGTCTTTGTTTTAGCATGAAAAAGATATGGTAGTTTTTTGATCTTAGAAAAAAAAATTATCTCAGCTTTGTTTAGTGTATGCATGTATGTGCATACCCTCATGCATACCATAGCACAAGTGGAGAGATCAGAAAACAACTCATGGAAGTTGGTTCTCTCCTTATTTCCTTATACCAGGTATGTCCTGGGCATTGAGTTTAGGCTAGCTTTTACCTACTAAACCATATAGTAATTTCTTTTCTTAGAATGAATTAATTTCTCCATAAGCAGGCAGTGTGTGTGTGTGTGTGTGTGTGTGTGTGTGTGTGTGTGTGTACTCCTTTACATGTACATGTGTGCATGTGGAAGGCAGTGGTTGACATCAGTTACTTTGCCCATTTGGTTTGCTGCCCAGCCAGCAAGCATGCATTTCTTGTCAGCTTTTCCTGCATTGTGATGAGAAACATGTACTGGAGTACCAAGCTCTTTAAATGGTTGCTGAGTGTCAAGCTTAGGTCTTCATGCTTGAACAGCACACACTAGCAACTGAGCCATTTCTCTGGCTGCTAAAACAGGTTGTTTTACTTTGGAATTCTTACAGTAAATAGATTTGTTGTTGTAATTATTTAATCTCAATGGGGATTTCTAACCCACCTTTGATCATTCAATTCCCAGATAAAAGATACAGAACTTTTATATTTATAATAAGCCTTAATCAGCACTAGAGCTGGGCAGTTATCTACCCTCTGAGTTGTTATGTTTACTTCCTGCCAATAATCCTGAGATATAAAATTTTCCATCTGGGTCGCTCTTAACTTATTGGCCAGTCCTCATGGCCATGTTTTCATGATTCACCTACTCCATGGCATCTTCTCTCTCCACCTTCTCTTTCCTTGTGGTTTCTGCCTCAGACCCTAAGCCCAGGAACCAAAACTTTGTCTCTCTCTCTTCTGCTCAGTTATAGGTTGTAGGTATCTTTATTCTCCAATCAGATATAACTTGGGGTGGGAGGCAAGGTTACATAGCATCACTTGGGTCCATGAGTAGATTCTCTTGTCCCTGGGGGTAACCAGGCCTTCGGGGCCAGTATTTAGCATTGTAATGCATAACAAAAGACCAAAACTCAACATAGATTAGCTTGAAATGGTAATTAGACAACAAATTAAAGCTTCATAAGTTCAAATTAATATTCTGACGTGTATTATTAAAACTTCTGTGATTTGTGTGAAGCAATTAAGAGTCCAAGATTTTAACAAATAACTTCGGGACTATAGAAATAAAATTGTATCTAAGAATTTATTCCTTAGGAAACTAGAGATACAATATTGACCTAACAGTATGATAGTGTAGAAAATAATGTATGACATAAGACAAATACAAACTATGTGAACAGTGCATATAAAAAAGAAATATTAATTATAAGAGCCTTCTTGATGGAAGTGATTGTCGCTGAAGATGTCTGATTGAGTGTTTGTCAGTACGAAGAATACTGCAGGGAAACAATTTGAGCAAATTCATCAAAGTAAGAGAGTCTGAAGTATTCAAGAGCATATTTTAGTGGGACAGAAAGAAAGGTCTGAGTGTTGAGTGGTTAGGTACCTAGGGACCCTATTAGTTTTCTCTACTAATTCATGTTTGTTTTCCCCTTAGCCTTTTTTTTTTGGTCAAAAGCTGATTTTTCCCAAGAAAGAAAAGAATTCTTTCTTGTTCAGGAGCACATGAATACCTGGGTTCCATCGTGAAACTTGAAATAAGTAACTAATTAGAACAATATACTGCCATATGGGCTACAGTGTATATCTTGTACTATGCAAGATAATCTTTTGATGTACAGAAGAAAATACCTATAAATTAGCCATGCATTTCTTACACAACTATAAACTGTAAAACTTAACATTTCTATTTGCCATTTTACATAGTTTTTAATTACATAGTTTTCATCAGTGTTCTTGTTACAGAGATGAATTCCTATGAAAAAACAAAGCAGAAAGGATTTATTTGTGGTTTCAGAGGTTTCCAAGCCTGGTAAGCTGGCCCCACTGCTGTGGGTCTGAGGAAAGGAAGGCAGTCATTATGAAGAACTCAGGGCAGAGTGAGGCCACTTGCTGGTGGCCAGGTAGTAGAGTAACATGGCCTTCAAAGGCATGTCCCTAGTGATGTACTACCTCTAGTCAGGCCCTACCTCCCGAAGTTTATAGGTTTTCCCACAGTAGTTTCAGCTGGCCACCAAACTTTTTTTAACACAGGAGCTTATGGGGGCATTTAATGTCCAAATCATAACAATCAGATATTAATGCCAAGGCCCAAACTCTAACACGTTGTCTCACTGCTAATGCTTTCTGCATCCTATGACTTTAACCTAGGGCTCATCATTTAAAAACCTCACATCCCCATTAATGCAGTATTTCAGCATGTAGGCCCAAATAGAGTTACCAGTCATGGTGGTTGGTTCTTCTAATAGATGAATCAGACACACAAAATGTTTACACTAAGAGTGAAAAATAGGAAGAGTTAAACAAGTTGAAGTCAAAGATCTAAATTTTTTTTTTTTTAATGTTTCTCTACTTGGAATAGTTGCCTTATCTTCCTTGTAGCGCTAGCGCTCAGCATAAAATGATACAGGGTAATAATAAAATCTAATGTTTATTTAGCCAGCATTTTCTGTATGCTAGGTTCTAGGAATGACATTAATTCTGGACTCACAGTTTATTTTCTGCTTGGAGATATAACTAAACAGATTATAAAAGTATTGACTGTGATAAGTAGTATAATGGGTGTCTGTGTAAGGGAGTGTTTGAGTAATTTAGGGGATCAGTAAAGATTTCCTAGGGGTAGCTCAACTGCACCATTTGTAGGATACAGTGCAAAATGAAAATTTGAAGCTCTTGCCCACAACTTGTAAAGATTTCAGGACTGGTTCAGCAGAACACTTTCATAGGTCTGTAGGCTTAGAGTTTTTCAAAACCTACTTTAACTAGGGTTCTTAAATGCTTTAACCTCCCTTTTAGCCCACTGACCAGAGGTAGCAGAGAAAGAAGGGTAATAGGAAAAGGGGGTTGTGGACCTGTTTAGAAGTAGTCCTTTGAGGTGATTCCAATCTTCATTGTCAGGATATCAGCAGTTCTGTCCAATAGTGAATACCAAACAGGAATCAATCCAGCAGAAACTGCAAGGCTCCACTGAACTGGCAGGAGTCAGCAGAAACGGCAAGAATCAATCTGAATATCATGAGAAATTCTTTGGTGTGTTTCTCTCAACGAAGTGAAAAATCAGCGAAGACTAGCAAAGCATTGCAAGATGTAGCAATACAAGAGTATCCTCTTAGTGTCTGTAGGGTTATATTTATAGTCTTTCTAAACATCACGTGCCCTCTTAAGCATCTCCTCCAGCAAAACATCACATGCCCTCTCATGTCTGCTTCAGCAAAATAACATCTCATAAGACAGCTTTCAGAAAAACATCATATGACACAACTGAGTTTCCTAAGAAACCAGAAATTTTCACTTCATAGGTCCTTCCTGATTGCTGGATCTGTTCAGCTGCACTTGTTATATGTCTATAAACCAGACTCAACCTGAGCAAGTGACATTTGAATTGAGATGTGATGACACAAGATGGGGAAAAGTCATTATAAGTACAGGAAACCAAAAGAGTTTTGGGGCAGGAGAAATTGTGATGCATTCAGAAACTGGATGAGGGTCATTGTGGATGAAGCACAGAGTGGGAAGGCCTGGGGGGCATGTGATGGGTAGAGAGTGTGTTTTTTCTAAGAGCAAGAAAGATCTGGGGCATCATGTTGAGGGCTTGGATTTTTATTGCAAGAACTGCATGTAGGCAGTTCTTTAGATTTTTAAAAAAATTATATATATGTATATGTATACTGTTGCTGTCTTCAGACACACTAGGAGAGAAAATCCTACGTGTGATTGCTAGGAATTGAACTCAGTACCTCTGGAAGAATAGCCAGTGCTCTTAACCACTGCCATCTCTACAGTCCTAGGGACTTAGATTTTTTTAAAACCTTTTTTTTTTTTTTTTTTTTTTTTTTTTTGTAACAACATGAGGTTTAATGATACTGGTGCACCAGGGCTCCCTTGCATTGTAGGCAAGAGAACCCCCAGTTGAGGTTAAGAGCAGTTTTTATACAGTTTAAGGGGTGTACTACAGAAACAGTGACTAGGCACAATGTGATTGGCAGAACAATGTGACTTTTAAACTGATTGGTCTTTGGGGAATGAGGTAGCAAGGACCTCCTTTGTCTGTAAGTTAAAACCTATTTTTAATAAATGTTTCAACATCTTTTTTACCCCACAACGCACCAGAAGTAAGGGAAAGAGGTTAATAGAGCAAAGAAGGATGTCGTTTAGAAATATTTCTTTGAGGTGAATCTAATCTGTGTTGTCACGATGTAGTAGTTTAGTTCACATGAATCAGTAGTGGCAACTTCACAACCACCACCCATGAATCAGCAATGGTAAATTGATCTAGAAGAAACCTTAAGGATCTTCCAATTGGTTCGAGTCTTCAGAAACATTAAGAATCTGCTGGAAGACCACCAGAAGTTTTTTGGTGTGTTTTTCTCTGTGAAGTCACAACAAACAGTAGCATACCAATACCACTGAGTGTCGTCAGTGAAAACCAGCATCAGCAAAGCCCAAGGATGACCAGCAAAGAATGACAAGGCATACCAATACAGTCCTGCATTGTTCGCTGGCTGTTGAGCTTATTTATATCCATTTTAATCAGAGTTCTCTCAAGCATCACTCTATCAAAACACTACATGCCTTTTTTCCAGGTTGCCTCCAGAAAAGCACCACATGTCTGTTCTTAGCAAAACATCCTTTCACATATCTGCTTTAGCAAAAATATCCTCTCATAAGACAGTTTCCAAAATAAATAAATAAATAAATAAATTTTAAAAAGTCACATGACATAACTGAGTCTCCAAGGAAACCAGAAATTTCTACTTCAACCACATGTAACTCTTGGTATGGTTTAGGCATAAGTAACTTGCACCTTAGCAGTGTTAGACAACTCTTTTGCCTAACTTCTATTTTTTACTCCCCTCCCTTACTTTTGTTTGTTTTTTTTTGAGACAGAGTTTCACCAACTCCCTTTTAAGAAACTATTTTAGTTTTGCCTTCTTCCCTAGTTGAGACCGCTTTTCCTCTAAGGATATTTATAATAGCCTTTCCTATTAGGAGTCCTTTAGTAGTAGAAGTTGAAAGTACATAGGCCTAAGTGATATGTAATATTATTTATTATTTGAAGTAGTTTTGTGGTCTAAACATTTCCAGTCAACTGAAGGACAGTTAAAAACTTTAAAAATGCTATGTCTCTTGTCATCGCTATTCTTTAAGAATGTCTACCTCCCTTTATTTGACATAAAACACGGGCAAATGATTGCGTGGGAATTGACTTGCTTGACATTAGGAGAGAAAAACAGAAAAACTTGTCTTTTTGGACTGAATCTTTTGTCAGGTGTTTACAATAAAAGGCTTTAATTAATGTTATTCTCAGCAAGAAGTAGCCTTTATATTTTGCTGTATGTGGGTGATAATTGTTAATGATTCTTAGATTTACTTGTATCAGTGGTTTTCAGTCTCCCTGTTGCTGTGACCCTTTAATACAGAGCCTCATGTTGTGGTGATCCCCAACCATATAGTTAATTTCGTTGCTACTTCATAAGTGTAATTTTGTTGTTATAAACTATAAGTGTAAATATTTGATATGTGACCCCAATGGAAAAGGTTGCTAGGCTCCCCAGGGATTGTGACCCACACTTTGGGAACCATTGACTTAGTTAAAAGCTTATTTCCTAGAATGGTACCTCCATGGATCATTTATAGAGCTATCAGCATGTCACCCAACATGGGATTTTCACTTTTGGGATATTTAAAGAATAGCACTAGTGATTTTTTTTTTCCCACATCATACTTTAAATACAATTATTTAATCTAGGTCACATAGACTGGGCTCATATTAATGTTTGTATGCTCTGAGATGCTCAGGGGTGAGTTAGATAGCTTGTCATTTTCTGTGTACAGTTTCTTATCTGTTGATCCATAATACTAGAATTCCCAGCTGTTAAAATCTATGGCTACATAGATCTCATCAATATACTTGCCTTTTAAAAACTAGTATGTTTTATGTGTGAAGAAAATATTGAATGTTTCAGTAGAATTTCTGGGAATTTATTTTCAGTAACATATGAGATGAAATACATTTTATACATTTTATATATTTTACCAAACAAAATATTAACCCCCTCTACTCTAGTTTCCAGCTGTAGGTCTTTCATACCAGAGCTTTTGGTATTTCTGGGCACCTTTGTAGCTATAGTATGTTGCAAAATTTCTATTGCTTTCATATTGATATGTACTCTATTGGATTAGATCTGAAGAATCTTTCATAGTGGAGGTGATGAATTAACTCTCTCTCTCTCTCTCTCTCTCTCTCTCTCTCTCTCTCTCTCGTGTGTGTGTGTGTGTGTGTGTGTGTGTGTGTGTGTGTGTGTGTGTTTGTGTGTTGGTTGAGTTTGAACTCAGTACTTTATGTATTCAAGGTGAGCACTCTACTCTGCTCCTGAGCTACTGGAATTGAAGCATGAATTAATGTTCACATTATAGCTCATATTATAAACTAATAGAGTAGCAAGTATAGTATGCAAGACATGATACATTGTGGCTCATACAGAGGTATAGGACACAACTATTTCCTTAGTAACTTGAGTTTTAAAATAATTATCCGTTGGAAACTTTATAAATATTATTTCTGTGCTTCATTATGAACAAGGTTAATAGGTTTCTTTTACCTAGTACCTCTTAAATGATCCATCTTAAACTGCCTTACATAATGTAGATTTCTTTTAAAATCAACTATTATATAAAATGACTTATTTATGTGTCAGAGAGTGGCTCAGCAGAAACACAGTTAGAAAACTATCAATTATTAGCTACCACAACCCACTTTCTTGCTAAGAACAATCATAGTTGCTGTATTAGGGTTATTTTGGTGTTTTATGTCCTTTACAGAGACTAACTTGGTAAATGAGATCCTGATGATTTCATATATTCTGTTGATGGAACTATTGCTTCCTGAGCACAGTTGAGCAGACACTATTTTAAGTTGAATGTTTTTCCTCAGCCCTGGGATATTGTTATTCTCTATATGAATTCTCTATACATGGAATCTTCTGTAGACCAGAGTAAGGGTCAGAGACAAGCATCATATGAGAATTAAACTGAACTTTACTGACTTTGTTTCACATTGTAATGCTGCTTACTGCTTATTATGCCACTTGGCTGTTAGTTTTGTAGGGTGACAGTCCTGAAGTCAAGGCAGTAGATCCTTTCATATTCATTGGGAAAAAAAAAAAAGAGAGAAAGGTGGTAAGCCTATTAACAGATATGTTTGGTTCTTTCATCTGTGTAACATTTTACTTTTTTGAAAAGCCTATAATAAAATGTTCTGGACATTATTTTAGTGTCTTTTTTTTTTGTACTACATAAAATACTAGTATTTTTGCATATATGAACAATATTTTGATCATAGCTGTTTTTAAGGAAGCTAACTTTATTTTTTAATTATCTTTTAATTTGGCAAGATGTTTCCTTTTTTTTCTATGAAAAACAATACCACACAATAAAGAAAACATTAAAAACAGCCTAACTTTTGTATGCAGGTTATCATATAGTCTAAAATAGTATGATTCATTGCTGTAGTTAAGTGTCACCTTAACAGTAGACTTTAAATGCTTACCAGTGTACATATTGATGAGCTTGGCTGATTATTGATATGCTTTTGCACCATTTGCCTACTTGTCATTGCCTTGTTTTTGCAGCTACAGAACCATGGCCTGAAAATGCGACCCTATATCAGCAACTGAGAGGTAGGTTCTTATTCACAGTTAAAAATGGTTTTGTATCAGAATACACTTACAACTAACAACAAACTCCCAAATTAAACCAAGCCAGTTTACCAACCAAGTAAATAAACGAAACTCTGCAGCCACTAAATATACTAATATAATTTCCTGCAATAAAAATATAAAACACAAAGAAGGGATTCCCTTGTATAATTTGTCTATGAGGTTTTGCCTAAACTTGTACCTGCCAGTTAAAACAACTATTCATAGTCTATAGGGTCCTTAGTTTATTATTGACTCATTATATTGGCTGCTGTAGGCACTGTAAAATGATGTGGTCTCAGGAGCACTTGGCAGATTTACTGCACCAATAGCTGAGACAGCAGATTTTTGAAGTCCTGTGGTAAAGTGGGCTCTCAGTAAAAAGGAACTGTTAAAATGTATAGGCTAGGATGGTTCAGGCTCCCTTTAGCAGCTCTTCATATATCATCAGATCACATTATGGACCCCATTTGGGGCTCAGCAGCCTGCTACAGTTGTCAGAAGACTGCAAAGTAATGAAGACTAATAGGCGGCAGCCCCCGTCTTCTAAGCATGGAATTTTTATTGCAGTGAACTTGTCATCTTTCTTTTGTGTGACAGATCTAGACACACTGTGCAATATTAACTGTAAGCAGGTTTATATGGTTGTGAATGCTTTTAACTAGAAAAATTTGAACAGATACTATTTTACTTCATTTTAATGAAAAGATTTTTTTAAAACTTAAAAAATAAGTGTTTTTTTAAATAAACAATTTCAATTGCTGATAAATGATCAAATAACTTTAGAACAGTCTTATTTTATCATTATTTACATATGGTAATGTAACCAAAATTATTACCTAGCAACATTGATATAAATCTTCATAATTTCATTAGTGTACAATTTTTTAAAAATTAAAATAGATTTAAAAATATTATAAATATATTTAGCTTATTTTGCTTATTTAGAGGTTAAACTTTGGACTTTTCATTGTTTCCACAGGGGAACAGATTTTGCTTTCTGACAATGCAGCATCTCTTGCTGTGCAGGTAAATATGTAAATGATGTAAGTTTGTTCTTTGTGCTAAAGGATTTATATCATTTGGAGTTGCCGTCCACCCCCACTGAGTGTTTGACTTACTGTTATCAGTATAATCTTACTCTTCTGTGCAGTATAATTTTATATAGTACTTTCAGTTGTCACTATGCAAAATAAACTTCACTATTCGTTCCTTTAAACAAAATTACTTTTAGCTGATAGACTTGGTCTCTCTTAGTAGTTGTTTTACTTTTGGTTAGATATAATAGTATTTGATTTGGGGTGATAATTTCACTTACAGACTTAAATTATTTTGTAACTTATCTTAGTTACTACATATTTTTAGTCATCCTATTGCTCATTGCACAATGCTGACTTAATTCCATGTGTTAGTCTTCAAGCAGGTAGACTCTTTCTAGCTACTCCACATGTACTTATTGATTACATGTGCATTTATTATTCCCAGTCCCCTTATTGACTGTAGTGGCTTTTTAAGTTGTGTATTATATTTGGATAATCCAAAAATATTTTTAGCAGTGTAAACTTTATATTATAGAAAAAAATTATATTATGGAATACACGGAGAATTGTTTACTTGGAAAAAGTAAATGTTTTTGTAGGTTGTAAAATTACAGTTTATTATAAACATTTTACATGTTTAGTTGCTTAGGTACTTAGTTTATGTATTTTGAATCACAAAGAAGATTTACTGTGCAGCATGTAAAAGGAATCGGTACATCTGCAACATTTGTTGGAATTAAGACTGCGAGCTGCTGGTGGACAAAGAGAAAGGGGAGGAGAAAGTATTTATCAAGCTTTTGTCACTTTGGAGGCATAATGCTAAGCATTTAATTTTAGGTCATCTCATGTGTAGTTTAATTTGATAACCACTGGGTTTACTACAAGCATCTAGTATGGCAGTAGGTAGTATTGCATTCAGCTCATCTTTGTTTAATGTAGAAGAGATGGGAGAAATGTGCTTGGACAATAATTTAGTAGTTGGCAGGTCTACTATGCTTCTTTTACACTTGTTTATATCTTTTACCAAGAGGGTAAATTGTAATTTTTGCCTTTATTTTGTCTTTAAATATTATTTAATTAATTTTTATTTTCTTTTTATCTTAATGTTGATAAACAAATTATCATTTATGTACAATGTATATATATTTATACACACATACTTTATACAGCTTTTTTCAATCTTTTCTTTTTAGTGAGATAAATGGAATTTAAGTGTCATATATAAATATATGACATAATATATATATATGTGTGTGTATATATATATGTATGTATATATATGTGTGTGTGTCTGTGTGTGTGTGTATAAAACATAGTTATTTGAAATAAAGAATGCACTCAGATATATATTGTATAAATGGTTTGTTAGTGTGATGAAACAGTTTTGCCTGATAAACAACAGTGCAAATAAATTATTTGTTGTATGTAAAATAATATTTTCAATTTTTGTATCTTTTGAAAAGACAGCTTCAGGGCATAGTGAATATTTTAGATGATGCAGTGTTTCTTGACCGCTTTTATCTGTCATTTGGGAGATAGCACTTTAAGGATTTAACAAAGCTAATTAACATCTTTTTCCAGGAAATCTTCTAGTGCATATAGTGAAAGAAAAATGGTACCCAGGCTATTTTGTATGTGATTTCAGCAGGTTTACTCCTTACTGAAGCCATCCATCTATGGGTTCCTTATGAAGAACTCTTAAAATGAAGTAACATTATTATAGGGAGTACTGCAGTAATTAGTTTTGAACAAACAGGAAAGTACTTTGGGTAGAAATAGCTAGGGAGTGTTTGGCTCCTTGAAGACATGACAGTGGTTAAGCATGTTGGGTTGTCAGAACTGTTGGAGGAATGCTATTGGGTATCTATACTGGGTAGACACTAGGGACACTGCTCATGATTCCACAATGTATATAGGTCAGCTCTCAACAATGAGCTTTCCAGCTCCAAATATAAATGGTCTCAAGTTTGAGCAGCCAAAGCCTAGATGGTTTAATCAGTTTCTGTACAAAGCAAAATGTTAGAATATCACTATTTTAAAAATTGATATTTAAGTTTTTCCTGGACGGGAAGGAAAAAAAAACCCAATGTGGTGTATATTATTGTTTTTATGTTTCCTATTAATTTGGTTTTTTCACCATAGTTTCTTATTCATAGTTGCAACTGAAATAACACCCAAAAATGTTCTTTTAAAAATAATTGAATTTTGCTTAACCATTTCAATTTTTTATCCTACATGTCACTTAGATGATAAATTAACCAGCATATATTAAAAATTCTTGGTTTTCCTCAGTATTCTTTGGCTTGACAGCTGATAGTAGCCATGACTATAAATGTGACTTTTCCACATATCTGATATAAACGTTATGGAGTAATTTTCTTCTATATGGAGAGGAGCAGCATCTGTTCAGAAGAATCAGCTAAAGACTTCATGTTTGATGTATAAAATTGATCAAAAAGAATGTGACAAGTATCCATAAACTGTATATTTTCTTGAAGATACCAAATATCAAACATTGGACATTTTAATTGTATAATAGTCAGCCAATTATGCCATCAGAAAATTCAAATTTTACTTATCACACTGAGTGGTGTTTTTTATATTCTGGAAGTTAAGTGCTGGTTATTTTTAATGAAAGATACCTTGATGACTTCAGTTCAAAAGAAAATAATTTTCCTTTTGGTGATCATTTTCCTTGTGATTTGCATTCTTTGTATCATTTATCTACAAGTATAGGCTTGCCTGCGTGCTGCTTGGTCATGATGGAATCTTGATTGTTGACTAGTAAAAAGTCTGATATATTTAATGAGCTCAAAGTTTGCATAACATTGTATGCACACACATACATAGACATTTCCCGTTTTAAAGTGCTACTTTGAGAGACTTAGGCTTATGTTGATAAGTAAAACAAACCTGATAGTAACCTCTGTTACTGTTGTCTCTTATCCCCCAAATTTACATTAGCTGTACAGTAGATACAGTGCTGGCCACTAAGTAATTCAAAATTTTCTAGTAGCCTCATTAAAAATGTAATTAAATTTTAGTAGTATGTTTTACTTAGCCCGTATATCAAATTTTATCATGTAATTGATACAGAGTTTGCTTTTTTTCATATTAAATTCAAAGTCTCATGAGTGCAATTAGAGTAGATCTTAGTCTGTGCTATAGTTCATCTGCTTAGGAGTAATACATAACTCTTGCCTCTGGTATTGGATAGTACTAGTTTAGAAATACAATAGAATAAATACATATGAACTCTTTAAGTTTTTGGAAAAAATGGTTTTAAAAAAAATTTAAGAAGTGCTGGGCATAGTATTGTATTTGTTTAATCCCAGCATTTAGAAGGCAGAGACGGTATATCTTTGTGTGTTTGAGGACAATCTGGTCTACATAGTGAGTTCTAATACTGCCAGGGTTAAATAGAGGGAAACTGTTTCAAGAACAGCAATACAAAAAACAAAGCAAAACCAAAACTCCATAAAACTATATATATATATATATTTCAGACTATGTTCTCTTTTATAGCAAATACCACACAGTGAAAGGGGCAGTCTATCTCTGTTCCAACAACAATGTGCGTTAAGAACTCTTTGTTTTGCAGGGCCTTGTTGGTGCCTACCTTTAATCTCAGCACTCTCCAGGCAGAGAGACAGGCAGATCTCTGTGGGTTCTACACCATCCAGGATAGCTAGGGCTGGTACACTTGAAACTTTGCCTCCAAAAAATCCAAAATTAACATATTCAAAAACACTTAGACACTTTGGGTATTATAAATATGCATTGGATATTGATTATTTCCTTCTATTCTGATTCTTGGCAGAAATACATTTAATCAATTTCAACAAGATGATTAAAAGCTTGTCGGCTTGCTAATACCTAAAAACATCACCACTGGGAATAAATATTACTTGTAAAGTTTTAAAGAGGACATTTTTATATTCACATGAACATTAATAATTTTTATAACCACATTAAATACAGGATTTTATTAATTCTTTGGGAATTTTATACATGGATTTTGATCATATTTACCCTCCTGTTCTTTTCCTAACTCCTTCCCAAACTCCTTCCAGATCCACTCCCCATTTTCACCCTCTACTAACTTTGTATCCTTTTTCTTCTTTTTATTTCGCAGCAAGTCCAATTTTTGTTGCCCATATACTCATGGGTATAAGGCTATCCACTGGAGCATGTGTGACCATGTTTTCATGCTATGCCTAAAATATGTTAATATTCAGTGGGCAAACATAGTGTTATCTAAGAATATTAAGACTTGTTTTAAAATTTAATATTAAATGTTTGTGTATAATGAGTTCTACTGAGATCTTTTATGTAGAGTATTAGGGTCAGTCCTTACTACAGCCAAATGAAAGGTACTACTGTTACTCTAGTTTTTAAGTTGTAGGACCAGAGAAATGTCTCAGTGATTAAGAGCACTGGCTGCTCTTCCAGAGGACCCAGGTTAAGTTCCTAGCATCCACATGGTCCATTAGTCCAGTTCCAGGTATTACATGGTACATATATATATACATGGGAAACACCAATACACATGAAAAAAAAAATCAAATGTGGCACACACATATGGTCCCAGCATTTTGGAGACTGAGGCAAAAAGGATCACAAATTCAAGACCAGCCATTGGTTAGAGGAATTTCAGGCCAGCCTAGGCTATATAGTGAGATCCAGTCTTAAAACAGCCAACAATAAAGCCAGAAAACACAAAACAAAAAGTTGTAGAAATCTTTAAAGTTCAGAGATGTTACAGAAGCCAATAATTATGGAGGAAAACAGAAAGCAATGGTATTGGTTAGTTCTGTGTATGGGTGACACTGTGCTGAACATCTCATTTTTATTATATGAGGCCAGTCCTATGTGAGTTACATGTCAAAAAAACCCTCTCCCATAACAGTCCTGTGGGATCGGTACTATTACAAGTCCCACTTCCCCCCAGGAGAATGGTGAGACAGAGATTCAGATGTTGGCATAGTTGTGCGTGAGCCTTTAATCATGCATTGTTCCTGATATTTCCTAGCACAGGAAAGCTTACGTTAAGGTATGAAAGAAACATGTCTGAGGTTTTGGTATTTAAAAATGAAGTAAAGATGCTCTTATGTTATTAAGTTTGTTAGATAGTGAATAAGAATTTTTTTTTTTTTTGAAAAGTACTAAAGCTATAGAAATAGAAGATGTTGATGGAGAATTAATACCTATTTTGACTTCAGATATTTATACACTTGTTTCTACTTTCTAGTGGGGTTTAGAAAGAAAGTCATTTAACATATGAAGCCAATTTAAACAACTTGGCTTTTCTTTTTTGTGTCTGAATATAGTGTCTATAAAATTGAGTTTTTTTAGTGTCACAGATTGATGATCATCATTAGAATACTGCATGAAAAAGTAACTTTTTTTTTTTTTTTTTAACATTAAGAATCACATTTAAGGGGACTGGAGAGATGACTGAGTTAAGAGCAATAAGTGCTTTTCCAGAGAACTGGGATTCAATTCCCAGCACCCACATGGCAGCTCACAACGTCTGTTACTCCAAGATCTGACACCCTCACATAGACACACATGCAGGGAAAGCACCAATGCACTTAAAATAAAAATAAATAAAATTATATAAAAGCAAAGAATGAAATTTAAGCTCAGACTAAAAATAAGTCTGCATTTCATTTTCTTCTTTTTTTGTGTGTGTGAGTAAATAACTCTAAAAATGGAAAAAGATACTAAAAGGTATTTTCTTTCTGTTACATTGTCAAAAAAATTACAACATTTATATATGCTTCATTAGTGGTGTGAGCAGTAACATACTAACCTGTCAGATGGGCTCATACAGACTTAAGCCAATGGCTCTTTCTTTTGCTTTTTTAAGCAAAATAAGCTTTGCAGATGGAGGTATTTATTAGTGGTTAAATGGTAATATTCTGATGGAATCTTTGGAGGTGGGCAGTGAGGAATACCTTTTTCCTTTGGATTGCAAATCACTTGTTAGACTGGAAATGTGTGAGAATAGCTCCTTTCAAGTCATTTAGATGGCCACAGTAGACAGCTTACCTGCAGAATTTTAGGTGAAATAATCTTGAATATTTTTGTTTCAAACAAGTTATTTTATGCAGATGAAGTACCAGTTTAAACATGGTATGAATCCTGGTAGGATGCTGTTAGTTGATTTGTAAATAGAGAATGAATGGAGTATTATTTTGTAGAAATATTCGGTAATTAAAGCTGCTTTATAGTTTCATAAAATATAAATTTAAAGATTTTAAAGTCTATCCTCAGTTTGATTATACTCTGTAAAATGAGGTTTTTGTCTTTACTTTCTGAGTTAGGAAAAGGCAGCAACTACGAAAAGGAATGTAATGACAGCTGTCCTCAGTATTCTAAGATGAGCAAGACGGAGGCTGCAGATGGTTCCTTGATATTGTTGAATTTAAATGTAAATTCTTAAGATTTATTGTTTTACATTTTATTAATTAGGTCATGATGGTAAGATACTTACAACACCTGGTTTGAGTTATGAAGTATAAATATAAAGTATGAATAAGTATAAAATATGATGTTTATAAAGTAAAACTGAACTTAGATTGTAAGCAGAACTTAACAGAGTAAAACAATCTCAATATTCATATTAGTTCTTTAGCACATAAGTGAAATGATGCGCATAAAACATCTGAGCTAGTCTATAGGATTTGCGCTTAGGAAGTACTGCATATTGAAAATACAGTAGGTGGCTAAGTGGTCATTTTAAGTAATTTGTGAAATAGTTTGTACCAACTAATATTTTCTAACATAAATATTTGTCTTATTAAAAATCCATGTTTCTATAGGGCCCTCAGAAATTATAAGTTGAGTATCATCACTTTTTTGTTTGTTTCTTTAAAAGGTAAATATCAAGCTGTATATTAAATTTTGTTGCAGTTAAATAGAATAATGACATAGTGGTAAGAAGAAGACAATCTATTTTTTTTTTAAGTAGAAAAATGCTAGCATTCTTCATTATTAGATGTGCAGTATCAGCATAATCGATCTAGCAGTATTATATTTGAGCTGAAAACACACTTAAATTTGAGACCATACACTAGCCCGTGTGAGTGAAACATCTTTCATATGGTTCTAAGATGAAATTACCCTTGAATGAATAGCGTCTTCATTTATCTTCAAACCTCTTCTGTGCTTTTAGTGAGTCTACTCTTTCACCATTCCACAAGAATTACATTATACTGTTATACCACCGTACCTCTACAGTGTGAAATAGATTGGTTTGGAAAATGAACTTGGCTTTGCTATAAATTACATTCACAGGTACAAAGGAATTTGTTATTTTGTTTAAAATAGTCACAAACATAATTATAGTCTTAATTTATGTTAAACTACAAATAGAGCTATTACTGTAACTGTATTAGCAACTTAATATGTCTCTTTAAGACTGATACCTAACACTTCTCATTTGTAACCTTAGATATATTATTTCAATTACAGAATCTGCAGCTGTTTGATACAAAATGAATTATTTTGTGGATAGATTTGTTCATAGTTTTTAATTTTAAAACATCTCTCTTCTGTAAGGTGGAAAATAATTCTTCAGTTGTCACCACAGATTTTCCTTTGTGTTCTAGTGAAGCAGAATAGGAATTACAGTTCAGAATCATTTTCATTTTGTGCCCTGAAAGTGGCATTGCATGCTTGAGAATAAGCCTTACCAAATTTTCAAGCAAAGTGTTTCAGATGTAATTATAACCTGAATAGAATCTTTGTCCTAAGATGGAAGCTTAGCCATGTAGACTGTATCTGTCTAAATGTTGAGTAGCTTTGTAATGTACTCTGTGTGACACACGAACCTGTATTAAGCTTTCAACAGTCTTAATTTTCATTAATAAAAATTCTTTAAAAGTTTGAATTATTTTAACATTTACTGGCACTTGACCTATTTACTGGTGATGTGTAATTAATAAAAGTATTATGTGTTTAACTTTTAAGACAAATATTAATATATCTTCAAATAAAGAAGAGGAAAGGAGCTAGCTAGTACTGCTTACAGGTAAACAGCAGTGTTGTTTTGCAGTTACTTAACTAAAATGAAGTGAGCATATTACGTGTCCCTACTCTCTGTTTAGCTTATAAAAATTATATTTTTTGTTACTAATTTTTTTTATTTGGAACTCTAACAGAACTTTATTACATGTTTCATAGAGCTTAGGAAAATCTTGTTTTTCCCTTCGCTCCCAGGCTGCAGGGAGTGCCAGCTGTGCAGCTGCTGGTGCTAGGTTCTTGGTGTAAAAGAGTTGTTCTTTTTCTGCATTTGATGGCTTTATACGTCTTTTGCTTAATTTTTGCTTAAAGGTTTATTTTCATCTATATGTAATTCTAATAGGCAAAGCTTATATCGTTTTTTATTCTGATTTTGGTTGCTTTTATAAAGAATGTAATTTTTTCCCAAGCTGTGAGATATTGATGTATCTAAAGCTGAGTTAAATGTTCCTGGAGTAGTATTCATGGGAGTGTGTACTAAGGAAGGCTCTATTTTCTGATGTAATCTATCTTATGTACTCTCAAGTGTCATTTTCATGCTTTGGTAGCAGATTTGACTTATGTAAAGCATTTTTTGTTTATTGAGTTAAGATTTCTGATTACTAAATAGGTAAATTGAATTCCTGTTAGTTTCGAAACTAGTGTCTGCTTACTGATATGTGTAAGTATTGATATCTTAAAATACTACTTAATAGGAGGTGAGTTTACTTTAAAGCACTGAGTTTTAGATTCATAGAGCTAAAAGATGCCAGTCATTGTATGCCGAGGATAGGTAAAGACAGTCATGGTCCATAGATACTGATAGAACTTACATTCTAAAGGGACAAGTCTTTTAGCTGCATGATTTTGACAAATTATAAAGTAAAGCTTTATGTCAGTACTATGTGTTTGTTTACTTCCTTTTACTTTGTTAGAAAGATTATATAATTGTGTGTGTTGAAAATAAATCATTCCTTTTTTGTTTCGGTGTGTTACTGATATTGTAAGAACAAGCCATACCCAAAATTGCTTCTGCCGAGGCATCCCTTATGCCTCATGATTTGGTAGGGTACAGGACAGCACTGCAGAGGCCCTCTGCATCCTTTGACTTGGGACAGAAGAAGGCAAAAGTTGATGAATTCCCACTTTGTGGCTACATGATGTCAGATGAATATGAGCAACTCTCTTTGAAGCCCTGGAGGCCACCTGTATTTGTGTGAACAAATACATGGTAATAGTTGTGGCAAGAATCGCTTTCATATTCGAGCAGGGCTTTGCAATCTGAGCCAACAAGATGTCCTGTGCTGGGGATGACAGGCTTCAGACAGGTATGAGTGGTACCTTTGGGAATCCCAGATGCAGTGGCCAGCATTTACGTTGGTCAGGTCATCATGTCCATCCATACCAACTGCAGAATAAGGAGCATGGCATTGAGAGTCTACAGAGCCGAGTTCTCTGAGCACCAGCACATCCACATCTCAAAGAAGTGGGCCATTACCAGATTTAATGCAGATGAGTTTGCAGACACCGTCTCTGAGAAGCAGCTCATTCCTGATAGCATCACATACATCCCCAGGAACGGTCCCAGACAAGTGGCAGGCCCTGCATTTCTGAGGCTCTCTATAGTGCTCTACTGTACTCTACAAAATCATCTTCAGTAATAAATCTCACATTCAGTAAAAAAAAAAAAATCAGTACTTATATTGTTCTTTCAAAAAATCATGTTTTTCATTTATTCCTTTAATATCTAGCTAAAGACACTTGTTTTACTCAGAAATTTGCCTTTTGTTTTATATAAAAATGTGATTACAGCATATAATTTTTTTCCTAAGTAGGCACCTGAAGTAATAACATATATGAGGTCAGCTTTCTTTTGAAGTCATCAAAATTAAAGTCCCCTTTCTCAGGTAGATAAAGAAGTTACTATCACCACCAACAATATAATGCCATATATTTATTGAACTACTCTGTGCCAGATGGTATATAAAGTAATCTACCTAGCTAATTGTTTTATTCTAGAAGTTAGAAAGTTTGTGGACTTAAGGAACTTTGAAGCTGATATAATTTCTAAGATTCATCTAAATTTTCTCTCACTGAGAGTTGTTTGTTCTCTCACACCCTTGTTTTACTGACTTTCTGGTGTATGCACATGATAGTCTCCTTAGGCATCTTGCTTTGAGATCCATTAGATTCTGCTGAGGTACTTAACCCAATGATGTTAAGGAATGGAGAGGCTTGTCAGGACAGAGATGGCTAGAGGACTCATACAGAAAGTCAGATTATTCTAAATGCCGCTAGGAACAGCAATCACAGCAGCATTCCTTTTGTGCAAGCAAGGGTTATGGCTGGGGAAGCCTTACTCTGGTCAGCTATTTCCATCGTGAACCTTTCTTTTTCTGAACTTAGTAATGCTCTTTAAAAATGCTGCAGTAGAATAAAAGGCTATTTGATTTCTGAAGACTTTTAATCTTGTAAATGTTATCGTTTTGTATATATAGATATCCGTATTAACTTCTATTAAAATCATTAGATTAAACTGTTTTCTGGAAATGGATGACTTGAGTTTTAAATTTAATTCAACTAATTTTTCCCCATATTTTCTTCTGGAATATTATTAGTATATTTGGTAATAAAGACTCGAAATGTGATGTGCATATTATTTGGGATGCTGCTGAGCTATCTCCGCAGCTCATGTAGGCTGTCTTTATGTTTAGTGTAGTCACTTTTAGATGATCTCAGCTTGCCATTGGTGTAAACCCATGGCATCCAGCAGACCTCCAGCAGACATCATCTCATCCCACACAAGTCTAGACTTTAGGCACTCATGCCTCTTAAACATGGAAAAATGACTAGGTTGCTTGAGAAAATTATTTTAAAATTTTATACAATTTTATTAAACTTAAATTTGACCTAAATAGCAATCTGTTTCTAGTAATGAACATACTGGACAGCCTGGTTGTAAAACATCGAACACATTGGGATAGTAAATGCCATGAAAATTGTTTTCATGTGATTGTTTGAATTACTTGGAATTGAGTGTCTAACTGAAGGATGAGAAGTTTAGTTAACATAAATACATTGTTATAACCAAGACTACATTTTTTTTTCTCATCTCAGAATAAAAATAAACGGTTCTACTTCACATCAAAATCAAAATGTGTTTTAGATTGGTTTATCATGGTATTTATTTGGACTAGTTTTGTATTACAAGATTGAAAATAGAACTCTGGGCTAGAAAGATGCCTTGGCAGGTAAGAGCTCATACTGTTCTTTAAGTTCTTAGTGTTGGATGGATCACAAATATCTGTGACTCAAATTCTAATGGAATCTATAGCCTCTGACCTGCATGGACACCCACACATGTATGCACCCCCGACCCCGCACACACTTAAAAATACTAAAAAAAAAATGTGAAAAGTGGAAAGTACTGTTTTGGAACTCCAGTTTCCTTTCATTCTACAAAGAGGTACTAGTTAAGTCAAAGCCTCCTTTTGCTTTGAAGTTTTTACATTATTGAAGATAGTCATGGTAATGCTTTATTTTTACATTTTTAATATTTGGATGGAAATGCTGTATTATACCAGATTTCTTTGTGAACTCCAGATAAATTCAGAAATGGCTTTTGTACTAGTTCAAGAGTAAATATATTAATGGTACAAAATTAATCTTTGTCTAACAAGGATCATGTTCTCAGTGGAGATCTCCTTCCTGTACATTGAGTGCTGTTAAATTTGTCAAAATTAATTCAGTTTTTAAAAAATTAATAAAGAGGTAAAAATTTTTGGATATAAGTATGGGTTTAATTGTACAACACTTTTTTAAAAAGTGAACTAAATGTGCTGGAGATGGCTCAGTGGTTAAGAGCACTGACTGCTCTCCCAGAGGTCTTGAGTTCAATTTCTAGCAACCACATGGTGGCTCACAGCCATTTGTAATGGGATCTGATGTCCTTTTCTAGTGCGTCTGAATATAGCTACAGTGTATTTATTTTTAAAAAAAAGTGAATTAAAGTTCTATGGAATATTAGCTATTATAATTATACTATATGTTACAATTTCATACTATATGTATCTTTTTATGGTATCAATGATTGTTAATTAACAATTGACTTATTCAGGATGAAATTTTTTCAAATTCTTGTGTTGTTGAAGGCCTTAGTCTCTGTTAGGTTCTTGTTCTCAACAAATGATTTCTCTTCATATTTCACAGTTAGTGTGAGTACATTCTCATTTTTTTGTCATTTTTGAGTTTATATGTGCATGTGTATGGAAATCAGAGGGTGATGTCAGGTGAAGTCACTTTTCACTTTTTTTGAGACAGGGTCTCATTGTTTGATAATCCTGGCAAGCCTGGAATGTCTTATGTAGACCAGGCTGGCCTTAAATTTAGTGATTCCTCAGCATCTTGAGTGCTGGAATTAAAATCATGGGCCACCATGACCATCTCTATCTTAATTTTTGAGACAAGATCTCTCATTGAACTTGAACTTCAGTGAGTGGCTGGACTAGCCATCCAGTAAGCTTTGCCTTTTCTCTTCCTCCTTCCCTGAGGTGGGACCACCCTCTGTGCCCCTGTGTGCTTGGCTTTTTATTTGGTTGCTAGGGATCCAAACTCACGTCCTCAAGCCTGAGCTGAACTTACTCAGTGAGCTGTTTCCTCAACCCTTGTCTTTTTATTTTTCTTTAAGTCAGTTTGCAGTCACCATCATTGATCTCTGCCTTCTTTGTGGTAAAGGATCTAGTTTCCTGCCATAAGCTCCCTTTCACCCGATTATTTGTCCTCAGTATCACCTCTTCATAGAGTCTCTATGTCTGTTTTGTCGGTTTCTTCGGATTGTATCTATTTCTGTTGAATGTGTGCTTTTTTTTTTTTTTTTTTTTTTGGTTTTTCGAGACAGAGTTTCTCTGGAATGTATGCCTTTTGTAATGCTGGAAATAGAAACCAGGATTTTGTACTTAGTATCTGCTGCCAAAACTTCACTGCAGGGAAAGGAGAGAGCATAGACAGCTGAGGGTAGAGCAGATAACAGCATCTGCCGTGGTAAACTCTTGGCCACCTTGGTTGGTGCACTCAAATTACATGGCAAGCAACTTTGAATGCTTAGCATCAAATACTACACTATTGTAAGTTAGTTATAGGAAAACTGAAGGAGATTGCAAGGAGTAGAAATACAAAAATGTAAAAATACTCTGATTTTCTGAGACATTTCTTTGCTTCAGGAGATCATGTTACATAAGTTACATAAGTTGTCATAAGTTACAAAGCTGTAGTACTCAGGCTATGAGTAAAAGGATTTCTTTTTAGAAGGAAGCATTCTTAGAGGACTAGAATTTTAATTGACAGACTTTTAAAAGTAGAAAGCTTTATTTTATCCAGACAGGGTCTTGTAACCCAGGCTGGCCTAGAAGCGAGTTTTACTTAGTCGTAACTGCAGTGTTCCAAGTGAGTAGACAGACAACAGCATCTCCTACAGCACTGTCACCGGTTCCTGAGTCCGAAGACTGACTTCAATCCAGAGTGGAAAAGGAGTCACATAATAAGGCTTAATAAATAATAGCCTTGTTAATTATGTAATTCATGGTAATTCATACTTGGCTATTTTTATTATAGTTTCATCAACTTGTGAAAATAGAAAAAAAAGGTTTTTTTTCTGCTTCTAAATTGTGTGTGGGAATTAGAACTGTAGTAACTTAGGGCTTCCCAGCGAATGAACTGTTTTGTAGAAAGAATGTTGGAAGAGTTTGTCAGAGGGAAAGATGAAGTCAGAAAGTTATGAAAGAGAACAAAGAGAGCAGACTTGAACAGGGAGAGCAAACTCGGAGTACAAGTTTGTATAAGAAATAATAGATTTAGTAAAGTTCACTGGTTTCCTAGGAATTTCCAAAGGAATCAGTGTGTATAGAATGCAATTTGTGTGTGTGTGTGTGTGTGTGTGTGTGTGTGTGTGTGTGTGTGTCATTGTGTGTGTATAGAAATCAGAGAACAACTTTTGGGATTTGGTTTTTCTGTTGGTGGTCACACTCAGATTGTCAGGCTTGGCTACGTGTACCTTTACTCACTGGACCATCTCACTGGCTCCCAATTTAAATGACGCCACATATCAAGATTTTGGGTATTACTAGAAAGAACATTGAGGTAACAGAAATAACATTGTGAATTTTTTAATAAGATGAGAAAGATGGTGATCATGTAATGAATAAAAAATTAAACCATGAATATCTTAAAAAATTTGACAGTATTCATTAAAGAAAGTAAAGCAATATATAATATTGCTTACATACACAAATAGAAAATGTGAATGAATTTTTCCTTAATATATAATTGGTTTAAATTTTATATATTTTATTATAAATTTTATATATTTTATATACTACTGACTTAGTCTTTTTTTTTTTAAGTAAAATATTTTTGTTTGGAACCTTTAAACTTGCTCATTATTTTTAAGGGGAGTATTACTGTATGAACTATTAAGTTTAGGAAAGGAATGAAGGAATAGTTCTCTTTGAATATGCATGACTTTTTATTAAACTTATTTTATTTCTCTTTTTTATTTACAGGCATTTTTGCAGATGTGTAATCTGCCTGTCAAAGTGGTGTGTAGGGCAAATGCAGAATATATGTCTCCATCTGGTGAGTGTGTGTGTTTTCTATTCATACTTTTGTTTGTTATTTGATATTGAGGGTTGAACCTAAGGCCTTAGCCGTGATAGCAAGTATGTTACCACTGACCTCATTTCTAGCCTCCAATGTTAAAATCCTTTGTTTGATTTTTTTTTTCTCTTTGAAGAATTATTGTTCTATTTTTTTTTTAAGTAGCAGTTACAAACTTAATCAAGACTATGTGTACTTCAACTCTGGTCTGAGGTGTTTAACTAGATTGCTAAGGACATATGTGATGTCAGAATTCCTTAGTCTTATTTATAGGATAGGGCTTTCCTTATCAGAAAACAAATTTTAATACTAATGAATCTGGTTTTTGGGTTTTTTTTTTTTTTTTTTTTTTTTTTGTTTTTGTTTTTGTTTTTTTTTGGGGGGGTTGGTTTTTTTTCGAGACAGGGTTTCTCTGTGTAGCCCTGGCTGTCCTGGAACTCACTCTGTAGACCAGGCTGGCCTTGAACTCAGAAATCCGCCTGCCTCTGCCTCCCAGGTGCTGGGATTAAAGGCGTGTGCCACCACCGCCCCGGCTGTTTGTTTTTTACTTACATTACAGCCATTGCCCCCCACACCCCTTCCTGGTGGTTCCTCCTATAGTTCCTCAGCCCATTCCTCCTCCCCCTGGCCTCTAAGAGAGTGTTCCACCCCTACCAAACCTCCCCACATTTCCTGGGTCTTTGTAGTACAGCTTGAGGTCAGGGTTGGTGATTTCCCCAGAGGAAGTTCTTTTATTGTTAAGAATTCTTTTGGCTATCCTGGGTTTTTTGGTTTTCTGTATGAAGTTGAGAATTGCTCTTTTCCATGTCTGTGAAGAATTGTATTGGAATTTCGATGGAGATTGTATTGAATCTGTAGATTGCTTTTGCTAAAATGGCCATTTTCACTATATTACTCCTACCAATCCATGAGCATGGGAGATCTTTCCATCTTCTGAGATCTTCTTCAGTTTCTTTCTTTGAGGGATTTGAAGTCCTCATTATAAAGATCTTGCACTTGCTTGATAAGAGTTACACCAAGATACATTATACTATTGTGAAGAGTGTTGTGTCCCTAGGTTTTTTTCTCAGCCTGTTTATCATTTGTATAAAGGAAGACTACTGATTTGTTTGAGTTAATTTTATATCCAGCCACTTTGCTTAAGTTGTTTTATCAGCTGTAGGAGTTCTCTGGAGGAATTTTGGGGGTTGCTTATGTATACCATCATATCATCTGCAAATAGTGATACTTTGACTTCTTCCTTTTCAATTTTATCCCCTTGATCTTTTGTTGTCTAATTGCTCTAGCTAGAACTTCAGCTATTATATTGAATAGATAGGGAGAGAGTGGGCAGCCTTGTCTTGTCCCTGATTTTAGTGGAATTGCTTCTAGTTTCTCTCTGTTTAATTTGATGTTGGCTGTCTGTTTGATATATATTGCTTTTATTATGTTTAAGTATAGGCCATGAATTCCTGATCTCTTCAAGACTTTTAACATAAAGGGGTGTTGTATTTTGTTGAAGGCTTTTTTCAGCAACTAATGAGATGATTATGTGACTTTTTTTCTTGAGTTTGTTTATATAGGTACATTATGTTGATGGATATTTGTATATTGAACCATCCCTGAATTTCTGAGATGCAGCCTACTTGATCATGGTGAATGATGGTTTTGAAGTGTTCTTGGATTTGGTTTGCGAGACTTTTATCAAGTATTTTTGCATCCATGGTTATGGGACTGTTGTAGATAGTTTACTTGATCTTGATTTAATTTTGGTATGTGGTTATCTGTCTAGAAAATCACCCATTTCATTTCATCTAGATTTTCTAATTTTGTTGAGTATAGGCTTTTGTAATAAGTTCTGTTGGTTTTTTTTTTTAATTTCTTCAGTTTCTATTGTTATGTCTCCCTTTTCATGTCTGATTTTGTTCATTTGGATACTGTCTCTCTGCCCTTTAGTTAGTTTGTCTAAGGGTTTATCTACCTTGTTGGTTTTCTGAAAGAACCAGCTCTTGGTTATATTGACTCATTATATCATTCTCTTTGTTTCTAACTGGTTGATTTTAGCTCTGAATTTGACTATTTCCTGCTCTCTACTCCTCTTGTGTGCCTTTGCTTCTTTTTTTAGAGCTTTCAGTGTGCTGTTAAGTTGCTTGTATAGAATCTCTCCAGTTTTTTTTTTGAAGGCACTTGAGTGCTATGAATTTTCCTCTTAAGACTGCTTTCAATGTGTTCCATAAGTTTGTATATGTTGTGTCTTCATTTTCATTGAATTCTATAAAGTCTTTAATTTCTTTATTACTTCCTTGACCAAGTTCTCATTGAGTAGAGCGTTCGTTGTTCAGCTTCCATGGGTATGTGGGCTTCTGTTGTTTTTGTTATTATTGAAGTATAGCCTTAGTCCCTGGTGATCTGATAGAATGCATGGGATTATTTCAGTCTTTATGTATCTGTTAAGACTTGTTTTGTGCCCAATTATATGGTCAATTTTGGAGAGGATTCCATGAGGTATTGTTGAGAAGAAGGTATATTCTTTTGAGGTGAAATTTTTGTATATATCTGTTAAATCCATTTGGTTCATAACTTCTGTTAGTTTCACTGTGTCTCTGTTTAGTTTCTTTTTCAGTGACCTGTACATTGGTGAGAGTGGAGTGTTAATGTCTCCCAATATTAATGTGTAAGGTCCAATATGTGTTTTGAGCCTTAGTATAGTTTCTTTTACAAATGTGGGTACCCTTGCATTTGGGTTATAGATGTTCAGAATTGAGATTTCCTTTTGGTGGATTTTTTCTTTGATGAATATAAAGTGTCCTTCCCTATCTCGTTTGATAGCTTTTGGTTGAAAGTCTAATTTATTGCGTATTAGAATGGCATTTCCAGCTTGGGACCATTTGCTTGGAAAACTTTTTTCTGGCCCTTTACTCTGAGGTAGTGTCTGTTTTTGTCACTGAGGTGTTTCCTGTATGAAGCAAGATGCTGGATTCTGTTTACTTATCCAGTCTGCTAGCCTGTGTCTTTTTATTGTGGAATTTAGTCCATTGATGTTGAGAGATTTTAAAGACAGGTGACTGTTAGTTCCTGTTATTTTTGTTGCTGGAGGTGGTATTATGTTTGTGTGATTCTCTTCTTTTGGGTTTGTTGTGAAATGTTTAATTTCTTGTGTTTTCTTGGGTGTAGATACCCTTCTTGTATTGGAGATTTCCTTCTAGTAGCCTCTATAGGGCTGGTTTAGTGGAAGGATATTGTTTAAATTTGGCTTTGTCATGGGATATCTTGGTTTCTCCATCTATGGTGATCGAGAGTTTTACCTGGCATTTGTGTTCTCTTAGGGACTGGATGACATCTGTCCAGGATCTTCTGGCTTTTAGAGTCTCTGTTGATAAGTCTGGTGTAATTCTGATAAGTCTGCCTTTACTTGACCATTTTCTCTTACAGCTTTTAATATTCTTTCTTTGTTCTGTTCATTTAGTGTTTTGATTATGTGGTGAGAGGATTTTCCTTTCTGGTCCAATTTATTTGGTGTTCTATAAGCTTCTTGAACATTTATGGCCATCTCTTTCTTTAAGTTAGGGAAGTTTTCTTCTATGATTTTGTTGAAGGTGTTTTCTGGCCCCTTGAACTGGGATTCTTCACTCTCTTCTATTCCTATTATTCTTAGGTTTGATCTTTCCATTGTGTCCTTAATTTCCTAGATATTTTGGCTTAGGAGCTTTTTACACTTTGTATTTTCTTTGACCAATGTGTGTCAATATTGTATTATGGTGTCTTTTATACCTATTATACTTGAGATTGTCTCTTCTATCTCTTGTATTCTGGTGATACTTGCATTTGTAGCTCCTGATCTCTTTCCTAAGTTGTCTATCTCCAGGGTTGCCTCAGTTTGTGGTTTCTTTATTGTTTCTATTTCCATTTTAGTTTCCATTCTTGGTCCGTTTTGTTTAATTCCTTCACCTGCTTGATTGTATTTTTCTGTATTTCTTTAAGGGATTTATTTATTTCCTCTTTAAGGGATTTATTTCCTCTTTAAGGGCTTCTACCTGTTTGCCAGTGTTTGCCTCTATTTCTTTGAGGGAGTTCTTTATATCCTCTTTAAAGGCCTCTATCATCTTCATGATACGGGATTTCAGGTCATTATCTTGATTTTTTTCAGGCCTGTTAGGGTATCCAGGGCTTGCTGCCGTGGGAGAACTGGGTTCTGGTGGTATCATATTGCATTGGGTTCTGTTGCTTATGATCTTGTGCTTGCCTCTCACCAAAAGAGATCTGGTTCTCTCTGGTGTTAACTGGCCTGGGTGTCTCTGACTGGCCTCCTTGGAGGCAAGTGGAGCTCTGTGACATGCGTTAGAACTGGTCTTCTGGTAGTCAGGCAGTGCTGTCTCTGGTTAGGATGGGTCTCCTATGTCTCTGGTGGGCAGGCAGGCAGGCAGGCAGGCAGGCTGACAGGCAGGCAGGCAGGCAGGCAGGCAGGCAGGC
>JANHMN010000002.1:144418284-144465061 GCA_030674055.1 Rhabdomys pumilio
GGCAGGCAGGCTGACAGGCAGGCAGGCAGGCAGGCAGGCAGGCAGGCAGGCAGGCAGGCAGGCAGGCAGGCAGGCAGGCAGGCTGTGTCCCTGGTCACTGCAGACCTTTTGGAAGGCAGACAGGCTGTACTGTATGGGACGTTATCAGGCCTCCCGATCTAACCTGGGTGGAGGAGCAGACCAGAAGGAAGGTGGAGCTAAGGAGGGTGGGTAGATTTCTCACCAGCTGGGCTATGTGGATGTCCGAGCCTGCTGGGCTATTTGGATGAGATTTCCACCTGTGTCCCTGGTTATTGCAGACCTCTGCGAGGCATGCTGACTGTTGGGTGTGCGAGGGTATCAGGCCTACTAATTTGGCCTGGGTGGAGAAGTGGACCAGAAGGGTGAATCTGTTTATTATTCAACATACCTCAGTTATCTTTCCTACAGAACAGGTAGAAGAAGAAAGCTCATGAAGTGTCAAAATTGTCACTGGGTCTTAGTCACTGAAATGGCTCTTTTTCAACTTTCTTTTTTCTAGTGTTTAGAATATTTTTATTAAAGCTTCACTTTTTTAAGTGATAAGGGTGATCTGTGTGTTATATGCAAGTAAATTTAAGCAGTCAGGATGATACCGTGTGTTATATGCCAGTTGATTTAACTAGTGTTAAATAGCATTCAAATAATTTTGGTATAAAAATATAATGCTAATTAAATGTTAAACATACACAGATTATTTTAGTTATGGTTTTGCTGGAGCAATACTAACACAGAATCACTCCTTCATGAAGAGATTCTGTATAATTGATTAGTGTAAGTATGCTACATTGCATTTTTTTTCTTGGTTGAATTTTATTTAATTGTTTGTTTGCTTTGGCCCTGTGCAACAACTTTGGCTGTCCTGGAACTTGCTTTGTAGACCAGGCTGACCTGGAACTTACAGAGATCCCAAGTGGTGGGATTAAAGGCATGTGCTACCATGCCCAGCTGCTATTTTGCTATTTATACATATAAAATTTGCCAATCTCTTCATTTTGATTTGGTGATTATTTAGGAATCACTTGTGTTTAGCATTTTCTTTTTAACATGCCTAAGATAACTGTACTTCACCTTGTTTCAAATTATTATTTCCTTTATCATGATTTGGAGTTATGAGTCCAAAATTTTCTTAAAAATCTGCTTGCTTGATAGTTATTTATTTTTAAATGTAAAGAGTCTAGTGCTCACTGTCTAAGAGGCAATGTCCTGTTGCTATAAAGAAACACCATGACCACTGCAACTTTTATAAAGAAAACCATTTAGTTGTCGTGGCTTACAGTTCAGAGGTTTAGTCCATTATCATCATGGCAGGAAGCTTGTGGCATGCAAGCAGATGCGGTGCTGGAGAGGTAGCAGTGAGTTCTTCATTTGGATCTGTAGGCAGCAGAAAGATTGAGTGAGCCACTGGCTCTGGTTTGAGCTTCTGAAATCTCAAAGCTTACCCCCAGTGACACACTTCTTCCAACAGTGCCACACCTCCTAGTAGTACCCTGCCCTCTGAACCTATGAGCCTCATTTTCATTCAAAACTCCACAGTCAATATTTATTTCTGGCTCTCTTGGCACTCTCTCTGTAGACCAGGATAGCCATGAACTCATAGAGATCCATCTGTCTCTGCCTCCTGAGTGCTAGGATTAAAGGCATGCACCACCACACTCAGCTTTTAATGCACTTTTAAAGCAGAGAACATAGAAAGCTTTGGATAAAAGTTAGGAAGTCATTCATTTTGTAACTTTGTCCAGTTAGTAACCATTTCCTTGGTAATTTTTACTTCTCTTTGAACTTCAGTGACCTCAGGTTACATGAGAATATTCAAATTAGATGACATTTTAAGTTTCTAGATAACATTCTCTGAATATACAAACTTACTTGACAATGTGTTATTGCTTTCTTTAGGGGGAAAAGAAGAGAAGTAATTAGGGCTAGAGAGATGGCTCAATACTTAATTGTACATGTATGAGGCCCAGAATTCAGATCCCTACATAAAAATCTGGGCCTTTTAGCACCTGTCAGCAGTCCCAGTGTCAGGAAACAGAGGTAAGGCAATCTAGCTAATCCTTGAGCTCTAAATCCAGTGAGAGACTGTTTCGAGATCACAGTGAGGTGGAGACTGATAGAAGAATGATAAAGGACAATGATGTCAACCTTTGACCTCTGTACACTCATAGTTGCATGGGTAAATGCACCAGTGTGTGTGTGTGTGCGCGCGTGCATAGAGTGTAGAGGAATTTTAATCTGTCTACTTGGGTGCTCTGGCAAGGGATCACATCCAAAGACTACCTAGGTCTGTATAATGATACACTTTTAATCCCTGTAGTTGGAGTATAGACATGCCTTTAGTACACACCTTTAATACAAACAGTGACATCTGATTGGGGGGCAGACAAAGTGACTAATCAGAGAAAGATTTGACAGAATGAATCAGATAAGATATGCCCAACTCTCATGAGCATAGACAAGAAAGAGAGGCTACTTAAAATCAATGCAGGGAGAGCAGTAGTGTTGAGTTCAGTTGAGGTCCTGCAGTTCTGGTCAGTTTGTGCATTCAGTTCAGTTCTTGGAATTCAGAGGCAGAGCAATTCAGTGAGAAGCTGATAGAAATCAATTTGAATCGGTCAGTTTGGAGAGGAGTTTGAACCAGCCAGCCAGAGTTCAGAAAGCACTAGAAAGGGTGACTTTATTCAGCAGTAAGTCTTGGAGACTGAAACATTCTAGGCCTAAGTTAGCAGATAGAGGCTGGAAGCTGAAGCCTTCAAGATCCAGGCTTAACAGAAGATTAGATTGTACAGAGGCTAGAAGCTTCCAGGCCTAGGCCTGGGGATAGTTACGTAAAGACAATGCTCTGTGTTCAGCCCAAGCCATGTATTCATAAAGCTTGGGTACGGCTCTCTTCTCATCCTGTCATGGAAGGAAATAGAAGAGATATTTACAACAACAACACACACACACACACACACACACATATACACCATGTCAAATAATAAAAATCTTAAACATCATACTTTATAATACCTATTTGTCTAGACATGAAACGGTTTTTTTTTCAGAACCTCAGACCTGTATTTACACTAATAAAGATTTTTTTCTAAGTCAAATTCAAACAATATAGCCTAATGTTTATCCAATGTTTATCCAGTTTAGATTCTCTCTCTCCTGATTTATAAAGCAGTAGAAAGAATTCACCATTGGTAATAGGGACATGCTTTCCAAATATGTCAATTGAGTATTGTGTTCCAAAAGGCTTGCCCTTTCTTTGTAGTGTTATCACATAGATGCAGATGAAGCTTTTATTGGTGCTAGGCACCTCATCCATTACCCTCAGCCTGACTAAACCAGAGAGAAGTGAATATACTGAAAAGTAGCAGGAAGAAACCTGCTGTTAATATGAACTCTGGTTGAACTAAGTCTGACAGCAGGTTCTGTCCTTTCACATTTAAAGTAGAGTAAGACACTTTTCTTCTTTTTCTTTAATAACTGTATTAAGCATTAATGCTTATTAAAATGGAATATTACTCTCTAATGTGGCATTTACTTAAAGACACCAGTTTTTTTTTTTCTCCCTCTTTCTCTCATTCACTCTTTCTACTCAGAGGTGAATCTAAGGCCTCATATGTTTGTCAATACTAGCCCTAAGCTGAGCTATGTGCCTTAGCATTACCATTTTAATAAGCTTACTGTTTTGTTCTATTTTCTTTCATGTATTGGGAACATAATTCAAACTAGCATGCCTTTAAGATAGTAAATTCTTTGAGTTAAAGAAATTAATGCATTGTTATATGCTTAAAATACTGACTTCATTTGGTATCAGATTTAAAAATAGAAAGTATAAAAGTAATCTTTTTGAAAACTATATTTCCCAGCATCCAGGAGACAGAGGCCAGTGGATCTCTGGGAATTTGAGGCCAGTATGGTCTACATAGTGAGTTACAAGTCAGCCAAGACTACATAGTGAGACCCTGTTTCAAACTAAACAAAACCGTACTTTTTATTGTAGATCGAGGGTTTTGCACCGTACTGTGATGAGAAATCCACTTTAAAATTGTTAAAAGTTTTTAGTGATCTTGAAGTAGTGTCCTGCCTGGTCCAGTAGTATAAGTACTTGAGTAATTGTTACAGAGTTAGCTCAGAAACAAGAACATGGCGATTTCTTTATATATTCTGCCAAGAACTCTAGAAATGAATCTACTTGTTTGTCCACTTTTTAGTTTTTGAATTTTAAGAAAGAGTGTTACTTTTAAGGCTGTCCTTGACGGTAGAATCCCCCTGCCTCAGCCTCCTGAGTGCTGGGATTATAGGCATGTGCTACTATGCTTGGTTCTTTTGTTTTAAAATTTATTGGCAATCACTACTTAAAATTTGAAGATTTCAGCAGATGCTTCTGGCTTTAATTTGGAAAATTATAATTTCATAATATTTCTTTGTAAATAAAGCATTTCTGAGTTTTCTTGTTAATTTTTAATTAATTTATTTATTTATTAGCACAAACTTTAATTTACTGAAGCTGTTTTCTCACATTTTTTTGCCCTCAACAGGAAAAGTACCTTTTATTCATGTGGGAAATCAAGTAGTGTCAGAACTTGGCCCAATAGTCCAATTTGTTAAAGCCAAGGTAAGGAGAAAACACTGAATGCATTTAACCAAAGTCACTTTTAAGTAACTTTTTCATATTTAGTGTTTCTTAATATCTTCATCGAGTTTTAAACTAACTTTATAAAATGCTGATGTGAATTAGAAAATATTTCTAAACTATAAGTTGAGTGGTTCTTCATAATATAAACCAATAGCAAAGATGTTGGTTGGGTTTGTTTGTTTGTTTTTTGTTTTTAGAAAATGGCAGGTGTTTCCTAATAAAGGGTATGAGTTTCTGTCATAATTGAAGCTTTTAAGTTCTTATTAAAGGTCTAGTTATTTTTGAGAAGGGAGATATAGGATCTGTTTTGAAGTTGAAAGTATTAAGTTGCCTACGTGAGTTTATTGGCTTAATTTAGATCTTAACAGTTAAGAAGCACTTTCATTAATGTTTATAGAAACATTCTTCTGGACTTTTTCGTGGCTAGAAAACCAGACTATACTATTATGTGTTATTTTGCCCTTTGAAGTTGCCAATATGTTTAAAAATGATTCTATATTAATGACTATACATAGATATACATCATTAAAATTGTTACGGTTTTCTCTTGTATTGCACACATTATATAGTTTTTCAGTGGGCATTTAGATGTAGATCATTCATTTTGTGAGTATTAAAATAAATTTTCTTTTACATAAACTTCTGTATACTTGTTTCATTAAGATAATTCCTTGATGGGCATGATGTTTTGTGCTTTTAATTCCAGCACTTAGAAGTCAGATCTCTGTGAATTTGAGGCCAGACTGTTCTACATAGTGAACAGTCTACATAGTTCCAGACTACATATTGTAGACCTACTACATAATATGTAGACCTAGCCAGGTCTACATAGTAAGACCCTGACTCAAACATAGCAAACAAGAAGATGAGTTCCTGAAGATGTTACTGTGATGCTTTGGCATATACCTTCTAATAATATAGAGCAGACTGAACTAAATAAAAACTATACCGTTTCTTCATTTCTACAGTGTCTTAGAGAGTTCTGACATCTTCTCTTTCCCCCTTTGATGTCTTTACTAACATTGGCTTTTGTTTTAATTTTTTTCATCTTTGCCCATTTTGTAAGTAGCACATGTTTTGGTATTTTTGCCTGAAAAATGCAGGGCTTACTACTGATCATTTTGTTTTCTCCTTTATGAAATAATTCATTCTATAATTTTGTCTATTGAAAATACAGTTATATAATGACAATACTACTTAGTAGTGATTGAATACTAGGTATACCTTTATACACAATAATTTTGTTCAAAAAAGCATTCTGGAAATTAATTCACTGGACATTTAAATATTATATTGTTATATTAGTAAGATAACTGAAAGATTTTGTATATTTAATACGATGCTCTTTTAAAAATTTTTTAAATTCCCTTTAGGGCCATTCTCTTAGTGATGGGTTGGATGAAGTCCAAAAAGCAGAAATGAAAGCCTACATGGAATTAGTCAACAATATGCTGCTGACTGCAGAGGTATAAGAGGCTTGAGATAAAATATAATCTTGTATAATCTATATTCTCATATAAAAATTTCCTTACAGGGATACTATAAAGCCATTGGGACGTGGGACGAACTCTCAGGCCGGGGTGGTCATTTGAATTGTTTAATTGTTATCTATGAACAAGTTTCTTGATATTTTCAGCTCTGGTTTTTCTGCTCATAAGGAGTGAGTCTTGCCTACTCACTGTTCAACTTCAGCCATTTGGAGTTTACTTTAATAATCCCTATAAAATAATGATATTTAGACATATATTCTGTAAGTAAGAAATGTTTTCTGTAAAGGACTGCCAATGAATTTAATAATTCTGTGCAGTGAATTAGCCAAAAAGAAAAAAACTCATATTTGATTCACGAAGTTGACTTATTAGAAATTACTATGGCAAGAAATAACTTTGACCCTTTTCTTTTCAGTATTTTAAAGTTTCAGTGACTGTTTCTTTGTTTCTAGTTGTATCTCCAGTGGTGTGATGAAGCTACAGTAGGGGAGGTGAGTGGCTCTGCAGCATTTATCTTAATTAAAATTTAATGAGAAAACACTTTTGCTCAGAATCGCAAGTCCCTGCTCATAAATGAAACATTGTGGTTTATACCATTAGTGAGACAGTTTTTCACTTACTTTAATTTTGCTTGCACATACATTTTAGGGAAGCCGTGTGTCATTGTTTGATAGAACTGGTTGTAAAGTACATAAAGTTTATATATTTTTAAAGGGAATGGTTTAAAATTTTAATTTTTTATACTATAAGCTATATATTGGTTTTTTTTTCAGACTGCTTTGTGTATGTTCTCTAGAAACACATACTTTTAAAAATTCTGTATGTAAAAATGTGTTTTTGTTTTTTTTGAAAGATTCTACATTTGACAGTCTTTTTTTTTTTTTTTTTTTTAAGATCACTATTGCTAGGTATGGATCTCCTTACCCGTGGCCTCTGAACCACATTTTGGCCTATCAGAAGCAGTGGGAAGTCAAACGTAAGATGAAAGCTATTGGATGGGGTAACAAGACTCTGGACCAGGTCAGTACATATTGGAGTTTATAAAAGCTTCCACTCTTATGCATCAAAAATGACATTACTTTACAAAAATAATTTCAATGTAATATTGTAACATCAACAGCAAAATACTTGCCATTATTTCTCTCCTGTAATGTAGTTTTATTTCTTTTATGAAAGTTGCATGTTTATTTGCCTATAGAGTATAAATGACAAAATTTTCTGAAATCCTGCCACCTCAGAATTGCCTCTCTCCATTTGGAGAATATTTCTAGATGTCTTAGTAATACTGTCCTCTGGTGGGATCATATTATGCCTGCTGCTCTGTAACTTGATTTTTCTCCATCTAAATAGTATATTATGGAAATCTTTTATGTCAATAAATAGATCTGCAGAATCAGAGCTTAAACTTTACTAGGTTTATTAAGTACTTAATTTATCTTTTAGGGGGGACTTAAGTTTACTAAGGTATCAAAAAATTTTAAAAAATGTAAATTTTCAAGGTGGAGGTTGAGCATCTTTAAGCTAACTGGTGTTTTTTTTGCCAAAACTACCCCTGATTTCTAGCCAGCTGTCTTACTGATGTGTGCTACAAGGGGCTTAGCGAGTGAGTGTGGGTAGAGTGAGACCAGTCTCCAGCAGCCTTCATCTTGTGATGTTCATGTGTCCACCTTCCCCCTTTTAATGTGAGCAAAATCATTGAATATGTGGACTCAGGAAAACACTGCTGAAAGAATAAAATTTTGAGAGAAAAACTGTTGTTAAATAGTCATCCTCATTAGTAACTTAAATGTGCTTGTATTTAATGGTCTTTCACTCTCAAATTCCCACTAATATCAAAAGCATTATTTGTGTCATATATGTGGTTTGCAGTCTTAAAAAGTTAAGCGGAGTCTGTTTTTGTCATAAACTATGATACAAGTAGTCTTATATACTTTATTGTTTTGCTAATTTTGATATTTTTCTTTTTGGTTCACTGCTTGTGTAGGTCTTAGAAGATGTAGACCAATGCTGTCAAGCCCTTTCCCAAAGACTGGGAACACAGCCTTACTTCTTCAATAAACAGTAAGAAGCTTTATTGCTGTGATATGTCTTTGCTTCATATAAAGGTTACAAAGGTCTTGTATGACAAGGTATTATTTTTCAGGAAGGACTTCTAACTCTCTTCTTGGTGGGGGCTTGTTATATAAGAAAAGGCTCCAGCTCTGTGTTGGGAGCTTTCTGTCCACAGATTTTATTCTCAAGCAGCAGTACACATTACAGAAGAAAAAAGTAAATATAAAAGACTTACTTTTAAATTTCATTCTTGTACTCATTAAATATTTATCCTCTCTTGGCTGTTAGACAGAATGCTGGCTCTGGGGAACTAAAATTTTTAAAATTCAGCCCTTGTCATTTAGTTTTCTTAAGGTCAGTCTTATAAATCAATCAATTGTTCCATGATTGGACAAAGATTTTGATAGAGACAGTTCAAGCTGCTATGAAAAGTATAAAATATTAAATATTTTATATACAAAAATAATGAATTTGTATATACAATATAAAAAAAAAACCCTTTCAAGTAAAAAAAAAAAATGCTGCTAACATAGCCCTAGTCTGTAATGGATGATGCTTGAGGACCAGGAGAGGCATTAAGAACAAGCAGTAGAGTCTTGTCAGATGGACAAGAACTGTTTATCCTTTAAATGGTATGAATGTATTCTTAAATATAGACATTAAGGAGTACAGATAAAATATCTATATTTATGTAAATTGAGTAATTTCTATTAAGATTAAAAATAAATGCTGATGTAGTCAAAGATTTTCCTTCATTAAAAATTATAATTTTAATATATTAAAAGTAGTTGTCAGTTTTGTGATACAGTATAAGATACAGCTTAAGTTAATGTTTTAATCTCAGTGGCTTTCTTAAAAGGCTATCTTTTTATTGACTTATTGCTAAAACTAAATTCTTTAGGTTGATAATTTTTTTCATGTGTTTTTATGTGTGGTGTGATGCATGTGTGTGAGCACATGTGTGTTCGTGTGTGCATGTATGTATAGGCATGTGCCCGTGGGAGCCTGAGGTTGATGTCAGAAACCTTGCTCTTCTGCTTTACTCTGTGAGGCAAGCTTTGTAGGATCTCTTATAACCAAACCCAGAACTGTTGACAGGGCTCATCTCACTAGCTAGCTTGCTGGGATATTCTCTCTCTGCCTTCTGAGGTTGCGATTATGGAGAACACTATGTCCACCTAATATTTATGTGTGCACTGGGGGTCATTGTCTTGTTTATATGGGATGCGCATTTACTGTTGAGCAGTCTCCTACCCCTAGGATAATTTTCTTTTTAATTAAAAATATATTTATTTTTATATGTGTGCATGCTTTGCCTGGTTTGTACCTGGTTCCTGCAGAGCCAGAAGAGAGCATTAGATCCCAGAATGCTGGAGTCACAGGCAGTTACCAGTTGTGATGGGGGTGCTGGGAACCAAACCTAGGTCCTTTGGAAGAGCCACTAGTGTTCTAAACTACTGAGCCATCTCTCCAGCTCCAGTAATTTAAAAAAAGCTTATTTTATTTTACCTTCTGTGTCTATGATTGGGTATGTGCATGTGAGAGCAAGTGCTTATGGAGGCGAGAGCCCTGGATAACATAGGTTCTGGGAGGCAAACACATCTCCTTCACAAAAGCAGTTTGGCCCCCTAGTTGATAATTTGTAAGGACTTTATTTGCTATGATTTCTGTCTTAAATAAGCATTCATCCTCTGTAGCCATGCTGAACATCTTTTATAGTTAAAAATGAATATGACAGCAATTTGGAAATATTTTAATTGTATCATTTTTTTAACACATAAACTATATATATATATATAAAACATAGATACAACTTAGCTTATATAAAATAATCTTACGGTAAAAAATTGGGACTTCTTAATCTCTGAAGCAGGAAGCCTATAGGACTCACCAAATCCTGGAAGCTGCAGCTTCGACAACTGTGTTGTGTGTTCACTGGGTAGTCCCCAACACAAACCCACATGTTAGCATTATGTAGTTGTTTTTCTTTTAATACTGAATTCTTAGTAGTTTGAAAGTTGAAAAGGGGATATATGTATTTTATTGTTTGAAGTGTTTTATTCTTGTTTACCAATGAGGGGTTTTTTTTTTATATATATGCTATTTTTTAGAGAGGATAAGAGAATAATTTTTAGTTAAAGTCATTGTCAAAAGTGTTGGCAACTAGGGATTTTTTTGGCATGTGATTTAAAGGAAAATTAAGGATATTACTTTTGTTAACAAGTTATATTTATACCTACAAAAGATTGAAATTTAGACAGTTGCAAAAGCAAGACATGCATTTGATGTTTATTGGTATTTAAAAAGTAGGTATTCAAAAATTATGTGATACTTAGCCAGATTTTTTTTTATTAACCAGTAATTATGATTGAGGAATATATTTAGGTTTTTAGTGTCTAATCTTTTTATTTCATTTAGTTTTTGGAGATAAGGCTACTACTGTGTGGCCTCGGAACTTGCTTTGTCTCTCAGGCTGACCTCAAACCCATGCTTGCTCTTGCTTAGCCTCCCAAGTGCTGGGATTGCAGGTGTGCATGCCATGCCTGACTGCCCATCAATTAACCAATATTAGATGAAAGGAAACTGCATTTAGGAAAGGTAATTTTTATTTTGTAGTTTTATTTTGTTACAGTAAAACTGATTTTTCTTTATCTGTGGCAGGAGTCATTTCTTTGTGAGACACAGTAACTTAGCTAGCAAGGCATTCACTTAAGAGAAATAGATTAGATTCTAAATTGGAGGCCTTGAGTTCTACCCTTGGCTCTCACATATACTGAATGGTGACAGATTCTCTTTTTCTTTGTACCCTACTTTTACTTTCTAATTTTGACTTATCTACTGAGGATGTTGAGAAAAGACTTGTAAAGGAAATGAAATGATTTTTGCTTGTTTTTAGAAAGAGAGGAAAAAGAAGTTAAGTGAGATCTTGCAGCAAGAACAGCAATTGAGAAAGAAGACAGCAAGTGCTTTGATTTGCATGTCTTAGTAACAATTTTGAAGCTCAATATTTTTGTGTGTGTGGTATTATTTCTAGTAATATGAAGAGATGGCAAAATAAATAATATCTGAAGAATTTTGGAGACACTTAGACAAAATTAATAGTTTTGGAATTAAGTGATACCATAAAGGATATCAGGAAAGATAAATAATAATGAGTAAGGCAAAAGGAATGGGCAGGAGAAATATTTTAAATAGGAAAAGTTAGGAAAATGTTCACGTTTGACAGCGCTGTTTTCATTTGGATTTCAAATGAAAGAATAAATATCTAACCAAAATGATGATGATTCAAGACAAGGTAGCAGTAGGATTTTAAGAATAGTTTTCTAATGAAAAGTCTGCAAAGATAAAAGTAGTAATACATTTGAAATATCTTAAAGATCACAGGAAGAGAATTTGCGCACGGGTGCACACACACCCATCCGTACCCACACACCCCATATCACAGTCCACAAGGACCCCTTCAAGCACAAAGAATGGAAAGTTTTCCTTTTTCCTTCACTGTATAACAGAAATGATGCTCGTGGCATGATTCAACAATATTGTACAAGTGTTAAGTACATTTTTGAAAAAATGTTTTGCATTTATGTGTGTGTACAGGGATCATGCATGTTTGCTGTGACACGTGTGAAGGTCAAAGCACACCTTTGAGGAGTCAGCTCTCTCATTTTACAGTGTGAGGCCCAGGGAGTGAGTTTCCATCATCAGGCATGGCAGCCATTGCCTTTACTTCTGAGCCATCTCTCTGGCGCAAGTGTGTTGTTGTTGCTTTGCCATTGTCTTTCATAACCACTAAAATAAATAAAGTATACCTTATTTCAGAAAAATTAGATTATGTGTATTTGTGTGTCACAGGGGTGGGTGGGGGTGTGACTGTGGGCAGGGGTGCGACTGTGGGCAGCGGTGCAGTTGTAGAAGTCAGAGGACAACTTGGAGAAGCTGATTTCTTCCCTTCTACCACATGGGTTCCTGGGATAGAATTCAAGTCATCAGGCTGGACAGCAAGTACCTTAACCCTGTGGAGCCATCTTGCCCATCTCACAAAGTATATTTCTTTCTTTAAAAAACGGAATTGTGGGAACTGGTAACTTATGAAAATCAGAATCAGTTCATATGAGTCACTGAAATTTGTGCCAGGTTGAATATCTCACTTTATATAATACTCCATCATTGCATCAAAGAGGGAAGAATGCAAAAAGAAGTGGTAACTGTTGTTAGAAGAAGAGTCCACATTCTGCATGGTACTTACTTTTCTCTTCTTCATGTATTCAGCAAATCAGGGAGACCACAGATATTGTGCTAGGAACTGGGGATATACAGATTTGGGCAGTGCTGTCTTTAACACTTACAGATCCTGGTGAGGAAAGCAGTAAATACAGTTTTAGAGTGGTGTAAGAAGCACATCACCTTTTTATTTATGTGATGAGCACATGGAGAGCTTGTTTTGTGTGTGTGTGTGTGTGTGTGTGTGTGTGTGTGTGTGTGTGTATTCTTTTTTTTTAGTGTAGTGTAGTTTCTGGCATACTCAAGTTCTGAAATGGAAAAAAATTTTATCAAGTTGTGAGGAGATTTATTTTTATGACTTGTCTTTTAGATTGATGAATAAAATGGTTTTTTAAAATAGGATGCTTTCTACCATAAAAATGAGGTACCTCTCATGCTTCTCATCTTTACTTTTATTTTAGACCCACGGAACTCGACGCTTTGGTTTTTGGCCATTTGTACACCATTCTTACCACACAGTTGACCAGTGATGAACTTTCTGAGAAGGTGAAAAACTATAGCAACCTCCTTGCTTTCTGTAGAAGGATTGAACAGCACTACTTTGAAGACCGGGGTAAAGGCAGGTTGTCTTAGTTGTATGCCAGTTAGTTATATTAAAAATCTAACTTTTGAAATATGTATTACTTGAACAATATGGTAATAGTTGCAGGATCTCAAAACCAAAAACACTGTTTGTTAAAACCTCAAAAAAATTGCATAATGTCATATACATGTTCTTTGTACTGTTATTTGTGTACACTTTCATTCTGAATTATTTGATTTGTTATATTCTATATCTTGACATTCTCTTTCTTTATGAGCACATAAAAATAAACCTTAAGCAACTGAGTTTGTTTCATTTCCTTTGATCTTTTTGGGTACTCACAGCCCTTAGTAAGTACATGTGGAACAAACAGTTCTCTAAGGAAAGCAGTTGATCCGTGTATGCTGAGACTACTGAGTACATGGTGGAACTGATCACAGGGGAGTATTGTGTAAAAGGTGCACGGAGAAAGCGTGGCATCCACTGAGGTACAGACTGAACGTTCTTAACACCTAATTTAAATTGCATTAGCCAGTGTTTCATTGGGTCTGGGGTGAGTTGAAAGAACTATTTTATAGCAAATCTCAAGAGTATTTTTTTATTTTATTTTTCTTTTTGGTAAAAAAAATGGGTAGTTTTCAAAGGAGTGTTGATGAAAATTTATATGCAAACACTAAGGATTATAGATTGTCTCAGATTTTTCAAGTTTTCTGTTCCATTATACATAGTGATGCTGTGAGGAATAGATGTAAACCTGTTATCAGTGTGTTGAAAGTTAGTTATTTGATACTGCCTTTTTATCCTTTATGAAGCATTTCTAACTCATTTAATATTCATAGAACACTTCCTGGTAATTCTTATCTCCAGTTTACAAAAGAGAAAATAGAGACACAATTTTTAAAAATTTTCATACATGTGTACAAATATTTTAGTCATATCCATTCCCAGTCCTCCAGTACCTCCCATCCTCTCCCCCGATACATCTCATCTCTCCCCCAACTTTCTGTCTTTAAAAAAATTATGAAATTTTTACACCTATGTCAAATTACTGATGTGTGTGAGGTTATCCACTGTAGGTTGTCAGGCAGCTTACTGTCTACTTCCTCTTCCCAAAGAAGAGTGTCTCCCTTCCTCAGCAGCCATTAACTGCCTTGGCTTCTTGTTGAGGAGTGGCACATTGGGAAGAACTCTTCTCCCCTTCGTGCAGACAGTCTTTCTCATTAGCATTTGTATTTCATCTCCAGATTAACACTTTTCTCTCCTTTGAGACAGGGCTTCTCTCTGTAGACCAGGCTGGCCTCAAACTCAGAGATCCACCTGCCTCTGCCTCCTTAGTGTTTAGATTAAAGATGTGTGCCACCACTGCCAGACTTCAAGCTAAAACTTGTAAGGGGAAATTTTCATCTTTCTATCCAAAAGAGTGGAAAAAAAAAAAAAAAAAAGACAATGCCTTACTGTGTAGCTTTGGCCCAGAACTCAAGAGAGACTAGTCTGCCTTGGTCCCTAGAGTGCTGGGGTTAAAGGCCCTTGCTACCACTTCAGATTTTGCTGCTGTTGTTTTGTGTGAGTGTTTGTCTGCATGTTTGTATGTATACCAAGTGGTATACATACCTGGTACCCTCAAAGGTCAAATCCACTGTAACTGAAGTTACAGGCAGTTGTGAGCTGCAGTATAGGTATTGGGTCTGAACCTGAAAACAGCAGCTTCTCTTAACTACTAAGTCCAGCCCCTACAGTGCTCATTTTAGTCCATTCAACAAACAGTCAAAGATGTGCTGTGTAAAGTAAGTACTCTGGAGAGAGCAAGCAGTGTGAGAAGTTTAAATCAGAATTAATTCATAATAACAACGCTGGTGGCCTGGGGCCACATTTTTTATTCTTAATGGGTTAAATGCAGAGGGACATGTTTTTGGAGGATAATGGGAATTTATTTGATTCTAATGTTTATAAGGTATATACATTTATCAAACTGTATTTTATTGTATGTAAATTACAGCCCAATAAAGTTTAATTAAATAATAATTTTCTTTTGTTCTCTGAGTCACAAAAAAACCGAGAGATTTTACCCTTTCAGGGTAGCCCAGACTAATGCTGAGACTTAAGGATTCTTGAGTACTGGTTACACTTGGTTATTCATCCAGGTCTTTTGCCTCCTAGTGCAAGGAAACATTCTGGTAAATGAGCTCCAGCCTGAGGTTAGTCACTGTGTGTTGGGTTTTTCAATACCTGGTTAATGAGCACTGCTTCTTGGTTTAGATTTTTTTTTTTTTTTTCACTTAAGAGACTGGTTAAACTTGACATCCAGCCTGGGTATTAGTCCCATATACCTTTTTCCTTGTCTCTTATACCACTGTGCATTTTTCATTTTCATTAGATTTGATGCTATAACACACATTGTTTTAGATAAAGTAAAACAGTTTTTAGTTGAAGTCAGTACCTAGTCTGTGATTCTTGAGAATGTCTGCTTGTGGTCATACAGCTCTAGCCATATAACTGTATGCCTTGTTGCTCCATGTCTCTGTTTAGGCAGCAGTCACACACTCCATTAGAAAGGTAGACAGATATTTGTAGTGGGAGCCCTGCCATGTTAAAATTCATCCATCTATGTAATGGCATTAAAATAAAAAAGTTAAAATAAAACTACTTTTCTGTCAAACATATCTTGGGCCACATTCAGCTGATTGACTCCTTTCACAAACCCATTGACTTGACTTGGGACTAAAAACTGAAGTACCAGTGGGCATGGTAGTTTGATTCCAACACTCGAGAGAGGGGCAGATAGTTCTCTGTTAGTGCAAGGCCACCCTTTTCTACATAGTATGTGTCAGAGCATCCAGAGAGTCAGTGAAGTACCACCTCAAAAAAGAAAAAAAAAAAAGCCATGCAAAGGAGATTGTTGGAGAGAGACAAGGGAGCTTTCTCTGGAGGACACCTTACCCCTCTGCCTGACTAAGGGCCACTGGTGCTTAAGTTGTGTCTAGTGCTAAACAATAGTAATAAGCTTGATGACATCATGTCGCTTTAGTTATTGGCCATTGTGAACAGCTTTCCTTTTTGGCAGTAGCAATTGTTAACTCTGCTGTGGCTTTGAGCAAAACTACATTTGTACACGATTGCAGTGTTTCACAAGTAACGAGAGAACATGTGTAGCTCCCAAATGACCCGTTACAGTGTCTAATACTTGGGTAAGAATTCCATTTTCTCATTTATTATTTGGTCAGTCACCCATTTAATATATATTTAAATGTAGGCAGAAGTGAGTTGGTGGTTTCTTTTCTCTGAAGGTACTTAGAACTGAGTGTTAGGAGCAAGAAAACCCAGCACTGGGACTGCAGAGGTGAATATTGCTGAGATGGGCTTAATGAAGCCTCAGAGGATCAGCTGGACTGTGGGCAGACGCCTCATTTCCTGTGGATGTCCCCCCTCACAAGTGGAGCAGAGCTTCCTCGGTCCTCACAATTATCACCCACTTGTTCTGTAGGTCTCAAGTTGGGTTCTTTTTTTTTTTTTTCCCTTGCATTAGTCAGGTTGAAGGATTCATGGTATTAATCACGAGTGAAGTTGTTATTTATCACCTGCTGGGTGAGAAATAATAATTTTGGCACGAGTGGGGCAGCAGGCCAGAGGTACCAAATTAAGTAAAACATCTAAACACTAGCAAGGATCATTTCTCTGATTAATGAATTGTTACAAAGAAAAAGCGCTACTCATTATCTGGTCTCACCAATACAGAATGGGGCGTGTAAGAGAAAAGAGGGCCAGCTTGCTCAGGCCAGCTTTTGTTTCATTATTTTCCCTTCTATAGGACTATGCTGCAGTCACACCAGCTTTTGGTTTTCTTTGTTGCCAAAGCACAGAAATGGGAAAATAAGTTGTTTAAATATTACATTAGAAAATATTAAAATGATTTTTTTTTTTTGAAACAGTGTCTTAGTGTATCCCTGGCTGGCCTAGATCTCTATGTAGACTCGGTTGGCCTTGAACTCAGGGAATCCACTTGCCTTTACGGGATTAAAGGTGTGCACCACCACAAGTGGCCTAAAATGATAATTTATATTTTTTTGGTAACTCTTGAGATATTAAAATGATTTTTGAAATGGGATAGGTGAATCAGCTTTAAAATGTTTGATGACTTCAGCTGCATAGAAGTCACCCCAGCCCCGTCACTGGGGATTAGGCGTAGGGCTTTTTGCACCGAGGGCTAGTTCTCTCCCACTCAACTATTTCTTCAGCTTTCTCTTTAATTTTTAGTTTGAGATGGTCGCACTAAGTTTTGCAAAATGGCCTTGAACTCACTGTGGAGCTCAGGCTGAATTTGATTTAGAATCCTCCTACCTCAGATCTTACATGGCTGGAATTACAAGCATGTGCCACCAACAAGACTCAGCTAGGTTAAAGTGTTATCTAAAAATGCTAACATGTTTACTGTTTGTTTACTATTTCTGCTGAGTACCATTGATAAAGAAGTGCTTACTTAAAACAGAGTCGGGTTTTCTTTTGTGGGTGTTTTGTTTGTTTGTTTTCTTGACAATTTCAAAATAGGAAAGTTTGTTTTCACTCTGATTCCTCAAGAAATGTTTACATTTTATAGTGGTCCTAAGAACTTTATATTCATGATTGGTATAAAAAGGAGCTGTCTTTTCCTGCCTTAAGTAACTAAAGAAACCAGGTGGAGTAGCTGGAGCAAATGTTTCAAGACACTGAACAAAATTCAGAACAGTGATCCTTTCCTTAAGGGAAACAATGAGCCCTCAGCTTCTGCTTAAAGGGCATTTCTGGGCTACCCAGAGAAGGTGAGAAGCCAGCAGTCTCCCAGAGTTGAGAATTTATAAAGCAGAGTCTTGGAGGGATGACACCTACATAGAGAACTCTGGAGGTCTTTTGTTTTTTTCTTTGTTTTTTTCATCTTCCACCAGGTGTTGGCTGTACCATGCATATGGAGAAACCACCTGGGATCCAGCAAAGAACTCTAGGGAAAACCCTGCAGAACAGTCTTGCTCTCACAGAAGGCTGCACATGGTCTGAGTTCCTGCTAGTGAGAGTAGAAAGGCCAGCAACGCACAGAGCATCATATAGATGTTTCAGAAGGATATTGCTTACCTTACTGTTTCATGTAGAGAGTGGAGGAAGTGCTGAGTTATTGTGTATTATTGACATATCAAGAAACCGGTGCCTCAGACCCATGGCGGTGGCAAAGTCTTCCCGAGGTCAGGTTAAGAAGAGTGGCAGAGCTGCCTTATATTTCAAGTACAGATGTTAACTAATGATTAACCATGAGCTGAAACCAGTATGTCCAGAAACCATCAGCCACAGCTTACCCTTCCCAGACAACTGCATCTAGGTTAGTCCCTAAGCTGTGTAGGTCATGGAAGTTAGGGCCTAATTAGGCCTCTGCTAATGGCTGAATAGACCCACTAAACAAAGCTGGAGGTGGTGGTGGGGGGATGGATTTTAGCAAGTAACATTTTAAAACAGCCTTACGTCAGTTAAGAAACAAAAAATCTCTAGTACCTAATAATATACAATTATGTGTCTGGAATCCAATGAGGAAAAAGAAAAACAACAAATGTACAAGGAAACAAGAAAAATCAGTTGGTAGGACTAGGCCTAGAAATGGCACATGTAAAGAGACAAAGGCGTGCAATGATCATGCTTCATATGCTGGGAAGGTAAACAGAGAGCGTTGTTAACACGTCCTACCTGCAGGACTTTGAACATGTGCTAAGGACTGAATACAAAGAAACCAGGATTATATAGTTTGCTCAGAAAGTGTATTTTACTAAGTATTGAAGGTCTTGAAAAATTGTATTTTCAAACAAGAGAAGAAAGTATCCTGAATGACAGGTTCAATTGCTAAACTTTATTGTTGCATTAGAAATTACCTTGTGATTTTTTTTATATCATGTGTATCTATGTGTTTATCTATGTGTGTATATATAGTTATATATGAGAATAAACTTTTCTTTTTAATTTGGTATTTTGTTAAAGCTTTATAATGCATCTGATAATTACTGTACATTAATAACATATTTCTGCTTCCTGTGGTCTTTAATAGTAATTAAAGAACACTATTTCCATGCCCACCTAATCACAATACAGTATATTAAATGAGACCTTCACTTCTGAAATAGTCCAGAAAAAAGAGTGACTTTAATTTAAGCTCCTTTGACAATGATTAATATGGAAGATTATATATAGTACTTAAAGTAACTAACTTTAAAAAAATAACATATCAAGTCAAAACCATCTTTAATAGAAAGGTCATCAAGTATATTTGTGTTTCCTATTATAGTGCTACGATTAAAACCACAAATATGAAAACCATCCACTAACAAAACTCAGCTAGTGCTTCTAAGAACTGAAAATTGAACTGCCATAAGATTGATTTATACTTTTCCTGGGTATATTCCTGAAGGAATCCAAGTGAGGATATAATAAAGATACTGCAAATCTGTGACAAAAAGTGACAGTAAATGTCATAGATTGCTAAAACAATGTGGTAGACACAAAGTTTCTCTGAAGCCGCCATGGAAGATGAATTTAGAAGTGTAAATTTGGACTAGATCACAAAGGGCTTTGAGGGTATTTAAATAATTTAGACATTTATACAACATGTTTGTTTTAGATAAACCTGTGCATGGAAATTGAACTGGACTTGGAATCAAAAGACTCCTGGTTCCAGTTGGTAGCAGCATACATGTGTCAGACAGCTCAGCCCCTCTCTGAGTCTGAGTCTTCTCATTTACAGAGTGGAAATCTTAATACTGACTCCATCTACCTCACTTATCTTGGTGTAAAGAGCAAATAGATGTTGTGAAGGATGGAGTGCTCCAGAAACTCATGTTATTTTTATTGGAGAAAAGAATATGATGACTGGCTATTAAGCAAGAAGTAGTGTACAGTACACCACCTGTAACCAAGAAACAGACAGAGAGATCATTTTATTAAGCTTATGTAGCAAGTGCCTGAATTAGGAAGATAGAAAAAAGAACACAGAGGGGCCAGTTCTGAGAAAAGTTTAAAAAGGAAGGCCAACAGATATGAAAGGTCATTGGATGTGATGTAAAGATGGGGTCCAGAGTGTTAAAGAAACGAAGGACATTATTGAGAGATTAGGAGATCAGTTTTGGGTGTGTTGAGTTAGTTGGACATGCAAAGGAAAGTCTCCACAAGATTTAATCAGCACTGATTTTTTTTCATAGTCCAAAAAAGCTGCCCAGGAGTCTTTTGCAATATAACAGATATTCAGTAACCAGGTACTTGGTATTTTAAGGCCATAAGAGAACAAAGGGCCTGGAAATGGAGGAGCCTTGACAATGCTCACTTTATAGCATGTAAATTGAGCTTGTCAGAATAAGCTTCTAGGGGGTTGTTGGCCACATCATACAAACTCCCTAAATCTAATTTCACAAAATCTACCATGCTCATTTTGGTTCCAATTTTATTGTTAACATATGTATGCTCCATTTTTCCCGTTTTGCCATTAATTGAAAGAGTAACAGGTAATCACAAGTGACAAATATTGACAGGGGTTTTGTTAACTGTCTTTTAAAAAAAAGTTCTGTTAATTGAACTCAGTGCTTCATGTGTGCCGTCCAGCTATAGCCCTGCCCATTGCCTGCTATTTTCAATTATGAGTCTTTAACTTCTGGAAGTCATCTTGAAACACCACCAAGACACCTTTGATGGCTCCGGATCTCAAAGCAAACCTGGTCTGATGTGTAATGTTTGCTTTTTAGAAAGCTTTTGTGTGTGTGTGTGTGTGTGTGTGTGTGTGTGTGTGTGTATGTGTGTGTGTGACAGTTTTGTGCGTATATGACGCAGTGTTTATTCGTATCCCCTACCTTCTCTTACTTCTTCTCTATCCCTGTTATCTCCACCTTTTCCCTATAGATCTCCCTCCCCCCACTTTTTTTTTTACATTTGTGCCCTTTTTGTTTTATGACCCTCTGATTTTAAACAGGAAGCTCTGTGTGACTGAAACCATCCTTTGGAGGCTGGTGGGCTCACTGTTACACATGGAAAGCCTCTCTCCATCCACAATTGGCTGTCGACAGGCCTAGACTTAGGCAGGCGGACTGCAGGCAGCTGAAACTGCCGAGGGATCTTACCTGCCATGGCTGTATTGGGCTCTGAAGATAGCGTTTCGAATCTCTTTTCCCTCTCTGTTGGCTCTTACATTCTTTCCACTCTCTTCCCCAGTGTCCCCGAGCAGTCCCACAGAGGGAGTGGTGTGGTGGACATCCTGTTCAGGGCTGGCCACTACACCATCATTTAGTCTAAGGATGCTGAACACCCATAAAGCATCTGCATTTGCCACCTTTCACTGTCTGCATCCAGAGCTGTAGGTGCCAGTTTTGGTTTAGAACTTACTTTTGAATTAAAATTAGAGACTTGGACCAATCTTCAAATTCCATATTTGGAAGCTGTTTTAAAGTCTGAATATGTTCAATGGCAGAGGATGAGAAATAAATACCACACATCTTCATCTAGGGAGTTTGTGTCCATGTGAATTTTATAGTAAAACAAACCCATCTGCTTCTGATTAATTTATACTCCACCCGGAAAAATAATTCTGTGGCTTGTTATTTGGTGTCCAAACAGATTCCATTGGGATTGTCTTCAAATTCTTAATTATTCCCTTCTACTATTCCCTCTCCCACCCAGATAAAGATGGAGAATAGGAAGGTGGGAGAAAAATGCTGTGTTCTATTTGAATGCAATGTCTGGATTTAAAAGGAAAAAGAAAATGCTCCTTAAAAGCAAAAATAAAATCTGCAATCTCAACAGTTTGAACAAATTAAATATTTAAACATATTTATTTTGTGTGTGTGCGTGTCTGGGGTGTATGATCGTGTACAGATGTGATACATGTATGTAAGAAAACTCTGTTGACGTGTTTCTGGAGCGACAGTGGTCTAGAGAGGCGCTGACTTGTCGTGGCATTTTGTAGGAAGGAGCTCAGGTCTCTAGCAATAGCAAACCCTCAAATGAGTTGTATCTGCTAGCTGCAGCAGTAGCCTGCTCTGTTCACCACTGAGGATAACAAATACGCCCTGTACACTCTTTTCCGAAAGAACAAAACGTAGGTCATTTCTAAGGCGTTTGGCACAGCAGTCAAGCAGGGCCAACAAGCTTTCCTCTTATCAAAATACATTCATTCCTGTTTTCAAATTGCTGTTTTTGAGTCCTAAATCTCTACCCACACTAATTTCTGTGGGTCAGACTTTGACCCTGATTGGAAGGAAATCTGGAGTCAGATATTCACAGCGGAGCGCTTCCACCTTCCCGTGTGTCAGAAGCCATATTGCTGCAAATGCCTCACACACCTCGGAGTGCGGCTTGTGGAACTGATGAGGTGAGAGCGCTGCACAGCGGCGCGGGCCCGGTAATCACAGGACTGAGGAAACACATACATCATCTGCCACACAGGTTGGCATTTCAAGTAAAAAACCTTCACACTGTGTAAGGTGTTGGACAAATGATGGCCATATGCATGTTTGTCTGGGTGCAGATGGCTCAGTGTTCTCTGAGAGGAGAAAGCTGAGCTCGGCTCTTTTTTGCAGACAGTTTAATATTGGTGACACAGTTTATGTCCTCTGCAAAAACAATAATGGAACGGAAGGTGACATAAATTATTTGCAAATCGTTTGACATATGCAGGGCACTGTCCTTGCAATAATCACCATCAGTCTGTCAGTTTAAGATATGAACCATGCCACGGCCATTTTATATCACTGTGTTAAAGCTTTCACATGCTGTGATTTTACAGATTTGTTCTGTGGGGATCCACGGCAACACAAATCATATTGGATTGTGTTTAGTCATGTACTGTATCATGCACATTGCTTAGATACAAACAAAAGCACACATCCCATAGGATGGGTTTTTGAGGTAGTCTCTTCCATTTCCAATCTTTGTAAGTTGGTGCCCGAATAAAATGCCCCGTCAATACGATCACTCAACTTTAGTTCATTTCTCAGGTTAAATGAGATTATTTATGGGGGTGTTAGTTTCCTAACTACCAAGCTATCCAGACTGTGCAGAATTAAAAACGGTTCACCACAAGGATGTTTCTTAACTATGTTTCCTAATAAATTCACAAAGTTAGTATGCAAGTACCCAACTATATGTCAGAACCTCCCATTAATTTTGTATATGGCATTCTTGCATACATTTTCAGCCCAACAATATAACTGCAAATGGTGATTAACTAGCAGGCTGTGTTGTCCTTGTTTCTATTGTGTGACTTAATGCCATGTGTCATCTTTTACTTATTGAGCAGTTGATGCCAATCGGTGTTGAGAACTGCACTTTACAGTGTAACCACATGGAGCAAATGTTTGAAATGTGTCTGAGTCATTGCTGCAGCGCACATATTTGGAGCAATTGATAAATGGCCTTTAGAGAGGGTTTCTCAATTTCCTAGAGTTTATAAGAAAACTATAAATTCTACAACATGGCACTCAGAATTCGAGTACGAAATTTTCAAGAGAAATATGATTTGTTTTATTTGGCAAAGTTACTTCCACTCTGTTATATCAACAAAGCTGCGTCTGCTGTCTCTCATTACATGGCCCCTTAAAAAAGATTTATTGCATTTCCATCTTTGAAATAATATTTATTCGTATGGCAGGTAGCCACGGTCAGTATGCTCTCATAATTATCGCTATCCTGATAAGTGCGCCGAGACATGCATTTACAGACAAATTGTTTTAACCTGTCTTAAATGGTGCACTTAAATGGTACATCAGGGGATTTGACATTAAGTTTGGATGATTTCAGAAAATCTCTATAGTAGCATTAAATTGGAATATACTTGGCACTCAGGGGAAAAAAAAAACTAAACAAAAAATTTAAGCTTAATGAAGATGCCAATACAATCAAACATTATATTTAAAGGACTAAATGCCAAGACAGAATTGTTTTTATTGTCTTCCAACAAACTTAACTAGCCCATTATTTTGTGAATTGCTGCCAGTTTCCTGAATGGAGCGGTGCACTTCTGTGTTTTTCCTTCTGTGGAGCCTGTTCAGCTGGACGTCCGGACGCCCGGTGCACACCTCCAACTCTCCATACTTTTTATAAACACGTCCTTACATCAGTTCCCCCAACTCAGTGATCTTACCACCTACCCCGGTGCTTCTTTCTCTCCTGGAACTTTTGTGCTAATGTCTGTTGTCAAGCACATCTATGCTGTAGTCAACTCTTTCATCTTAGTAAGCCTGCCAGGCCTTTGAGACCACGGTGGCTACAAAAGGCTCAGTAAATATCGATTGGATCGGATCATTTTTCGCTGCTTGTTCTTCATCGCAGTTTTGTCGTGTACTGTCAGTAGTTACCGAGCATGCGTCACCTCGTTCTCATTTCGCTGCCTGCCGCCTGCTTCTGATCCACGCCATCCCTCTACTAGTGCTCACCAAGGAAGGAGTCCTTTCAGGAGGAGGTTCCTGGTCTGGCCCCTGCTTTAGTAGAGTACACGCTTCCTCAGCTCTGGGTACTGCTTTCTTCTCTCTGCTCTGGGGGGGACTCCTTGTCCTCACACGTGTTCTGACTTAATTCTCACCAGCAGGACTGATTTACACATGTTATTATCTTCATGCTAATATTTGTAGGCATTTTCTTTTCATTTTAGTTGTGACTTTTTTTTTTTTTTTAATGCAAGATCTCTCTATGTAGCCCTGACTATCCTGGAACTTTGTATGTTGGCCAGGCTAGCCTCAGACTCACAGAGATCTATTTGCTTTTGCCTCCCAAGCACTATGTACCACTATGCTCTACTGTTAGTTGTAATTCTTTTTCTGTTTGTTTGTTTGTTTGTTTTGAGGCAGGGTTTCTCTGTGTAGCCTTGGCTGTCCTGGAACTTTCTCTATAGACCAGGTTGGCGTTGAACTTACAGAGAGCCATCTGCCTCTGCCTTCCAAGTGCTGCGATTAAAGGCATGCATCGCCACTCCCTGGTGCTCTATTGCTAAGGGTGATGAGAGAACAGAAGAAAACAGACAGATGCACATACAGAAAAGCTGGGGTCAGGTGGGTTGTGTGCACTTTGATGGGGTGAAATCAACTACACACCACCCTGGAACCTCAGCATGTTTGTTACATACAGCACCAGGGGAGGGGCAGCTAGTCTAGGTAGAAGATGTTTGTAGAAGGCAACCAGTCCTAGCCTGTAAACATCCAGGGACAGGAAGCTGCAATTGCTCAAAACACTGGAACATGGTTACAGACACTGTCAGCATTCACACTTAGAACAGAAGGTTTTGCTATGCTGAACCTAACCTGTATTGTGAAGGCATTGCCATTTCCTCAGACCAGAGGCACTCATTGGTCCATGACATGGCTGTGCCCATGTCAACAGAATACATTTGCTCAGGGTGTCGTCATCCGCTCTTGACATGGTCACTCGGGGTTCCTCAGCTCTCCTCAGGGTGACAGTACTTGGATGGAGGTCCTGGTTTACATGCTCATTACTACTGAGTTTTACCACTCTTTCCAGGTACATATGCATCATGGTTGCAGAGACAGACAGACACAAGCATAGAAGTATACAAGAGAAATTTAGCTGGTGTCCATGTCCTGAATATAACCCCTCAGTGTCTGTTTCACTCTCTGCATTGTGCAATAGAAAAAAATAGTTTTTCCATGAAAAATTATGTGTGTTTCTACAGATCTATCTCTAAATACTTTCCAGATCAGATTTTCTTTCATTTTTTTATTAATCATTTTATTTATTTACATTTTCAAATGATATCCCCCTTCCCAGTTACCCCTCCACAACCCTCCCTATTCCATACCCTCTCTTCCCCCTCCCCTTTGCCACTATGAGGGTGCTTCTCCACCCACTCACCCACTCTCGCCTCACCGCTCTAGCATCCCCCTACGCTGGGGCATCAAGATACCCAACAAAGGGGAGATACAACCCGTAGAGACCACCTCCAGTAAATAGTCATGGTCCTCAGTAGAGGGATGGGACCACCCACTCACCTTAAAATTTTTAGTCCAGAAATGTTCTTGTCCAAAGGAAAGACAGGAACCAAAAAATGGAACAGAGACTGAAGGAAAGGCCATCCAGAGACCACCCCACCTAAGGATCCATCTTACCTGCAGACACCAAACCCTGACACTATTGCTGATGCCAAGAAGTGCTTGCTGACAGGAGCCTGGTGTGCCTGTTCCCTGAGAGGCTCTGCCAGCACCTGACTAACACAGATGCGGATACTCATAGCCAACCATCAGACTGAGCCTGGGGACCCTAATGGAAGAGCTAGGGGAAGGACTGAAAGAGCTGAAGGGATTTGCAACCTCATAGGAAGAACAGACTAGGTTTCCTTAAATTTCCCAGGCTGTCCTCGAACTTATGGGTTCAGTTTATCTTCCTGCATCAGGCTGAGTATCCAGAGCTAGCACTTTGAGTGCTACTGTGCTCAATTTTGTTTTGTTTCTGTTTGTTTGTTTTTATATTTCTTTTTCCTTTTTGTGGGGATTTAACTCAGGGTCTTATCCGCAGTAGGTAAGAGCCCTACCCCTGCCCCACATCCATGATTCTCTCTCACATGCATACTTTGGCCAATATACTTTTGGAATAGATTCCTAGATGTGAGTAATACGAGTTAAATGATGTGACATTTTGCCAGAAAATTTCCTATGGATAATCTAATTTTGTGTGACTATTAGCAGTGTGCTTGTCTCCCCACAGCCTCAATAACAAAATACATTTTCTAACTCTGGCTTCTTAGACTTTTTTCCACTTAAGACTTCTTTTACTCAAAAAATTTTTACATAGCCAAAGGTAGACAGGTATATAAGGTAGGAACAGCAAACACACCAAACATTTACTAGTAATAAATCATGAGGAAAAAAATCATTTTAAGCAATATATATTTGTATATATATGTATATATGTATATATGTGTATATATGTATATATGTATATATGTGTGTGTATTATATATATATATAATTTATTAAAGATGAAGGTAAATTTACACACTAATGAGTCATCTGCTTGTTTATTTCTCTTGAAATTTGCCTTGATATTTGATATGGCAGAGTGTAGAGAATCTTCGATGTTTTTCAGAGTTGAGGGCTATCTTGATTTAATAGTCAATGTCAAGAACTCTACTTCTTTAAAAACAAATTTGTAGTACTGTGCCCTCCCCCTCCAGCCTTGAGCAGCCTGAGACCTTGTTTACCACAACAGACCAAGTGATAAGGATCTAGGTGGAGTTACCCACCTTGGCTGCACAGAACACAGAAGCAGAACTGCCCCTCGGCTTGCCTGGAGACATCTCTGGCCTGTGACCTAGAACGGGTTATGGACTATCCCACCCATTTCTCAGCTGAAAGCAGGAGGGGTTGTGGGTTGGGCCTTCCCCTTTAAAATGAGAGCTGAACATTAAAGCTTTGAGTCTTGATCAGAGAACTTTGTCTTGGCTTCATCTCTTCTCGCCCTCCGTCCCCTTTCATTCCCAGCCCCCTTTCAGGTGAACCCAGTTGACTTGTGGCTGTGGGCAGCTACATAGTACAAAATGGTAGAAGTGTTTTAAGGCTGTTTCAGAAACTGTTGGAAATTCGGCGCCAATCCCAAGCCAACATTGTCTTTCTTTTTTCTAACTGAAGCGTGTCAGCAACTCTAACAGCATTTTAAAAACTAAGCTTTCTAACACAATGCAACCTCAAAATAGTTTGACCTGTACACGTCGAGGAATCACAGTAGGAAAATATTAAAAGGCCTTTCCATAGTCAAGTAGAATGATTTTGTAAGAAGAAAAAACTTCATACGCAGTCAAAACTCTGATTCTCAATGCACTGTGGCCTTGAATCTGAGCTTATATGGACAGTACAGAGAGCCCGCAGGCTGTGTTCACAACGGCCGCAGAGAAGTCTCACAGTGTGGCCCAGCACTGCCCAAACACCTTGGCCTCCTGGTGCTTTGGAGTTTGTATTAATCCTTTGGTTGTTGCACCTTTATAAACCCTTTACTGTTCCCACAAATTTTGAGATTCTCACATTCAGTTATGTGACTTGTGTGTGTGTGGGGGGGGTGAGGGGGTTAGAAGCTTAGTGCTAACTGTTGATTTATATTTCTCTCATAGATAAGAAATAGTTCCTCAGTTTAGTTTTAGAAATAAACTTTATTGACATGTATTTTACACTTAACAAATGTGAATTTTTAAGTGTACAATCTTTGGGGCTCATAGAAACATACACTGTGTGACTGTCATCGAAATCAACACACACAGCACTTCCATCTCCCCACTGTGTCTTTGCAAAACACATGTAGTTAGTGGATTAGCCTGTGAAAGATGCCCAGTGTCACTGCCAGTGTGAAGACACGAAGGAAAGCCACAGTGAAACACTGGTTCTCACACATGGACGATGGGGATGCCGCCCCATGTGTTAATTTGGGTGACTCGAATCTCATAGCACCTTGGACGCTCTCAGTGTTGTCTAACTGAAAAAAAAAGTTGTTTTCAATTTTTGTTACATTCTCTAAGTAGTTTAAGGAGGGAAGAAGACAAGCCTCATTGTCAGAAGTAAGAAGCTCCTCTCAGGTTGCACTTGCAAGTTTTCTGTCCTTTCTTATGAGTTTGGACATCTTTCCAGATGGTTAAGGACATCTTGTCTTTCTCTTGTTAGCCTTTTTTTCTGTGATGTTATTGGATACTGTCCCTGCCCCCTTTCTTTTCCTGTCTTTCTCTATATATGCATGTATAGACACATACCACATGTATATATAATTCATAAACACATACATCTGTATGTATGTAAAAATAAGGATATTAACTCTGTGAAATAAGTTGCTAGTTTCCCACTGTATCTGTGTTTTTATTTTCAGACAACATTGTTTGCTATAGAGAAGCTAGTTCATGTATGTGTAAATGTAATATAAAAACTTACTAATTAAAACCAGCCAGAGAGTGGAGGGAGCCATCCATTTTTATCTAGTTCTTGTTTAGTTTCATTTAGAAAACATAAAGTTCTTTACCTGGCACACACTCTGGTATGTGGGTATGACGAATGCATCTAGTTTTGCCTTTCTGACATATAACTCACCAGGTAACTCAACGCTTCTTATTAAAAAGCCAACTTCTCACTGATTTAAATATTTATTAAATCCTAACCTTGAAATATTTACTAAATACAAATTTTCTTCCATGCAACTGCGTCTAATTTGGGCGTTCTTAATAGTTTCATGATTCTGCTCATTAGTGTACCAAAACTATGCTGATTGCTATTTGAGATTTGATATTTGTTAGTTAGCCCTTAATTTCTTGGCTATTACTGGTTTGTTGGTTGTCTCAAATTAACTTCCTAACCTGCTTGTTTATCTGTAGACAGGAGTGGAGAGTGAGTGGAAGGCACTTGCTATTTGACAGAGATCTATAGAAAAAAAAGTCCCACTCGAGGAGCATTTGGAAGGTTAATTTTTCTGAAGCAGGTGTTACACGGAGGGGTGACTGGAATAAAGGTCATTTGGGAAGCTGGAACCTGACTGAGACATTAACCTTGGTGCTTCACCTAACAAGCGAGAAAAACCTGGAGAACGGAAATTGGAACACAACAACAAAAGAAGTAACAATGTATCTTATTGCTTCTGTGCTAGCCTGGCTTTGTGTGTTCCCATGCAGCTCCTAAAGAAGTTGGCTTGCCCTGATTTTGGCATTTCCTGTCACTTAAAAGGACAGGATTGTCTGCTGCCCTTCATATCATCTGGTCTAGTCTTAGGTATGTGCAGTGAATGGCTGGCTGCGAGGCCTGCTGTAAGCCATCTGCTCTTGGCTTCGTTGGGAGAAGAAAGTGCTGGGGGAATCACTGATGTGTTAGTGAAGTCTGAGCCTTTGGAATTCATCAGGTCTGGATTCAAATCTTAGCACTATCCTCATTTTGTAACCTCGGGAAGTCAGTTTTCTCTTTTGTAGTGAGCTCCATATTGCTCACCCCATAGATGTTGGGTCGTTTAACCATTATGCACTCGTGTCTCTCTATCCGCTGTGTCTCTTGTTAAGGCATTTATATTATCCTTCTCTGTAGCAAACCAACAGTATATCCAGGAATGGTGAGTGTGATCTTGTCTTTCTCATAACTCTATTCGTGAAGAAACTTACATTTAATTTATGTCATTGAATCTAGAGTTAGAATGTTACAGAGAAAGGAATGTGTTTATTTCTTTGAAAGAATGGTATTAGAAACAAATCTGGAGTAGAGAAGCAAGCTGGGACCCTTGCTTCTTCAGTGGGAGGGTCTGCAGGAAAAGCTGAATCGATCCTGATATATCCATGGTTTCCAGAAGATGTACCGAGTTCCTTCCTGGGCACAGAGAAAACTCGGCCAGGTGGAGACCTTAGATCTAGCTGGAGTTTCTAGCTTTGTCAGGAACTGATCTTGGTTTTCTGAGATTCAAAATGATATAAACCCTTTAATGTGTAAATCTGATATAATAAAACACAGCTAAAACACTAAGATGTTTTCTTATACAACATGTGAATCTTTGCCAAGCAGATCCTATTGGCTCACTGGCATCTGCTGTGTGTGAGCATTGCCAGGCCATGAGGAAACCAGCTGAAGTGAAGGCTTCCTGCTTTTGGAAAAACACAGGGGCTAATGTCTAGATTAAAGAATTTAAGTTTCAGGTTTTCTTCCAAGCAGTGTCTGAAGGCCTGATGATAAAAAGAAATAATAGGATTCTGTGAATAATAAAAAAACAACCCCATGATACACAAAAATGTAAAAGGTATAAATAATTTCCTCAAAGCTATCCCATGCATTTGGAAATCAAGTATGTGAATGTGGTCTTGACTTACATTGGACTTTCACTATAAACTAACCTTGTAATGTAAATAAATCCTTATTCAAAGGTGTTCCATGACCTTAGCATGCATGTGAAAATATATATATTCTACGTTAGGTCAAAGTATCGGTAGTTTTATCATTACCTTCAAAAAGTAAGATGAGCTCTGGTCAGTGGTCTAGTCAGGATCTTTCTGAGATGTATCCTTGTGTGAGGAATGAGACCCTAAACACATTTATGCCAACCTATCAAAGTCTTCACAACAAATGAGACCACCCCAAATCCGTGGCTTCTCAGTCTAAGGGCCTCAACTGCAACTTGTTTTTTCCTTTTGTTGAACAAACAGATGTGTGGGTTTAATTCCTGTCAGTGCAGTCCCATTAGAAATGCACAGGAAATCCCACAGAGGTTTTGCTCTCTGTGAACTGGAGGGAATTTAACAAAGCGAGGACTACTACGGAGCTACTGAAGTGTCCCCTCGGGGTGGAGCCAACTGCTGCTCTAAGCACTCACTGTCTTCAGGTGACAGTGAGCAGATAAATTAGCTCAAATTCAGTTTCTTATCTATGAATTCAAGAGTAGAATGCAGCAAAGAGCTAATAGCATTGCTGGATTACAAGATGTCCAGTTTGATCTGAATTTCAGATAAAGAATGAATATATATTTAATAGAAGCATGACCCAGGTATAACACAGAATGTAGTAACTCAAAATTATATAACCATTTACACAAAATTAAATTTAACTGATATTCTTTATATTTCTTTTATAATTGCTTCCTTATTGAAAAAATTGTTTTGAGAATGAAGTCTTTGAAAATTTCATACAATGTATTTTGACTGTATTCCTCCCAATTTCTCTTAAATACCGAAGTAAAATAGAATGTTATTATAAATTGAGTTTTTTATATGTGTATGTAGTAAAGGTGACATCACGTTATGTGAAGTGGGATGATTAAATCAGACTAATCTTACCTAAATATTTTTAAGAAAACTAAACTTTTAAAATTTTGAGCTACAGCCAGGCAGTGCTAGCCCCTGCCTTAAATCCCAGAACTTGGGAGGCAGAGACGAGTGGATTTCTGTGAGTTAGAGGTCTACACAGTGAGTTTAGGACAACCAGGACTACACAAAGAAACCCTGTCTGGACAAAACCAACCAACCAAACAAAAAATTAGCCTACACATTATTAAAAACTAGAGCAATTTATTTTTGTAAAACAGATCTCTAGAAACATACCTGTTAGTCTGAAGATGTTCCTGTGTTATTTGCTAAATTTGGGAGTCCTAGTTGGGAGGTCTTTGAAGGAACACTTTTTAACACTGTATTTAATTATCTGTGAGGTTCAGCACAAAAATGTGTCTAAGGTAAGTTCAAACGTGTACATTCACTTTGTCTTTGTAGACACCGGTCTGTACATTAGAAATTTTGGTGGAGCTTACTTACCTGTTCAGCTTAAGATCCCTAGGACAATTAAATAAGATGAATTCTTCTGAGACTGCAAATACTCCGGGGCTCTTTGCCTTTCTCTCATGATCAGCCCAAAAGAAGCCAGTCTCACCTCCACCTTGTGTTTCCTGGCTCAGCTAAAGACCTGGCGTTCTACCTCACTTCCAACAGGTCACAGTTGGAGCAGAATTCCAAGACCAAACTCACTACTCGGCTTTTGCTAAATATTTCACAACTACTGAGTTTTTATGCCCAGGGGTTCTTTTTATTGAATTTTGATGTCCGATTCTGTTTCCTTCAAAGGAATTGAATCCACTCATACAAAGATTCAATTTGAAACTTGTTATAAAGAATTCTCCCCCTGATGTCTGGGTAGTGAGGGCCACCAGCAATGGTATTGTTCCTCTGTGTTGCTCCCATTGTGATGAGCATACAAGCCAAATCTTTAGATCTAGCACAAGGCTAATTGAAAGAAGCATTCCAGTTCTATTATTCAGTGGATTGAAGAGAAAATAGGGAATTAACATTTGATGTGTGCCTAGGGTCCACAAACATGCCAGATGAACAAGTATGTTGGGTCATAATTTATTTTGAAAAAAGGACTTATAATACAAAATGTTAAATAATGAAGAGGTTGCCAGCTATGCATCGACTGACACTTTCTCCAGAGAGCGATCCTCTTTTCTAAATAAGGGTCTCTATCTCCAAGAGACCAGTCCTTGGTGATGAGGAGAGCTGGAAGTGACAGAGCAAGCATATTCTATGTTTGAGTAAGCATCTGAATAAGAGAATTCTATTATTAAAGGTCTAAACCCTGATCAAATGAGGTCTATGCATCTGCACAGGATTGCCTCTATTTTTGGCAATGGCTTCTTCCCTCATATGAACATAAAATTCAAAGAAGTCACTTGTTCATAGGAAGCTGATTCTGGTCTGGCCCAGATCACTGGTAACTTTTATTAAGTTGTAAACATGATTCCCACAGCTGATGTGTTTCTGTTTAGCCTGTGAATCGCCATCTGTCACTGAGGATTTGTGATCTTTTGTTGAAGGTTTCCATAGTGGCAAAGTGACCAGAAAGCAAGATATAAAATTTTATTCAGACTAATACAAATCATATTCTTGTTTTTTTTAATCTTAGGAATTTTGCATGGGCTCTAGAGACAGTTGTGTTTCTAAGACAGTTAACTGAGCTCTTACTTGGCCCACATCCACTCATTATAAACTATTGAAATGTAAGTGCATTTTTGAAGCGTCTATGCACCATAGTCATTAAGCTGCATATGTTTTCCAGATGTTGGCTAACTTATGCAAATCCCAGGAAAAGCATTTTCCTTCTTTGGAACTTATAATGGTCCCTAGGATGCTGAAATCCCATAATTTTATTGATTCTGACTTTAAGTATTTCAAATGCCACCACACTGAAATTTGGGAAGACAATTTCTTCTCTCCAGATAGGGTTTTGAAAGCTCTCTGATGTTCTTGGAGATGATATCTAAAATGGTGGTCAAGAATGGGGAAATTTATTATTTGACAAGTAGGTGGGAACCATAGCTTGTAAGGAAGGCTGCCCTCATAGCAGCAAAGTCCTGGGTAAGTTAAAGATCGGATGGGAATGCAAGTCTCAGGCCTTTCCTCTGGCTGTTTATGATGGAGAGAGAGCCTAGGGAGGAAGGAGGGGTTATTGAAGGGCATTTGGACAGGGGAAAGGAAGGCAGTGGATGGTAGGGACTGGAATTGCTGTGTGGTGGTACCTCCCTTGATCTTTCACGAATTGCCAAATGAATTTTGAATCTTTCTTTCTTTCTTTCTTTCTTTCTTTCTTTCTTTTTTTTTTTAGAATTTGAGATAGAATCTGGCCTTGAGCTGGTGATTCGCCTTCTTCAGCCTTTTGAGTGCTGGGATTCTGGGTGTGGCCATGCCAACTCCCTATGGTGATTCTGGAGAGAGAGCTCTTGAATGGGTTTCTTCCTCGGGGTGGAAACAATAGTGAGTGATTTTGAAGAAGACTGAAGTTTTATACAATTCCTTATAATGCTGAGTTGGCCACCAAAAGTATTAAATAGAATTTTTTGGTTTCTGTACCCTAGTAAGGCTGGGGAGACTGGTAGGGTCTGGGCTAGTCTCATCCACTGTGTGATAGTTCATATTGCTGGTCTCATGTGTGCTGCCAGGCAAGGGGTTCCATGATCTCTTGGGGGAAGGCAGGACCTGACAGTTGGCATGTACCAGTGTGGTTGGTGAGTGATACAACTGAGCAGTTATATACCATTGACCCTAGGAACCTCCAGCTGGGCAGGTGGACTGATAGGATGCTAGACAAGTAGCCAAGAGAGTTCATATCCAATCTGAAAGTTTCAGAAGGAGAGAGACTGGGCCTGCTATGGACTTTTGAAACCTCAAAGCCTACCCCCACCCCCATGATACACCTCCTCCAACAAGGACACGCCCACTCTCACTAAGGCCACACCTCCTAATCCTTTCCAAACAGATTCTGTAACTGGAGAGCAAACATTCAACTATATGAGCCTACGGGGACCATTCTCATTCAAAGCACGACGGTAAGCATGACGAGGAATCTTCTGGCTGCCAAGTTTAGAAGACACTGATTTTTGATGGAATTGATATCTAAACTGTCCTGGTTGTCCTGGTACCACCTACTATCCAATCCCTAGGATTTTCTAAAGAAACACATCATGTTTCTCCATCTATCTCTTATCTGAATGTTATAAATAGTGGTACCTTTCCTTTCTTTACCTTTATTAGGACACGGTGAGCCACATCTCTTTGTTCACTTGGTTGGTTTTCTTTCTTGAAAACCATTTCACTCATGGGATTATTTTAGTTGCCTTTTGTCTAAGTTTCTGGCACATGCAAACAATTGTGGACCACAAATTGCACACCATTTTCTAAACACAGATGCACTTCTGTGTCCAGGAGAGGTGTGATGGTTTGAATTTGATGTCTCCTAAAAGTCTCAGGCATTTGAATACTTGGGTGGCTGTTTGGGGGAGGATTTGGAGTGTGACCTTGTTGGAGGAGGTCTGTTACTGGGGACAGAATTATGGTTGCAAAAGTCCAGGCCATTTCCAGTGCTCTCTCTGCTTCCTGTCTGGGGATCTGAGCTGTCAGCTACTATCACCATGTTGGCCTGCCTGCTGTCAGACTCCCTATCATGATGGACCACTATTCCTCTGGGACAGTAAGCCCCAAATAAATGCTTCCTCCATAAGTTACTTTTGTCACAGTGTTTTATGACAGCAATAGTAAAGTCTTAACCTCTCCCTCCTACTTCCAGATGCCACCTTTGTATTTATGTTCTGACCACACAGAACAGCTCGGTAATACCCATGGATTCCTGTAGGCCTGCTGTTCTTTCTGGGATGCCAAATCTAAGTCTACTCATATCCAGAAAACTCCACTTCTTTTAGCCAACACAAGCCCTTCAGTCAAGGGTAGGTACACTTTCCTGTATAGCATTATGTGGCTACATCTAGGAGAGAATTCATTAACTCCACTAATTTATGTGTCACCTAGCCCACTACAAGCTTTGCATTTCCAACAGTAAGCACAGCACTTGGCACCTAGCCTGTGTCCAGTGCCTATTTATTGAGAGAAAGGAGGTCTGTTATTATATTCTCTAGTGTTGTTCAGCATTTAAGCATGTCTTTGCTTCCAGGAATGTACAGGGGCAGTGTCTACAAAGCAAACCCTTGGACACCGGTGGATCTGAAAAATTGGATCCTGGATCCTCAGGGATATTTGTGTGATCGCGCCTAAGTGCTGAGACTCACCTCAGTGCATCATCTCTCAGTTGAGAGATTCTTCTGCTGTCTCACCCTGTCATCACAGTTTGGATATCTTGGCATGCCCTAGAATCAGAGACCTTTCCCATGTGCTCTCTTGAAAGTCACTTAAAAATCATCAGAGGATCCTGACTCTGATCACTGTGGAAACCCAGAAAATCTTTTTTTTTTCCCACCCAGATAAATATTGATTTCTACTTTCTTTTTGTTTTCAGCTCTTGTATGTCTGTCCAAGCTTGCCTTGTGCTGCTGTGGTAAATCACTGACCAAAAACAACTTGAGAAAGAAAGGATTTATTTCATCTTACAGCTTCCGGTCTGTCATGAGTGGGACCCAAGGCAGGAACCGAACAGGAGCCTGAAGACAGGAGCTGAAGCAGAGACTGGAGGAACATTGTTTACTAAATTACTGTCTTGGTTTGTTCAGTTGCTTTCTTATATAACTCAGGGTACCTGAAGCTGGGGATGGCATCGCCCACAGTGGGCTGCATCCTCTCACACCAATCATTAATTAAAAATAAAAATGCCCCACAGACTTGCCTACAAGGTCAATCCGATCAAGGCAATTCCTTAGTTTATGTTCTTTCTTCTCAGATGACTCTAGCTTGTGTCAAGCTAAAACAAAAACAAAACAGACATTCAAGCAAACAAATTCCATATAACATTCCTATTCTTGACCAAACAACAGACTTTTAAAGACAGATCAACTAAATATATGAATAGCCATTTGGATATGAATGATTGCAAAGGAATATATTTTTGTCAAATTAAAATGGGAGGAAAAGATATAAAAACACATGGGTTGGCATTCATTCCAAATAATGTTATTTTGTAAACCATACCTCAAAAAGAAATACTTTCAGAATATGCGTGAAAACATCTATTAAGAACATATGTCTGTCAACTCAACCCAAAGTCCCTACATAGGACCATTAGCCCACAGTGCGCTGGCCCCAGCTACTTCTCGGGAGCATCTCCTACTATCTGCCCTTTCTTTACCTGTGTGGATCAAGCCAGATGCACCTTGTGCCCTGTTCCCTCATCCCCAGTCCTTTTTCTGTCTCCTCCTTCAGTTGCTTCTCACTTAGCATCTTCTCAGAATTGTTTCCTGACGACTTCATTAACCATCACCACCCCAGTCCTGCCAGGACCTCTGTAGCTAGCTCATTCACTTGCTCTCTCTCTCTCTCTCTCTCTCTCTCTCTCTCTCTCTTTCTCTCTCTTTCTCTCTGCCTTTCTCATGGCCTGAAACATCCATCACTTCTGATATTTTTTCCTATGTCCATCTGTTCACTGCCACATTATTAACATGTAGACCAGTATCTATGATATGCTTGGAAATCAATCAATATTGAATTTAATCTATACTCTATAGTATGTTTTAAAAACTATATTATTATAAAAGGAGGAATGACATGTAAGATTGAAAAAAGTTTACCTCTTAAATTACTGCATTGTAGGCAATGTTACCATTGAGATGTTAAAAATCTTCCCTGAAACATTTCACTCTAGTACTATTAAGACCTTTTAGATGATAGGATGATAATATCCATTCTTAACTACAGGAGAAATTGGAAACGAGGTATTCAACAATATGGTATTGTTTGATAAGTTACTGAATCTATCTATACATTTAAACAATGTTTATAGGTGTTTTGCCTGCATGCATATCTGGTGCTTGGTACCTGAAGAGGCCAGAAGAGAGTGTTAGATTTCCCTAAACTGGAATTACAGGTGATTGTGAGCCTCCATGTGGGAGGTGGTAAACAAATTCATGACCTCTGGAAAAGCAGCCGCTCTTAACTACTGAGTCACCTCTCTAGCCCCAATATAGATATATATTTTATAGCTCACAATTAATGCCATCATACATTGGATTCTCCTAGGTGTTTGTTCCAGGACCTCTCACAGACACCAGAGTCACTTAAATTTAAGCTCCTTGTATAAAATGGTGCCGTGTTTGCACACAATCTGCACACCTTTTTCTGTATAAGCTAAATCACATTTAGATTCCTTACAGTACAATGTATATCTACTATGAATGATTGTTATTCTACTGTTATTGTTAACAGTATTAACAAGAAAAGGTCTGTGCCGTCTAACTTTTTTTTTTCTGAGTATTTTTATTGCAGAACCTGTAGATACAGAGGGATGCCTGTATTGCTGTGGGAAAAAAATGTTTTGGATGTTTCCATCATTTTAAGACACAAGTATGGAAAGTATTTTTTCACTTTGTTTGTAGAGGATGGGGGAGACCTGGGCAGAAACATATGAAGGTATTTATAAAACCCAGAAACAAATGCTTTACGTAAGCTGCCCTGCTCACACAGCTGCTAAGTGTAAGGAGCCAGTGGTGTCCAGGTCAGCTAACTCTATACCTTCTTATAATACCTAATTTCCTTAGATTCTCCCCAGAGTCACTGCCTTTAACTCAAGCCCCTTCAGCTGTGCCCAGAGCTATACTTCTATAACCCCAGCAACTAGCACATGTACCAGCCTGCTACATAGGTGTGGACTTGAATCACAGACTGATATAGCTTTGGGTCTTCTATGTCATTTCCCTGGGCTGGTAGCTTGATGCTCAGTGAGTATAAATCAGTTTTACAGGGAAGCTAATACTGGAGAGCAATACCCTGTGTGCTTTCTACAATGGTGAGCTTACCAGCTCTGAGTTGATTTGCACGTTTTATGCTCAAGGGCTGGGACTACCGTTGTTGAACAGCATAGAAGGGGTTCACCTAACAACAGACCCATTTCAAATCAACTCAACTGCCAAGTTATTCACATGTCATATAATTCCTTAGGCGATGTTTCAACTAGGGCACCCACTTGTTTGAGGCTAAGCTCAGATAAAACATCTTCCAGAAAAAAATCATCATGGGTAAAGTGTCTTTAGATACTTAATTAGTGCCAGGCTCTCGCTCTCCACCAGAGTTTATAATCTCACAGGAGTAGCTTAAGAAATGGTCACCATTTGTTCTCCTGTTTCCTTAAACAGCTACCTCAGGCCCCAAGATGTCCTGTTTATAAACAGTCATCTAAGAGGCCAAGGAGCAGAGCAAGCCATGTGATGGATTACCCACAGCAGGCAGACTCCGCCTATCGTCCCCGCTGGCTCTAATTAAAAGATGACTAAGTCAGGGGTCTGAGGCAGGGATGACAATAGGACCAGCAGTCCCCGAAATAGCAAAGGAAAATGGATGCCTTTGAGTGATTGCATGATGTCTGGATTAATGACCAGGAAATGAGCGATTATTGCACACTTACAGCTAGGCTGCTTTGTAAAGCTTGTGGTGTGCTCAGAGCTATATACTTGAACTTGGGGAAATTGAAGAGAGGAGTTTGCCCAATTATTGCTTGGCTGGATAAATGCATATCCAAGCAAGGCTTAAACTGAGGGGATAATCACTTTCTGTTACTGCTGTTTTAGTATTGATGTTTCTAAAATAAACCTAATCTTACAAAGCTCATTTTGTAGACACATGTGGTCTCCAGCCAGTTGTTGACTAGGAGATTCAACTTTTAGGGCACTGCCTCCACTCCTGACTTACAACAACGTTCATTGATATTTGAATAACTGCTTTTCTGTAGACTCAGAGCATCTCACCCCCACCCCGGGTTTTGGTTAATGTATTCTCAGAGCACTCCAATTGGGCAGTGACAGGCATCCTTAGTTTTCTGTGGCTGATTGGTTCAGTAGGTTAAAGCATCATTCAAAGGGGCCAAAGTCCAGCATTTGATTCCCTTGTGGGGTGAATTCTCTAGGCTGCCCGCCTCACCTCAGCCGCCATCTTGTAATGGTGTCCATTCATCACGGGCAGAAACGGGAGGAAGGGTGAGGGAGGATTAGAGCAAATCCATCATTGCTACTGGAAATCTAACTGATTATGCCCACCTCCCAGCCTGTGGACAGGAGGAGGTCGGGTGTCTCTATGCAAACAATAGCACTGTTAGAGAAACTGAGGGACAGATCACATCCGTTTGCTAGATTAAAAACAAACAAAACAAAACAAACCTCATATTCTTTTTTAAAAACTAGGAGCTAACATAGGTTTTCTTACCTTTCAGTCAGTTTGATTTTCTTAGACATATATAAAAGTGCTAGCTACCGTTTAGCCTGAATTACCCATGGTGCCTGTTTCTTGAACTACAATTTGTTCTAAAAGCTATCTCAAATCCAGTAGCTTACAGACAGAGATCAAATAAAGCCTTCCTCACATGTATCTTCTCGAAAAGAATGGCCTGCCTTAGATACCTACAAGGAAGAAGAGAGTAAAAAATGCTTGACCATAACACATTTCAGAAGGTGGTTATTTTGGCTGATATATATATATATATGTGTGTGTGTGTGTGTGTGTGTGTGTGTGTGTGTGTGTGTGTGTATGTGTATATGTGTACATATGTATATATGTATACATACATATATACATATACACACATACATATATATGTATATTACACACACATATATATATAGCATTATATTTTTTATTTTTATATATGGCATTATATACAGCCTAGTTTTATATTTGTAAGATATTCTTAGAATTATTATTCTTAGAATTGCTGCCCTTCTTTTGTGAATTTCTTGGACTTCGGCTAATACCAACCCTCTGCTGTCTTCTACTTATTTATTTTTGCTCCAACAGGTGAGGCTCCTGAGAGGCTCCACTGCTTTTAGCCTGCACACTGTCTTGTCAGCCCCCTCAGGCCCCTTGGGGGCTCAGCCATACTCTACCCCAGACAACTCACGGCTACTGAGCTACTGTGGCAGCTCTCTGTGGAGCTGAGGAAGCCTGTCCTGCATTCCCCACTGTCCAGCCACATGCTGTACTCTCTCCTTTTGTTAGCTTGAGCTGAGTTGCCCAGGAGCAGCAGCAGGGTTTGCAAATGGTATTTATATGTGCTTTGATGGGAGCGGTTTGGAGCAACGTTCCAATGTGCTCCGTCTACAGATAACCAGGAGGGCTCCAGTTACAAGACAAACAGTCTTGCACTTCTGACTTACTTCCTATTGATGAGCAGCCTCCAGGCTCGGCCTCATCTGTTCCTACTTTGTCTACCACTGTTATCCGTCGCCATCCATGTCCAGGAAGGAAATACCCAGTTCCCCTGGTCTGAGGATGCTGCAACCAGATTGCATGGACCAAATTATAGTTTCATTGCTTTTAGCTGTGTGATGTTGGATTAGTTACTTAACCTCTCTGACCTTCACTTTTTAAAATCTTTCAAATGAAATGCTGCTACATAAATCATAGTGTAGTGAGGATTTATTTGGTTGGTTAATATGCTAAAAGTCCACAGAAAAGCTCGGGCAGTGTGTGCTATGTAAATGCTCACAGGAAATTATTCCCTCATCTTTCCTCTGACTGTTCTGGGAAACAAGAGCTTGAAGCTGCTCATGTTTCTCAGTCCTTGGCAAAAGTCGTAACAGTAGGACTAATAAGTAAACATTCCACACCTTGGACTTGCTTCCAACTCATCCCCCAAGCTCAACCATTAAAGAAGCTGGCATCCTGCCATTTGTGCTGAAAAATCTCTAGACCAGTGGTTCTTCTTAATGCTGTGCTCCTTTAATACAATTCCCCAGGTTACACTAACTCCCAACCACAGAGCTGTTTTGTTGCTACTTCGTAACTGTAACTTTACCGTTGTGAATCACAACGTAAATGGCTGTGCTCTTTTGGTCTATGGCTACCTGTAAAAGGGTCATTCAACCCCCAAGGGGACCCGACCACAGGTTGAGAACCTCTGCTCTAGACCCTTAGCCTGGATAGGAAAGGGAAGGGAAACATGTCTGCTTCCAAGTGACTGTTCTCAGATTTTCTGTAAACAATCCACTTGCGATTTGGAGACCATCTATGTTTTGTTCTGTCCAGTTCTAGGACACCTAATGTGACCCAGAGTAAAGGACTTAGCAGGACTGCCATGAAAGGGTGGAGAGGGAGAAAATTACCTACTGGTAGCAGTTCTTATGAAGACATAGCGATCTACCCCCACAGTGCAGAAGTAAGTGTGTGGCTTTGGATGATCAGAACTTATGACAGTTTCACAAATCTTTTGACAAAGATTCCAAAATTCTGTTTGAAGAGGAATCCTCTGAATCGTGAGGTCTTTTAGCTTCTTCGATGACTTTTTCTGAGGTGGCTTCTGTACTTCTGTCTGAATGATGACTACTCTCTCTCTAGTCATCAGCTTCAACCGCTGTCCTGGTACTACCGATGAGGGTGGGGATTTATTTCTTGGTATCTTCCAGTCTCTCACCACTTAGACCCGTATTTCACACAATTTAGATCAGAATTTCAGAACTTACGCACCCATGTCTGCTGATGCTGTTGCTGGCACTATGCCACACACCACGGTCAGCTTTACTCTAGCATGGAAGTTTCACATTTTCTGGCTATCATGGGTTTTGCTTTCTCTGCCCATCTGTTTTTCCATACTCTCCAATACTCTCAGTGCCGTCTGCATCACGGGCATCCTTGATACACCACCAGTTCTCACCCCCAGCATTCTCCTCTTTTGAAATCTCTCTCCTGGGCCCTGGAGAGACAGAGAGAGAGAGAAAAAGACAGAGAGAAAGAGAGAGAGAGAGGGGGGGGGGGGGAGGACAGGCAGATAGACAAGAATCTTGAAGAAGAGGAGTGGAGTCAATAATTTTTTTAATATACTGCAGCTATTAAAATGGCTTTGTTTGCCCCCCACCACAAGGATGGTTTGGTTTATAAACTGAACATTGCTTCCAGGGCTTTGCTGTCTATTGCTCCTGATGCAACCTTTGAGAAGTGTTTTTATGCCTAGTCATTCATATGTACACGGTCTCTGACCTGTCCTTTTGAAAATTATTAGGATTTTTCTCTTCCTTTTTGGAAATCTAAAATTTCCAGATATGGGCTGCTGCTATTATTATTATTATTATTATTATTATTATTATTATTATTATTGTTGTTATTATTTCTGCTAGGCTCGTAGAAGCCTCTTGTTCTTCAGAGTGATAGACTGCAGTCTAAGAGTCTTCTTACATTATTTAGATGATAATTTTTAAAATTGTCTGTTGCTTATGTTTTCCCCTGCAGTTTGCTTTTGACTCACAGTTTTCTTTCTCAAAAGATTTTCCTTGTGGGCTTCTTTTTTTTCCCATTTTCTGACATTTTATTTCGTGAACTCAAGGCTTCCTCTTACCCTGCTGAGGATGCTAACTGTAGCATTGGGTGTCGTCTTCTCTCCACTGTACGGTTTCTTCCTCCAACAACCTCTCTTCATTACACTGAACCCTTTGGCTTAGGTTCCCATCTTCATGTTGGAAAATCCCCTTAAAAGTCTAGTATTTTTGCTATAGGTTTGAAAGCAAGGGCCATATTATAAATTATTTGTAATACATTTTGTCTTCTAAGTAGGACTTGTGTTTGTTTTTCTAATATATTTGATAAATTATTCAAACAATGTATAGGAACAGAAATTCATTTACAAGTATATCTCCTAAAAATAATCATTATTAAAAAAAACCCAAACAGTCATGTGTTTGTGCTATAAACATACATTCACGCAAATGATTCCATAACAAGATACAATGCTTGAGACCTGTCATTTTATGCTAGTCCCAGGCCACTGATATCTTTATGCATGAACACACACACACATTCTACATGAATGGCTGTGACATGTATTTAGCCCCAGATGGAGACTTCTGACTTGTCACTACTAAAAGTCAGACTGCATGAGGCCTCGTTACTCCACCTGTCTGCTTGCTTGATTGCTCTCTTAGGAAGAAGTTTTAAAAACAAATTTACTGGGCAAAGAAAGGCAAAAAATAAAAAGATTCTAGAACGGAAAATTTCATCTGCTCAGGCCTAGCCTTGAGCAGGGTCTCAGCCACTGGGGCTGTGCCATCCTGCAGTGTGCAGAAGGATCAGGCAGACTGAAAGAACAGCCTTCAGCTCTAACCCTCTTCCAGCTTGTGGCTAGGCTGGCCATGACTCAGGCTTGTTGTCTAGAGATTGATTTGTCTTGGATTTATTTGGCTGAGTACCTCAATACAGGTACATTTATTTATGTAGGAAAGATAGATAATAGATAGATAGATAGACAGATGATAGATAAATGATAAATAGATGATAGATTAATAGACAGATAGATGATAAATGATAAATATATGATAGAAGATAGATAGCTATGAACATACTTTATATTACATATATTACATAAACCAAGCCAAAAAATTAGAGATCATCTAAATGAAAAACTAAGATTTTTCTGCCCATACTGACATGAATCCTTTCTGTTTTGAAATCCGCTGGTCTGGATTCAAGGGTCCCGTCTCATCTGCAAAATGAGAGATTTTAGAATCGCCTCAGCAGTAAGGGGATCACAGGGAGAATAATGGAGTCTGCGAAACGTAGGTAAATGTTCTTTTTTCTTATTCCTTTCTCAGCACCCACCTAAACCTGTCTGTATTACAGTTTACCTGTCACTAGTGGGAAGTTCCTCAACTTGGCTCTGCTCCCAAGATGCAGCTCCCAGAAAAATGACTCTCTCCTATGCCATAGGAAAGTATTGTACAGTTTTTTTTTACATTCTCAGAGCCTAGGATCAGCAACAGAATTTTCAGATTAGTTGCAGATGCCCTCCCCTCACCCTCCTGTGCTGGCTTTAGTGACTGGATGCACTTTAATTCAAAAGGAAACTTCTCAGGCCATTGAGCTTCAATACAGTTTAATGCCTTAAGGCTGTGGGGCTTGGATTCACCAAATAAAATGAAACACAACATACATTCTTCTGCTTTGTTGTAAGTTTGGTTTTGGTTTTGTGTTCAAGTAAAAAAAAAAAAAATCTCATTCCAGCAGATGGCCCGCCCTTGACTTGGGTTTGTCTGGCCAAGTCTCAGAGTTTGGCTTGTTTTAGAGGGAGGATCGCACTGACCCTGGCTGCTTCCTGCTTGCAATTTTCAGATAGTCCCAGATGTCCAGTTTGTGTTCTAGGCCAGAGTAACTCTTTTGCAGAATGAATAATATTTTCTTAAGCGCTTTTAAGTTGCCATTCATTGCCCATTTTAAAAATGATTTAATGAGTGAAAATATGCTGTTTATAAGTCCCTTAGTGCATATTTTTTAGAATGGCTGAATGAGTCTCTGTTTACACACATTTACTACAATGACCAAGGGAGATGTTACAACGGTCAGAAATCCCTTAAGATGACGGGTGGAGAAAAAAACCTGGATATTTCTTTAAGCATCAAGTCCTTTTAACAAATGGCTCACTTGAAGTTGTAGACTGTTGACCCCACTTTCAAATGGGAGAGATTAAGGCTTTCAGATACATAAATGGCTTGTCCAGGTAAAAGCCAAAGGCAGGAACTAATCAGAAGCACAGTCAGCTTTTACATCATCTTGCTAATGTGCAGGCTGAAAGCAAGGAAGTACTGAGCTCTCACCCCCCCTAGACCGGGAGCGCATGCGCCAAGGAAATCAGGAGCCAACAGAGGAGAACTTAGAGCCCACGCTGTGTTAACTCTACGGAGGCAGCCAGCCATGTACAGTGGGCGAGCTAACCATATTTCTCTATTTGTTAGCCAGATCCCTAAATAATCTCTTATTAAGTAGATTTTTGCCAGCTGTATGAGTTATTGTGTGTGGTTTAAGGAAATAAAACCACATTGATTTAAAATATTCTCTAATTCAGATAAGACCGAATTAAGGAGCAGTGCAGTATTGAATGTCATTTTTCATAGGGAGGAAAGTGCTAACTTTGAATGTCTTAATTTGAAAAATTAGCTCTACTTATGAATTTGTTGTTATCTAATCTTTCTGGGGTTCTGAATACTTTCATTCTGCAAAATTAACAACCATTCTAATTTTAAGTAGGAAATTGCATTTAAAAAAATCATTTTCCATGAAGAGGAAAATTTAACGTTATTTTTGAAAACAGTGTCTGCATGAGCCATCTGTTAGGAACAGTAAGAGGCTGAAAGGAAATTTAACTGAAAACTCAATTATTTAGTAAGACTGTGTCATATTATAGTTAGTGTTCTGTTGCTGTGAAGAGACACCATGACCAAGGCAACTTAGAAAAGAAAACATTTAATTGCTAGCTTTAATACAGTTTCAGACTGTTAGAATGTTATCATCCTTGCTAGGGGAATGGCAGCATCCACACAGGAATGATGCTGAAAAGATTGCTGAAAATTTTATATACTGTTTTGCATGCGGAGTGGGAAAAAGTGTTCCTGGCTGAAGCCCACCCCCAGTGACACACCTACTCCAACAAGGACACACCTCCTAGTCCTTCCCAAACAGTTCAGTTAATTAGGGACCAACCATTCAAACAAATGAGCCTATAGAGACTGTTCTCATTCAAACCTTGCAGCAGGACAGATGCCTTCGCAGTGAAGCTCGGTGATTAGGCAGTAGAAGAGGAGGTGGAGCTGGGAGAAGAAGAGAGGAAGAGGAGGGGAGAAAAAGAGGAAAGGAAGGGGATGACTGGAGAGGAGGAGTGAGAACTGGAGGAGAGAGAGGTGGAAGGACGATGGAGGAGAAGGACATGGCCCGGACAAACCACAAGATATAATGGATCTCACAGATGGGGAATAAAATAGGGCAGTGCAGTTTGTATTTATAATTATTGAGTTGTGTTTCCTTTGATTGGTCCTATTTGGGTTGGAGATTTACTCCAACAAAACCTCAATTGTTTTATTAATTTTATTTATTTATTTATTATTTTTATTTATTTAAGATAATACAAT
>JANHMN010000002.1:144483386-144498961 GCA_030674055.1 Rhabdomys pumilio
TGTGTGTGTGTGTGTGTGTGTGTGTGTGTGTGTGTGTGTGTGTGTGTTGGGAGGGAGTGGCATTTAAGTAAAGCAGAGAGTTATTAAATTTGAAAAGTAGTGCATTGCTCTCTCCCTTTTTAAAAGTTTGCAGATATGGCCTTGGGTTTGAAGGTTACTGCAGAATGGAGAAAGAAGATGGCAGCATTCATGGATGAGCATTCCCTTGTGCTCTGTCTTATCTCCTGAACGAGATCATCTGAGACGGATACCGTTTTCTCCCAGATACAGTGACCTTATCAACGTCTTAGGGCTGGCACCCAAGCTACCACCGTCCTACTTCAGAAATCAAGCAACTTTACTTTCTAGCACAGAAGTTGTTCCAAGACATCACTCAGCTGGCGATGGAAGAAAGTTGTGACCGGTAGTCAATTAGAAGGCACCTGGGAGAGAAAGAGACCCACTGGAGAAGACTTGTGATCAGTAGAGATTCTTGCCCTCAGCTCCTCAGCCATGCCTAACAGAGGAAAGCATAGCTTTGCACACTGAGTCCCAGTGTGTGGATTCTGGTGTGATGTAGAAGAATCCTGGGAGGAGATGGTGGGCAGAACCTCCTTGAGGAAGGTGTCCCTACTTTTCACTCTCTTCACCTTGGCTCACTCCTCTCGCTCTACACATAAGAGGCTCCCGAAGCACCAGGCTTCTCATTTGCAGCACCACCATCCTCCTAATTACTTCTCCCCATCTGTCTCCATGCTGACTTGGAGGCTCTGGATGTGCATGCCCGTCTCTCTTCTTCACTACCAAACACCTGCCATGTGAGGCCTGCAAGCAAAATTGAACAAGATGGGCTTTGGGCCACCCTCTCTCTTCCTTCCATGGACACAACAGTGTCATAGTCAAGACAATCCTCTTCAGTCTCAGAGCTGGTGCCTCGACTCCTCCCTGGAGACATTTTGGACAGGCATAACATAGCACTGTAGGTTATCTAGTGGGTACTTAGTGGGCCTAGGAGTGTGTGTATATTTGGGGGTGGGTAGGAGTAGATCCATCACTGTAGATAAGAAGACAGAGAAAGGGACCTCAGTTTCCTGGATCTAAACTCAGGAGGCTTCACGGTGAGGTTCCTCAGAGAGACAGGGTAGGTCTAAGGGGCAGATAAAATCGTCACCAGAGCTTGTTACATCCTTTTTAGTGTTTCTCAGTTACTTTTCTAAAACCTTTAGAGGAAGAAAACAATTTTCTTCCTATCATGGAGAAAGTTGCATCTTCCTAGACATATAAATAATTATATGTAAACATAATATGTAAATAAATATATGTATGTATAAAAAATCAGGATTTTCCCTTCTCTGTCACCAACAATTTGTAGATTCACACAGTATGTCTAACTCACTCCTGACTATATATTTAAAGTTCATCTCATTAGGCAGAACTTCAAGGCAAGTACATTGCATTTCTCTGGTAGTGCCTATGGGGTAGATGCCAATGAAACTGGATGGATGGTTTGAATAAAATAAATGGAAACCACAGACAGAAATTTTTGCTATATGAAACAAAATCACTTCTCTTAAAATTAGACCAAATGCTAAATGCTGTCTTGAAAATAAAGTTCAACGTTACCATAGAGCAAAGAATGATGAGTGAATATTCGAGAATTAGCCATAGAGAAAGTTCCTGGGGACCAATCAGAGTATCATTTGTTTTCCATCCTTTTATACTAAGAATACAAAACTCATTCTGTGGGGACCCAGAATGCACCTCACTTATAGTAATAGAAAAACACACAGAAAAAGGACTATATAGTCAGTAGACAGGGATTCCATTAAAATAAAAAAGAATTGACAATTACTTAGAAGTCAGGAAGCCAATTTTCAAATCAATACCTTGCTCAAGAAAAAGAGTTTGATGTGGTGGCAGAGTCGGAAGCATCATCCAAGCTGCATTTACTTTGTGCAGGTCCTTAAGTAGTCCTGGTTAATTCAGAGACATCTGAGCAAGAACAGCCAGCAAGGAAGAACAATAGCTCGTGAATCTTTACATTCCAGGGGCCAAACTTTACAATAAGGACAAAGCTGGGAACTGGACTCAGGCTGCTTTGGGCTCACATTTGCCCGGTCTTCTAATTCCTAAGAGTATCTCTACTCCAGCCTCACACCCACCCCTAGGGTAAACAACATAACTATAAACAGGAACAACCGCAGAATCAGGTCCCTTGTGTCCCAGGCAGACTCTTGGTGGCATTGCAAAACACAATCTGAATGTTATTAAGGGGGGAAGTGGAAAACAAAGAAAGATTTCAAGTAAATGCATGAAACGAATTTTTCCTCATCCCAGCTTTATTTAGCGTGTGAGAATTCGATGTCACCCACATGTGTCCGTCACAGAACAATTGCAGCCTAATCAGCCGAAGGGACAGGAGTAGTCTTAATTTTCAGCTGTGGTTTGTAGCACCATCATGGTGGAGGCACAAACCCTGCAAAGGGAACACCTTGCCTGTGTGATTGAAAAGGAGAAAAGGGAACCAAGTTTGTTTTTGCAAAGTTTGGCCCAAACCTTTCCCCATTTGTTTTAAATTACTAAGAAAAGTAAACATTTTGGTGAATCTTTCAGAGAGATTTATAGGTGGCCCTAAATGCAATCTACTTGGTGACTGACTCAATTTTAATTCCTTTGGTTCTTCCTTGCAGAAAGGGCCACACTGTTACCACTTGCCTGGTCAAAGGTTACACTTCCTGCCCTCCATCACCCTAGCTAGACATGTGAGTGTTTTCCGATGCTAGTCGGGTCACCAGCCAAGGAGATCACTCAAGCTAAGTATCTGATCAAGGGGCTGCTGTAATGACTGTTGTTACCAGGTATGCAATTAGCTGGCTCTAGCCTTCACTGGTTTAATGAAATGCATACTGGGTGTGCTCACAGAAGGCCTAAGCTGGAGGAGGCAGATACAATTAGAGGAGTGAGTAGCTACCCTGCCTTTATTTATTTATTTATTTATTTATTTATTTATTTATTTTAAGAGCCAAGAAAAAGGGGGGGGGGGCTCAGTGATAGAACACTTGTGTGCCTAGTGTGTGTGAGGTTCTTGGATTAATTCCAACATTGATTTTTTCTTTTAATTACATATCTACTCTTTTTTCTTTGCTTATTTTTCTCCCCACTCCCATTTTCCTCTATTCCTTTCTCCTTTCCCTTTCCCTCCCCCTCCTTTCCCTCCCCTTTCTTCCCCTTCCTGTCCTTTTCCTCCCCCTCCCTTCTCTTCCCTTCCTTCCCCAATTCCTTCCCTCCCTTTCCTTCCCCTTCCCCTCCTTTTCCTCCCCTCCCTTCTCTTCCCCAATTCCTTCTCTCCCCTTCCTTCCCCTCCCCCTCCTCCCCCTCCCCCTCCCTTCTCTTCCTTTTCTTGTATGACAGTTTTGTGTTTCCATCTCAGAGCATTTGGAAGCACATCATGCCATGTTTGGATTGCTTCTCCTCATAGATCTACACATGCAAGGGTTTAGTTGCTTGAGTCATCGTGTCTGTTCCAGTGTTCCTTCCTTGACGTCTCTACCACAGAGAACCCACATTGAGCACTTTTGAAGAGCCAAGCGCAACTTCTTTACTTGCTTGATGTCGGTAAGTATTTCCTTTTCATAGTCACAGAAACTGAACCACAGACACAGAGCCAGCATTTGAACCCAGATAACTTACACCCTGTGAACTTGGATCAGAGCAAAACAGTGCTCCCTTCAAAGCTGTTTGAGGTCTTAGAATCCTCTTGCTACAGTCTCTCTCAGAGCAGCCCTCTCCTGCCCTTCAGAAATGAACATGTGTGCCTTTGTCTCCAGAACTTAGTGCAGAGACCTGTCACCTTTTCAACTCAGGATGGCACTGATGTGGTACCTCACATGGGTGTTCCCCATGAGGTCTGGCCAATCAAGTCTCATATTGCTCAACTTCTGAGGTTGGTTCAGGGACATCTCCTGCTCCATCCAGTTCCACCGGAGTTAAACACTTCTTGGTTGAAGCAAAGAGAAATAGAAACTTTGTGGTGATATTTGAACCTGGAGTTACTCCATCACTACGGGCAATGTAAAGTCTGTGAATAGCTTCAACATATGAAGAAAAACCTACAGCTCCCATCCAAGAGCCAGAAAGGACCCAAGTGTGAGTCTTTAAGGGCAGTACATGACTTAGAGAAGATGAAAGCATATGCTAGCCCATGCTTGTAATATATCACAGATACTGGAATTGATAAGGAATTAATTAGGTTCGGCCAAAGATTGCTCTTTTATGTCTCCTGAGTAATGAACACAGATAGATCCTAACCATTGTTCAATAAATGTGGTAGCGACACATCCTTTGGTAGGGGAAAAGACACATCTTTTGGTAGGGGAAACTGAGGCATAGTTTTATTCTGCTGAGCAAGAGAAAAGCACAGCTGGCCCTAGGAATAGTAAGAGATGGGAGTGGGCTGCAGCTGGATTCCCACTGTCTATAAGGAGTAGACTGGGTAACTGGCCTCACATTATATGACTGATAAAGTCATGGAGCATTTGGAAGAGAGTCTTATCTAGGATGGCAGCTGAGAAAATGTGAAAAAGATGAATCAAAGAACACAGAGACAACCTTTCTGGCTCAGTTTCCCCAGGAGAGTGTTCAACATTCAGGCTAGTCAGACTGCATCTTATTCATCTTCCTTAGCACCCGGCACTCTGGGGATGTCGGTATGCACTGAATGAATGAATGAGCAAACGGGGCCAACCATACCCAGGATGCCTCCGAAGCAGGGCAAGATAATAGCTATTGATCAACGGCTGAAAGCTACGGAGGGTTCAAGACGATTCAGAATGGAGCAGAACCATTTTTCTTGACAAAAGTGAAGAAGTCATTAACTGGATGGGAGTTGTGGTTTCTTTTGTGGTGGGGCAGGTGAAGATGAAGAGCTAGGGTAGGCGAGTCTCTTTGCCTCAATTAGATGCCCTGCTTGTGCTGGGTCTTCAGCTTTCCCACCAATCAATATTCATATTCTTAATGTTCCCTGGCTTCACCTCTCAGAGAAAAGCCACATGGGAACCGGATTCCAGGTGCCCTGACCTCACTACATCTGTTTTGTGTAACTGTCATCTTGTATGTGATACCCCAACGTTTCTCACTGCTCCCCCTGCAATATCTGCACTGCTCAGCAGGCTTGCCTTTTCTCTGAATGGTGCATATGTCCTTCGTCTGAACATTGTCAATGCACCTGAGAAAATCAGCTAAATACCAGTCACCTGCGCTTTCTGACAGACTCCCTGATCTTTCACTGGAGGTTGGCCCTCTTCCCATCCATATCCGAAACCAAGAGAGCTTGGCTGTAACCTTTCCCTGTTCTTCAGGGTGCAGGGAAGTGTTCTGGTTCTTGGAGTCCCTTCCCAGTAACCAGAACAACCTCTGGCCTCTGGTCTTCCCCAGGCTGATAGCTTCATGTTCCAGGACTCTGCTTGCTCCAGTGATCTCAGGAAATGGAATTCCTTTCTCAGACTGGAGCCTTCAAACTTACATCTTTCTTCTTGCATTCCTTTGTACACACTCTACGTTAATTCCCTTAGGGTTCCTGTGCATTTAACTCTATCGCTCGCTGGTCCTGTGGGTCCCATTTCAATACCCAAGGCAAATTCCCTAAGCTCAGTCCAGCATAGAGATGCATTGGAGATAGTTTCTTTAAATGAGCCTAAACACACACACACACACACACACACACACACACACACACACACACACACAGTCTTCAGTACTTGATAGGCAATTTTTCCTGTATTTTTTCTATTATAAATATGTCAAATATATTCTGAGCTTTCTAAAGTACACCTTTGCTTTCTATTTTCCTAGCCTGCCTTGGGGAGAGAATTCTCATCACATTTAGAAGTAAGAATGCTTCACTGGGGAGAGGAATAGTGGTGAAATACCAGGTTTTCCATTTCTTTCCTCCCTGGAGGTACAGAGCCACTTGGCACAAAGACATCCTGAGATGCTGCCAAGAAACAGCTCTTCTGTAAATCAGCTCATTAGGTCCTTAATTTCTGCAGCATTTGTCTGTCTGGCTTTCTCATAAACTTTTTTGAAAACGGCAACTGGCTTTTCTTTCTTTTCATTTCCCTCCCATACTCCAGGCCAACCTTGGGATTATGTTCTCCATACTACAGAAGTTGCTCCATATATGGAGTTAAGTTGGTATTGAATCCATATTTGTTTGCTGAAATTAATATCTCAAAATTGAGGAATGTTAATAAGTTTATGGCCATCCATTAAATATGTTTGTATGCTTAGTATAATTACATAGGATAGTTTGGGTCGCAAATGTCAGAAAATCTGATATAATGCAATGCAAACTAATAAGAAGGCATTTCTAATATTTTACAGTGGCCCCTTTTGTTGTTAAAATTATAGTAGCACCCTTCACTCTCAATTCAGATTTGAGTGCTTAAAGTATGTAGTGTCTTGTATTAGTTGTTGGTAGTGGACAAACACACACAAAACACAAGCTTCCTGGCATAAGTCACCGCAGACTCACTGTCTTATGGTCCTGTAGGTTAGAAGCAGGACACAGGGTAGTAAGCTGTGCACCTTCTGGGGGCTTCAGTGACAGATAATTTCCCTTGTGTTTTGTGATCTTAGAAACAAAACAAAACAAAACAAAGCCACAAAACCAAACAGACATCTTTAATGGGAGAGCTCAGGCATCCGGATTCACCTGAACCACACAATTCAATGTGTTTTGTGTGTTCTCACAAGCTGTACGCTGTACACAGCACAACCAATTGCAGAGCACCTTCACCACCAAGGAAAGCCAACCATTTGTCGTTCTCCATTTCTCCACTCGACCCTTACCCCGACCCTTCTTAACCAGGCAGTTACTTTCTTCCTAATCTCCATGTTTGCTTAGATATGTCCCTGCCTCATACAGTAGTGATTTTGAGCCATTTGATTAAGTCTCCCACCCCTTCTTCTTAACCTTAGTTCTCTGGTCCCCACCATCTTACTCTCCTATTGTAGAGTCAGATGTTTTAGTTGCACATGAGTTTGTGAAGCTTTGTCACCTGCTTTATTTTTCTTAATGTAGCATCCCTCGCCCCTCCTAATGCTGTGAATCTTTAACACAGTTCCTCCTGTTGTGGTGACCCCCAACCATAAAGTTAACTTTTGCTACTTTATAATTGTAATTTTGCTACTGTTATGAATCATAAGGTAAACATCTGGTATATATTAGCAGGTTATCTGATATGTGACCCCCATGAAAGGGTCATTTGACATCCTTATACATGACAGAATTTTGTTCTTTTCTGAGTAGTAGTTTACTGTATATATGTACCCATTTTTTTTTTTTTGCTCGATTGTTCGTTGGCAAACACTAAATTGATTCAATATCCTGGCAGTTGTGAGCAGTACTGCGGTGAGCTTGAGAATGCAGGTGTCTCTGGCATAGAACTTCATTTCCATCCAGGTACTAATCAGGCTGGACCCTGCTTAGCTTCTGAGATCAGACAAGATCGGGTGTGTTCAGGATGGAGTGGTCGTAGGCAGGCCTTCATTTCTTTTGAATATTATGAATAATGGAATTGCTGGATCATTCGATAAGCTGCCTTCTGAATTTTATCATTCTTCTTTATTACATTTATTTGTGCATATGTGATGGGGTTATGAACGCCCCGGTGCATGTGTGTGAGGTCAGATGACAACTTACAGTTCCGGGTATTGAACTCAGGTCTTAGAGGCTTGCCCAGCTAGCACATTCACCTGCTGAGCCATCTCACTGGTCCTTGTTTGCCTTTTAGTAGACCTTATCATTTTTGATCTTACCTTCTTACCTTCGCAGTGAAACTGAACAAACCCCACAGAGCTACCTGCCCAGGCAGGGCTCCCCCATTGTCCTCATCTTGTCTAGTTCCTAGAGAACGCCTGAGCTCTTTACTCAGCCTCGTCCTTCAGTGGCCAGCACCATCCTCCTCACACTGCTGTTTTTCTGGGCTTCTCTTCCTCTGATACCTCTGAAGGTCCTCACACTTGCAGCCGGCTTCCCTAAACCATCCAGAATAACCCCTGTTTTGAAACCATCGCTAACTGTTAACCTTGATCACACCTACAGCCTCAATGCTCACTTCTTCTACAACCACACAGGAGCCAGGCCTCGGCAGTGTGTGTGTGTGTGTGTGTGTGTGTGTGTGTGTATGTGTGTGTGTGTGTGTGTGATTACAAATTTAACAAACACATCAGGAAGCCATGTAGCTCCAGGAGGGGGAGTCCGTGGCTGATCGTGGACTCAGGTCTTTCTGCTCTACTGCTATTGTTCCAGATTCTTGGGATAGATCAACACACCAAACCCTAGAAGCCCATGCTTGTGGAACTTACATCCACATGGAAGACTGGCAGCAAAAAGAAACAAGACAACACTGAATGACAGGATGTGTTAAAGGTGACAGGCATGGGAGAGGAAAGGCAGAACAAGTGATGGAATAGAAAGATTCAGGAGGATGCTGAGATGATAGTTGGGGACTATGGAGTTTATTAGAAGAGTTATTTACACCATGGACAGATAACAAGAGGGTCAATGACATGGCCAGCTCTCTGAAGAGAACCAGAGCTTGTGTGGCAGAGGATGGAGGGTTACAGCACGGGTTGGCAGCTAAGCTTTCTGATTCACAGGTAGGTAGGGTGGCAGGTGGGATACAGGATGTGGCATCCTCTGATGGAGACTCACTTCCTCTGTGAGTCTGCTACAGATAATGTCTCAGTATCTAAGAGAGGAGGCTAGGTCCTAACATTGCATTCTTACAGTGTGAATGAAGGGGTAACTGGGAGCTCAAGTTCAGAGTCTTGAATCATGAGGTCACTATGGGATTTGCTGGGCAGATAGGGAGTTACGCCTGCAGATGTACAAAAGGAAGGGAGTGACTATTTCCCTAACATCTGTGCTCAGGCTTAAAGCTCTTCAGCTTTCCCACAGCTCCTTCCGCAAAGCCCACCCTCCAGTGGCCTTTATATAAGGCAGTGTCTTCTTTCTCCTTTGTTTTCCTTCCTCCTAGTGAGTTGGCCACCTGGTCTACCTCCTGTGTCTTGGTGGCCTCTGTGTGTTGTAGGAGGTTCTGTTCTCTGGTCCTGACCTGGCTGGCTCCTTGGTTGTTCCTCTTACCTCAAGTCTCAGCTAAAACACCATTCCTTTGAAATGCCTTTCTGAGTATGGACAGCCCTGAGATGTCCTACTGTTCTGATGACTTCACTCTTTATCAGAAGTCTGCATTTTCTTGCTTGTATGTTTGTGTCTCCATGTTGTCTATCCTCCCTTCAGAATTTTAGCACTATGAGTGTCTAAAATGGAGAGAAAGCTTATTTATCTATCCCTACCTCCCTTGTTTCTATCTCCATCTTCCCTCCCTCCTTTCCTTCCTTCCCTTGCATACTGTATGGTACTGAAGATTGAATCCAGGGTCTGTCATTGGTAGACAAGCATTTTACAATTGAGCTACACCCTCAACCCCTACTCTCCTTCCTTTATTTTTAGAATTGATCACATAGAAAGGACCTGATCTACTTGTTAGTGCTAGTTCATGCTTTCACATATCTACATTTGAAAGCCTGTCGGTTTGTAGTAATGTAAAGTGCAAATAATGCTCCCTGACCATCCTTTTTCCTCTCCCTATCCACAAATGTGAAACAAGGTTCTATACAATGGGTAGGGAAACTTTATTTGTATTATTTCTCCCCTATACATCTCTCTCTCTCTCTCTCTCTCTCTCTCTCTCTCTCTCTCTCTCTTCCTCTCTCTCTCTAACAGATACTTGTTATATGGCAGAGAGCTTGGGCATTCTGCCGTGATAGCAGAAGTGTACTTGCAGTTGCTTCTTGTATGATGTGGCATAGACCTGGAAGTAGAGAGTTTCACATGACAGGTTGGGTTATAACTCTCAAGCCATCTCACCGCAAAGAACCCTCTTCCTCTGTCTAAGTCCAACATCCTAAATATTCCACAGATTCCCAAAATAGAATCACCAGCTGGGGACAAAGTATTCAAACACAGGGGATGTGAGGGACATTTCACCTTCATACCATTACAGTGACTCTGTCATCCACTGCAAGTAGCTGACATGACCGTTTCTTAGTAAGCCACCTGTTCCATAGCAGATTAGAGAGAGATGACTGCTTACTACTGTTTTAGAGTACATCCATTCATTCTTCCATAGATCCATCCACCCACCTACCCATCTATCCACCCATCTATCCATCCATTCACCTACCCATCTATTCATCCATTCATAGATCCATCCATCTATCCAACCATCCATCCATCCATCCATCCATCCATCCATCCATCCATCCATCCATCTGATCTATACAAAAAATTCTCAACTTTAATCTTCCTAAGGCTTCTTGCACAAAAAGTTCAGAATAACTGGGAATCAACAGAGAATTTACTTGGAGAACTTATAATTGATTAGCCACAGGTGGTGCCACCTGCTTAGTTTCTGCTGCTTTCAGTACAGCTGTTCTTGGTCAGATGTTTGACTCTTGTGAAATGAGATGAGAGAAACAAAGAAAAACAGAAGGTCACAGCTACTTTTTTTTGATTCATTTTCTTTGACATTTATTTAGAAACCAGAAAATCAAATGTAGCTGGTCTGCAGAGGCAGCCCACCAGGAGAGTCTACTCACTTAAAGGCTATGAACATTTTGAAAAAAAAAAATGCTACTTGTTTTTTTGTTTTTGTCAAAATGTTTCCCGTGCACCCCATCTTTAAGTATGGCGAGTGACTAACAGAAGCAAAGACTGCAGATTCCCTGTCTTTGGGGAGGGAACATGTGAGAAAACTCTGAGGACCTGCGATTGTTTTATGATGACGTGTCTGGAACTGAGCGAACTTAGAGTACTTAGGAGGTCCTCTGAGGAAAATTGAATTAAAAAACAAACCTTCGAAACTATCGTCTGTAAGATTAAATTAGACCAGAATGCCTAATATTTCATCTGTCCATTAACAAGGATCAAAAGGCAGTAATGGTCCTGGCAAGGCTGTGCTTGAGACAAATGCTCTCAGGAACTGCTGGTGTGAATTGATCCAACCTTCCTGGGAAGAAATGTAAAACAACTCTTGAGATTCCCACACCTTCTATCCCAGTGCTTCATCTTTTAGCTAACTTTCTTGCTAAGCATGGTTTATATACTGAGGATTTTATTGTGGCACTTTTCCTAATAGTGAAAAACTGGCAGGGTCCAAATATATGTTAAATGGTTACGTAAGCAACAGAATATCCATGTAATGGTATATTATGCTGTCATTAAGACTTACGAGTATGATGTAATGTTAAATAAAATGCAGGATATGAAATTATACATGGGCTATGAATTTAACTATGAGAAAGAAAGCATGCTAGGAACATATTGGAAGGCTATTTGGGAAAATATCAAGTGATACTCTTTGGATTGCGAAATTTCCATTTTTTTTTCTTGGATAGTATTTGTGCTTTTCTATGTCTTCCTCCATGAGGATTCTCATGAAGGAATGCTTTTTAATGAAATAACCTGGAAGTAGAAGTAGATTCTAATTTAGGCTCTATCCAACAGTAATTGTGTGGTAGCTTGGCAAATTATTTAATCTCCCCAAGCTTCCATTTATATCTGTAAAGCGAGGGCTGATAGCATCGGACTTGCTGGAGGGTTGTGATGTGCAGATCTTGCATTTCAGAAGCCAGCAGAATTGCCAGCACACATTAGACAGTTAATAAATAGTACTTGTTGAAATTATGACTTGGTTTAGAGATGATTATAAGCTGGAAAAATAATTTCTCTCACTTGACTAATTCATCTCTTATCTTTTATGGTTCAATCCAACATTTTATAGAAAAACAATGTTTCAAACTCCAATTCATTTTGCAGATCTTGTGATTCTTTTCAATGAGGAGACTTGCAGTTTTATATAAATCTACTCATTAAGCATAATAATTGATGTTCTGTTTCACATGTCTGATATTTAAACAATTTTGCACATAATTGTATACATATCAATGTCATTTGCATAACACTGTACATCAAGGGCAATTTACCCAAACCACATACCCGCTTCCCAACTGTTAGGTGGTTTTTAAATGCATACAATGAAGTTTCTTTAAGGATAATTTCCTTACAGTAGAATTTGTAGAAGCAGACTGACTGACGAGATGGCTCGGCAGGTCAAAGTGCAAGCCTGGCCACTTGAGTTTGATCAGTTTAACCCACAGCAGGAGGAAACTGACACACACACACACACACACACACACACACACACACACACATCAGAAGAGAACTGACACACACACACACACACATAAGAAGGAGAGAATTGACACACACACAGCAGGAGAGAACTGAGACACACACAACAGGAAAAAACTGACACACACACAGCAGAAGGGCTCCACATACATGCCCTTTCAGTGTGTACTCATGTCAGACATCACTCACACATACATGTCACTCACACGTGTCTCTCCCTCATCCACGCAACACATAACACATAAAAAATTTTTAAACAACCTTTTTTTAAGAATTTTTTTTCTTTTAAATGTTTCCCCGGGTGTATATGAATCAAAATGAGTTAGTTTGTCAAAAGACAGATTAGCGCAGGTTGTCGTCTAAGTAGCCAACTATGTCATGCTAGTGGCACGAGAATGCCCGCAACTTGAAACGTGTGCCTGTATGATATCGTGGGCGAGGTCACCGTTACTTGAGTTTCTGTTTTTTAGTGTCAGGAAATCTGTATGTAATTCTAAGCACTTTCATTGTTACTTACATCATCTTGGTTGCAGTCTACCCTTACAACTTTACCTAGTAAAATGTAAAAAACTCGGTTTATACAGATTTTTGAGAAATATTAAGATTTTTATTCCTGTGCAATACAAATCACCCCAGCTTCTCTTATCTTCTTTCTGTCTGGTGTACAGTTTTCCATTTCTCTCTTACTTGGTCTCATCTATCTTGTTGGGGATGTTTTTCAATAAGTTCATGTAATGTTCCTTACTGAGACGAGAATTATAGTTTTTAAAAGTTTCCCTTAAAATACAACACTTTTCTAGCTTATTTAGAACAAATTCTGCTATACATTCTAGAAAGTAAACCTTCCTCCCCCCACCCCCAATGATTCCCAGCTAGTTTTTCTACTGGAAAACGACTTCCTACTGGTTTAAAAACATTTATTTCTTTCCAATTGGTTTATTAGTCTTAGTTAAGCTTTTACTCAGTATCATAGACTATATAGAAATGTTGCTTAATAAAGTGATGGTATTTTCCTAAGAGATTTAAAAAATCATGAGAATATAATTTTATCATTAGAGATGCCTTTTTAAAGTACTGTACTAAATAAAAAAATTAGGTCTAAGCCCCTACAGTAAAAAACTTTCTATGCTATGCTAAATAAACTATTTCTAAAGTCTCTGATGTAATAGTTTTTGAATGGAGAAAAGTTTCAATGCTGTAGAAAAACCAACCAGGCTAGCCCAGGACATTTCTGGAGATAAGAAGTAAGTACTGTCTTCTGTTTATAACATATGGTTTATGCATCCTCTTTTGGCAAGAAGATTTTTCTTTAAACACATGCATTAGATTCCATATTCCCGTCATTATAATGACAGAGTTGCCACCATTAGAACAGAGGAGCCAACGGTCTTCATTTTCTAATAAACTATAGATGAAATTGCATAGTGTGACTCACTGAGCTCCGTCTCTGTGCTCAGCTTCTGTGTTTTGCACTTTCTCAGCACCCATGGCTTCTTCCTGGGCTCCATGCCTCTCTCTTCTGTCTGCACCTCCACACACTCTGGCCAGATGTCCTAACTACTTAGGCCACTGGTGTGACTGTTTTAACAAGATCACTTAACAATGATTGGGACATTGTTACTCAGCCTTTTGGCTAAGAGCACGGTTGTTTCTATTTCACGCAAGTGTGAATGGATGGATAGGCTTGGGTAACCTGCTCTGTTTCCTTGTGTACACAGTGCCAATATGCCTTCTACTTTGTGGCTTCAACCATTCTTAGGAATGTGTCTGTTCGTATTATCAACACCTGCATCTCAGAGAAGACGTAAAAGAGGGAAGAGAGAGCAAGGGCTTCCAGAAGTCGCCCACACCCCTATTATGTCCCTGTAAATTTGATAACTTGGTCCATATTAGTAAGAAGAGAAACTGGAAAATCAACTCCAGTGGTCATGTGCTCAGTTAAAACTCTGCGCTAAAGCTCCCTCCTAGCACGTGTGAGGCCCTGAAATTGGTCTTTACACTACAAAATAAGATGAAATGAGTAATGAAAAGATTGAAGAGATGCACACACAGGCTGAGGAGATGGCTCTGTGGCTGATGCACCACACATGCAAGTGTGAGCACCTGTGTTTGGATTCCTGGAACCCAGGGTAGAGCTGTCGTGGTGGTGTGCCGATAGTCCTAGCATTTCAAGGGCAGGATGGGAGGTTGATGCAAGAAGAGGTTCTCAGGCAGAATTAGCTTCTCTCTCCTCTGGGGTTCATATGAACGATGATTAACTTTTGCCTATTTTTCTTTCTTGGAGGCAAGTGTTCTATCTTCTCGAAATTTACCACTTAATTTCATAGTTATAGGGGGACCACTTTTTAGCCTCAGGCATCATTTGTCAGACTGACTGTTATACTTGGAAGGTGAAGTTCGCCCCTCACTTTGCTCTCCAGACACACACACACCCTTTGTAATTTCTAGCCACTGGATATTTTTAGTAACTTTATCTATGCCAATATTCCTGCTATGTTTAAATAATCGGGACAATGTAAATGTTTATTTAGACATTCCTGCTTTTAACAGATCATTATTGTTATTTAATATCTATGTGCTTATCACCAAATTCAACTCAGACTTCACTTACACTGTACAGATCCCCTTTCAGTATGTTTAAACACACATCGAGTGTAAATTACGTCTCCCAGAAGAAAAGCACCCTCTGGAGTGTGCTAGCAGGGCTGCTTGGTGAAGCAGCTCCATTAGGCTTCCCCGCTTTTAAAGATCTCCGTTTTCTTTAACACCGCTCTTCTGCTTGCTTTTGTTGGCCCTGTTTCTTCTCATTAACTGTGCTCATCACGTCTCTAATGATTCTTGGCTGTCTACTAACTTTAAGATGCTCCAGTAAGAGCCTCAGTGCATATCTACGAAATATGTGGACTGGACGCTGGAGCCAGGGGCTTCGATGGAATGAAGCCATAGCTGACTGGCAGCCAACACTGAACATAAACCAGGAACCCGTCTCTGTTGGTGTAAATCACTGTGACTTGGGTGTTCTTTTTAACTCCAGTATATCATCTCTAAGGGTTTCTAGAGCTCCTTTTTGTTATCAGATTTGTTTAAAAAATTAACTGTATTTTAGGCATAATGTATGTGTTTTATACTCTACTCCGTGGCTGCGTATAGCTATGAGGTCATTTTCATAGTCAGTATATGAGTGGTCCCATGGGCCAAAGTATTCCCTGTGTCTCCGCAGCACATTCTTCTCTCTGCTCCTTAGCCCAGGCTGCCACTGATCTGCTGTCCATCACATTGACCATTTGCATCTCTCTCTCTCTCTCTCTCTCTCTCTCTCTCTCTCTCTCTCTCTCTC
>JANHMN010000002.1:144506328-144556280 GCA_030674055.1 Rhabdomys pumilio
CATGGCTGCATGGCTGCATGGCTGCATGGCTGCATGGCTGCATGGCTATATGTCTGAGGGCTGCATGGCTACATGGCTGCATGGTTGCATAGCTACACTGCTACATCACTGTATGGCTGCATGGCTCTATGGCTGCATGGCTGCATTTTAAGAGGTAATTCCTGAAGGTAGAGGCATCTTGAAGATCAAGGAATGAGTCCCAGTGCCTGGACTCTTCGGGAATAGATGTTTCTAGAGAGAAAGACCTTCCTGTCATTGTTCTTCCCAAACTATATGCCCTGGGTTTTTCCCATGATGAAGTTGGTCTTATTCTTAGCCAACAGTCAGTTGGCTTTCCTGTCAAGGAGAGAAGCAAGAAACCAAACTATGTGCAGAGTTCTTTCACACTGAGTTTTGAATGACTTCTGGAGGTGTGAACTCTGAAGAGTGTAAAGGGAAAACCAGTCACAGAGGTGGGCCAGGAGGAGGTGTTTGGAGAGCGCCAGCTCTGGGAAGGAGGAAGCCTGACACTCTCCTACCGATGATGGCTGAGGGAGTTTGGGAAAGATTTCCTTGGTCATTTTTTTATTTCTTTATCTCCTTTTCATTCTTTATCATTCCAGAAAACTGGATGAAATAAAGACTTAAAGGAACAGCTTTTTTCTCTACCTTCACTGAGGGTTTTAAGTGGGCAGCAGGCCTTGTCTGGAGAGAGGTTTACTTGATCACAACATGGGACATATCCTTGTAAAGCTGCTGTCGTGTGGCAGCTGCAGAATCTACTTGAAGGACAGCACTCATCATTTTGTTGTTGATTTGTTTGTCTGCTTGCATGCTTGCTTGGGTTGTCTGTTAGTCTTTTGTTTTTTAAATACAAATTAAGTGATTTTCACTTTGGATGTTACTTTTTAATCTTTGTCTATATACTCGTATTGTCTGTAGCTTTATCAAACTTCTCACAGAATACTCAGTTGTGTAAAAGAAAAAAAAGCATACATTCTTGATTTTGTAAAATCAAGTCACTCTTCCTCATAGATTGAGTTGTACCTCAGCCGCACGAAACAGTGTGAAACAGGAGGGTTTTATTAACCAAGTGTTTCCTTTGATGTGATTGGTTAATCTATGTTCATTGACTTACAGACACGGAGGGAGACTGAATCTGATTTCTGTTTGTCTATGCCCTTCTCAGCGAAGATCTAGGGTTCGAATCTTTAGAAGTTTGCTTGGGGTTCATGCTAGTGGTTCCTGTCATAAAAATTTTCCATTTACAGCTTCTTGGGAAGGCAGGGCCATTACGGCCATGTCTGTAGCTGGCTCTCAAGCCCAACTGAGGCTGTCTGCTGGGGTCATCTATGGGAAAGGCTAGAGGTCACCCTACTGACTTATTGCCCCTCACTTTAATTCCCCTGTGCTACAGATGCTGTGAGTTTGCATCATGAGTTCTGTCTGTTTGGTCCCGGCCTCATCGTCTCTTGCTGATCCTCACTCCAGGGCTCTCTTGCAGCTTAGCTGTCACCTGTGTTTGCCTGGAGGGGCATCTAAGAGTTTCTGAGTTTGATCCAAGCAACATAGATCCAGGGTATTCTAGAAAAGCCCTTCTGTTATCTACAATAGGGCAGCTTACAGTTTAGTTTGGGACAGATTCCTCCCAGGGTCACCTGTGAAGTAGACCCAAAGCCTTCTTCCCTTCAGCCTTGTCTCATCTGTTCATCTTGTTGCATATAGATCTTCCTGAGCTAAACCTATTATTCAGTTGCCAGGGCCCTATCTTTGGCACTTTCAATAAGGGCTGTTTGATGTTTAGACCCTTCTTCCTCTGACTGTAAAGGCTACTACGTTGTGTACTTGTGCAAACAGTACTGATAGAGTCTAGGAAGTGAAAGGCTGCAAGCAGACCCGATTTAAAGCAGGAGATATAAACACACGTGCTAATATTTACAACAAATTATCTAAAAAACATTTTATAATATAATGCTCACAGTATATGTCATTTGTAATATGTTCTTTGGTCCTTTATAAAATGTATCTTATGCATTATAATAGTTACTATATTTCCATAAAATCATTTAAAATGTCATTTTGGTAGTTATGTTTCATAGGCTTAGTTAAACATGTCTTTGTCATTGGGCATCGTGTTAGTTTGCTATGGCTGGTTTAACCAAGTACCACGAGAACTCCGTTGCTTAAAAACAAACACAAGTTTATTAACTTACACTTCTGTCAAGGAAAATCCAAAATGAAGGTATTGTTAGATCTGTCTTCAGTCTAAAACCTGTAGGGAATTTCTCCTCATTTCTTCCCGGCTTCTGGTGGCTTGGGGGCAAATGTCGGCATTTGTCGGCTTACTTCGATCCTCAGTCATCACCGGGGTGTTGGTTAGAATGAGAACGGCCCCCCCATAGGCTCAAATTTATGGATTTGAATACTTGGTCCCCAGTTGGGGTAGGATTAGGAGGTGTTGGGGAAGGCTTTGGGTTTCCCAGTGCACACTCTCTGCTTCCTGTTTGTTGATCCTGAAGTGAGCTCCCAGCTGCTGCTTCAGTGCCATGCCATGTCATACCTGCTCTCCCGCCCTCCCGCCCTCCTGCTCCCTGCCTGCCTGCCCGCCCACCGCCACACTTTCTACGATGCTAGTGACGGGCTCCTCTCCCTCTGGAACAGCAAGCTCCAAAGGAAGCCTTCCTTCCTTTTTGTCTTGGTCATGGTGCTTTAGCTCAGCAATAGAAAAGTAACACAGAGCTTTCTCCCAGGGTTTCTTCATGTGATCTTCCCTCGGACAATTATGCAATTTTCAAATTCTTCTTTTACATAAAGAAAGCGCTCGTATTGGGTTAAGACCACCCTCCTCAATGATTTCATCTTGACAATAATCTGAAAAGATTCTATTCTATTCTGTCTACTCCTTTCCTTTAGTTTCCTCTTTTTTCTTTCATCTGTATCTGGTGTTTATGCACATGGTGTGTGTGTGTGTGTGTGTGTGTGTGTGTGTGTGTGTGTGTGTGTGTGTGTGTGCGTGCGTGTGTGTGTGTGTGTGTGTGTGTGTATACATACCAGGAGTCAATATCAGGTTTCTGTCCCGATTACTTTTCACTGTATTTTTAAAGACAGGATCTCTCACTTGCTGATCAGGCTTGACTGGCTGGCTAGCAAGCCCCCAGAATCCTCTTCTTACCTCCCTTGTGCTGAGATTACAGGCACATACTGCCATGCTTGGTTTTTATGTGGGTGCTGTGGATTGAACTTAGGCTGTCATGCTTATGTAGCAAGCTTTTTACCAACCGAGCCATCTTCCAGCCCCTTTATTTAGAAAGATCCTATTTCTAAATAAGATCATTTCTGAGGCACCGGGGGTTAAGACTTAGTCTTTCTTTGCAGCCATAATTTAATTCAGAAGAGACATTTAGTTTTGCTGTTGTTTTTGGAAATGACAGTGGTAGTGGTGTCATAGATACACTATGTATTGAATACATAGATACGTATTCAAGTATACGTCACTAATGCTAAAATTAACAAGCAATAAAAAAAGGGGTTGGAAGTAAACTTTCTCAATTTGTATATAGAAATAAGATGGAGACTGTACAGAACTTGGTAGTAGTTCACTCGTAACAGACTGTCATGGACCTTGTCCAAGAAATAATAATCCTTCATGGACAAAATAAATACTTAAAGTGGAAATTTTTAACTAACCATTGGTCCTTTTCGAGAGCTTTTCTGAGAAATATATTGCCTTGCTGTGTGCTAAATCTTTTCAAGATGTTTTTCCATAGAAGATAACTTATAACCCCTCCCCCCTTTCTTTTTTTATTTCATTTCTTAACGCATTAAGTTACCAAAGGCATCCAGAAGAAAGAAACTTCTGTTCTGGAAAGATTGATTAGAGAAATAAGAGCCTTAGACTCTGGGGCAGGAGAGTTCCTCGGTTCCCAGTTCCTTTCTCAACTCTAACAAATGCACCCAGAGCTCACTTTCTTGCCTTTCACTCAAAAGCCTGACTCTCCCCTCATGTTTCTCTCCTGGATTTCTAGTTGAACCTCAGCCATCTGGTTGTCTTTCTCACAGTTTAGTCTTATGCAAAGCTAGAATCCAGGTACTCCTGGTCCTCTGGGGAGGCCTACAGTTTCCTGGCAAAGCTTGTCATGAAGTTTTCCAGTAGATGCTGGCTTGTCCAAGCCTGAGCTTCCCAGTTCTACATTTTGGTTCCCCTGTGTTCCCTTTGGCAAATGGTTCTTCTTTCCCAGTAGTCTTGATTTCAAAATTACTGAGAGAGAATTAACATTGTTCTCTTCTAATGTGCCAGGCATTGTGTCATAGTTCTTGTCGACTGCTGGTGTAATACTTTGCTCTGGAAGGCACCTTGTAATCCCTGATTGCAATTGAGAAAACGGGGCTCAGGGAAATTAACAATTATTGTTTGAGGGCCCCAAATAAATGAGTTGGCACAGCCACCATTTGAACATAAATATACCCCTGCTCAAGCTTATTGGTCTTTTAGTACAATATACTCTCTCCCAAGAGCTTGTCTGTAATGGGCCCTCCTAAAAGAGACTTGGAGATATTGGGGGCTGGTTTGGATTTGCTCCATCGCTTGGCAAATCAAGATGGGTCTGGAGGAGAGGTCTCATCTAGGTTGACTTTGGGGCTTCAGAGGATATGGTGGTTTGAATGAGAATGGCCTTCACAGGTTCATATGTTTGAATGCCTGATCTCTTGTGAGTGGAACTATTTGAGAAAGATTAGGAGGTGTGGCCTTTTAGAGGAGGTGTGGCCTTGTTGAAGGAAGTGTGTCACTCTGGGTGGTGAGCTTTGAGGTTTCAAAATTTCATACACCAGGCCCAGTGTCCTTCTCTGTCTGTTATCTATGGATCGATATATAATGTTTTCAGCAACTTCTCCAGCACCATGCCTGCCTGTCTGCTACCACACTCTCCATCATGATGCTCACGGACCACTGAAGCGATAAGCAAGCCCTCAGCTACATACTTTTTAAATAAGAGTTGCCTCCATGAGGGTCCCTCTTCACAGAAATAGCATTGTAATGAGACAAGATAGTTGACAAATCTGGCAATGTATTTGCTCGTTATACTGAGGGGATGTGACAGTGGCATCCAAGATGGAGCTGTGGACGCTGATGAAGATCATACACTTCACGCATTGCTGTCAGATAGAGAAGAAGTAGACACTGTTATGGAATCACGTTTTTTCATTTTACCAGACTTGGAATGAAATAGATCCTAATGTTTTTTTAAACATTTAATTATTTATGTGTGTAGGTGTGTGTAATTGAATGCATGTGTCCATGCTGCCAGTGTTTGGAGGTTAGAAGACAACTCCCTGAGTTTGTTCTCCCTTTCTACCGTGTGAGTCCCAGGGTTTGAACTCAGGTCATCAGGCTTGGGAGTGAGTGTGCCTTTAGCTGCATCTCTCCTATCCAATTTAAAAAAAAATGACATACAATAAAGGACTGTCCTTGCCTCTGAGAGAACTACTTGCTCTAAGATGTCACTGGTTCCAAGGTTGAGGGACCCTGGTTTGAAGGATTGGCTTCTCCCCTCAACTTTTCTAAAAAGCCCTGAACTTGGGTTTGTAACTTTGCTTCTTGATGCCATAGTGTTTTCAACTGATTCATAAATTTTACAGTGTTAGAGTCCATTGAAAAAGAAAAGATTCAACTCAAAGAAGTGAGTTGAGTTTTCTCTTCATCAAGCAGGAGAAAGAGTTGAGGGTAAAACATTCAATTCATATTTAAGCAAGATGATAGGACCTATTGTTGTTATTGCTACTGTTACTCTTCTTCTTCTTCTTCTTCTTCTTCTTCTTCTTCTTCTTCTTCTTCTTCTTCTTCTTCTTCTTCTTGTTCTTCCCCTTTCCCTTCCCCTTCCTCTTCCTCTTCTTCCTCTTCCTCTTCTTCTTCCTCTTCCTCTTCTTCTCCTTCTTCTTCTTCTTTTCCCCCAGATCATTTCTGGAACAGTTCGTTTTTCTTTCAAGCTGGCTACTTCAGTTCACCGGTTTCTGCTCTGCTCAGTGTGGCTGCCAGCCCCGCATTATAAAGCATCTTTGAGAATAACCTGTGTTCATCATTCTGCTAACTGTACCATTGAAAGGCTCTTAAAGACTGTATTAAGATATGCTCAGGGTTTTTAAACTGTTTAAATGAGTTGGATCCTGTTAAAAGTGCGACTATCACCATAAGCTACTTCAAATATTTGATGCAAAATTTGACCTTTCCAGGGTTGAGATATGGGCCTCAGAAGACCATCAAAAGAGACTCACAGAGTTTTTGCACACATAAAATCTTAAGTCAATTTGATTCATGGTAAGAACAATGTATCATGTTTGGGTTATGATTAAAACTTATTAAAGAATTCCCAAAGTCTGGGTGTGGAGGTACACACATTTTAATCCCAGCACTCAGGAGGCTGAGGCAGGCAGATCTCTGTGAGTTCCAGGCCAGACAGGACTATAGAGTCAGAGCCGCTGTCTCAGTTGCTGTCTCTCACACACACACATGCACATACACTGTCTATCTTATGGTATTTCCATTATAATTGCATAGAATTAAGGATCAGCAATATTAATGCTAACTAAAAACCACCTACTTACTTTTTGCTTAGAACAGATGATAGAAGCTGGCTCCCCTCTAAGAATAATAAATAGGAAACACTAGGTAATATTTGCTCATTCTGTGTCAAGAGGAAAAAAAAGCAATAGATTCAGTAAAATAAAAAATTAGCTTTTGGTCTGACAGCAACTAGCCCAATTAAATCACATGCCTGCCAGTCAGCACAGAAATCATCTCTGATAGCTTTGGTTTTTTTCCTTTGTTTTAGAGGTGGGTCTGCTGTTTCATGAGAAATCAAAGTGCAGAGCACAGACTTACAAAGGGCCGGATGACACACTATTCTGCAGTATTTAATTGCCATAATCCTTTTTTTCCTAATGGGGCTAAGGTCAAAAGTTGTTGCCAAGCGATCATTATTTAAAGCAACCAGTGTTCAGCATCCTCGTCCTGAGCCAGCGGATGTCTCTATCAGGAGAAATCAGCTGTGGTAGGTTTTCTTGTTTCTAATCTGAGGGCCATGAAGAACGGCCCAGAGAGACTGGCAGTTCAGCAGAACGATTCCTTACTAACAAGGCAAGATCAAAAGGCTCCTGTCTGTGAGATAAAAAGAAAGCTAAGTAAGTCTGATCTTGGGAAGTGTGGTGGCTTTGCAGTTAGAGATAACCAATCACAGAACTTTATTTCCCCATGATTGTTACAGGAGCCCTAGCCGAAAGTCCTGAAGTTGTCTTTCCTTTTCTTCTCTTTTGCTTTCTTTTCTTATTCAGGTTTCTTATCTGTGAGATGAAGTTTAGATAAAACATACTATATAAAAGGTCTAGCTTAAAACAGATGCTTAGTAAGTGACAGTGTTCTCTTTCCATGGTACCCATTCGTATGTCTGCCCACTGAAGAGGGAGGGAGAAGGGTCTTATAGAGTATCATCCAGAGACACGTGGTGGGTGTCATAGGAGATTGAAGATAATTACTCTGTGAAAGGTGCTAGATATTCTTAATGTGTGATTGTGTACATGCATGTATGCCTCTCTCTCTCTCTCTCTCTCTCTCTCTCTCTCTCTGTGTGTGTGTGTGTGTGTGTGTGTGTGTGTGTGTGTGCAAGCACGTGTGCACTCTAACAAAGCCCTTCCCTAGGCTTACCTGCATAAGCCTGGTCGTGGGATGAATGAATGAAGTTAGTGAGTATTGGAGCTGTGCTAAGAACAGTACATTTTGGAAATTCCAAGAGGGAAAAGTGCATTCTGGGAAGTAAATGCCCACATCCAGCTTTTGCTCTTTCATTCAATCTATGTTTTTAGTAAAACTGAACCTGTCATATTTTGTCATTTGCTCTGGGAACGTGATTAAGTGGCCATTGTAATGACAGATTATTTCCTTTTGGACTCAGGCCCTTGACATTGAGTAGGCCAGAGTACATTGCACAAAAATTTCACCAGAATCTTCCCTCCGGGAAGGAGGCAGAGAGGATTCAGCCCTGCCCGCTGACTCGTTCTCCTGAGTCAGGACCTGTGTGGGTTGAAATGGTCAGGGTTCAGATCAGCTCAACCTAACACAGTAATTCAAATACCCAAACAAACACAACTCCTTGCTTCCTATGAACCACTATAATGGGCATGTTTGTGTATGGCCAGGCAGAAACTAGCTGACTAGTGTATCTCATTAAAGGCTTCTGAGCCACCAGTCTGGTGGTTAGCAGGACACTACCCAAAGTTGGCTTCCATAGAAGCACATTGCTACTTCCATGATCCAGCTGTTATCTTAGAAGCACACTTCTTCTGCCATGGTCCAGATGCTATCTTAGAAGCACACTGCTTCTGCCATGGTCCAGCTGTTATCTTAGAAGCACACTGCTTCTGCCATGGTCTAGCTGTTATCTTAGAAGCACACTTCTTCTGCCATGGTCCAGCTGTTATCTTAGAAGCACACTGCTTCTGCCATGGTCCAGCTGTTATGACACAGCTATAGTCATGGCGTTACTTTGGCCAACATTTGCAGGAATAAGATTAGAAAAAGGTAACTGTGGTATAAACCAGTTAACTCTGAACTAAGGGTTAAGCTTCTGGTTTCTTGCTTGTACAAAGATCATCTGGGTAAGACCCTGGTAGTCTGTTTTTGTAACATGTAACATGTTCAAAACTTAGAAATTTGTGTATTATTTATCTTGAAGAAGATATTTACTTTCAATCCTACTGCAGGCTTCAGAAAAAAAACAAATATGCCTTGATTAAGGATGACAATTGGGGAAGTTGTGGGGGGGGCAGGCTTTTTTTTTGTGTAGCTCTGGCTGTGCAGGGACTTGCTCTGGAGACCAGACTGGCCTTGATTAACCTGGCCAGAGATTAACCTGCTTCTGCCTCCTGAGTGCTGAGTTAAAGGCCTGCACGACAACTACCCATCCAGCTTGAATAAACATCTAAGAATATTCCTTGTATCAGAAATGACTCATTTCCTCCTGAGGTTTAAGTATGCATCACCTTGGTGCAAAAGTGTGTCTCCCAGCTTCCCTTGCTGTTAAGTGTAGCCATGTGACAAAATCTGGTTCAGTAGGTCGTAGGCTGGAGTGAGAACGTACAGACTCTGGATTGAATCTTGCTACTTGATCTCGGTTTCCCTCTTCCTCCTGTGTGCTGGACGGGAAAGGCTGAATACTTAAATAAAGCCTCTGTTTATGGTGGCACTACCCACTGTCTCCCCACTGGCAGAAGGCTTATAGGTAGGAAAGGAAGTAACTCAACCCTAGACTCTCTTAGTTATGGTAATTTAGGCTGTACTCCTCTCCCATACCAAAGAAAATAAAGGAAACAAACTAGCTCAGTTTAGAGTTTGTCTCTGTAATTACTCTAGATATATAATGCCTAAAATTGAGTTTGTCCAAGATTGTCAAAGCACGAGGAATATCCATATTATAGATCCTCTACAGCTCTCTCAACTTGATACTGGAAAGAACACCACAAGTAGCTAGAGACTGTTCATAGATACTGGAAGATGCTCTTTCCTTCTTTGGTTCTCAGCATTCCTGTCTGTAATATGAATGGTTCCCCCAGCCAAGGGTTATGGGAAGTTCAAATGAGTCCGCATAGAAGGTACCTGTCAAGTTTTAAGTTAATTAATTTATAAATTTATAATTTTAATTTAAAATTTATTGTTTAGATAAATGGTCTAACTCGATACTAATAAGAACCTGATGATTTGGTATGAGGGTAAGAGAGTATCTCAAAATGCTTAGATCATCCTAGAATAACATAAGCACACAATCAATGGTAATGCACTATTAGAAAGTTAGTAAGTGTTCAATAGACGAGTTTTCTTGGAAAAGTGTGTTATTAATAATAATGCACACCAGGTTTTAAAAAATGTAAGCACACTGCAAACGTGAGTATTGCCATTGTTGAGTCTACTCTTAAGAAAGCAAAGAAAGACAGGAAGGAAGGAAAAAGAAACTCCATTGGTAGACGTAAAAGTCCCCCAGGGAATATTTACAGGATGGAATTTTGGAGCACAGTGGACATAAGAAGATGGTCACACATGGTACCCATATTGACCCTACCTTTGCTTCCCACCCCAGGTCCCTATTGTCTCAAAGAAGACCCAAGCTGGGTCAATCAGATCCCTGTCCTAAGAGATAAAGGTTGGTGGAGCTGAGTTTGAAGGGAAGGCCTGGGCTTTGCCTGCGTGTTTCTCTCTCCGCTGTTTTCCTCACAGTCTACATGCAGTGCCTGAGTCTGTTTCTCCAGCTTGCACCAAAGAACCTTGACATCACAGGAAGCCTGTTCTCACGTGCTTCCCCTACATGCTTCTGAGATTCCCCTACATGCTTCTGAGATACGACAGGTACAGGTAGTTGTTTTTAAAAGGCTGTACAAAAGTAGGGAGAAAATATATAAATATACAAAAAACTATACAATAAAATTACAGTTTTGAAAAGTGTATTCCACTTCCTACAAATTATTGATTTCCTGGTACAAACTAAGAAAAAAAAATGTGAAAACCGATTGTGAATGTTTTTCTTATTAAGTTATAAAACTATCTTGGACTAAAAAGAACCACATTAAAGCCAAATTAGTGCATTTCATGAGCAGAAAACATACGAACAGGTTACCCAAAGCACTCTGTTTCACGAGATCTTTAATTAAAACCACAGTTTTGGGGACTCTTGACCCAATAGTAACAACTTAGGCCCTCATAGATCCTCACAGCACTGCTAGGAAAGGCGGCTGGCGAGCTGCAGGCCTCCCTCGGGTGTTTTATCACTAATGTACCAAATGTGCTAATTACAAGGCTGTTTTCTCTTTGAGGAAGTCCCAGGACACAGGCTCCTGAGAACTGTATCCTTCTGCCGCTTGTAAAACTGCTATCAAGTGGGTTTTGAAACATAAACGATTATGTGGATAATATATGTGGCCATAGACTATTGTAAAAAGGGAAATTATGCTCACCTTTGGTGAAATAAAGTGCAATGTGTCCTTTGGCCTGGTCACTCTTTATTTTAGTCACCTTGCCTTAAAGAAATCTCTCCCAACCATAATAAAAACCCCATTGATCCTTTCTTTGGAGACATTCATAACTGGATCTTTGATGAAATGCCCCATAATGGTTCTAAATGAGGTGTATTGAACTGTTTGTCAATTCATCTCAGGAACAGTGGCATTGCCAATATTAAACGCGAGGCAAACAGCTCTGAAAAGCGTTACAGAGGCAGTATAATCCCTGTCTCCCATAGTTGTGCCTTTGTATTTTGAATTCTTTAATACAGACTGGAAATATTCAACACCGTACTACATGATGGAAGTAAACATGCCGTTCTGTGTGAAGTGCAGCTCACACGTGCAGCCTTCTGTGTGAAGTGCAGCTCACACGTGCAGCCTTCTGTGAAGGGTGCAGTTCACACATGCAGCCTTCTGTGAAGGGTGCAGCTCACACATGCAGCCTTCTGTGAAGGGTGCAGCTCACACGTGCAGCCTTCTGTGAAGGGTGCAGTTCACACGTGCAGCCTTCTGTGAAGGGTGCAGCTGCCTGTCGGAGCGCCTCAGACAACATGTCCGTCCATCCGCTCACTCACTCAGTCATTTATTCCTGCACTTATTCAGCTGCTGTTGATTAAATGCCTGTGGGGCATCATCAGGTAAGTGTGCCTATGATTGCCCAAATCAAGAACACCAGGAATAAGTCCATGTTTTCCTGAATCTGTGATAGAAGCCTGGTCAGAGTTGTCTCTAAGTGTCTTCTACTTTTCCTTCCAGAAAAGAAGAGCCTTATGGGAAGGGGTACGACACATCCCCTCTTAGGTTAGAACATAGCTTTGTTTCTAAATAGTGCACTGGGCCCCGGGAGCACTGCCCTAGGAATCCATTATACACAGAACCTTCTCCTAGTTGGTGCTAAGACTCCTGGGCTCATGTTAAATAAATAAGTCCTTGCTGCTGGAGATGCTGAAGGACTTTCCAGATGGCATTTTATGATGAGAGGTTCCATCTAGACCACTGCCCACAGTAGGAGCCCTGAGGGGACTTACATTTGGCTTCTAAGTGTCTTCTGGACACCTCTCAGGCCACACTTTTATCTCCCTGAAATGATTCACAGGCTTGTGAGCCTCACTGCTTGTTTCTATTTTTTATTTTTTTTTATTTCAAGTAAGGACATCCCAAACCTATCCACTCAATTTGATAAAAATCTGTCTAGCTATTTGGGTATGATGTGGTGACAGGAAAAAAAAAAAAGACAGGAACTTAACATTAGATTTATGGAACCAAAATAAGGCATGGTAGAATGCTGCAGAGAATTCCTGCAGGTTCAAAATGAGTTCAAGTGTGTGGCAACAAGGCTCTTTCCCTTTTGATGTACACTCAGGAATTTCGATGCTGTGAATTTCATAACATCAGCCTGGCTCCCAGAGCCTCCTCCTGTACCCCTCCCCCACTCCGCACCAGATGGGATCCGAGAGGGCTATGGGAGAGGCCTCAAATACCCACTTGGTTTGTCTTTTGCCTGTCTGTCCCCATGGTGTGGTCTGGCTGCATGAAAGCTACATTCCAAAGGATTGGTATCCTGCAATTAGAGATACGGCATCTGTGGTTAATTTTGACGTTGTCACCCACTTTTTTTTTTTTTAAATTTCTGAGACACCATTAGGTAACTTTTTGTGAAAATAAAAACAGGATTTGAAGGAAAAAAATCTCCTTCTTAGCTATCTCCAGGAGCATTCTTGAGATTTAAAGTTGTGATTACATGTGAAAAAGTCTGACCATACTCTGAATTATTAATTAATATTGATGTCCCATCAATCAGGGCAGTACATTTATAGTTAGCTGTAAGGTAGAGCCAGGCAGCCTAATTGGCACTCTGGAGGCAAGGATGCTCAGACAGGGCATACAGGCACATGTGCCCTCCAGACAGTATTTATCCCTGTGACCCTAGATAGCTTGTCATCCCAGCTCCAGTCCTTAAAAAGTGGAGGAAGATCACTGCAGAAGAGAGGAGGATTCCTTATCTATGGTTGTGTCACTAACCGGCCAAGGCAGAGTGATGTAAGGCAGTACCATCTACCATCATCTGATTCTTGGTTTGGGAGTTTGCATTGGGTTAGGTTAGCTTATTCTTCTGTTTGTTCTGTTTGAGGTCTCTGATGTGGCCACCATTAGTGGGCAGGTATGTTGGGGTCTAGCTGGTGGAGGCTGGCCTAATTCACATGTGACAAGATTTCAGTGGTGGCTTAATGTTCATCTCCTCTTTCTGTTTGAGTTCCCATACCCCCAAAATGCTGCTCTGGGGTTTGATGGTGCTGGTGGTTTCAACAGAGTGAACATGGAAGCTTCAAGACTGCCAGTGGCCTGGGCTTGCCCAGATCTGCCACATGGTCTAGGTCAACATGAATCTATATCCAGGCCTGGTTCCAGGAGAAGGAATATGGATGCTACTTCTTATGTCTCTGAGAGAAGCTGCAAGGAATGTGTGGCCCTGCTTCATCTGGAGGCTTGGACTTTGAGGACTCTTCTTCAGGGAAAGCAAATGCTCCTGCTGGGGGTAGACAGGTGGAGTGAGCCCAGGCAATGGTCTCTGTTTTTACCTCAGCATGTAGAAGGCTGCTGCCCATAGACAAAATGATATTTTCAGATTCTGGTCTGATATTGCTCTCAAACCTCTACCTCTGCTGTTTTCTTACACTTGGAAGCTAGAATGACTTCTTTAATGTGGCCCCTAACTCTCTCATGGATTTCCTTTCAATAAGCCTTCGTTCTTGATACTTCTATCATTCGTTATGTTTTCATGTTTTGATGCAGTGAAAAGTTCTGTTTGGAAGAGATCAACAAGATGCATAGAACCGTCTCCTGCTATTCTAATCCACTGGGTAAAAAGGATGAGTGGGTTACATGGCTTCTCCCAGGACATCCTCATCTAGGTTATGAGCCCTCCTTGAATTTTCCTGTGGAATCCACGGTGCCCTTAGTGTGTTCTACACACCATATGGAGGGTAGTCTCTTGATTCTCCTCCGCAGATCAAAAGTTCCCTGAAGGCAACAAACAAACAAACAACAACAAAACATGCCTCATCCTCTGTGCTTAGTGTAGACACACATTGTAACCTCAAGATGTGAAGACTTGTACAGTATAATACATTTTCTGAGATTTATCTCTCAATCATTTTGATAAAAAAAATCTTCAATTGCCTTTTGAGGACTCTGAAATGTATAAATAGAAGGCCACCTACCAGAGAGCAGTTTCCAGGACTCTTAGGAGGTCCTTAGAGAATTCTCGAAGTCTTCACATTTCTAATGCCACCAAGGCTTAGGTTTTCATTCCCGTGTTTTGGAATACTATGGTCCTCATTAGTGTACACTTTGTTGGACTGTGGAGAAATCCTCAAGAAGTAGGAAAAAGGCTGTTAAAGTCTCACTTGAAACTTGACTGTATGTATGGCCATGAGAATCCCAAGAACGCACACGAGTGGAACTTCCTGGTGGACTTTTCATATTTGTGGTGATCTGAGATAATGGCGCCCACCTCGGGCAGTAATCAGCCCTGGACACTCTCTGAAGTCAGCTGGCAGTCTTTCCTCCATGCCCCTTCTGCTCCAGGAGGAAGTTTAGTGTGTGGGTGATGAACTGGTGCTCGGGGTTGGGGTTGGGGTTGGGGGAGTGGTGAGAGGAGCGAGGATTGGGCAAAGGAAAGGGCTAACCCACTCCACTGCTGCTCTTCAGAGCCTGGTCCATCCGAGCCTCCCCTTACCATTTATTTGTTCCCTGGGTCTGTCAAGGGCAAACTTTATAGCTTTCTCTTGAACACATTAAAGAATGTTGGCTCTAGAGGTGGAATATCGAACTTGAAGCTCTGTAAACCTTGCAAATTTCAGTCCATAACCGATTTTCTAATAGCGCACTTAATCTTTGTTTTCCTTTCACCCCTCCCCCCCATCAATATTGATCACCAAATGCTTTTGTGTCTCTCAAGAAAGAGTTGAACTTGCTTCTTGCTTGACCTCTCTTGGGGGAATGGGTTGAGAAGATTTTGCTCTTAGGATACCAGAGACTAAGTCCTTACATAATGGGTCTAAATGAGACTAAAGCAAAAACCACCATCTTCCAACCCGATCCACACAGAGCTAAACTTTCAAAGACCTCATCCAGACCATAACCCCATGAAATAGATTCTATTAGAATTATCCTGAGATGAAAAAATAGAGCTGAGTGGGAGGAAACTGGTTCAGCAAAGTTTATAGACAGTGGTCAAGAGGACCAGAAATACTTGAATTCTGGTGCTCACTGCCTTTATAAATGGGTGTTGAGAGTCAGTATCCACACACACAGCAATTTTCTCTCACTACCAATTTTTGTTGAGCATCTAATATATACCAGTGACATTTAATATACTAGCTGAATTTGTATGCTACTACTACTAGAACACACACACACACACACACACACACACACACACACACACACACACGGGTGGGGGAGGGCATATGGTATAGTGAAGTATTTGGACTTAAGCTTCAGACTTCCTGGGTTCAAATTCTGACTCTGCTTCAATTTATCACTGTGTGATAACATGGGATAGTAGCGGCCCCTGCTAAAGCTCAGAGGACTTAACATTTTTGGAGTGCCCAGGACAGTGAGAGAAAGCACTCAGGTTTTATGAGAGTTTGATTAATAATTCAATTAGCTTTTTAAACGTTCCTGAAACAGTGTAGAGTGGAAGCTTGGAGGCGGCATGAGCTACTTTTGCAATAACCAACCCAGCAAGAAAATCTTTACAAGAAAATGAAAGAAAAAATGCCTATCAAATTAAGAAAATCCACAACAAGTTTTAAATGAGAACGCTGCTCAAATGTGTCTACTGAGCTGCGAAGCATAAACGTAATGAGCTAAACTGTCTAATTGTGTTTGAAAGAAAAAAGTACATAAGTTATTTAAAATATTTAGTTAGGTGTAGTTGTGCCTGCCTGTAATCCCAGTATTGGGGAGTCTGAGGCAAGAGGTTACAATTAAGCCTTTGTGGGCCTCATATTACTAATCCTGGGTTTGAGGGTACCATTCTGTATGTTTGTAAAATTGTTTTCAAGATGTTTTAGGTCTGTATAGAATGGGGCTAGTTGTTTCGGATTATGAGTGGGCTACTTGTTTTAATTATTTATTCACAGGCTGGAGAAAATAGGGTCTTTCTACACATACCCACACTGTCAAGTAACACTGTTCATTTTTGAGAAGTTAAGTAACAGAGGTCCACTTTAATACTGACGCCCGTGTGCACGCCCGTGTGCACAGCTGGCTCAGGCTTTCATGAGACAGTCTAAGAATTCCTTGTGCCTTTTCAGCCGGCTACGAAAGCAGGCAAGACCATCGTTTAACTTTTGTGGACATGCATTCAACCTTCTTCACAACCGACATTTAATTTCATTGACTGTCTTTTTTTCTTCAGATTTTGCTTTTAATCCATGCCACAAGAGCCGCCTCCCATCAAAATGTTCATTTTCATTAGAGATGGGAGGAAAATTTCTCGGAGGGGAGTGTCTGCTTTGGAAGAAGAAGCAGAAGGTTAGAGAAATCAAAATGCCAATTTTGTGTAAGGTCGGCTGGTGAGGAGCAATGCTATAAAGGCCACGGAGTTTACTGCAAAAGGGTGCCCCCTGCTGGAGGCTCCTTCAACTGCGTCACCTCCAGGCTCAGCTCAGCTCAGTCCGTAACCTAAAGCAGCTGCCTTTCCCTGTGCCAACTCAGATTCTCTGCAGATGTTTCCTTATGACCCATCCAAATGTTTGCTAAATTTCATCTGTTAATTTCCTCAAACATCCTGGATCTAGTTCTTTTATGTGTAACTCGACTCAAGGTCTTAAAATAGATGACAGCAAAAATTTTTTAAAAATGTACCACAAAGGTACAATTGCCATGAATATCAACACACGAACCCCGCAGTAGTGTGTTGATAACCCCCAATCTCAAAGGGCATTCCAGATATTTTATGACAAGTGTAGGTAAGGCATGTGCCTATCATCCCTGGTCTTTAGCTTTTGATCATAGGATTTCAATGAATCACCATCAGTAGGAAGAGAGAGAAGTCATATATATGAATATATATGGATATATATATGGTGTGTGTGTGTGTGTGTGTGTGTGTGTGTGTGTGTAGATATATGTGGCCTCAGTCACCCTCCTTCTATCCCCCAGGAAGTCGGCCCCTACCTCCTCCTTCACCCTCCCCCTCCCCCTCCCCCGCCCTCAAGCAGGATGTAGGCAAAATTGCTGCTGTCAGCGTCCCTTTGTGGTGAAGGCTGGCTGTCCTCTGCTGCTGGCTGGTACAGGCTTCATTTGATAAGGGAATTCACTCTTCCAAGGACTATTTGCCATGTAAAATAAGGTTCTTGCGTGGGAAAAAAAATCCTACTGCAAAAAGAAAGATTTCTTCCTGGTAAAATAGTTGTTATTTGGGAGAAACCGTGTAGCCCACCCATCAAATCACACACCGGGATTCCCCTTGGATAGAGGATCGGTTGCCATAGTAACCAAACCTCTAGCAGTTTCCCTGAAGTCAGTGGAGACTGAATCTGAGAGGAAATCAGGAGATGGCGGAAGTCCACCAAGAGGCGGAAGTCCACCAAAGAGGTCCCAGGTCCTCACCACACCCACTGGTTCCTAGCAGCATTAAGGAAGCCTAGGGACCGGCTGTGGCTTTGCTCCAGGATACTAGGAGCAGGCAGCTGGGCTGGGAACCCTTTATGTTAAGGGAGGTCTGCCGAAGACAAGCAGCCTCTGATTGTAGAATGTTTCATCAGAGCAGCTGCAAGCCGTCAGCTCTGTGCCTTTCTGAAGGTCCACCCTAAGGAACTTTCCAAGCTGTGGGTACTGAACTTTATCAGGAAGGTTTGACTCCTGTCGGAGTTCTTTTAAAGGGGAAGGCAGACTGAAATGCCATGGCGGGTTTTTTTTTTTTCTTTTTTTCTCAAAACAACCTCTGTTAGGCTAGGCAGGTGCTTTCCTCAGCCCTGCACTTCACAGCTGGGAAATCGACTGAAATCCATGCACGGGAGTCCTATCCCACATCGACCACATAAGAAACTCTAAGTAGGACCAACTCACTGGTATTTTTGCCAACTTTTCGGGTCCTTTTGATGCACACCAAAGTCTGAGGATCACAGAAGCGATGAGAAATCTGATTTAGTTCTACTAGGACATGTGAGAGGAACAACAAGGGCTGAAATGTCAGCTCCAATGACTTCATCCTCCTGAGACCAAAAGCAGGCTTGATGCTTATTGTCTGTTGCTTTCCTCCTCTTCTGGGAGTTATCAAGTCTTTAGTGTCTTGTTGAATCCGGACAGACAGGAATACTGTTTGAATCATCTATATCAGTTTATGGAGGGCTACAGTTTGCTTAATGGTTGGCTTTATAGTGGACTCTCTGTCTCCAAAGCTCACTATAGAAACACTGAATGCCTCTCTAGAGAGCTTTCTAATGTCCTATACAAAGTGTCCGAGCCAGTACTGGGAAGGGAAGGTGGCTTTGACTTCAGTGATAGCCTCCGGGAAACCATTGTGAGAGGCCATGGGATTTTGCACAGAGCATTGTAGTGTGAGTGCTCCTCTCCCAGAAGAAGGCTGCTCTGTCATCATGCATAGTTTGAAAAGTGCTAGGCATGGCTTCCTTGGAGTATAAGGACTCGAATAACACCCCCCACTGGTGTTATCTATCTACTGAACACACCTAGCACGCTAGTACTTTTTTACTGACTCTCACCACCACCTTACAGCGTACATATTTTCATTTAACGGTAAGAATTAAGAGATGATGCTAATGAGAAGTAACTCATCCAAATTCCTAAAGCTAGGGAGTGTTCTCTTCAGCATCAGAACTCCAGATGGTCTAATTCCAGGAACCATAGATAACTACAGCCCCCCTTACATCCTAGTATATGGACCACCTCCTTCTTAGATCTGCAGAAGTCACTTTGCTTTGGTGCTGGGACTTAAACCCAGGGGCTTGTATACGCTAGACAAAAACTCTACCACTGAGCTGTGCCCACAGTCTGGCTCCTTCCTCTTTGTACTCATGTTAATATTGCTGTTGATTTTTTTTTGTGGACGTTTGCATTGGTGTCTTATTTCACCTCCACAGAAGTCCTTTGAGGGAGGTAGTGAGTGCTGTCAAGATCTCTCTATTGCAGAAGAGGAAACCAAGGCTCTAAATAGATAAGGAGCTTGTCTGAAGTCCCATCGTTAACAGTATGGCTGAGCCAACATCCAGACCAGGAAGTACATTCATATTTAATGGATTCGATTCTGCCACTTAGCATGTGATGGCGTGTGTCCAAATCTGCGGTTATCACGTTGTTGATGACAGCCTTTCTGAGTCACCACTTGTTTTTCTTTCATATATTCAGAAAAAAGAAAAACAGGATTTAGAGTTCTTCAAGTTTTTTCATTTGTTCACGTGTGTGTGTGTGTGTGTGTGTGTGTGTGTGTGTGTGTGTACGCATGCATGCATACATGTGCATGCATGTGGAGGTCAGGGAACACTTGTGAGGATCCGTTCTTTCTCTGTGCTACATGTTGCTAAATAAAAGCTTGATTGATAGGAGTCACGTGCCGTACAATTCATCTACTAAAGTGTATAATTCAGTGGCTTTTGGTATATCTATGAATGGAAGTGAAATGACATCTTCCTAGAATCAGTTCTCTCCGTCCACTGTGGGTTCTAGGAATCGAACTCAGGTCATCAGCGCAAGCACCCGGCTTTACTTGCTGAGTTACCTAGCAGGTAACAATCTTACGTGTTTTTATTTCCATTCCCACTCAGGAGTTAGATTTTTTGAGTCAAAACCTCCTGTTTGTTGTTGGTGAGCTTGTGGGTGGGGCTCAGCCAGAAATTCCACTCCCAGGTGAGAAGTGGAAGTGAAAAAGATTGAAAAGTTTGAGGACCCACCAGAGTCCTCATCCTTTGGATGTGCCAAAGCAGCTGTGTGTTTTACAATCCCAGAAGTGAATGAAGATTCCCATTTCTCCACATCCTGACCAGCATGTGCGGTGTCTGTCTTTTTGATTGTAGCCATCCCTCCCTGAGTAGAAAGTAGTATCTCATTTGGTTTTGATTTGATGGCTAATCTGGAGAGTTTTGAGCACGGTGGTGACACAGTCTGGCTTGGGTTTCAAAGGAACTGTGTGGGTAAGAATAGACTGGAGTGGAAAGGAGGGAGAGGTCAGGCATGTGTATTATCTAGGTGGGAGATAAGATGGTGGCAGGAGAAACAGAAGGGATGGAGTCCTGACATGGAGGACCTCCTGTGTCAGGAGTGTAAGATCTCCAGGATCAGAAAGACAAAGGTCGCATGGCCATCTCCTAGAAACAGAAAGAAAACAAATGGGACTCGATGCATTAACAACCAAGTCCTTCCTTATCCACATTAAAGACAACCTGGGAACCTTGAGTCTGGGGGAATAGTCTGTTCCTGGATGGAGAGTTTGGTGGCAAAGCAGGAGCCACACATGAATATGACCATAGGACTTCTGTTCGGAGGCTTGACCTTGAGACCTTAGCTGGGGAGATGAGTGACTTTTCATATCATTTGACACCTCTATGGCCCACTTGTAATCAGAGAAGGAGAACTCACTCCTAACTCTGCCAGATTATTGTTGGGTAAGTACAGAGGATTCAAGACTTCCCAGCGACTTTTCTCAGAGCCAGGTAAGATAGACACCAGCTCAAAAGAGCATCAGAAAGAGAGAAGGGGACAACACGTTGGGACTCATATTTCCTGGCTCTCAAGTATTTTTTTTCCTGCAGCCTTTTAGAAAAATGTAAAAACAAAACGAACAATAATAAACAAATGAAAACCTTTGTTAGATATTTTATGTAAATGTTGTATATTTACAACGAGGTCAAGTTATGTCTCTAATGGAATTAGTAGACTAGAAGTGTGTATCAATGGATTTAGGGACTGTAACAATCAATGCCTTCAGTCTAATTGAGTTAAAAATCCGTAGCCACTATCAAGCCTCTGTAAAAGACAGTTGATCAATCAAATTGTGAGTGCAAGAAAGGTAAGGCTATTGGCTTCTATGCTGACAGGACTCTCCTTACTGAGACTCCTTCATACTTTGAAGAAACCAAACACACATGTGATTTCTGGGTAAAGGAAGGGGAGACCCATCTCTGCCCACAGGTAAATGGAATGTTTTTCTAACATGGTGGCTATGGAGCTTGCAGCTGGAAAACATCTCAAAAACACATTATCTATTCCACAGTGGATCTCTTGTGTCCTTCTTTGCCTTGGCTTTCCCGTTTGGCTTTAAAATAGAAATGCACAATTTGGTTTCTGTACCAGATATCCATTTGATTTATCAGGCAGCATAGAAATGTTTGAAAACATGTGTCATCATACAGTTACAAAACTAAGAAGGACAGCCCACATGACAGTGGTTCTGACGGCTTGCAGAGGAGTGGAAAGCATAAATAGTTTACATTTGTCTTATAATTAAAGAATACCCAGGTCTGAGCCCAGGGATTGTGTTACTCTGAGAGGTAACAAAGCCAGATGAGGACCCAGGAACTTCACGGTCCTCCTACTTGATGACTGCTTTGAGCTGGTGGTGAAATGGAGATGGCGCCTTTTCTGTTGGAATCTCTCCTTGGCCTGGTATTCCTGATAGCTTGGCTGCTATTGCAGAGAATGTTTGCCCAACCCAGTTCCTTTTCCTCTGGAGCACACAAAGAATCTACATTTCCTGTGACCTGTTTTTTTGGCCAACTGCATGTGAATGGTGCAATGTTTATTCCAAAAATGCAAAGATGGTCTCACTATGAAAAACCCATTATTATTCACCATATTAATACATCACAGGGAAAGAAAACATCTGATCCCTTTGAAAGATGACCCAGTGCATTTCCATATCCACTTAGCCCAGGGTCATGGCCATGTTATTTACACCAGTTCTGATCTGTGGAGTTTCCTAAAGTGCAGATCCCAAAGATAAAAAAAGATAGGAAATGGTTTTCATTCAATTGAGCTGCTTTCTCCACCGGGAGGAACCTTGATTCTAAAATAATTCCATGATTGACTGTGGATGAAGCAGCTACAAGTCCTAAGGTCTTTAAGAATCCAGAGCTTTCATCTGACTGGCCCTCGGTGAAGATAAAGCCCTCACTGAAGCTGCCCCATATCACCTTCTGGAATTTTCTCCATAGGAAGGAATTGCACCTTAAATCTAGGGTCTCTGCAGAAATTGTTCTATCTCACTCAAGCCAAGCCACAAAAACAAACATGTTTGGACTCATTCATTCAATTTTTTTTTTTTTTTGACTTTTTACTACCAGGATATTTACAAAATTAGATAAATGTACAGGTTCTATGCTTGCTAATAAAATTATACTTATTTTTTTTTTTTTTAGCTTCTAAAAATGTTTTGAGTTGGCTAAAATTTCAGTTGATTCATGCATGGATCATTTGAGAATAAACATTAAACTATGTGCCTCATAAAGTACCATCTCCTAGGACCTTTATTCCCTAAACGCAAAGCTTTGCACTGGGAGCTATCCACGAGTCAGCTGGTGGGCCAGGTTACTCACGAGTCTCTCCTGGTCTCAGAAGTAAATAGTATTTCTTTGTTGTAATTATTTATTTTCCCAAGAGGCCAGAAAGGCTGCAATCTCAACAACAATTTCATCTGCTTCCTCTCTCCTGCATGATTTACCGTGTACACCTAGGAGACTGGAAACTGCTGTGAGCTCTCCTAGGCCAGGCTTCCAGAAGACAGCTCTCTTTTAAAGGACCCAGGTGTTAAGCCCAAGCCCTTGTTTATAGAATGTTAAGGTTATGACACGAGCCAATAAAGCCTGGAAGTGCAGTTACTGCTGCTGACATTGCACCCCTAACACACGTCATTGTGCTTTTATTTCTCCTTCACAATGGTGTGGAGTTAAGGAGGGAGCATAAAACTTAACTTTGAATTTCCTGGCTTTTGTTGGTTTGTTGAGCAATCCCAGTGCTATTGAATTTTTCCCCCTGGCTGAGTGTTTTTTTTTTTTTTTTTTTTTTTTTTTTTCTGGTGCAGTTTGTGCATTGTGTTTTTCTAAGAATCACAATGGTTTCCACACGTCATATTGGCATGAATGTAAGCCATGCGTTGGCCTTCAGCAGGGTCACTGGAAGAGGAGGAATATGTGTAAGCTGTGTGAATTCATTTGAACCTGACAGTGATTTCCAGAGGAGAGGTCGCTGTGCAGCTAGCTCCTTTTCCCTTTGGATTGGGCCGACAAATACCGGATGAAAGGGAAATCTGCTCATGGTCTGTCCCTTCCAGAGTTAGGATCCAATGGCTACCTCACTGGTGAATTTGCTGCAGAAAAAGGGGCTCTGAGCTCACTCACTTGGCAACGCAGACAGGTCTTGTTGGCTGATTCTATTTTTTCACATATTAAAATTAATTTAAAGTTTATTTTCCTCGTTGTGAAGGCTACTCATGTTCATGGTAAAAAAAAAAAAATCTATCAAATAAAAGTAAGCAGCCAGGAAGACAAAAGAATTATTTAATCAGCCACGGTTGACAGTTTAATGGATATCGTTGTTGGCGTTTATCCTAGGCAAACTATTCTTCTATTTAAATTGGAAAAGGGGAATCATACTATATTTGCTTTTCAGTAAGCTACTTTCTTTGAAACCACAACTTTAAACGTTAACTGCCCAACAATCATGCTTACATTTTACGGCAGTTACAAAGGTAGTACATATGTATAATTAAAGAAGAAAACATTCCATGACGTGACTTGTGCGACACTTCTAACTTTGTGTTTTTGCAAATATACACAGATGAAAATATATGTAATTTTACCATTCCTTGGTAGCTGAATTATAACTGAGGTATTCATTCTGACTCTCCATTGGACTGAGTGCTGTGGACTCATGTCTCCTTTATCATACCCAAGGGTTAGGGACTGACGTACGACAAATTCAAGTTTAACTTGTTCCTATGTTTGTCTCCATTACAAATGTTCTACTCTTGCAGGTAACTTTACTCTCACGTCTTTCGTATTATTGTGCACCATCAGAAACTGAATGCTAGCTGTGAGCGTGAGGTGTAGAATTTGCATCCTAGTTCCACGCCTTTGAAACTGTCGTGGCTGGAGCTGGTGTGTGAAAGCCAGTTATGTACATCTATCGGCTCCATGCTCAGTGGTGTCATGTTTGAAATAAGCTGTAGCACGAGTATTCACACTTGATTATACTATCCTACCATTGCTGTGGCCATGGGAAGGTTATACAATCTTTCAGGGCTTAGATTCCTCATGTGTAAAGTGGGGACCTCATAGCTGGGGAAGCTGCTTGGTGCAGCTTTGAGGAGAGTTGGAAGTGTCTGTGGCCTCTGCCTCTGGAATAATGGTATGTACCGTGCTGCTCAGGGGAGGCAGTGAGAAGCCAATGTTTAATACACCGAACCGAACCGTAAAAGAGTTAGTCTGAATGTGTATCAAGTGTCAATAAATGCAAGCAATTACCATACTATGTTGTAATAGGTGTACGAATGACTTTAGGTGTCTCCAAATGCCCTCCAAACACGCATCAATTTACACTCTATGAGTTTTTCACTCTTGATACATTGGTCTTTCTCCTTGTTTAATTGCTGCAAAACACCTAATTATAGCATTTATATGCTTTTCATTGATTACTGGTACAGCCAAGCAGCTTTATATTTGCCCCTCAGCCATTGGCTTTCTAAGAGTTGTCTGTGTTTCTTATCTATTTTTTTTGTATGGGTATTTTTTTTCCTTTCCTCTCCTGTCAAGCTCCACAGAGCTCTCTGTGTACATTTTGTACATGTGTGTTACATTTTCCTTGCTTTTTAAGAGGAGGGTTATCAGATTTTGGTTCTTTGTTGCTCCTCCAAGAAGACCAAAAAAAAAATACATTCCGTTTTGGCTGGTGAGACGGCTTAGTGAGTAAAGGCCCGTGCCAACAAGCCTGACTGTTAGGGCTCAGGCCCCAAGACCTGCATGCTTGAAGAGAAACGGACTGCTGAAACTTATCCTCTTGCCCGCAGATGCTGTTGCATGCATGTGCACATGTACACACACAGTAAATACATGTAATAAAAATGTTACATTTGCATGTAGTAAACGTTGTCATTAGAGGCTGGAGAGATGACTCAGTGAGTAGGAATGCTTGTGCAAGCTTCAGGAAGTGAGATGGGATTCCAATATCAACATGAAAAGCTGAGCGTAGCCACATACACCCAGCACCGGTCAGGCGTGGGGCAGAGGCTGGACAATGGCTGGGACTTGCCAGCTGCCAGTCTTGTTTCAGGTTCAATGAGAGATCCCATCTCAAGGAAATAAGGCAGAGTAATAGAACAGGACACTCTTCCTAAGGCTGCACATAAGTGCACATACACATGTGTGCATATGACATACACATACACTCTCATACATACATGAAAAATTTATTGCTCTTTTAAAGATTGGTGAGCCAATCTTTAAAGTCCTCTGGAATTACAAACATAACCTCAAAAGCTTCAATAATTAGAATATTTCACATTTTTTCTACCAACATCTGGGTTGTGTTCTTTTATATCTATATATTACTTTATTATTTAACCGTCTACCTTTTGTATTTGTGCATTTTATGAAGATTATCATAATTGTATGTGGCAATTATAAATTTAAAAAACCCTCTAAATAGCTGTTTTGCTTTTATATACAGTTCTGACTTAGCATCCTTCTAAGTCTGCTATCTACCTAAGGTAGAGTCAAGCTGACCTCTGGGAAGACTATGCTGTTTTCCACCCTTGATATCAGCATAAAAAAAAAAAATGGGTATTTGGATTGGTGACGGGTGGGGTGGGGGGAGAGGAAGGAGGAGGAGGGAGGAAGGGAGGAAAAGAGATGGAGGAAGGAAGGGAGGGAGGGAAGGACGAGGAGAGAGAGAGAGAAGGGAGGAGGAGGGAGGGAGGAAAAGAGAGAGATGGAGGAAGGGAGGGAAGGAGGTAGAGAGGGAGAGAGGTGATGTTCACTTGTTCACTTTGGGAATTGAGGATGCAATTTGCGTGTTTTGTTTTGCTTGTTTTGTGTTGTGTTGTTTTGTTTTCCTCTCAGGTAAGAAGACGTCTGGATGTCTTTTTTGTGACATCTTTACCAAATGAATCATCCTAGCACGAGGCATGGAACGCGTTATTAGTCTCAGGAAACCACAATTGAAAAGCCTGCCTAACGTGCAGCTGAAGTCACGAACGTGGCACAAAGGCGGAGGGACACTGAGCAAATGAAAGAGGGGGTGATGTTTCTGTGAGGTAGCAGAGTCCAAAAACCTCTGCAAATTCGAGTCAACAAAACCACGAATCCCTCAAGGAACTTGGAGACCTCAGGCTCCCGGGTGGATTGCGGAAGGTGCAAATATGGTCTGAAGGCATCCAATATATTCTTGGAGTGCCTGTCACACCGCAAAGTCACCAAAGGGTGTAGGAATGATTTCACACAACAGTTCACTTGGTAATTTAGGTTGGTGCAGGCAGTGGGTCACATGACACTGCCGAGCCAATAGGAAATAGGTTGGGTTTGCCACAGACAGCCGGCTGTCAGCAGCCAGTCTGAGAGAGAAGTGGGATGTAATAACATTTGCATTGATGTTTCCAGCCGCAGTTGCTACAAGGTTTCTTCTCTGCTCTTGCAAAGATGCAATATGTTGATCGGGCAATAAATTCCCCAGCCTTCATTCTTTAAAGCCTTCTAACCTAAATTGGATGATTTCACAGCGGTGCTGTGGTCTACTGGTAGCTCTAAAATGGAATCAATGTCTATCTTACACATACGGCTTTTCAGGGATTGCGGTTTCTATTTCTTGGATACCAGAGCCATTTAATCAAGACAAAAATTCAAGAAAAGGCCAGATTATGGTGCCTTGAATGTTAAGCAATACCCTGCACGCAGTAGACAGTGATGAATATTTCGAGGCGCAACTCATGACGAAGCCTTGTCAGTTTAAGATAAAAGATTCAGTTGCTGCACACGCACGCTCTTGTATGCAGAGCAGAAAGAGAATAATTTAGTAAGGCCCCATTCCATTGCATCGATGCATAGTATCATATCTCTCAGGGAAAAAAATGAGAATAAAGGTTAAACTCAAAGATGTGCAGGAGATGGCCATGGTGGTTCCCACTTGTAGCCCCCCATGTTTGGTGGGCAGGAGCTAAGAGGACTGTTGTGAGTTTGGGGCCAACCTGGGTTACATTCACAGTGAGTTCAGGGCTAGCCTGAGCTCCAATGTTCTCCCCCCACTTCTCCATGTATATGGAGAGTGTTTAATGAAATATAATGAATTAAATTAAAAAGGAGTGCAAGAGTCCTGTGCTAATATTTTTTAATCAACCTTTATAAAAATGTAACTCTTTCCTGGATGGCAATGAAATTTTAGATAAAGCCAAACAAACAAAAACAAGAAACAAAACAAAACAACCATCACAGTAAACCAAGGCACCTGCAGGATACTGAAGGCTGGTTGGTTGCAGAGTCGAGGGTAATGAAGACAGCTGTGGTGATCATTTAGACACTGGCTTGAGAACAAACCTCTCCAGGGGAAATAAATTTTATTTTGCTTTCCCTTATTTCTCATTTGGACAGCAGTCTGAGGAGGACTGTAGCAAGATAGAAATAAACAACAAACAGGACACTTGTGGTGCCAGCAAACTTGCTTCCTACCTAAAGCACATTGTACAGTCTTTGGAACCCACCTCTTCCTTTTACATGTCTGGTTTCAACTTGAATCTTGTTGTCATGGACACCCGTATGAGAGAGAATCCTCTGATCCTGTGGGAAAAGATGTGAGGGTGTAGACTGCCACTGGACATAGAAGATTCTGGGCTATTCCTAGTCCAGAGTGGGGAAGAGACTGAGAAGCTATGGTGTTAAAGGATCTTCCCCCTCAGATAGGCCATAGGAGATGTATAAAAAGGCCCACTGTGTCTGAAAGTTACCAGACCGCAGGATCCATGTGAGACACTGTAGCATGCATGGTCATATCCCCAGAGCTTTACACGGACAGTGCCTGGCAAACCAGTAACTCCTGCAGAACAAATTCGCTTTAAGCAACAGGCCCTGTTTAATTTGCATCCTAACAAATATACACTCAATACCTAACTTTGTATTTGTGTTTTGTATTCACTTTCATAAGAGGATCTCCCAGGCTCTGAAAAACTAGTACCTGGCTTCTGTAGACAGGACACAAACAGTAGTGACCCAGTGAGTTGCAATGCACTCAACCCTACCCAAACCAAATAAACAACAAACCAAAAAGAGCCAGTGGCAGCCAGGTGAATCAAATCACTCTTGATCAGTCAGAGGGAGCATTCCTAGACTACGCCCAACAGCACTAGGAAATGATTTACCTCAATTGATTCAGCCGACTGGAAGGTTAGGTCTTGCTTTCTAACCGAAAACTGGAAGATGGAAGTGCTTACGGCTTTCCTCCTGTGACCTGAAGGATTACAGGTTGTAAGCATACTTGCAGTCAGGACAGTCAACACACAAGGAGCTGGGTGCTTGACTCCGTACTTTCACAGCCTTCCTGATTTTCTTCTTCTTCTGTAGATGAGGAAAATGGAGCATGGAGATTTGAATCAAGCAGCCGTGGACAGATGAAGCTGAGATTTGCACCCTCATCAGCTGAGTCCTGCAATCCACACCCATTCCCCACTATCCCATGTGATTCTACAGGAGGAAAAGAAAGAAGCTATTGTGGATTGTACAAATCTAAAACAATACAAAGAGAAGAACACAGAAAAGAATGGTCAGAATCACCAGAATCATCATATAAAATAGTAATATAATTGTAATATTATCAATATACGACGATTTATTATCATTTGTCCTGATATTTTTTTTTTAAAAAAAAAACCTCATAATTCAACATTGACTAGGAGAAAAAATGGCTTTCAGATGGAGGAATATTAAACAACACTGAATTTGAAGCAGTGATTTGAAGCAAAGCTGTAGCCATTTAAAAGTTGCAGTCAAGGGGTCATGAGAGCTTAGCCTGGAACAGCACTAACACACAGCATCTTTGTGGGATTTTATTTCTCTCTTTTCTTTTCTCTCCTCTCCCCTCCCTTTAGCTTTTAAAAAAATATCTACTTTTATTTAATGTGAAGGTGTTTTCCCTGAATGTTGTCTGTGCATCACATGTGTGCAGTGCTTACGGAGACCAGAAGGGGGAGTCACATACCCCGGGACTAGATCTAGATAGTCTAGATACAAGTGCTGGGAGTTAAACCCTCATCCTCAGAAAGAGCAGCCGGTGCTTCTAACAACGGAACCGTCTGTCTTTCCAGATCTCCTGGTTCCCCTTCTCTTTTGGACAATCTGTAGACCAAGCTGCCCTTGAACTCATGTAGCTGAGAATGACATTGAGCTCTCCTGCTTTTTCCTCCTTATTGCTGGGACTACAGACAAGAATCGACATGCCAAGTTTATGTAGTTTAAGGAACGGAACACAAGTCTTCATGCATGCTAGACAAACACTCTAACAATTGGGCTCTTTCTTCAGCTCAGCATTTTAATTTCTCTGTAGCTCCACGAGCTCTTGTTTACTCATTCCTTACAGTAGGAGGCTCTCACAGAAGTCAGTGTTTGGGCCTGTGGTGGAAGAGAGGCTGCTGAAGCTATCATACTACATTTGAAAAAAAAATGTGATGTTATTCCCACAGCAGGAGCTGGCAGGACAGTTATGGAGTCTGGATATCAGGTCAAAACATCAGGAGACAGAGTCAGGGTGCCAGTAGATAGTAAATTATGAGGAAGGGATAGGGAAGAAATTAAGACAAAATACGGTCAGCTGATAATTGTATGGATTTATCGATCCTTTCTCAAATGCTTCACAGTTTATAATAGTGTTTTACGTGCCAACTCACACCAGGCCTGTGACAGAGGCAGTGGAAGAGTTAGAAGGAGGCTCAGAGTGTGAACTGCATTGCCCAAGACTGTTCATCGGGTGAGTGAGTGCAGAGAGCTGGGAGTCAGGCTATCTCCTGCTTCTCCAGTCATTATTGTCCATCCCAGGCTATTGGTATTTTGAGACACATTCTTTACTGTGGAGCACCTATTATGACCTAGTACATTGGAACCCACGTAAGTAACAAGTATCCTAGTCACTCACTTGACAATGGATACACCATTTTGTCTTAATACTAAAAGTGTGAAATTGGAAGGCCATAGCCTTAGATTTAGACAGGTATATCTCCAGACTCTGCTTTAAAACTTGACCGGAGATGAACTGGCGAAATGGGGGTTAGAGATGGGGTAGCCTGCTTTGTAGGGTCTGCTGATATTTTTTCCAGGATAGACACTCTAAGATGCTCGTAGTTTAAGGCCAGTCCAGGACATCCCTTCATATTTAACAATAGGTTCTCAAAAGCTGGCAAGAATCCAGTCCAATGCTAGAACCGTCTCTACTCTTACCTTGATGCTAAAAGGTATCTGGAGAGAAAATTGTGGACCCAACTTGAACATCTTGACTCAAGTACTAAAGGTTATGCCCTCACTCTCTAGTTTGTGCCTGTCCATTAGAACACAAATTCATATTAACTATCTCATCGATTTTTAAAAAGTGGCTTGACTTGATCCCTTGACATACACAAGCTGACTACATTATTGATAACCACCTTTCCTTTTTAATTCTTAAAGAACAGTGTACTCTTAGTGGATCTGAAAATTAGATTTCAATGGCTGATAAAAAAGCTACACGTTGATTCAAACACACTCCCTTTCCTTACATGTTTCAACATTTCTGTCAAGAGTGAATCTACTTCTGACTTCCAGGTCTCTTGAGTTTAACATGACATTCATGAACAGCTGACTTTGGGTTACCAAGTGACATCATCACTCTTGTGTGTTTGAGTCAAAGCATCTGTTTTACTCACATTGACCTAAAAACCTGAAGTGCAGGGTATCCGTTCAGTTTTATTATTCCCAGTATGAATAATTCTCTTTGGATATTAATGAGAACTGTACATGTGGGCGATGGATAAATCAAGCCTCTGGAGTAGAAGAACTGGTCTTTTAGAGACACTGCTGTGACTCTTAAGGAAAATGGTCCATCTGCTTTGTTTTGTGCTCCTATAAGTCAAGAATACAACACATCTTCAAACATTCCTCAACCTTTATGCTATATAAATCTGGGTTTATACACTTGCACACAGGAGGAGCAGAGGTATAAGAGTAACAGCTCCCTGGGATAGCCACCCTGTTACCCACATACCTTTAACTCCTTTATCAGGCTGCCAATATCCGTTTGTAAAACCAATAAAGCCCGTTTCCCTGACAGGAGCCTTTTCTTCAGTCAGTGCATTGAGTGTACACTCTTTGTCTTTTGCTTTGTTCTTGACGTTAGGCTATCCATTGTATCGATGGCTTTCTTAGGAAAGAGCCAGTGGAACTGTGTGGAGCTGGGAGGGTGTTCTGTAGAATAGGAGCCTATAAAGTCTGACCGAATTTTGAGTCCTGGAGCAGTGTGGGTGCAGTGAATGAGCACGTGAAGTGCACACATTTGCCAAAGAGCAGGATTTTGTCTGCTTTACTAAATTCCTTCCTTTTCTCCCATGATGCTTATATTACCTAGGTTCCCCTCACATGTCCCTCAGCATCTTTGTGGTTTAGTTTCCTCAGGAAAATGGGGATGGTAACAGGACTCCATACGAGACATGTAAGAAACAAATATTCACACACACACACACACACACACACACACACACACACACACACGCTGCTCGTATCTTCACCCTACAGATGGGCTTAATACATGCTTGTAGACATGGCTTCCATCAGGTCCACCTGGAATGCTTAGGGTATGTCTGCATGACTGATCTTTGTAGGGAAATGTCTCTTGGACTGGCACGGCAGCATTTTTCTTTTGAAATGTCTTGTTAGGACTTTCCCCATTAGTACAGAGAAGAGGGTCAGAGGCTTTCTGGGATCCTCTGCTGGTGCTGTCCTCAGTACCCTGATAGAATGGGGACCAAGACACTTCTGCTCAGACGTCCTAGCCTTTGGGGGAGGAAAGAGTGAGGCTGTCATAGAGGGCAGTACAGTCTTGTGTCCTTAGTCCCCAGGGTCTGAGTGCACTTTTGACACTACCTGTCTGCACCTGCTCCCATCCTGCCCACGTTTACGTCAGTTACTGGTTTCCTATGGAAAATATTGCTAGTGTGGACTGACCATCATACACTCTTGACAATGTGGGCTTCCTCTGCTTTCTTTTGATCTAAAATACAATGAGAATTCAAGGCCTTATTATTATTCTGACTAACCAGGAGATGAGTTGGGCTTAAAGTCAGATTTGTTTTTGTGTTAATAACGCATTTGTATTACCCTCCTTGCAGCCCCCGTCTCCACTCCTGCTATCTCCAGTGTGAGTTTGCACTTGTCAAAATGAATAATAAGCAGCATCAATTCCAAACCCACTTTTCCAGTGTGTTCAGCCGTAATAGTCTCACTCCGCCTTGATTCTGTTGATTGCTATTAAATCCTGGATTGCTTTAAATTCTGTGAGATAGTCTTCAAAGTATCACTTATAAATTGTGTGCATTTATTACAATCTCTCTTAGAACAAAGGGTATTAGCTCCTGGAAAAAAAAAAACACTGCCTTCTCTTCTACACTCCAGCAAGGTTATGGAAATGGGCTTTATCTTTTCAGAAATTAATGGTTTAAAATTAAAAAGTAAGCGGCACATGCTTTTGGAAGGGTTTTTGTTTTCTTTCCTTTCTCTATACCCCATTTCATAATTGAACCCAAACATGTTTTATTAAAAAAAAATCCAAAATGTATTATGACCAAGATGCACAGATCACCCTTTCTTGAACACCAGTAAATGTGAAATGACAGCTCAGGGTATTTTGGAGGCAAGGCTCGTTCCTGCGTAACATATCTAGGTTTCTAATGTCAGTCCTCACTATTTTATTCTTAGGGTTTTTTCTTTTCTTTTCTTTTCTTTTTTCAGTTTATATTTGAAAGGGATCTTTCCAGAGAGACTATTACAAAGAGAAAATTTGTTTGTTTTTTCTATTTAAAATATCACATCTACTTCAAACACAAACCTATGCAAGGTGTGCCTAAGTCAGCTGAGTGATGGAGAAAAGCAGTCCCAGTCAAGCGCTGGCTGAGCACAGCTCGAGGGCAGCTGGGTCCTGGGTGCGGGCAGACAGCAGACACCTTCTTAGGTGGCTTGTGAGGGAAAGAGAGAAACAGTGATTGGTTGAGTGCCTAGTTTTCTGAATGAGATGCATGTTTGCCTTAATGCTGACATATTTTAAATTTTAGTGTCCTCCGTTTACAAGGGTTTCCTTCCAAGACCCCACTCAAAGCCGAAGCAATGTGTTCACAAGGCAGCATATTAGGTGAGGCTGGAAACGTTAGAGATTGGTCATGGTCAAGGTTTATGGTCTCTTCGACTTCTTCTCTTGTTTATAGTCCTAATATTGAATAGTGGGAGCTTGAAATGGCTACTTGTATTTTGGGGATCTAGTTAAGGCAACGTAGGTTGAAACAACATGTCATGGTTTTCTGAGATATATTTTCATGGTCTCCAGGCACCCTCCATGTGTAGTTAGATTCTTGGTAATCGTGCCCTAGTAGACACAGCTTCTTGGAATACTTCTGCTGCTCAGTGCATTGGTCTCTCAGCATCGAGACAAGAAGATTCAGAGCCCAGAAGTGAAGGCAGAGAGTCAATGTGTTCTGCAGGGCTGGCTGCTCTGAGTAGGGGAGTGGCGAAGGGGCATTAGACTGGAGACACATAGGAAAGGCTATTGTGGTGAATGACTTACAGAATGGGAGTTTATTCCTGCCAGAAATAAACTCATCATCAACAACAAAAAATGCACCACTATACAGAAACATTTCTTTTGACAGAGATGTGAGAGTTGTAATGGTTTTAGGATACAGGTCTGTATTCATAGAGATGTCTGTTTAGTGTTCACCACATCCCAGCTATTATTATTAAAAAACAAATTTTGTTTGACTATCTAAAGAAAAGAGTGAATGATTTTTTTGTTCTTTATATAAAAATTATATTTAAAAACCATTGTCATATGAGAATGTGATCAAGACCATGCAGTCAGATATTCTAGGCAGAATATTATGGATGGATGCCAGGCAACTCATTAATGGAAACATTGGGTTTTTCTGTGTTTTGTGATACATGTGGCATCTGACAGCTTAAAACCCTGTAATTTGTGGTGGCTTCCTTTTTCTCTTAAGCATACTTTTAGTTAACATCCTAGTCTTAGGATGTCCTTCAAACTGTAAGATCTCTGGGCCCCACAAAGTCCGGATCCTGCAGTCTCTGGCTCTGGGCCTCCTTCAGGCATGAGAATCTTATTTAAGAGACATTCTACCTGGCATGATGGAGCCTGCTCGTTACTTGTTCTAATAGGAAAACTGGGGCAAAGGGGTTGAGTCATTTTTGTGAGGCGAGTGGTAAATACCAGCCTGGAATCCCTGCACACTGTGGTCATACAGGATAGTGCACTGGGACTCCCTAGCCTCTAACTCTTCCAAGATGAATGCTTCTTACAACCACCCATCACTTTCCATGGCATGTTAGTTTTAGCCCAACAGCCTCTGAGGTAGTCTCCTCTTGTTTCATTACCCCTCTCCCATTTCTACCAGTGTTAGGCAAGGTAGTTATTAGATGTTAGGTTTCCTCAGTCTCCCCTTTTACTTCTTTTTCCCCGATCTCAGCACCCCTCCTTTCCACAAACCAAGGGCCCTCCCCTCCCCCATCACCCACCCTCATGGTCTATCAGTTCCAAGACTTCTAGGGTTTAGTTGCTTTAAACTTCACCCCTTTGTCTCTCACTTCTTACCCTGCCCCAGTCAGTTAGGAGCCCTCATCCTTTGTTTAATTAACTCATTCATGTCCAGACTGCCCTTCCTGATCTTATTCTTCTGTAAGCTGAACTGAACAGTGCCGCCACCCAACATATACATGTTTGACCCTGTTTCCTTCCCATTCAAAATGGTGCAAGTCTTTCTGTCATCATTGTTGCAGTTTGGATCTTGAATGCTTCCCGAAGGCTCATTGAAAGCCTGGTCTCCAGCTGGTGGTACTGTGGGCAAGTGCTGGAGCTGTTGAGAGGAAGGGCCTAGCAGAAGGTACTTAGATAATTGGGAATGTGTTCTCTAAAGGGTTAGACCGTAGCTCCTCTCCTCACCTCTCCCCTCTCCTCTCCCCCTCCCCTCTTTTCCACTCCTGTGTCCTCTTTCCCACTCCTTTAATATAGAACTGAAATGTCTGAAACTGACCAAGACATACCTTTCTTCTTTCTTATAGGCTGACTTTCTTAGCTGTCTTGTCACCAGAAAACAATGGTGATGCATAACAGTCATTTACCAAATACTTATTGAGGTACAGCTTGGGCTTGGGCAATGAGAATACAGTGGAGAATAGAAGTTTCTGCCTCATAGAACCAACATTCTATTAGAGGGAGGGAGATGAAAAGCAACATTTATCCTTTAACATTATTTCTCCAAATGTATATATATTTACATATACTACATCATTATATTTATAATTTATTATGTATTTATTAAATTATATGTAATTTAAACTATACCATATATAATATAATAAATATATAATATATAATAAATTAATAACAAATATAAATCTATGTATATCTTCAGAAAATATATATACATATATATATGCTAGAAAGAGGGCTTAGCAGTTAAGAATGCCTCGCACTCTTCCAGAGGACCATGGTTCAGTTTTCAGCGTCCACATCAGGCTGCCCTCTTCTCATTCCTACCAACACCTGAACACATTTGTGCATGTACCCATATAACAAATAAAACAAAATTATATACACATATATGTATTCCTATACGTCTAAAATCAGAGCAAAAATATGTCAGACAAATGCAAGTAGGGTGTCTTAGGTATGGTTGTTTATAATTGCTGTGATGAAACATTATGATTGAAGTAACTTGGGGAGGAAAGGGTTTATTTGGCTTACACTTCTATATCACTGTTCATCATCAAAGGAAGTCAGGACAGAAACTTAAATAGTGCAGGAACCTGGAGGCAAGAGCTGATGCAGAGGCTATGGAAGGATGCTATTTACTGGCTTGCTCCCCATGGCTTGCTTAGCCTGCTTTCTTATAGATCCCCAGGACACCAGCCCAGGGATGGCACCACCCACAACGGACTGAGTCTGCCCCAACCAATCACTAATTAAGAAAATGTCCTGTAGGTTTGGCTACAGCCAGATTTTATGGAGGCATTTTCTCAATCAAGGGTCCCTCCTTTCCAATGACTCTGGCTCAAATCAAGTTGACATAAACTAGTCAAGACACAGGGTAAAGGAGCTGGAGCTAAACAAGGAGGAGGAGGGAAGGCCTCACCAAGAGGGGCATTTGATCAGAGACTTGTATGAGGCAAGAGTGAAACGCATTATGGAATACAGAACAGCATCTGGGTGAAGAATCTGAGCACCAGAGGATCAGTAAGGAAGGTGGAAAGGTGGCAGCTGAGTGGCAACAGGGAGCTGTTCACCCATGGCCTTGATGAGCACACCATGGGAGTTCTTAGCCATTGAGATGCTTTGATTTTTATGTTGAGCAGAAATGTAGAAGGGTTTTGAATAGAGGAGTGACATAACCTGACTGCAGTTGACACCCTCACTCAGGACTGTGCAGAGAGGTGACTGAAGTGGGGTAAGTTGGCATGGGGAGCACACTGGGCAGCAGCAGCAGTGACCAAGATGGGGACAGCTCAGCCTGGATGATAAGAAGGAGGCAGACAGACGTTTTTGCATAATTCTTTCAAGGGAAAATAGTGTCTTCTTAACATATCTTACAAGGTCTATCTCTGCCTTCTCAGTGTCTCTAAGCTGCCCCGGTGCTTTGTATATTTCTTTGTTCCAGGAGCTACTTGTTACCTCCTGCAAGCTCAGCTCAGTTCCTGCCCGCCCTTCTTTCTCTGAATCCTGGCGAACTAGTCTCCCAGCTCCCTGAAATTGCCTCACTCTCTTATGTAATAGTCTGTTCACTGATATGTCATGCTTCCCCAAAGTGGACTGTGAGCCTCTTGAAGAAGGAATAGCAGGTGACTGTTATTGTTTCAGTCAGTGCTTGGCCTATAAAAATCACCCAAATAATATTTATATTATATTATATATATATATATATATATATATATATATATATATATGAATGTGTGTGTGCATGTGTGCAAATGAGTGTGTGTGTGTGTGTCTAATATTCCTCACTAACTGCCTTTGGCCTGAGCTCTCACCTCTCCAAGAAGTAGCTGTGTGGAGACATGCATAAACAAAGGCAGCAGAGATTTTTTTGTTTGTTTGTTTGTTTGTTTGTTTTTTGGGTTTTCGAGACAGGGTTTCTCTGTGTAGCCCTAGCTGTCCTGGAACTCACTCTGTAGACCAGACTGGCCTCGAACTCAGAAATCCACCTGCCTCTGCCTCCCAAGTGCTGGGATTAAAGGCGTGCTCCACCACTGCCTGGCGGCAGCAGAGATTTAACTGCAAGGAGAAGATATTACAACTTAGGTCATTTTTAGAGTTATAGAGTGGTTCAAATAACTCAACCAACTAACAAATAAAAAGATAAAAAACCTAATAGAATAAGTCAGAGGAGTGAATATTTAGTTGGCAGTTATGACAAAATGGAAGAATTGCTACTTATACAGCGCCTTCCCTGATCCATTTTCTGCTGTATCTGGAATAAGAATTAAAGATGGACAGGCAATTTATGGGGCCTGTGAGAGCCAGTTGAGGGTACTTTTAAGATAAGCACCATTTTCTGAGTGTCTGCATTCCTTCAGAAGTCATATGAAGAAATATGAACTTCTAAGATAGTAGTAGTACTGGGGTAAAAGTCTCTGCGGTCTTTGGGAGGTGACAAGATTATTAGTAAGCCCACCCCCCACAGGGGGTAGGGTCAGTGTTCTGATATAAAAGACCCGAGGGAGCTTGTTTGTCACTTCTAACATTTAAGTTATGGCGAGGGCACTCCTTTGTGAAAGAGGCAAGCCCCCACCGAACCTTAACCACAGTAGGTTTTATGAGCGTGTGCTTCCTGTCCTTCAGAGCTGTCAGGACTCCATTCTCTTTCATTTGTTCCTAGATTAAAATAAAATGTGTGTGTGTGTGTGTGTGTGTGTGTGTGTGTGTGTGTGTCCGCGCACGCGCATGTACATATGGGTTCTATAGAGTCCAGAAAAGAGAAATGGATCCCTTGGATCTGGAGTTATTGGCACTTGTGAGTCCCCAACACTGATGCTTGAAACCCAACTCAAGTATTCTGGAAGAACAGCAAGTGTTCTCAATGGCTGAGCCATTTCTCCATTAGCTTGCCATGCTCTTCATTGCTTGGCATCTTGACCTGACCAAGAGTTGCAAGGAGAGGACATGCACATAGACCTACATATAGAAAAGCCAGGTTCAGATGTGCTGTGTGTACTCTGATGCTTACTACTTAGAAACCATGAAGTTCAGTGTGCTATTATGTACACTACAGGGAGAAGGGTTAGATAGTGTGATGGTTTGTATATAGTTGGCCAAGGGAGTGGCACTATTAGAAGGTGTGACCCTATTGGAGTAGGTGTGGCCTTGTAGTAGGTGTGTCACTGTGGGTGTGGGCTAAAAGACTCATCTTAGCTGCCTGGAAGTCAGTATTCTACTAGCAGCTTTCAGAGGAAGATGTAGAACTCTCAGCTCCTCCTGCACCATACCTGCCTGGATGCTGCCATGTTCCCGCCTTGATGATACTGGACTGAACCTCTGAACCTGTAAGCCAGCCCCAATTAAATGTTGTTCTTATAAGAGTTGCCTTGGTCATGGTGTCTGTTCACAGCAGTAAAACCCTAAGACAGATAGTCTCAGTAGATGGTCTCTGAAGGTAAGCTGTCTCAGGCTATAGACATCTAGGAGAAACCTGCAGTAGCTAGTTTTCGCACACAGTAGTCAATTGTTCTTAACTCTGTCAAAACTTGCACTTGGACCAGAGAACATCTTTGTTAATTCTGAGCCTGGTCCACGGGAGGAAGACTTTGATAATTTCCCAGTGGGTCTGAGCCATTGGTCCTTGACATGGTCATGCTCATATCAACAAAACACAGTCACTAAGGGCTTCACCCTGTTCTTACACATTCACTGACAGCTTCCTTGGCTCTCCACAGCAGCTGGTAAGAACTAAAACTATAATCTTGGAAGAACACATCTATCCTTCTGACCAGGCAGAGATAATAAACGTGCTGCAAATGGCATTTGAGAAAAGCAGGGAGAGTATGAAGGAGTAGGGGCCCCTTGACCACGCCCCACTTATTGCCATATGCTAGTACTACAAAGTCTCCCCCTTTGTTTTCTTGGCAACGCCAGTAGCATTTATAATTGATATAGCTTCTAGGTCCCTTTTTAGTTTTCCCTAAGTGATTGTTCTCTTTCTGAAGAATGTTTTATCTGTGGCCATGTATCTAGTCCTAGTTCCCGCCATTAGAATTAGCTTCATGCTGGCTAGACTGGATAAGGTCACACATCCTACCTACTTCTTGCCCCAAGGTCCCTCTAGTAGCCAAGGTGAGCTGCCGGTGGAGGCCCACTCACAAATGCATCTTTAAGTATGAGGACTCAGGCAACATTGACCATTGCGAGCAGAGTTGGTGGAGGAGTAGTTCCCCAGCTGTACCTCAGGCAGGCTACTCTGCAGAACTTCCCAGGTCCTGGGGGTTCTGAGATTCAGTTACAGCACTGACCACTGGACCTCATACCCTTCTCCCAGCTTTCCTTCCTTCCTCGAGTCCCTATCCACAATAGCTCCTTTTTCTTTCTGCGATTGTCTCCCAGTCAGAGGCAACCCATTGTCTGAGGTGGCAACGTGGGTAAGAGGGAGAGAAGAAAGCTGTGTCAGACGTCAGCTGGATATCAGGGCTTCATCTCAGAGAAAAAAATGATGCTCAGAGGGCTGCCTGCTAACTTCAATGGGCCAATCCACTCCTCATTTTCATGCTATTGACACAGATCCCAATTGGATAATTTTTTTTCAGAAATAAATGATCTTTTTTTGTGGATTCTTGTGTGTGTGTGTGTGTGTGTAAAACCTTACTCGTTACTTACTATCTAATAACAGAAATATATGATGTATAATGTAAAATTGATTCTACCATCAAGAAACCTCATCAAATGTTATATTTTTTATTACAAAATAATGTGAAGGGAGTTTTCACCGTTTTGCTATGAGCTTGTATTAGTCAGCGTTGCATTACTACAGTCAAACACTCAAGGCAGCTAACTTACAGAGAGAAAAGAACTAGTTAGCTCACAGCTTTGGAGGTTAACATTCCTGGATTGGTTGATCGAATTTATTTGGCATGTGATAGGGAGAGGTGCTTGTAAGAGGCCGTGGTCTCATCTGGAACAGGAGCAGGCAGACAAAGGGGCTAAACATCCCTCTTCTCACAGCAGTGTTCTTAGAAGAACAGAAGAAATGGAAGACCTGCCGAACAGTGATGAGGAATAGTCAGGCTCCCAGTGACCTCAGAGTTCACTGGGCACGTTTCTCAGTGGTCCCACCATTTACTTGTGGGCCAAGTTTTCAGTCACAATGGATGTGTGGAACCACAGATTAAGTTCAAATTGTGTAAGAGAGTAGCTCTGACATGTAAACATCTGTTTTGGAATTGATATGCTATTTGATATCTTTCTCTTACTAATTATTCAAACGGTAAGAATTCCATTGATGCCACTCTTATGGGATCAGACACCAGAGATTATCTTAGTTTAGTATGAGATGGGTTTGTATAGCTAAAGAAAGGAAGGAAAAGAGAAAGAGAAAGAGAGCAAGAGAGAGAGAGAGAGAGAAAGAGAGAGAGAGAGAGAGAGAGAGAGAGAGAGAGAGAGAGAAGGAAGGAGGGAGGAAGGAAAGAAGGGTAGGTTCTTTAACAAGTGGCAGAGTAACAAAATCACCATGACATGCATTTACTAATGTCATCTATTTATAAGACTACACCCCCTTCACACACATAATTAACAATCTCTCTCCAGCGAACAGTAGACTTGACAGTTACTTTAACAAAACAGGATTAAATCCCCCCACTAAAGTAAAGTAGTAAGTCTTGTAACAGATGTGGGCTTTTGTGACTTTGATAGAGGAGATGTTGAGAGTTCTTGGAATCACATGCAAAGCCCTTGGCAGATGGGAGTGGTAGAAACAGGAAAATAAACAATAACTAATAGAGAAAAATGATAAAATAGAAGTTTATCAGAAATGTTTGAAAACCAAGTGCTTAAAGGGGCCCCTGAGGAAAAAAATGAAGTCCTAAAGTATTCTGTCATTTTTATGGAAGACCAGGATAACAAAATGTGGTGTCATACTATCATAGAGCTTGATAGGAGAATCATGAGAAGAAATCTACTTCTTTCATTCCTGGTTACTAAAAGAAATTTATAGCTGCAATTATAATTTCCATCTAAACACACAACAATGTAAGCCCCCTTTAAATGATCTTTAGCGTGGTTTTGAAGGAAATCCCTGTTCCATCCTTACTCCCCAGCCCCGACTCTGTCTCCCACACTTGAGCTTCTGCTGTGAATGGAGTTACCCACAGAAGTTCTTTCCCACTGTAAGTCATCATGCATTCAAGATGAGGGGCGTTTTAAAGCATAGAAACCATATTTAAGAAGTTGGCCGGTTTTGTATTCCTGTCTCACAGTTAAACATTGAAGACATTAGATGGCGTCAAGGATTGCCAAGGGCATGGCACTCAAGAAGAGACAAAGTCTAAGAGCTCCGATCTCCTGCCTCGTTCTCCACGGCTCACACCGTGTGGCTCTACAAATCACTAATGTTCTCTTCATGTAGGAGCCCAGCTAATCTCCCTGGCATTGGGTTATACCTATGAGGTTTCTAACACCCCAGCAAAGGTACCACTGAAAATCTGAGAAAGTTAACTCTTGATTACTTGGGTCTCTCGATTAGAATGAAAATGTAGTAGATGATCAGGGGGGAAATGGAATAGTTAGAAGACTTCCTTGTTTTAAAATGTATGAGAGTCTCAAAATTACGTTGCATTTGGTTTGTATTCTAAAGGTTTTAGGCCCAAAACATTTTTAAAAAGCAGATAATTCAGAAAGCACTTATATTTAGCTTTGTAAAACTTTGAGGCATATATATGGTGTGTCAGATTGATCTATTCTAAATATATCTTGTTTGGAAAAATATTTAAAATTAGTTGGTCTTCCCTGCATACAGACCACTAATAGTGGGTGGCGAAGGAAATCAGTTTTGAATTAAAGATTTGCCTTAGATAATCCATTGAGCCAAGAATTTGCATATGGATGTTACAGAGTAACTTGTATTCTAAATTTCAAACACATTTGTTTTTCAGAAGCTTCCCAGTGCTTAGTCAAGTAGTTTGAAGCTTTCCGAGACACAGACTTTTTAAGTCATTAAGAAAATACTCAAAATTTAGAGAGAGATTTTTTTTGGCTATTAAAAAGACAGTATCAATTAAAAAATGCAAATAGAGAAGAGCTCAGCTTGTCACTTATTGCATTATACAGAATTGCCTCCTTTTCTCTTTTTGAAGCTACAGCTGCTTAGCAGATGGCAGACACAAATATTACACAAATGAGGATCACAGCGCACACACATCTTCTTAATGGGGCTCCTGTTTATTAGTGTGTCCACTGAGCACTCCCAGATGAGGATAACCCAAGTATCAGTACTCCTTCAAAACTACTGTGGAGAGGGCAAGGCATTGGGATGTGTTAGCTGTGTGTGTCTCACGGTGGAAGACCACACCTATCCAAGGACGCCACACAGACGAAGTTTCAACATCACGAGGCCTCCTTTAAATTCTATGAGTTGCTTTTTAAGACACATTTTCAGGGAAGCTTGTAGGGGCCCTCCTGTGGTACACTGGGAAGAGGAGCAGCATGGTTAGGTTTAGTATAGTTCTGGCTGCTGTGAAGAGAACTATCTTTGTGGGTGGTGAGGAGAGGTACATACACAAGGGTAGAGGTGGGTGGGAAATTAAAGGTCCTGGGCAAGAGAGGAAGCAGAGAGCCTGAGGGTTGGCTCCTGAGGTGGTTCAGGTGAGTGTAGTAGTAGAGGTAAGAGAAGTGCCCAGACTCCAGAAAAAGTGGAGTTGAATTAACAGAATGTGGTGATTAAACTGAAGGAGACATCCAGACATAAGTGACTGGCTGGCATGAGAGAGTGGAAGCTTACAGATGGATGGCTTAAATGTCTAGGTGGTGGGGACACTTGCAGATGGGGAAAGCTGAAACAGGTGGTAACTGGTTGGTTAAAGATGAGGATAAGATGTCAAACAGACCACAGGGAGATCAGAGGAGCCAGCTGAAGACTCAAGTTTTAGAATGTCTTGTCTTGCAAAGTGCCTCTGTGAATTGCGTCTCCTTTAGTCACATTGATATCACTCCATGACATCGCTGCACAGAAGAAACTGTCCTGAATTTCACTGGTAGAAGCTGAAACAAAAACACATTTAGAAACCAAGCTTACTTCTTATGACCCAGTACAAGGGCATTGTACGAGACACCAACACGTGGTCCTGTGTGTTTTGTCTCTAAGTCTTACTGGTTGTTTTAGACACATTTTTTAGTTTTCTAAAGCAGAAGAAACAGTTTTTCCCCTTAGCTGAGAGTTTCAGACTTTACAAACATTGGCAGATTACAAGCAAAGTTTTCTGTTGTCTCTTGGGTTATTTCTAGCTCAAAGGGAAGTCAGGGCTGCTCACAGTCCACTCTAGATATGGTGGCTAGAGGACAAAGGGTGTGAAAGACACAGCCATAGGTTCTGAAGAGAATGAGCCATTTTGTGGCTGATCGGTGAAGGGTCAGCCCTACCATTATGGAATCCCAGCAAGGACAACAATAGGCACACAGACTCTCAGTTCAACCCCTCGCTGTAGCTATGTGGTCTTGCATCTCCCACTCTTGCAGGGCCGACTTGGCTTTTTTATGAGAGAGCCTCAGCATGCAGGAGTTTAATCGTGAAGGCATAAAAACCCATCACATACACTTCAAACCTATCACGGACTCCCCTAAGAGCCTTCTATTAGAAAACCAAGGTGCAATAGCTATATTGTTGAAGAAACATCTGGTGACTGAAGAGTAGTGTTAGAAGTGGGAGTGGGGGCATGGGGGTGGGGGGTGTTTTCCAAGAGAACTTCATGCCCTGGGAGGTGCATGTGTGAAACTGGACATGAGATTTCAGGCTGCTGTGCTCCTTTGTCCGGCCAAGGGACTGATGGTTTAAAATGTTTTCTTTGTGTGTTTTTGAACACTCCCTCCTCCTTTCAACTCCAACATACCTTTTTCTCCTTCTATTAACTTGACATAAAACACATCCTTCCCCAGCTGCTACACACACTCTTTCCAGTAGGAGAAGGTGAACGTGGTTGTACTTTGGGTTCAACTCACATCTTGAACTACTTTTCAGATGTTGCGGGTGAAGCCAAACTCTAAATAGCTTTAGCCGAACACTTTCCCCTAATTTCTGGGCCTGCCTGTATATAAAGGGAAACACATTCCACATGCTTCTCATTCTATATATCCCTAATTCCCCAAGAAGTGATTTTCTGAGACTTGGTGGAGGTTCCAGAAACTTCACAAACCTCTTTACCCTTCAGCCAAATATATCTTTCCCCAGCTTAGAGTCACTTTGAACAAAGATCATAACTTAATCATCAACACTTCCTCCTAACAGCGAACCTCAGAATTTACAGTCTAACAGTGTACAAAGAGACAGAGTCCTCTGATCTCCAAGTTTCTAAACCTCCTATAGGCTATCTATTTAGGACACACACACTAACACACACACACTAACACAGCACACACACACTAACACAGCACACACACACTAACACACACACACTAACACAGCACACACACACACACACACTAACACAGCACACACACACTCACACACACACACTAACACAGCACACACACACACTCACACACACACACTAACACAGCACACACACACTCACACACACACACACACACACACACACACACACCATATGCATGCAGTTTCTTCTGACTGATTTCAGTGGATACACACAGATTTGTTTAGCATATAGAGGTCCCTGAAGAGCTAAGTTAGATCCTTGGGGATGTAGACTATTGTTAATTTTGTACAAGGTGTCTGTGGCCTGTTGAGAACATGGGGATAAAGAGAGGTGACAGGACAGGTGGGCAAGGAAGAGGTCATGAGATGGACGCTGTCCCAAAAGGGCCAGAATAGGGTAAGGAAAATTCTGGCAACACTGGGGTTAGTAAATAGTCTGAGATGGACTAGAACTGTGTAAAACAGAGCAACTGTGGTGAGGATTAGATCGTGTTCCCTGAGTCCCATGTACACATCTGTCTTTGGAGATTGCAGATGGTTGTTGAGATTTGCTGATGGAAGTTGTCTCTCCGTTCATTCTCAAACCAAAGGATGAAGCAGTTGAGCAAATTTCACACAGACCACTGGGGACTTTAGATATATACTATAGAAAAGTCACAGGCACCAGTTTGTTTGTTTTTTTAAGATTGTAATTTAAAAGGCAAGAGGCCCACTAATGCCTGAAATACCAGTTACAAAAAAAAAAAAAAAAATACAGACCTTACAAACACTTCAACTGGGGGAAGTGGAGGAAATTCCTGGGATAGCAAAAAGAAAAGAAGAAGCACTTAGAAGTGGGTGGAGTTCCTTTTCTACACCAGAGGTTTCCTCCTACTTCTCCTCAAGCCTAATGTTTCTGGATGAATAGTCTGCAGGAAATGGCTGTGATGTCATCTCAGCTGAGTCACAAAGTTAAATGCTATGGAGACTGAATAAAAGAGGTACCTAGCCAGGGACTTCAGCTACTGCCTAATTACTTCTCTGCAGAATACAGTCTCTTGTTTGTTTGGTGGTTTTTTGTTTTTGTTTTTTTTTTCTAACTATATCAAGTGTGGTTCATTGGTGATATAGAATTTTGGTGTTTGGCAAAAGAATTCCCACCTCAGGCAGGGGACAGCTGAGGACAGATCAGTTCTGTGTCCACCATCAGTCTCTGCCGAACATGGTCATTGGGAGGTGGCTCTCAACACAGGTGTATGCATAGACAGTAGAGTGAAATGAAGAATTGGAACTTGAGATTCAGCCATGTAGTTTTCAGTACCACTGTGATTTCCAGGTAACTATCCCTAGTATGCCCACCTCTGAAGGGAGCAGTCTGTCTGAGTCTTGATTTTGTAGGCACAGTTTAGAGGGCCAAGAACTAAACATGGTGCCTGTTTACAGTGATGGAGTCAGGCACTGTCGAAAGTGGGCTCCAGGAGAGGGCTTTTCTTACCTGTCTCCAGAATGGTGGATGTGGACTATGGGCAGTTCTTGATCTTTCCACTGTGGTCAGACAGAAACAAATGAAAAGCCTGTCACTTGTTCAAGCCACAGCAGGGACAGCAAAACCTTCTCAAGCCCCTGTGTCCAGCTTGCTGATTAGTTCATGACTTCGGACTCTGATTTGGTGTCCAATATCCACAGGTTAAAGCCAGTAGCCTATAATCAGAAGAGCAATTGATTAATCCCATGTGCCCCCAGCAAAGCCATTGTTCCCATAACAGCAAATGGAGACCTACTCACTCCTGCCTCCATCCTCAGAGATCTATGGTGGTACAGTGGAAAGGGGCTTGGCTTAAACATATTTTATTATGTTCAGCTGTTGTAGATATTACTTCCAGATTACAACGAAATCTGCCCTCTATTAGGGAAAATGATTAGATCACCATCCATATTTAAATCCCCAAATCTGGAACTATATATCAAAGCATGGAGGAAGCGTGGGTTATAAGGTTAGGATGAGGGTAAAGCCAGGAACCTGATAGCTTACATGTAGCATTCTTGGCTTAAAGGAACTGCTGAACCTTGAAAAAGATTTATACCCTGTTTATTACAATGCTGAGGCTTCACCAAGGATACAAAGCAGTCACCGCTGCTGTCTCCAAGAAAAAGATCATTGTAACAATGCTGGTGTGATATGTGCTCATAATATTTATAAAAGCTAAGGTTGGAAAACAGGGCTCTCCAACTGTAAGCAGTGATAGATCGATAAGAAAAAGAGAATACAGCACAATGGTTTATGTGAGCTCTGTGGAAGCGTGCTGCTCCTCCCATGCCGTTGGCCACCCAGACCTGTGTTCACAAGCCTTATTCCAGGATCCACTGTGATGTGGTGCCTTTGCCTTCCTAAAACTCCATGTACTATTTTCTGACATTCTGGGTGTTGTTAGCAACACTGAATAACCCAAGGATCTTACGTTGTGCCTAGCAGAGTGCCTGATCAAGACCAATGGAACCCACACAGAGGACTGGTTTGATTTTTGCACAAGTGTGGGTGGGAGTGGCAAATGGTTCTGCCTCCCATGAAGAGCCTTTAATCAGGATCATGTCCAGTGGTTGGCTTCCAGATGAACTGGCTGACGATTGGTTGGTTGGTTGATCCTGATGCTGGCATGTCCTCTTGGAAGATGCTCCCAGAGCCTTCAAGAATCAGGTGCGACATGAAGAAGCACCAGTCCTCCAGGAAAACAGTTGCTGGGGGTTGGGGGATGATGGTGCGGTTAAAACCACAGCAGCAGCCATGGGATCAGACAGAAGAAGGAATATGGATGGACAATCCAAGGCAATAACCATAGTGAGATCAATGAGGGGGGACAGGAGAATGACCCCTAAATTAAATGGTGAAGTTGTTAGTACAAATACTCCCTACTCTGATCATAGCAGTCAAGAAGGAAAGGAAGAGAAGGGAAAGGACAGCTGCTTAGTGAAATACTAGCTCAGAATCTGTGAGTTAAAACAGTGATGTGTACCAATGGCTCAGAAGTGACATATGGCATAGAAACAGCAGTCCCCCAGTACCATGTAAATGGAACATATTTTCTTTGTTTTCAATTAGAGTTTCAAACAACTTTAGGGGTAGTTGGCCAAACTTTCAGAAGAATTGAACTGAGTATATTTGGAGTATTTCTGGGTGTTGTTAGCAACACAGCTTAATCCAAGGACCTTATTATGTCGTGTGTGACATGTGTAACAGCATGAAATGTCTTGTTTATTCCACAAGGAAGGATGATGTTGTTCCTCAATTAATGCTTTATCCTTTTGTCCTTAAAAACTCTCAAGTCGTAACAGTCTCTGGTAATTTGGAGATGGGATTTGTGGATGGCTTGGAGTTGGCCAATATCTCTTGTCAAAATATGTTACCCAACTTTACTGTCACAGTAATAGCTATAAAGCGATTTCTACTTCAAAAGGCCAACATGTTGATGATACAAACAAGTCGAAGAGGAAGAAGAGGGAAGGGTGGCACCTCTGGGCTAAGTCCAGCAAGATGAGGCAAGGGTGCTGTGGGAACTGAGGAGCAGTGGGTAACTGCTGGTGGTCTGAAGCATCAGTATTGTAAGAACACATCACAGAGCCTGGCTACAGACATGGTCTATGATGGCAGCCCTCCTGGCTTGTAGCCGATCAGAATGCAATGATCTGGTGAACCTCAGTCTCAGGAATGTCTTCTTCCACCACAGAATTCTTACAGAAACCCCAACACCTGCCAGAGGCCTCGCAGAGAAGAAAATTGAGGTCTGTATGTTGAGAATGTTGCGAGTTAAGATTCGTGTGGGAACATCCCTGTCCCAGAAGAAAGAAGGGCCCGTTTCTCACGAAGCAGCCATTCCTGAAGGCTGGCTGGCTTTATCCATGCTCCATCAATCTGCCACCTTTTAGGAGAACTAAATGTAGTGCAAATATTTTATATAGCTATTTGATAGTTTGAAACAGTCATATTTTATCAGACCCTCATTGTCATATTTCCAACAGAGAGGCTCAAGAACTGCCCACCAAATATGAGGTTAAGGGAGGAAAAAGCCCTATGTGTTCCTCATTAGCCACAGACTCTAAATTTCCCTGTTGGAACATTCTCAGCTTAGAAAAAAAAAAGTTAGGTAAAACGGCATTCACAGTCAACTTTCTCACAACTGTTAAGATGTGATGTGCATGCTGGGAAGTGTTCACGCTTCAGACTCGCATAGAGTCCTGTCTCCTGATTGTCGTCACCTAAACTTACACAAGAACAAGAGGGCAAAGTCTTAGCCACAGAAGCAGTCTCTGGGAAACTGTCCTCACCTTGCCAGGACTTGGTACAGAGAAGGCAGTGGCAAAGACTTTTTCTGAGGAGAACAAAGCATCTGCTTCAGTCGGTTATGTCTTCCCTGGGAGCCCTGCTGCATTTCTGTGTAGTTTCAAGGAGGATGTCCTACCCTAACGCTAACCCTAATCCTAACCTTCGAACCCTAACCCCTTCGAACCCTAACCCTCTAACTGTAACTCCAGCCCTGCAATTCTAACCTTAACTAACCCTCACCCTCTAATTCTAACTCTAACCCTAAAACCTCTAACCTTAACCCCAACCCTAACCCTCTAACCCTAACCCTAGGGTTAGTCTTTCCAATGGAATTTCATTTAATAGCAAATCACCAATGCTGACGTGGTGAGATCTAGAAGTGGAGACTCACCTAAAAAAAGAAACATTTTGCCACCTTAAAGCTCAAACCCCAGGCTGTTCTCCCTACTTCCAGACTAAGAGGAGCAGGCGTGACAACTTGCCAGAGGCCTTTGTCTCAGGATCACATCCAGATTTCCTTTGTGAGTGATATGAACAGTTACAGCCAGCTGGATCTCCCTATTTGTAGATTCAGGCCAGCTGCAGACAGACATGGGCTTTACAGGACTGACTGGGGTGGGCCAGAAGGACTGATAAGACAGGAGTGTGGCCATGACCTGAAGTTTGTCCTGAGTTTTAACAGGGTTCTTGTGTTCTGTGTTCCTTACCTGAGCCTCTGATCAGGGTGCCTTTCAGAGAACCTGACTCTCCACAGATGAGGTAGTG
>JANHMN010000002.1:144561411-144589198 GCA_030674055.1 Rhabdomys pumilio
TCCTCAGTTAAGATTCTCATGTACAGTCAGGGTAGAAGCTATATTAGACTTTTCTAAACCATGATTACAGAACTGCCCATTCCTTGAAACAGTGCTTTTAGGTAGGATCTTGGTGGAAGCCCCTGCATGAACAAGAGGATACACTTATTTGCAGGCAGCCCTAGCAAACACTCTGTGGTGGGGATGCTCTTGGGTACCAGCCTGTATCCTTCTATGAGACATTCTGGAAAAGAAATAGAAAAAACCCTTTGGCTCTGTTTTAGGAAGTGTAATCCTTCTGAACATTTGGTTTGTTTTTGTCTTGTTGACATGCTGAATCTTATAAATGACTGTATTTTCTTTTATATTCTGGCTATCAGAAAGCTAAGGAGGAATTCTGTTGTCATCTGGTCTGCATTCCCCTCTGTTCATATCACTCTTGGAATTAACACTTTTTATCCAAATGTTTCAGGCTCTCCTCATTTTTAGGAATGTTATCTTGTTATACTTCTGTAAGCCATCTACAATTCCTGATAGAAGGAAGCAGAGAATTAAAATAAATCTCAAAATGAAATAAAAATCTATAAAGCAATCTATTCTCTCACTGTTGCCCAAACAAAAATCCTCCAGTTCTGTTTGCAGTTTTACTGCAGTTTGAGTTTGTAAAATTTGATCTTTTTCTCTTCATGTTTTGCCTTTAGAATTACTTTTAATCTGTTTTGTTTTTTTTTTCAATCCCTTTTGTGTAAAAATGTTCTCACGGGAGACCCAAGTGGTATTCTCCTGGTTGCAGATAGTTTATTTCTGGTTTATTTCTGGATAGTTTATTTTAGTCCTTTCTATTCTGAATCCTTCAGTGTGGTTGTGTTTTGTTTTTGTTCCCCACCTTGGAAATCTAAAGAAATTAAGATTTAGGAAATTGAAACTTCAGCTAACATAATGGACTTACTCTGGGCATTTTCAGTTACTTTTCTGTTGCTGTGACAAAACACCAAGGAACCGGCAGAAGGAAGAGCTTATTTGAGCTTACAGGTCCGGAGAGATAAGACTCTGTCATGATGGGCAGGTACGGCACAGGAGCAGGAAACTGAGAGCTCACATCTTCAACCAAAGGCATGAAACAGAGAATCAACTAGAAGTGCTCTGGGGATTTTAATCTCAAAGCTTGTCTCCAGTGTTGTACTTCCTTCAGCTGCACCACCTCAACCTGCCCAAATAGCATCACCAATTGGGGACCAAATATTCAACTGCCAGAAACTGTTGGGGACATTTTTCATTCAAGCCACCATACTAGTTATCAGTAGAAATACACACACACACACACACACACACACACACACACACACACACACACGGTGGAACTTCCATCTATGCTATGGTCCATGTGTATGTATGTGTGCAAACAAGCGTGTACACACACACACACACACACACACACACACATCTGTATGTTTCTTTGTACACATGAATACATATGGACCATACCACACATGAGTGGTTCACCATGTGGACTTTGAGGCTTGAACTCAGGTTCTGAGGCTTGGCAGCAACTACCTTTATGACTTAAGCCATCCCACTACTAATCAGAGTCAGTATTTTTGTTATGCTGCAATCCAGCTCGTGCCATGTGAGTGCTAGGCTGGTGCTCTACTGCCAGGCTGCCTCCCTGACCCTACGGAGCCATTCTTAACTAAGAAAAAAGCAGCAGGTCCAGCAATTCTCTGTGAGTCACAGAACCAGAGAGTGGTGCCTGTTTGCGTCCGTCCATTTTGTTTCACAGAGGTAGCACTTAAGCTTTGCTTTCCACTGCTGTCCAGCATCGGTTATTTGTTGACCAGACATGCTTTAGATAGCTCTAGCCCATTTGTAAGTCACTTATTTTGTACATTATGGCTTCATGTCTGGCAAAGTGTTTCTAAGTTGCCTATTATCGTAAAGTTAAGAACTCTGACAGGGGTATTAGGGATCATAATGATACAATATTTATGAGGCAAACTACCAGGTAATTTCTAGTGGTGGAAAATAGCTAGCAAGCATTTTCAAAATAAGTCTGCTCTTAAGTCAGCCATTGCTAATCCATGTGGACTCAAAAGTAAGCCGGCTGTCTGAGGATAGTTTCTCCATTCTTGCTGTGTTCCTTTGGGCAATACATTGTAACCATTCTGCACTCTTGAATGCAAGAGGCACAGTTAAAATGGTGTGGGTGTTTTAAGGTGTAACTAAGGAGATAGAGTACCAACTGGTTATTTAGTATTCTAAACTTAAAAGAGTAACAAATGCTCACTTCCTCCAGGTTGATCTGGATACTGACAGTAATGTGGCCAGATAGCTGGGACCTTCCCTTGATTCTCTCCTTTCTGACAGTTATGGCCAGTGAGGGGGGATGAACTGAGGTGGAGTCATGGGTTTTATCTTTCTGCTCTCAACTCCTCCACTTCTCACCTACTGCTATCTCTATGTCTTTTGATAAAAGTGGTGTGGGAAATTTGGTTCCTATGTTTCCGTTTCCTCCTGGCCATCGTTTGTTATTGCTTTTTGTTTTAAATCTTGAAAGACTCTGGAGAGTAAGATTCACGACAGTAACTTTGACCTTTGCTGTATGAAACTGCGCTGTGAAAACTGAAGAAATATTCAGCGCTGACCTTAGCTCTGTGATTGTTAGACTCCTAGCTCTCAGAGCATGGATTGTTATACAGAGTTTTGGACAGTCCTGCTTGTCTCTGTGGGGAGCCATAGTAGTACCCACTACTGCCCTTGCCCATTGTCTAAGACAGGGGTTCTCAATCTTCTTAAGGATGCAACCCTTTAATACAGTTCTCCAAACCATAAAATGATTTTCATTGCTACTTCATAACTGTAATTTTACTACTGTTATGAAACATAAAGTAAATACTTGTGCTTTCCGATGGTCTTAGGACACCTCTGTGCAAGGGTCATGACCCACAGGTTGAGAACTGCTGGTCTAAGAGGTTTGTCACACGAAAAGGGGATAATTGCTATACTGAAATCACCATGTGTCTGTGACAAGAGCAAACGATCCTGCAGACAGTGAGAAGGAGATGGGAAGGAGACCTTTGGAAATCAGCGGTCCTGCCCAGCTCCAGAGAACCTTTTTAGAACAATGTGGTAATCAGGAGTAAGTTGGTTGCATAATCTCTATGAGATTTTCTTTATCTTCTTATTAAATGACTTATTTATTCACCTAGCGTGGAAGTGGGACATGTGCACCACAGTAAGAACATGGAGGGCAGAGGACCACTTGTGAGAGTTGCTCCCCGCTTCCACCACGGACAACCTGACAATTGAACTTGGGTCATTCGGCTTGGTAAGCAATAGCACCTTTGCCTGCTGGGCCATCATGCAGGGCCTCTGTGTGGTTTTTTTTCCCTACAGCTATTCTTTCAACTGGGGACCAAGGGGAGGAGGCAGAGATGCTTGGGATCAAGGAAACTAGTTAGGTTCACCAAGCCTGACAGGTGGGCAGAGACTCCCATCCCCTGCCGCAGCCTCCTCCTCATCTCCATTCTGCCAGTTTAATTCTGCCACCTGGTATATGTGTCTCTGCATCTGTCTGGCGTCCTGGGACCTGGACCTCCTGCGCTACTTCAGAGAACCCACAGCCAGGAGGAGAACAAAATGGCGAGGCTTTGGAAGCCTGCTGTGAAGGATGTGATGTTGGACTTGTGCGCCAGAAGAACTGAAGCCAGCGAGTTGGTTACCAAAGCGGAGGAATCTTTTACCATACCGGGAAGTGGCATGCAGGTATTTTCACAGGCTCCTATCTGGATGTCACCATGGGAAGGAAAATGGAAAACAGAGGAAGGATTTTGAAACTCACAAACTCCGTTGGATTAGCTTGAATACCGTAGAGATTTTTAGTGGTGAAGACATGTCCCTTTTACAGCTTCTAACAACCTCAGCTGACTAACATCTTGGGAGCATCTGTCACATCTTGGCACAGTTGTTAAAACCTGGGCTTGGAGCCACATGCCATTAATGTGAAACCCAGAACTGGAAGGAGAACTCAAACTTGACTGACTTGACTATGAGGCAAGACATGTCCCCGAAGAATTACTGGGGTGTCCCAGTAAAGAAAGAATAGCCTACAGACTCTAGCCCTATTGTATTTAAGTACCGTAAACATGACCGCATCATGTGGTCTCTGCATTTCAGCTACTGAATGGGGTTAATGGCTGTGTGTTCTTAAGTGGACTCAATGACTTGAAACTGTTAAATGTACATAAAATATGTAGGACATAACAGGCTTTCAGTAGAGGACATGTTAAACATTTAGGTCTAGAGCAGAGGTCCTAATGCTGTGACCCTTTAAAACAGTTTCTCACGTCATGGTGAGCCCCCAATCAAAATTATTTTGTTGCTACTTCATAACTGTAATTTTGCTAGTGTTACAAATTGTCACGTAAATATCCGATATGTAGGATATTGGATATGCAGCCCTCAAAGGGGTTGAGAGCCCCAGGTTAAGAACTGCTGGTCTAGAACGTCTTTGTTCCTCTGCAGGTGAGACATTCTCTAGGCTTCTTTGGCCTCCAATCTCCTGAACAGTATAGAGTTAGTCACTGAAGTTTCATGTTCTAAACACAAAGGGCCCTTTCCAGTGCTAGCTTTGAATCTATGTTCCATACCCCTGGGAATGAAACCACTTTTTTGCTATGTGTTTATCGTTGTGGTTCTGATTATTATTAATTTGCCATCAAAAGAAAGTGTATTCATAATCAGCAAGTCTCTGTCTCTCATCACACATATTCCCAAATCAAAGCATTGAAGCACAGCATTCAGCCTGCTGGTAAAGCATGCTTTTTAGTTTCATTTGAGTAGCTCGTGCAGAAAATTCTTCCCCATGACCTGACTCCCTAATAATTTTTGAGGGTTGAACTTATGCTCACATTGTTACATCTGGTTGTAGAGTTAACAAACGGATCAGAAGGAGAAGGAGGAAAAAGTGGGAGGAAAACCTAGCCCCCCCTCTCTGGTTTTTTTTTCTTCTTTTTCTCAGTGTGAAGTCATTTGATTTGCTTTTTAGTCCATACCAAGTCTTCAGAAGTTGAGCCAGGCAGATGGTGAGGTTGTAGCTTGGGCAAAATGTGTTCTAATGTTATCAGCTTTAAAGGAGCACATGAAGCAGAGAGGAGAGATGGGTTGTGGTATTTTTGTTTATTAAATTTGATGGTTGGATTATGACATTTATATTTATTAAATGTACAGAATCCCATCCATCATGGTTGACAGCGAGAACATGTCCTGGGTAGTTGGCATAGCTGTCTTTTCCTGCAAAGAGATCTAACATTTATTCTTATTTGGGAGGCGAAGAAGAAGTGGGCTGAAAAGGAGATCCACTCTGCAATGCCACCACCCTAGGGGAATGGGTCTATGAGATATGAGTGCTATTGTGTTGGATTCTGTCATGTTAAGCAAGTTTTTCCTTGTCTGGGCTGGGAGTTGGTTTGACGGTACCATGGATGGGATGCTTAGCTGCACAGGAACAGCAAAGCCAGTGAATGTGGCACAGGTAAGATGGAAAGGGCTCTCAGCCTGGCCCCATTGAGACCCTGGCACTAGGTATGGCTGCAGAAATGGCACCTGGCTTTATCTAGTGGTGAGAGCACACGGACCACCAGACCTAATTTCTGCTTTGCATTGTATTACCTACCAGACGTGGGTCTCTGGAATATTCTACTAGAGCCTTAGGTGAGCTGGTGATAGGAGAGCACTCCAGCTGCCTTCTAATGGGGTTGATTCTATGTGGAAGAGGAGACAAACCTGGAAAGACTGAGGGGCAGGGGAAAGGTACTATTACCCATCACATTTCTTGTCCACCCTCCCTGAACAAGAAGCAGCATGCTTGCTCAAGGGTAATAGACCTCTTCACAAGTGCAACCTCAAGATGTTCCCACAGTCACTGTGAAAATGCATGAGACACATGGGTTCAATCTCTGGCCACATGTGCTTCCAGAAACAAAAGGTTCAGGCTGAAACAAACCCTGTCATTTTAGAAACCAGTTAATCCACAACACCACCCGTGAAGCCTGGAAACACTGGATAGTATTTAAATATTAACCCGTAGGATTAACTGCCTCCAACCCCCTTACATAGCTAACATTGAGCTTGAATTTCAATAGTTAGTCTCCAAGTTGACATTTTCTAAAGTATCAATGAACACACATACCTGCTATGTGTAGAAAAGACAGCAGGTGAAGTAACACACAAAGTCTCCTGACAGGAATTTTCTTCTTCAGGTTGACTTAGAACCTAGGAATGTGTTTACAAGGACCCCCGGGGTACCAGAAGTTATTCACTGAATACCTTTGAGGTACAGCGCTAGTCTATGCATTATGAGGGCTATTAAACAAAGGTAAATGCCCATTTATCTCCAGAAACTTTAAACAAAACACACTGAAAGCCAGACCTCTATGAAGAGGCCCTATTTCCTGCTAGATAGTGGGTGCATCTGGTTACATGAATGGACCATAAACATTTCCAGGGGTGGGAGAGAGTGCAGATCTGGGTGTTAACACGGCAAAGGTCAAGCGTGCAGTCTTCACGTGGCCCAGTGGCTCTGCAGCAGCCCTTGCTCACAGCAGCCCTTGCCCTGAAATCCACCCTGTTCACAGTGCGTCTGGCTCACTGATGGGGTGATCCTGTTAAGTATATCTGTCCGTCTCCTCCTTCTCTTCTCCCCTTCTATCTTGAGTAATTTTAATAATGTAAGATATTACTATTGTAACTCTATTTATGACAACTTAATTATAATTCCTGTCTATTTAAATGTCATAGGATTGGCCACATACAATCAATAATTGCTGTGAATATGTCCCAATCCCAAATCATAAAGTTTTGTAAATGCTATGAGATTATTTTTGTGGCTACTTTTTGTAACTCCGTTTCATAGTTCTCAAAGGTGAAGGTGTAGATGGCAATGTTGTATCACAATGTTAAACAGATATGGCCTAAATACTTGTGAGCATATTCTCTGTGATAGGATATGTACTTGTACCTCAGACACATACATAAATAAGTGCGTGTGAAGTCCCTACATGTATGTGATGTGTATAGGTTACGTCATATGTGTGTGTTCTCTCATTTGATTCTTTACAAGTGACACAGACTTAATACTACCACTTCTTAAAGAAACTAAAGATTTGATCAAATGAATAAATAAATGTGTAAAACTCAAATTAAAGACCTGGCTTTTACTTGTGACCCTAAAGCAAGCAGGAGGCCAAAACAGGACTCTGACCCTGCTCCTGAAGCTCCGAAGTCTGTTTTACTGCTGAAGGCGTGAGAGAGAATCAACACAGTTAAGCACAGGTCTCCATCCTGTTCTGTTCTACTGCACATGAAGACAGCTTCCTTGAATTCTCGTCTTTTATCAGAGCCAAGGCACTGGGTTTACAATACTGGCAGGGAGCTGGTCTTCTCCTGGAAAGGATTTACAACCCATTCGAGGTCAGGGGACAGAGGGTCTGTGGGTATGGATGCAGAGATAAGCATTGTGGACCCAGCAGCCGTCTTGAGATCTTTGATCTGTTTGCCTCTTGCTGTCACTAGGCCCCTGAAATCAAGCTTTTAAGATTCTTCAGGTTGAGATATGCCAATTCCCACTCAGGAGGGAACTGCTATTTATTGCCCCAATTAACTGCTTTATTTGTTTATAAATTCTTCCCTTTTCTGTTTTATGATGCAGTTGCGGTCTGTTTAATGGAAGCCCAGGATTAAGGCTGGCAAGCCGGGCTTGCGTGTTCCATTTGCAAAGCTTGTAAACGGTTTGGGTTTAGAATGCAGCTCTTTCCAAAAATATTTGCTTTCTCTAAAAAGCAACAGCTGTTGGAAAATGGCTGGGAAGTTTTGTTTTGTTTTTTTCTTTGCCCCAGAGGAGACCAGCCATTGGCCTTTACTGTAGAGTGTGTGGGTTTCATGTAAGGCTTTCATTCCTTTGCAGGATTTGCCTGCTTGATAACAGATGACACAACAGCGATGTGGTAAAAGATAAAAATCACATTAAAAGGAGGAAAACTGGATACTAATTTTAAAAGTCACATAAGAAAGGCAGAAAGTCTCTTTCTAAAAATTCTCACGAGGAAAAAAAAAGTATTTTATCTTCTGTTGAAACACGGGTGAATTTTAAAATTTCAATATCCGTGACCATTTTTAAAGTATTTTTTGAAGCTTAGAAATCACACATATTTAAGTCTGATTTCGCTAAAGTTCTGCCAAGCGCTTTGAGGGCCATGATTTTCCTTGTTGTGCATGATTCAAGTAAGACCCAGAAGAACGAAAGAACTTGCCTGGAGATGACGGGAGCAGAGGTTTGGAATGATTAGCTCACAGCTGTCTCACCAAAGCGTAAGGAACCACTGTCCAGCGGACGTCAGTGACGTGTTGTCGTAACTATAAAGACATCACTTGCTTGATGGAAGCAGATCAAACGGTGGATGATGCTCACTGGCTCAAGCCCTGGCCTCCGAGTGGGAAAGAGATGTGCTGGGCTGGGTGACTGCAGAAGCCAAGGCATCACATCCCACCAGTACTCTGTGCACAGGGAGTGCTGGCCTCCAAGTAGGACAGGAAGCCAAGTGCTAGAGAAAGCACACAATTCAGTGCTAGGACATTTGTCCTACAGAAAAAGTGTGGACCAGATCCTAGACCAAAATAAGGCTTGATTCCCTGTTGTTTCTTCAAAATGTTACCCAAAAGGATCGGGAACAGAAACTAGAGGAGGTGGTTTTCAAATGTTAGTGAATTTGAGAATCTTGAGAGTTTACTGAACAGCACGCCCCACAAGACAGGAGACTGATTTCATGAATAGTTTAGCACTTTTCAGAAGCAAGAATGAGCCCCATAGTAAAATGGTATCAAAATAGATAAAAGTTTGTTTTTCTTTAAAGAAATTCATAGAAAAAAGACTGACCCAAGTCGTCCACCATAGAAAATCCACACTGATGGCTTTTCACAAAGAAATACAAGATGAGGTTAACTTTCTGAAGACCATCATCCTTGGCTTTGGCAAAACTGGAAGTCTTAAATGGGGTTCAGGGGTTTGACTTTTCACTAAGCCCTTCCTTGATTCTGCCACAGAGGGTCTACCTTGATTTGGATCTTGGCCTAAGTAGTTATGGATCAATTCGAGGGATCAGAGCTCAGGGTAACCTCTCCTCTGGACTCTGAAAGGCTCTGTAACCTCCAGGTTAGTGCTTCTAAACCTGTGCATTGTGACCCTCTTAGAGGGTCATGTATCAGATATACCACATATCAGATATTTACATTGCAAATCATAACACTAACAAAATAGCAGTTATGAAGTAGCAAGGAAATAAGTCTATGGTTGGAGTCACGATGACATGAAGAACTGTATTAAAGGGTCTCAGCATTTAGGAAGGTTGAGAACCACTGCTCCAGGTCATAACTAGTTCTACTTCCATCCACAGCTGATAGGCTCCTTATAGCTCATAGCAGGGCAGTGGTCCCAGACAGCTGCAATGTTCCTAGGTTGTACCCTTGTCTTGGCTCCCAGTACCTGGCATTGGTGGGTGTCCATGTGCAGAGAAATGGATTCAATCAGTTTGCTTCAGAGACAGTGGAGAGCTAGAGGCAGAATGAGTGTGCTTAGCACTCTCAGTTTGTGTGGAAACCCTGTCAGCCTATCTTCAAATGAGGAGCAAAGGGTTGGTGACAAAAGAGGTAGTGCAGGTGGAGCCAGATAATAAAATTAAAATTGGATCTTGTATCTCTCTCTATATGTACATATATGTGTTATTATAATTCATAATATTTGATACAGATCACACAAATATGATGTATCATCATATGCATACATATATGTATACATACACAGTATACATATACATCATAGACATAGACATATTCAGGGGAAAAGATAGATGTCAAATGAAAGAGTCAGGGAGAAAAGGGAATGACTTGGAGAGACTACCGGGGGTGGGCAAGCATGGTGGGGCTTACACATGCAGTGACGGAGTGTGTCATGGCATAGTGAAGGAGACGCCTCTTTAAAGGTGGAGACCTTAATAAATCTCCCTACAGCCATTACTTTCTACAGTGGAGAAAACTGAACTCCAACAAGAGGCACCAATTCTCCTTGGGTTGTGGCAATCACGGCCTGAGCATGAGAACAAAGTTCAGACAGGGATGTCTCTTCTGAGGCCATACTCCTTGGCTTGTGAGTGGCTGCGTTCTCTATTTTCCCTTGATCTTCCTTCTGTCTCTATTTTAAGGATACTGGTCACATTTGATGACAGTCATCTTAATGAGATCTTTAAAGGCGTCCGTCCTGAGTATAAGCCACCTTGTAAGTTACTGGAGTGTAGGATTTTAACTTTTAAGTTTGAAGAGAATATAATTCAGTCAGCAATAGTCTCCAAGCCAGGGACTCTCTTGAAATATAGGGAATACCAGCTGGCTTGGCTGGATCCCCAGACTAGAGGAGCAAAGAGGAAGATCTGTGAGCTGGAAGACCTTGCCAACTCCAGGAATTTGTGAGTGTGGAAAGCTCATGCACGACACCTAATCACCAAGAATGCAAAAACAAAACAAAAAAACGAAAACAAAACAACCCCCCCAAAACAAACAAACAAACAAACAAACAACCCCAGGAGGTGCAAAGATGAGCCTGTGGGAAAGTAAAATAAAACAGTAAACAGTTTGCACTTCCCCCAAGTGAAGACAGAAAAGAACTTAGAAGTTGTTACCTTAGGAGCCGCTCTTTCCCATCAGACAGAAGTGTACTGGGTTGTACAGCCAGCCGTTCCTGTGTGATCTGTGCCTATAGGTAAAGTTACAGGGAGAACTGGGGCTATTTCACATAAATCCCACTTTGAGCAGATGCAGAAGCAGAAGGACGAAGGAAAAATTCATGGTGCAATTCCACTTATCCCCATGGTTGCCTTTCCACAGCTTAAGGAGGAGGAAGAAGAATTCCTTCTCCACACCACTGTGAAAGAGTACTTACAAATTATGTTTCCTCATTGTTTGGACAGTAAAAGCAAGTAATGACTCTCGCACCACATAGCTCTGCTTTTTTATTGCGCCAATAACCTATCCGTCTCTTCAGGTATGCTCTCTGCTGTGCAGAGGGCTGGAGAGAGCTCACACATGGGTTCTGAAGTACAGGTTTGTATGCAGGGTGTGCCTCCGGTGGCTTCCCATGGCTCATTATGACTGGAAGTCTACTGATGTCATCACCTCTGTCCTCCCACTGGGAGAAGTTGTCTATGGAAGTCCCAGTGGGTGTCTCATTGGACTCTTCAGACCAACCAGCTTTATCTACAGAAAGTTACACATCTTCCTCATGAAAATATTCCCTGTTAATAACTAAAATTCGTCTTTAAGCACACAGACACACACATGAGATGCATACCCACACAGACACAAACACGTATAAAGACACACACAGATACATAGATACACACATATACATATAGACACTCAAAAAACCTGGTTTTCTTTACTTTTGTGTGTTTTGTGTGGCCATTAGCTTTCCTGAAAGCTATCTCTCTCCCATACTGCTAAATCTTAGTAAAGATTCAGAAGCTTCATACTTGTATTCTGTGTGTCTGTAACAAACTACATGGTATCTAGTGATAAACAAATCTAGTCTGTAATCTGACAGTGGGCAGATTAGAGGTGCCATGGAGACAGTAAAATCAAAAGCTTGTCAGGTAAGGGGAATACTTTTTTTTTTTTCTGGTTTCTGGAGGTTGCCTAGAGTCTCTGGGCCCTTGCTCCTCCTTCCCACTGTGAACAGAAAGGCTGAGTGTCTGAAATATCTCCCATAGGCAATACTTGGTCAGGCTTTCAAGTTTGTCTGTCGATCAGCTGAACTGGACAAGTCTTATTGTTAGACACACAGACTTAGCACACAGTCTGGAATACAGAAAGTTTCGGAAATGCTTGTGGCCAATGAAAACTTACCTCCAGGCATGCAGGCGAATCGTGCACACAAATAAGATGTCAAGTCTATAATCTTTTTAAAGGGAAAAGATGCTACTTTCCACACTGATTTACCTACCAAGGTGAGGAGTTAAAATCTAAAATGTGTCAAATGAGACGGTCACAATCCGGAATGTAAAGACCCCACAGCTAGTTTACCTGTAGTTTAAAAAGAGATGGACAGAAAAGCCTGTATTCTTTTTTTCTTGATTTCTTGTTAATGTAAAGCAATTGTGTGGTTTAAATATGTGTGCCCTCTACCGATTCCCATGTTGAAATCCTAACTTCTAAAGTGATATTAGTGTGAGGGGACGTTTTTGAGAGGTGACTAGGTCATGGGGATAGAGTGCTTGTGAGTGAGATGAATGTGTCCTCACAGCACAGGTCCAAGGGAACAGATTTGTCTTCCCACAGTGTGAGGAACAGAGGAAGCAAGTCTTGAGTAGACACTGAACAGGCTGGTAAGAATGTGGACTTCCCAGCCTCCAGGACCGTTCAAGCTAAATCCTCCTTGTTTGTCACCGATCTAATCTATGATATTTTTCTCAAGCAGCCTGAATTGTCTACGCAACATGAATTGTCAAGACTGAAAGTCACAAGGGAAGATTTTAAAATGAGAATTTCTGCAGAAAGGGGCCTTCCTGGAAAGAAGCCTTTTGACTTTGAAAATTTCCCACAGATAGCACGATCTTGGAAAGTTTCTTGGGCTGTCAGTGCCTGTGTTTGGAAAATGATCCCAGAGAACTCTACTGGTTCACGTAAGGATCCAGTAAGATAATGTATATGAAACAGACCAGCCTGAAGACTCCAGGGCTTTATCAGACAGTAGCGCCTGTCTATTGAGTTTAACATTTCTCCTTGCAGTATAATTTATATACACTAAATACCATTTTAAGGCACAATTCAATCCATGTGCTTTGACAAGTATATGCAGTTGTAAGCTGACACCACAGTTATCTACGCTATAGACTGTTCCCATCCCACTGAAGTGGGCTGTTGCATTCAGTGCAGTGACTCTCACATTCCCTTGCTGTCCCTCTTTAATGAGTTTTGTATCCTGGAGCCACACAGCACGTGATCTTTCGTACCTGGCTTTTTTCTCTTAGCAGAATACCCTTGATTATTTATCCCCAATGTTGCATGTTGCAAAATTTCCTTTCTATTGTTAAGTAGTATTTTATTATGTGACATACCAACATTTTACTTACCCATTCACCAGCTGATTGGCATTTGTCTGGCTTCCGGTCTAAGTATATATGTGTACTTTCATTTTTATCAGGTAATCACCCCAAAGTGAGATGAATGGGTAGTATAGCAAGCCTAGATTTTATTTAATCTCACAAAAATCTTTGAGGATGTTTTTCAAAGTGGTGGCCTAGTTTGCATTTCCACCAGGAAAGGGGGCATTTATTTCCACACTGTATCAACCCTCGGTTCTTTTCATTTGAGTTACCTAGTGGATAGAAAATGAAATCTGTGTTTTTGATGTGCATTTTCTTAATAACAAAGGATATTTAGTGTCATTTTGTGAGACTACCAGCCATTTCTGTGCTTTCTTTGGTGAAGGTTTAGGTAGTAAAATCTTCTGACAACTTTTAAAGTTGGATTCCTAAGCAGAGGTTAAGCATCAACCATCTGCTCTAGACAAACAACATTGAGAATATAAATAGAGGTATTTTTCTCCTGGTAGGTGGTTTGAGTTTCTTCTTTTCAATAAAAAAAAAAAAAAGCTTTTGTTGTGGTTATCCCACAGAAACAGAGTGGGTCCTTCTGATGTGGAAACTGATGAACACACACACACACACACACACACACACACACACACTACACTCACAAACAAAGGTTCAAGAAAGTTTGTTACTCACACAATAAGACTTTATGAGGAGAAGAGGGCAGGCTCCCAAGCAGATCCAAAAATGTTACCAGAGAGTGTGAAAGAGCCTTGCCTTTAGCTGTGATTGGAGAACGGGGCTGGAGTGAGGGTTCCTGTGCCTGAGAGCTGGGGCTTGCATGCTTTCAACTTCCCGTTGGCAACAAAGGTGGGAGCACCTGGGTTCTCTTATCAGCGGGCCCAGATGTGGGGCAAAGGGGAAGGGGAAGTGGAAGGGCTGGCAAGCTGTCGGCAGCCACAGTCACCAGCAGAATACAATCAGAACCTCCATTGTATGTGTTACCTTTATGAAGGCCACTTTGGCCTAGTTTTTATTTTGCCGCTTGCTGACTTTTGTCTAAGAAATATTTTCCTAATCTTGATAAAGAATGTTTTCTTCTAGTAGGTTCTAGATGCTGCGGCTAAGTCTTTGATCTATTTTGCATAGATTTTGTGTGTGATGTGAAGTCTAGGCTTCTTTGTGTTTTCGTGGGATTGATTGGCTCTTCTAAGATGACTTCTTGATGACTTTTTGTTTTTCACTTATGACCTGGGCATCTTTAACGAAAGCAATTGGCTGTAGTTTGGGCGAGTCTGCTTCTGGATGCTCTGCTCTGCTTCACTGATGTCTAGGCCTGTGTTCACACAATGGCACGCCATTTTACTAGTATAAATTTATAGTCTTAAACATTTTTATATTTACCCCAAGTTTAGCTTTTGAGATCAATCTTCCTTTGTATATTTGTGTGTTTTCAGATTGATCAATTTCTACAAGAATCCAAAAGCCTTGGTAACACCTGATAGAAATTATGAGTCTGTAGATTAATCTGGGAAGAACTGGTGCCTTAATATCTCTTAATATTTATCTAATGACAAATGAACATCTATTTATTAGGTACATCTCTCACTTCTATAAAAAAATGCTGTAATTTTCAGAGTGTGGATTTTACACATAGTAAGTTTTCCATTTTATTGTGTGTCTATTTATGTGTATGTGTACAGTAACAGGCACATGCACACATACGCAAGAGTACACATGGAAGCCAGAGGCTTACGCTGACTATCTTCTTTAATACTTTACAGCTTTGTTTGTTTCCTTGTTTGTTTGATTTTGAGACAATCTCTCACTGAACCTGGAACTTGCTGACATGGCTAAATTGTCCAGGGCTGCTTGGGCTCCACCTAACAGAGGCTAGTACAATGACATGATTTCATCAATCCACACAAACCATCCAAAAAGGAAATTCTAGGCAACTTGGAAATGCAGAGATACCCAGCACTCAAGTGGGCCAAGTTCACAGTGTGGCAGCTGAGCAAAGGGGTTGAGAGATCCTACCTCTAAGGAGAAAATGCCATCCGTTGTAACAGATCCAGAAATAATGTAGCCAAAGGAATTGGTATGCAAGAATGCTGTAAAGACTCCCACAGCTGTGTTCTGTATCTTCAAGAAGCCTGAGAGAAGGTGAATAATAATGCCAACATAAACAGTGTTTTATAAAAGGGCCTAAATGTAACTGCTACTGGAGAAAATGACAGCACATAGAATAGGAAAACACAGACTTAACGACAGATTAAACTGTCAGGAAGAAACAGCAATAAGTTCATAGATTAAAAACCAAACAAAAGGAGAACCATGGACTGACTCACAGGGTGATGCCAGGCTCCTAATGTGGGAAACCATAGAATGAGCGAAAGAGTCTGAAAGACAAAAGGAATCTCCAAGAGCAATAGGTGACAGATAGGAGATGGTGGTGATAGCTTCATGAGTACACACATATGTACATATGTGCATACATGTGTACATGTGCATATGCATGAGAAATGTACTGTGCATCATACCCTGTAAATTTGCAATTTATTGTTTCCATGGTACCTCAATAAAACTGATTATTCGTTGCTAATGCATTACATAGAAATTCAACTCAGTTTTAATAAAAGGTTAAGCTTTTATATGATCTAAAAAGACTAGGTTATGGTTGTTTGTTTGTTTTGTTTTGTTTTTAATATATCAACCTTCTATCCTTCAACTTTGTGAAACTCGGGCTTTCTAACAATGCCTACTCTGGTTACTATTGTAGCTTAAATTGTGAGTAAAATTAGTGTCTTCCAAATAAGATGCAAAAATCTATGTAAGAGCTTTGCAAACTGTGAAGTACCCTATAAATTGGTCTGATAACTGCAACACAAAGAAAGGTATTTGAATCCTCTGCCTGAGCCCCTGGGTTTCTCTATGGAAGATCAAGGGCCACCGACTGAATGCTAGCATCTCACGAGGACACTAATGCACACAGGATCCCACCATACCCAGGGGCCAGACGCCCATCCTCCTCCAACAATGGCAGGAAATGGACTCAGCTCCCTTTTCCTCAGAGTTCGTGTGCCAGCTCCCCTCTGGGGAAACCCCTGTATCCTGTCTGCTTGATGTTTGATGCTTGGTGATAGCAGGCCTGCATTGTCCGGGAGCTGGATGTGAGCTGTTGAGCACAGAGGTATTCTAGGTTCTCTGGAGATACCTGCAGAAAGCCCCCTGGAGCCTGGCTGGGGTACTTCATCCTATAGTGCTGCTGAGTGTCTGGGCTTATCCACACTGCCAGGGCAAAGGTGTGGCTCTTCTCCAGACCCTGGCTCATCATCCAGGCTTTCCATCTTATTCCCTCCTGCGAAAGACCATTTCCACCCACTGGTCCAAATATCATAATCTTCAGTTTCTCCCATTACAAGCTGGCGTTACAATCACATTGTATCATTCATCCTTATGAGAAATTAATTATATGGTCTTGGTAAATTTATTAAGAGTCCCCTATACACTGCCACCAGCGAATGATCAGACTAGATCATGAATGGGATGTGGTGAAATCTAGACATTTGTATTGCAGTGTTTTTGTTTTTGTTTTTTTTAAAAGCACGAGCAAATATTATTTCATGTGGATATCACATTTTCTTTGTGTCCTGTCAGACATTTGATGTGCCTCTGAGCTTTTGTCTTGTTTTCTTGATGGCCATGTGACAGGCAACGCTTCTGGAAAGCCCTCAGGGGCCTTAGAGACCGTCAGTCACATGCCTTCCACTTCTCCTGCAGTCTCTGATTTCCCCTCGTAGGGAGCTCATCTTTGCTCCAAATGGAGAGTTTAACAATGGGTGAACTCATTTTCTCAGAGCCAGGAATTACTCAGACTTCAAGGTTTCTGGAATTAAAAGGGGATTTTTGGTTTCTACTTCAGGTCACCCATGACACAGGGCAACTTCTGTTCTTAAGTGGGATTAAAAAAAATGCTTTTAAGAGGCATATTGAAAGGGCTCAGAAGATTTTGTGGACATCAAATAGTTTTTAAAAGACAATATTTTGATGGTTTAATTATAACAAAATAGGAAACATGCAGATTAAATTGACCCTAAAACACACATGGTTTTTAAAAATTAAAGGCGAAGAATTCTAACAAAATACAATTTTTGGAATCTAAAACACATGAACAAAACCAAGACGGCTGGTGGATTCAGAACGTAGCAGCTGCTTTAGGTGATCTGCCATATAATCACCCATGGAGACAACAGGATGCTTCTCTGTGTCACTCTGGACTTTCTTACCAACTGGAATCCCATTTTCCAACTCAGCTTTACCTCTGAAAATGAATTAACTTGAAAAATCCTTTGTGTGGTAAAATAGGTTGGTTTGTTTTTGTTTTAAGCTTTGAATGAAAATTGTGTTCTTTGAATTTTTGACAAATACAAGCTTGTTCCCAAGGAGCTGATGTTTTATATGAAGGTATTTGATGACTGTTTAGCTTCTTCCTTGCCAGGGAGTTGGGTGTTACTATGAGTTATAGAATTAAGAAATTTCAGTGTTTGTGTACCCATGATATGATGGTACCTCCTTTGTTCTACTGCAGAAGTCTTCATCAAATACTAACTTATATTGACAGACATCTCCTTGGGGTGAGGTAGGGGTCTCCTCTTCTCCTCAAGACTCTTCCTTTGTGGAGCAATGTCTATCCAAAATATAAAAAACTTTCCCAAGGTACCTTGCTTCTTTACTGGGGAAGTTTTTGTCTGTGAGAATTTACTTGTGGAGGTCCTAGATGCTAACACAAAGGTACATTTCTGAGGAGGAATCTTACCCTGGCCTGGGGCTTGTGGTTAGTCCATGAGTACTTCAACTTAAATTCAGTCTAGGGCCCTGGAACTTACAAACCCAGATGCCGATCTGCAGGAGGGTGGGCCTGCTTCAGTGTCACGCTGATGAATTTTTGCTTCCTACTTTTGTTGTTATCCTTCTCCTCTTGAGGGGTGACCAAAGACACGGCAATTTTTGAGTGGTATATTTGGTGAGAGTGTAGTCTTTTGGCCTCATCCAACATGGAAAAGGGTTTTCCTTGGCTTCTGTACATGTTATCATGAGACCAACAAGATTTAGAAAATATGGGGCTGGAGAAATGGCTCAGTGGTCAAGAGCACTCACTACTCTTCCAGAGGACCTGAATTTGGTTTCCAGCACCCATGGCTCAAAATTGAACCACAGCTCTAGGCGTCGGATGCTTCTGGCCTCCACGGGCACCTGTACTCACATACACATGCCCATATATTAATACATATACCTATATATAATTTAAAATAATAAAAATTAACTTAAAATGTAGCTGTTTTTTAAAAATAAATGAACCCTTGGTTCCGAGGATTTGCTTTTCTCTCTTATTTCCCTCTGACCTTTAGATTTTAGCCTAGTGGGTCCTTACATCCTTGTTAGAATATGGACACTTCGTGAGACAGTTTTAGCCGACATTGATACTTTCTGTTGGCTTTTTAGAACCTTTTGATATAAAGTTGAGTTAAGGTGGCAGTCCATGGCATGTTACTGCAAGACCCAGAGTGAAGTCTGAGCCTCAAGGGCTAGAATAGGGAGCTCACTCTTTGCTCACCTTTTTGATAATGTATTGATAATGTATGTGCCAGTGCTTTTCATTAATGAAATCCTATGTTAGAGACTTTATGAAAATCCTGTCTACGTCTGCCCCAGGTAGTGCACATGAAGGTGTAAAATGAGATTTATTTCCATGCAATTCTAAGAAATTTAGGATGATGTCTATTTTAAAGACTAAATTTAATTGGCCTTTAGCTTGAGGAAAAAGAAGCCATATGTTTTGAAAGTGAGTCATATGATGTCATTAATTTATCTTCAGTAAAACAAAACAAAACAAAACAATACAAAACAAACTGTAAGTTGAGTCAAATAGAATTACTTCTCCCAGTAGAGAACATTCTCACCTCCATCCTATACTTCTCTTCACAAAAGATAGTACAGCCTCACATGGAGTGATTGTGGGCTCCACACCAGCCACTGAGACCTCGGGAGTCAAAGTGTGTTCCAGTTGGTAAAGTCATAGTGCTGCCCTCAGGGAAGGTGATGCCATGCTGGGTTAAGCCTGGCTGGAACCACCGGTGTCATGCTGCTAGGATGGTGATGACCAGCCTCAGCGAAAGATAATCTGAATACAGAAGGAATAGTTTCCCACATCTGAGGATTCTGCTTCTGGTAACAAGCTCCTGTCAGCTAACTCTGAGCCTGGCCAATAGGCAGTAGCTTCCGTGTAAGCACTGACGGTGTTTGTAAGAAGGGTGAATGCGTAAGTGAATATATACCCTTCCTTTTCAGCCTGTTCTTTAGGGAACATTTGCTGCCCTCTGGCCTTGAGAAACTCTTCTTGACTTGCTGGAAATGAATTATGCTTTTTTTTTTTTTTGTAATCAATAGCCCATTGTATTGTTCAGTGGGTCCTGCAGACACTTTACACCAGACCACTCGAGACGTTGGTCAAAACCGCAGAAGGTTTGCAGGAGTTCAGGAGTCTGCATAGATACCAAAATCCATGTGAGTTTACGGCACAGAAGTGTGAATTCTCCCTTATATAAACTTTATCATCAACAGGGCAAGCACTTACTAATGCGACCTCTGTTCACTGCACAGTATAGTCTCCATGCTAAAAGAATGATCTCTAGGGAGCCTTTACTCACTGGATCAGATTGTTTGGCATCCTCTAGTGCTGATTCCGTCTACGTATTTTATAACTATAGTCATCATCTTTATTGAAAACATCTACACATATTTTATCATCATAGGTTTTCTGTAAAATGAGAAAACCAGGTAGAAATATTTTCCTCTTGACTTTAGACAGTTAAAATCTGAAATATGACAGCACCGTTGAAGACAAAGTCAAATAGAGAGAGTTAGAGGAGAGGGAAGTTGGAGTCTCTCATTGTTCAGAAATTCCTTTAATCCTGAAATGATAATTCATTTAAGCAAGTTTCTCTTATCTTGGTCCAATATAGCTTCACATAATAAAAGTGGAATTTCTTCACCACAATTCCTTTTATGAATTGACACAGGCTAAGACTTGAGTATTTCGCTTGATGGTTTTCTTAAAGAAGAAAAGCATCACTTAAAATAATTTCACATTCCAAAAGAACTCACATAAATATTGTTACTTGGGCCTGGTTTAGGAAATGCCTAATAAAAGACCTAATGAACTGAAAGTTACACTAAAGTGAGTCTTGAAAAGCTAACTATACTGAATATGAGCAGAAAGCCCCTAGTATCTATCCAGCACATCCCAGTGTAGAGGAAATATCTATTAAAACCACAATAATTTCAAAGGACAACTTTTGTCACAAATCATAGGAAAGCAATTGGTCAGTTGCTATTTTGAAAAGAGTCTAAGTTGAGTTTCCAACTTCAAGTTACTAAACAACAGTCACATAAAGCAAAATCCCTCTGCAAAGACCAGCAATGAACTGTCTCACAGCAGATTTATTTATTTATTGTCTTAGACAGGCAATCAGCTGAACTTGTAGGTTTGTGCCGTCATTCGTCATGTATGGAGCCAGGCTGCCACAGGAAGCTTTCTACTGCATAGACAGAAATTCTGTGGAAAAACAAGACTGTGACACTGGCACACACCTGACCTGGGGAAACACTGGTTTGTACGTTGTCCAAGAGTGAGGAGTAATGGGGGGAAGGTAGCCCTGTGAATAAGGGGCACAAGCTGTTCTGAATCTGTCCTACTCCTATCAAATGCAAAATACTGCATCTTTCCCAAGATGGGTTCTGTAGGAGAGAGGTCACCTCTAAGGAGAACAGCCAGACTTCTGAGAGAGATCTGAAAGTGTTCTGATGAAGCAAAACTCCCTCCAAGTTATGAAGACACATTGAACTTTGCCTGATATCATCCAGAATGTCATTCAATAATAAATTCAATTGTCAAGAAAGAAAAAAATGTTTTTCTAAAAAATTCAGTTGATTTCATGAATATTTAATAATTGCTCATTGCACTAATTACAAAGAAATCAATTTAACTTTAAATTTTACCCCTTGAAAGACAAAAGTTAGATAGCATTCCAATCATTTAAAATCAAGCCTAGTGGAATAATTTATGTGCACTGCCTGTTTTAAACAATGGATGGGAAAATCCAAGACCTTGCCTGTTGGATTTTACATCCAATTGTACACAGACGAAGGGAGCTAGGAGATGTACAGGACTAGCTCAGGTAGAATGCTTGCTTAGCATGCAAGACACCCTGTGATTTGTGCCCCTTAACAGCACAAAATTGGGTGTAAGCAGATCAGTGGGTGAGAAGGGTAGAGGCAAGAAGAATCCAGAAGCCTAAGGTCATATTGAGTTTGAGGATAACCTGAGCTACACAAGACCCTAAAGAAATGAGAGGGTTGTGTATTACTTTAAGGAGCATGGAGTGTATGTTTTCTAGTCAATAGAGGGCAGGGGGTGGGTTCCACTGATTGAGGCTGAATCTCTCACCCAAAAGCATCTGGTGGTGGGGAGGTTTAAAGATGAAAAGTCCGTCTGCCAGCTGTAGCTGCATGAACACTGCAAACTCATCTGCAGAACAGACAAGCTATTTCACGTGTGGAAAAGGGCAAGAGGAGACTCCCTCGATGAGGTAAAACACATCTCCCCACGGATTCCAAAGGCCTAATAGAGCACATCTTTCCCCTCCCTCTTATCTTTTTCTCTTGGCCTGTCTTATGTGAAGACGCTGCCCTGGTTTATGTCTTTGGCACTCTCTTTCATCCAGTGGAATTTGTGCTGTGTCTTAAGAGATCTTCTGAACCATAAGTAGCATATTAATTAATTATTGAGTTAGTGAAACAAATTGCACATCAGTGTATTTTATAATTATTCTCCAATTAGATTTGGTTTATCGAGTTAGAGGAGAATGGGATTTCTGGTTAGGCTAGAGGGAACAGCATGCAGGGGGCTATGTTCTGAATTGGAAACCGTTTTGAGCTTTCCTATTTAATAAAACCAAGTAGCACATGTATGCACAGCAGCTGGAAGGGTGTGGATGGAGCAGAATCCCAAGAATCAGATGGCCTGTTCCTTCTTTGCAAGACCTTCTCCCACATTTTGGAAAAACTACAGCTTAAATACAAGAGCAAGCAATGGCCTGAAGGAGAGGACCCGTGGTGGGAGACAAGGGGAGGGGCTGATGTGTTATTAGCAGAGGGTCGATAACACAAGTGTCAGGAACTTGAAATGCCTCAGATGCTGGAATTTGCAGCTCAGGCTATAAGGGAAGGAATCTAGAAAGCACAATGAACACTATATCCAAATGGTCACATTCCATTAAGACCCCATTTGAAAAAAAAATCACCTAAGAATTCCTTGCACATGGTGATTCTCTTATCTTCATGACTCCAGGAGTGTGTTTAGTGTTCGTGCTGCTGAGAAGTTTAGATTCTAGCTTCGGGCTCTGTTCACTTGTGTATTGTCCCACATAGAGAGCAGGGCCGTCCGTACTTAGCAATACCCCAGGCACTCTGACCACTAGTTTTCGAACGTCACCTTCTCGTTAATGACTTCCAGGAGCTTTTGCCCAGCCATGATGATTTTTGAATACTCAAAATGCCTTCTGAGGATCTTACCCAGCATAATCCACTCTGTCTGCTCTTCCACCCCCTCTGTCCACTTCTCTTGTTCTCTTTGGCCTTCAATGTTTAGCACAAGCTCTGCCTTCCCCTCTGGAAGCCACCATACTTCCTCTACTTCAAAGGCCACGGTGCTTCCTTCTGAACCAGTTTGTCAACTGACTGTTTGCAATTGTATAGGTCACTGTTGATAATGTTGTTAACATATTAAGGCCCTATGCCTTGTCTCTTGGAAGTCAGTTCTTTAAGAAGAGTGGTTTTTAATACTCCCATAGAGCCTCCAAGGGTGTACAGTATACAGTTAGAGCTCAATAAATGTACAATAACTAACTGCTAAACAACAGAGGAAAAACAAAAGGGAAAAAGTATCACAGGCAAAGTTTTAAGAAACATTCTTTTCATAGCTTTTACTGCCTTTCATTATTATTATACTTAGTAAATTGATTTAATTTGATAGATGCTAACTTAAAATATAAACAAATCACCAGCTTTTTATAAAAAAGCATTTGATTTGTATTAAGAGGGTGTTAAGACGTATGAACTGTTTTATTTCTTGGTACATATTTCTCCTTAAATAAAATGTAACAATATTAGTTTGAAGAAATTACTAATTACAATGTTTTGTAGTTATCTGCTTCCTTTGCTTATTTACTAACTAGATATTTCAGAAACACACTAACTGTATACCAGGAGTCATAAAAGTAAGTCAAACACGCCCAACTGAAATATACATTAAAAGTGAAGGAGGGCGTGTCATGTGGCCTTTCTGGTTCCTCCCACACAGAAGCATCCCATGTATGACTTTTCCCAGCAACAGTCATTTGCTGCCCCTGCTGTCCCTTCTCGTGCTTGTGATGGGCAGAAGCCCTAGGTGCTCATCTGTTCAATCACAAGCCCCACTGCGGCATGCAGTGTGCAGCTGGAGGCAGCTAAGTGGTTAACTGTGATTCAGGGACCCAGCCAAACTAAAAAGCAGCGTGTTCACCAAATCACCCTCTTTCCCCACTATTTTCTCTGGAGCAATCCCAGCTCTAATTAAAACCTAATATTCTCCTTATGTGATTCCTTGGAAAAGTTTGTGGAATGACCACATAATAAAGACCAGGTTTCCCAGCTGTTCCCAGGCTTGGCTGGTATCCCCATGCACACGCCCCACACCCCGGCTTCTCTTCTATATACTTACCATATGACCTCCCCTCCCCTCCTACTTCTCCCCTGCTGTCTCCCATATATTGTACATAACTTCCTGACTCGTATTGTTGTGCCTTCAGTGCAGAAGAGCCATTACTGAAGTGCAGAGGGCCAAGAAAAAAGTAATACTGCCCCCACAGAGCACTTTAACGCCATTTACAATGGAAAGAACAACTTTGAACTGCTTCCAAAATAACAGGCATTTAAAATCACTTCTGTTTGCTGTTGAGATGGATTTTGCAGTAACCTTTCCAAACCTGCTTCCTCTGAATGGTTTTTAGTCCACAGAGTGGCTTTCTCAATGAAAATTTAAAATGGTGCCCATTTGAACATGACATATACCACAAAAGGCAATTTCCCAACACGCTAACAGTCACTCATGAAACCAGGGTCTCTGTCCCATGATCTCAATGATGAGTGTATAAGCACAGAGATCTTATGAAACACTGCTTCAAACACAGGATTAATAAAAGCAGACGCTGGGGCGTATGTCTGATAAAGGAATCACTTAGCACAGCTCTAAGAATTCAATTTCCCACGTCTGTCCTCACACACATTTTTCTGTAAACCTTACACCCCTTCATCCAGCTTCATTAAACGTTATGAGGATTTCTCAACCAGTGCTCACAGAACCACATTCTGTAAGTGAAATCCACGAGTCTTGTTCCGCTTTGGTTTTGATCTGCCTGGGTTTCTTTTTTAAAAATAAGTTATCATTCAATAATAAGTTGTGGTTCGAGAGCTAATGTTTTGAAGGTTGTAATAGCCCATTCACAAATTTGGATTCTCGGCTTGTTCTGAGAGATCACTTCAGTGTGGACCTGTCATGGCCCACAGCTGAGTGGATCACATGACACGAGCAAGGCTCTCCCCGGAGCTTCCAACTCCATCCATTCTTTCCCACCGCTCATTTGGCATTTTAATTTAACATTTTGGGCTATAACGTCATTGGTTCAAGTATTTTATAGACAGAAACTTGGCCACACAATTGTGCTAAACCATATGTTCTTATTCATGTTGAAATCTGAATTCTTTCACCATAGAGTATTTCCCACTTACCTAGATTCTTGACCTAGGTCGCCAAGGAAACCGCTGTCTATCACACAGTATACCCAAGGTAGTGATGAGAAAAGGCTTAGGACACATGAAGCCGTGACCCACACCCAGTTGTGTAGTTCTGAGAATATGGCTTAAATGTTTGTGTGCCAGAATCCATATCAGTAAGATAGAAACACTCCCTCACTTGCTGATTCTCATCAGGGAAGCTTGTTAAACTGTGGAGCTGGTTCCTTCCAGAGTTTCTGACACACTAGGTCTAGGCTGGGACTTAGGCACATGCATTTTTCTCACGTTCCCAGGGGATACTGCAGGCCCAGGGCCACACACTGAGAACTACTATCTGGCTGAATTGCTGTAGATTGTAGACACAAAACATGCCATACACTGAACAAGTAATTTTGATGGAAAGAAAAGAGGTTGTTTATTCTGTTAGTAACTTGGCATATTACTGCATCTAATAGGTTATACAAGTGAGGAGGCCAGTAATTATTTCATTCTGAAATCTGTATGTTTTTGTAAACAAAACAGAAAATTCAGACCTCAAAGTCACTTTGGTCTTGCTCAGAGCTCTTATCCTCTCATCTGCACACAACAAGAACTAATAGTTTTGTTGGAAGACATTGGAAGGAAAGGGAGGGAGCAAAGAATCATCTTGGATGAATCCGATCACATTCCATCCATTACTCATCCCTCCATGTTCCGCCTGTGCTCGAAGTCCAGACCAGGTAGCCCCAGTGACTTCAAGAAACAGAATGCAGTCTGTGGTCCAATGGGTGTTTGCCTCTTCTCTTTTCTCTTCTTCCCCTTAGTTTTGGGTAACGAGAACTAGGATGACCTCACAGCAGACTCAAAAATGATGGGATGCAACTCACATGGACTTCAAAACATCAAACAAGCCGTGTGGGCTAACACCTGTAAACTCAGTGCTTGATGTGGTGAGGCAAGAGGCTCCTCCATGCATCTGAGGCTAGCCCAGACTCTCTGATAAGTTCCAGCCCAGTGTAAGCTACAATAATGAGACTCAATCTGAAATTAAGGAAGTAAATAAGTAAATGAATAAGGAGAGATTGTTGAATAAATATGATTTTCTTCCCTCAAATCGCCTAGTCACTTTTTTTCTTTTTTGTCTCCCAACCCACCCCTTTTTTCCTTCTGTCTCCTTCTTCCTACCTTGTATTTGGACATAAAATATCTCAGGAAAACAGCACATATTTTGTGATTCAGAAAACTCATATACCCTTAGGGACTGAGAGACTCTAGAACCCAATCCGTCTTGTCTCATACACAAAACAAAGTGGTTGCAGCACAGCCATCAAGCCTATTCCGCTCATGAGAACCTCCCAGGTGCAAATGCAACAACTAGAGGCTAAATATATACTATCCAGAGTGTAATGCATTATGCTTAATTAAAAATGCATGAATCTCTAATTTTCGAATGGTTTGGCCAATACATTATACTCTGCTTCCTCCTGTGGTTGGCCTTAAGGAATCTTAACACCTCTCCAGGAGGGAGAACTTGGCTGCCCAGTGTCAACTGCAGGGTATTTGAGGAGGAGCACAGGGGGGTGGCGGGTGGACTGGTGAGGGTAGCCATGAGTATTAGCTTTCTGATAGCCAACTTTGTTATAAAGAAAACCTGGGCCTTGAGATTTGGGGGAAGGTTTGAAACCTAAGACCAGGCAACTTGGGCTTTGTGACCACAACAGTTCCTTTTGGTATGGTGATTTTGCGAATTTCTGTGTTATGGCTGCTTCCCAGTACCCCAGACACTTATAAAGCATCACGTAGAGTCTTCACTGCAGAGTTAACTGCCATGCAGTCTTTTATGAGCAATTCTAATAAAAATATCCACTCCAGAGAAGCAGAGACCATCAGAGTCAAAATGCCTGTGACTTAGAGCAACCTTTGAAATGGGAACTCTCAACTGGTGTTTAAATTTAAATACTGCATCATAATTCAGGATGCTAAATCAGTGTGTAAACGGGGTCGATACCCAGTAAAACAACAAGCTGAGCTGCCACGGACCACACAGCTCTCTTTCCCATCCAAATGCTCTGACTTGTCTCCAGGTCTGCCCGACACTGCTTCATTTGACATTACTTAGTCCATAAAACTTTACACATTCATAATGGGCAATGATAAGACTGGGCAGTTACAGTGGCATAAAAATGGAAGAACGAAGTTACCAGACCGTCAAATATGGACATCATTTTCTAGCCAAATGCCTTATTAATGACAAATCAGCTCTCCCAAATTAACACAGATGTGATAAAATATCTACTCGCTGAGAGGTTTTTATCATGACGTATACTTACAGGCTCAAACTGAGGAGACTCAGTAACCCCCCACATCCATCTCTAGCTTGTGAATGTTTAATTTGTGATAGACAAATGAGTGAGAGGTGTTTTAAGAATGTTTCAGTAACTCTCGTCTGGAGTAGACTAATTTTGCTCAGCTAGACCAAGTTGGTTTGTAAAACTCTCTAAGGATCGATGTGCCTTCAGATATGAAAGGTACAAGAAATACTTTACTGTTGATATTTTCATGACTGCAGATCCTGTAGCACGTTTGATGTTGTCAGATGATGTGGAATATTGGAGAGGAATTGAAGAACGAGTTGCACAGAAAGCAATGAGGGTGGGGTGGGGAGGCAGGTATATTTGCGTCAAAAATGTCTGTAGGAAGGGATCACTGTCTTAGTTTGTCTTAGTTTCTATTGTAAAGAGACATCATGATCATGGCAACTGTATCAAAGGAAAACACTTCATTGAGGCTGGCTTAAAGGTTCA
>JANHMN010000002.1:144589598-144600214 GCA_030674055.1 Rhabdomys pumilio
GAGAGGGAGAGGGAGAGGGAGAGGGAGAGGGAGACTCGGCCTAGCTTAAGCATTAGAAACCTTAAAGCCCAACCCCTAGTGACACACTTCCTCCAACAAATCCACACCTACTCCAATAAGATAACATCTCTTAAAAGTGCCATTTCTTGATGACCAAGCTTTTAAATCTGTGAGTGTATAGAGGCTATTCCTGTTCAAACTACCACAATTACTTTATTAATTCAAGATAGTATCTTATATCCTAGGCTGGCCTTGAACCCACTATCCTGAGGAAGACCTTGAACTTCTAATCCTCCCTTGCCCTGAGTTCTGGGGTTACAGGCATATACATCAGACCTGGCTTATGTGGTACTGGGGATCAAATCCAAGGCTTTGTGCATGCTAGGCACATGTTCTATTGACAGCTATATCCCCAACCTAGAAGTAATAACCACAATGCAAGCAGAAAGATAAGCCCATTTTATAAGCTAATCAAGAGAGCCATTTTCTATATCTTGCAATAATTATTTCAGGGTGTTCTTTGATCTGTGTTGGGTTCAAAGTCTCAGAATAAGGACTCTATCATTCTTAAAACTGTGCTGAAGAATCTTCTTCACCAACCCTTTCCATTATGAGACACATTTAGCTTCTCTCTCTTCACCCCAAGAATACTTCAAAGTATGCTTCATTCAGGACTCTCATACAGAGCGTGTTCAGCACAGCGGCACAATACTGAATCTGATAAGGTTTTGCATAACCTTCCAAGGCATACTTCTGAACCTTTCTCATGAAACGCAGCCAACTTTATAAGAATTTTAACCAGAAAAAGAAAAAAAGAAAGGAAGAAAGAGAGAAAGAAAGAGAGAAAGAAAAATGAGTTGACTTCATGTTCAAAGACACAAACATTATAAACAGACTTGTTTTCAGACCAAATAAACATCTCTAATCCTGCCCCAACAACTATAAATTCAGAAGTCGTCACCACATAAAGTGCCTCATGCACAAATACTTGAACTCTGACTCCTTTCAACAGCCTTAACAGGGCTGCTCGCCACAGCTTTGTCACATTTTTGGCTGTTGGTATTATAATGTCATACATGACAAGCTCAACTACGATTGTGGCCAAACATAACTCCACAACACCTTCTGTCATATGACATGTGGCACACCCAAGGGACCTCCCTGCAAAGCCTCAGCTCTTCCGGGCCTCTCTTTCTCCATTAGAATGAGGAGGTCTGCAATCAATGTCTGCAAAGCACAGACACGAACATAATTAGCCATCCCTTCTGTTCAGCTGTAACTTACGTTCCCTCCATGGAGGAAAAACAGAGTCAGGGGAAAACTCAAGGCCCAGAGACCCACGTTTCATTTGGAACACTAGGGGTTCTTGGAGGAGATCATTAAAGTGTGGTTTGAAATATTTCCCTTTTCTCATCAAGTCACTGGCTCTGTAATTGATGTCATAAAAAATATCTGTGTTCAGTTGCAGTGGGTTCCTTGGGTCCCTTCAAGTTATCAATTATTTACGTCCCAGTGAGAAGAAAGGAAGCTGTAAAGCAAGGACCCAAAATACCGAGAACTGTGAGGGTGGCCTCGTTAATCTTGAGCCTCACGCCTACGAAGAGGATGCTAGACTCTGCCTGGAAAGTTCATTTTCCAGTCTCTGTCATTCATTATCTATGTGGGTTTTATTGCTTCTCCTCATAAACAGGCTCATTGGGCTTTTTGTTTGTTCATATCTGCCACAATTTATACTCTTAAGGATGAGGGGGAGAAAATGAAAACCAAGACAAAACACCAGTGGCTTCAGCTTCCTAAACCCTTTTCCCTGGATTTCCTGGGTGTTGGCCATTTTCTCCCTGATCCTATGGCAGCTGGAAATAGTTGATCACCTACTGGTGTCCACATGGTCTAGATTCTAGAGAAAGTTACATTTGCAAGCAACATGATTCCATTGGTATTAGAGAGCTTAACTCTATTCTTTTCTCCTGTTTTAATTTCCATGCCCAAAGCTTCTTCCATAGTCACATTCTGGCAGGATCTAACAGTCACACTCTTAACTCATCCTTGGGGGAGATGCAACAGAAAACATTTAGTGATCAATCATCAGGCCCTATTGGCCACTATCTCTTTAGTGATATGAAAAGAACTCTTGGCCCGCACGCCGCACAGAGCCTTTCCATTGTCAAGAACTTTATGGTATTGCTAGTAAAATTTGATCTTGTACCTCGTGCCAACTCATTAGTTTCAGGCTTCTTTGGGATTGTCCCTTTGCAGGCCTCATTGTAACAACTGGAGACAGTTTATGGGATCAGTCATTCCTAAACTCTACAGTGCAGCAGACATCAGCCTGTTTTCCATCATCCAAGAGCAGATAGGAATCTCCGAGAGTCTGCTCCTAATCTCCAATCTACAGAATAAACATCGGGTTGCTATCAATGAGATGACAGGCAAGTGACTGGTTTGGAGAGTGACAAGGTGACTGTCTTTGAAGGATGGAAGAGGGCATGTGCATTATCTATCGGGCTCTACCTTGTCAAAAGGGAAGTTTTAAGTACCGAAGAGCCATGCTGGTTAGACAGCACAGCAATCTTGGTTAGCATTGCACTTGTGTGTTCTATATTTACTGTTCCCTAGATAGTTAAGCCTCTAAATTGGCATAGGCATATGGGGAGATTCTGCCAACATCCAGATCCTGAAAACCTCAGCAACTTGATTAACTTTGGAGACTTACAGTCTCATTTGCCAACAAGTATTGTGCCTTCCAGACGTTCACAACATCCCACGGCAAGGGAGAGAACTAATACTCCTCTCACCTTCGTTTCTGGTGAGAGACTGTTTGGAACACAAGGGGACATGTTCATTTAATGCATCTGCAAGGAAGGAGGAGAGAACATTTTGCAAAGCAATTAAAAGCCACCGATGCAATTAAGTTCTAGGATGAAAGGTTTGAGGGCCACTGGATCTCACCTGGATGCCCCGGTTCTCATCCCAGTGGAAGGGTGTCATGTGGCCAGCTGTTAAGGAGACAGAAGGAGGGTGCTAGGAAGAGAAAAAGGAGATGGGTAGGCATAAAGAAAGACCTAACCTTCCCAGGTTTCTGACCAGTAGCTGGTATTTCATGGCTCTTTTAATAAAATCTGTCAAGGACAAAGCAAGTTCAGATTAAGAAGCCTCCACAGGAAATTTCAAAGCAGGAGAAGACTAAGAATTTCTTTGTGTGGGGGGAAAACCCACTAGAATATTTCAATAATGTGGGGAAAGGGTCACTTTTAAGAAAATGGGTTCAAGGACCCAAGTTAGCTTGTTTATCTTATCTCTATGCAATCTAGGTTTTCTAATCTAGGTATGATAAGTAATTTTATTAGTCGAGCTTAATGTTTAACGTTTTCCAAAACGCATGTTCACCATAGGCATTTTGTGTGTGCATTCTGCCGAGTGTTCTGTAGTTAGATAGGCCTGACCGGGGTTCTCATTCCTAGTTGTTGGGTACAGAGGAGTGGGTTGTTGGATGTCACAGGTCACATCAGTTAGAGTGCTTGGCTTCTCTTTATGGCTGGTTCCCAGTTCCCATCTCCTTTGGGGCAGTGCCTCTGTCTTTACAGGCTTGTCAAACCCTTCCTCTCTTAGCAGGGCACAGCACCATTCCCTGTTCTCCGTGGCAGCTCAGTAAACACTGATTGATGAATTAATTGGCTACGGTGATAATGACTACTCTCAAGTACCTACAACGAAAGTTGATGTTTTCCTCAGGGATCTGCCCAGCACTGATGTACCTAGGGCTGGCATTAGAAAAATAATGAACAATATCTGTGCATATTAGCAACTGAGGAAGCAGGCTCTGGCTTAGCTCTAGACACCACACTGAGATTCATACAATTAGAAGTTTATAGTCAACTGCTGGATGATACAGTCCATTAATCTTTCTAACAGTTACATGGTTCCATTTGGACCAGGCTCAGCTCTTATAAAATGCAAACTCATTATACTGACTCAGACGGGAGCTGGAGGAAGACGTTCAAGGGCAGAGCTGCGGACTGCAAGCATATTTGAAAACTATTTTGGTATCTTAAGCACGAAATGGACATTAGGTAAGCCTGGAAGAAAACCAGCGCTTACCTTTGTTCTTTGCCCCCACCCCCACACCTTCCACCTTGCCTTGGCCACTCAGACTGGGAATTCAAGTACCAAAAACACCTGTTTATCTGCTTAGAGAACAGAAAACAATGGGATTCTTTAAGGAAGCTATAGGATGGAAATTATCCTCTTTGGATGTGTACCGTGTGGGAAGTGTCAGGGTATGTACAGTCATTCTGGGGATGTTGTAGGTGCTTTGGCCCCCTCAGACTTGGTTTGAGCCACCAGACTTAGAAGAATAAGTAGACAGACTCTTGTCTCTGCTGCACCTACCTCCTGTTACTAGGAGGTATCTCTAAAGAGCCTCAAGCCCCCACATTTTTCCCAAGGGACTCTTTAAGACAGGGGACAATTTCATCCTGAGTCATACAGTAGTGAAGTGACCAGGCAATGGTATATATATATATATATATATATATATAGAGAGAGAGAGAGAGAGAGAGAGAGAGAGAGAGAGAGAGAGACTCCAGGCTTAGTTTCACTAAATCTCTCTGAGACTGATGTTAGGAGAACAAGGAGGAGAGGCCATGCTTCGGGTTCTCATCATCTCATCAGGAGATTCACAGGGATGAAGGGAGTGAAGGGTGGGGAAGTGGAGTGACAGAAAGGACAGCTTTCACCTATGTTATCGTTAGTCTGGAGTAGTTCTAGACTCCTCAGGGATTGGCTGGGCAGCAGGAGAGGTTAGATATGGTTCTGTGATGCTTGGGAATGAGAAGGAGGAGTTCAGCTAACAAGGGAAGATTTCATAACTTGTGAAACATGCACATGAGGCTGGAGAGAGCATGGCTCTATAAAGAATGCACAGGCGCTGGAGGAGGGGTCCTTTCTAAGCACTGTTTCTATCCTGCAGTGGTTGCCCTTGACAACTACTGTAGTGATGATCTTTCCACTAAAAGTCACCGTCAGGGCCTTATGTAGTCTCTTCATACGCTTCCAGAGAGTAAAACCACTGAAGTTAAGGTTTCCTGTTAATACATCCTGATCATGAATACTGTGCCTGACTTGAAAAGATGGTTCCTGGAATTTCTAATGGTGATGGAGCTGGATCTTGATCATCTGCATATAGATTGTCCATGGCTAACTTTTAATGCCAGTCTGGTTTACCCCTGCCATACAAGTCCCTTTGAGCCAGCTCTTTTTACACCCTGTCGCTGGCTGCCCAGGGAGGGCACATTAGTTTTAATATTGGCTTTGGTCAACCCTCATTAGGAAGGCCAATATGCCGCCCAAATCCTATTAGTTGATACATTTAAAACACTAAATAAATAACTCCAAAGTATCTGTAGGTTTGGGTCTGCAAGGCAGCTCTTCATTTGTTTATTTTTTCTGTATTATGGCTAATTTAAGACTTCAAGGAAGGGTTTTAAGCACACTACCTTTGGCTTAAGCCCAACAATGTTGTAATATGATATTCAGGGGCTGTGAATCAAGAGACAAACATGTATAGCCAGGTGTGGCTTGACAGAAAAAATTTCTGCCTGACAACTGGCCTCTCTGCATGATAAATGGTCAAAAATCCCATTCATTTCTAACACCCATGCTTTAAAAAGAAAGGCAAACATATGGAGGGCTTCCTTTTCTCCCGTTGGCATTTATCTTCTCAAGTATGGAGGTACATTTGATTAATGTCTAGTCATTTCTAGAAAAAGATATCTTCTCTAAATTTTATGAAATGTAAAATGATTAGGTCATACTTCTAAATAGTTTTTGTGTTCAATTATTTAAACTTTAAAACCTTCTTTAAAAATGTTTATCATGTCTCTGTTGCAAGGAGACCCTTACATCCCGTGGAAGCTCATGATTGACTGTTTCTTGATGTAGATTCCTTGTTAGCAGTGTCTCATCAGCTGTCAGTGAGGGTTTCAAATTCTAACCCTGACGACATACTAAAAAGAAAGGGCTTTCATTGGGTAGGCAGACACATTCCAATCCACTGCTCGTTCATTTTCCTTAATGATGAAAATGAGTATGTTCTAATTTTGGAACTATATTCTACTCCACTGACCGTGTATAATATCAAAGCTGCCGTTTGTCATGATGCCATTACCCAGTCTGAATTCTGATTTTGCTTTGTGTGAGTTGTCACTGTGTCACTAGTGGGCTAGCACAATTTCAAACATTTCATAAACAACCCATTCCCATTTTCTACTTTCAACCATTCTTTAAAATCCAGTGAGCAGATAGAATAAAGTTTTGATGGCTAGAGACTGTTATCAACATATAACATGCTCCTGGACTTTGAAAAGGCAGAAATCAGATGGCATAGTTCTAGTAATGGTGTATACTTTTGATTCTTTAAAAAAAACCATCCCCCTGCTCTGCTGCCTTTACTTTCGGCTCCTGATAACAGAAGAGTCAGATCACCTGCATACTCCCAAAAGATGCAGCTGCCAGCAGTTTTCCATCATCATTATTGTCTCCTGCAGCTTGCGGTGTTGGGTTTCTCCAGTTCCATTTGTTTTATGTCTGTGTGTTTCTGGGTTCTCACAGCCCCTCCTTACTCATAAGGACAAATTGAGACATATTAACAGAACCATGAGAGTGAACAGAGAGACGGGCAAAGACCTGAAAGACAGTGGAAAAGAGAGACCTGGTAGCCGAGAGCCAGAATAACGACTCATTGGTTAAGAGTTCATCTTATTCTTACAGAGGACCCAAGTTCAATTCCCAGCACCTGAATAGGGAGGCTCACAGCTGCCTGTGTCTCCAACTCCTGGAGAGCATAAGGCCTTTGGTCTCCAGGGACACCTGTGTTCATGTGCCTACGTCCACACATATGCCAATAACCACAAATAATAAAGAGAGAGTTGGGGCTGGAAAGACTGGGAAGCTTTCCTTCCCTTGCTTACGTCACATCCCTACTCTTCATTTAAGATGCATCCCAGGTCTAGCCAGCTGGTTACTAGCAGCAGGGTTCCATGGCAACCATTGGAGGTTATCATGAATTACCCCTTTCAGGGTCAGATACTGTGAAATCTGTGGTATAGATGATATGTCACACAGAGTAGCAACTGTCACCCTGTCTGTCTTTCCTTATCACACTCTAGATTTATCAGTATAAGAAACAAGATGTTGTCTTTGTTTCTGAAATGATGCTGAGCCTCGCTCTCTGTGTTGAAGGATTAGTTTTGTTCACCATGAATGTGCAGCAGATAATCTCCTGCCTACAAATTACCAAAATGTTCACCCCCCCTCTTTCTCAGCACATCATAACCATCCTGTGTCACTGGGTTCTAGAGAGGAACACGGCATTGAGTTTTAGATGGAATCTCTGCTGGTCACTGTCAGATCCAGACACTTCTGTGAAATCTTCCAGATTCTATCCATTGATGCCCTTGGGCTGGAAGTGAGAACTCTGAGATTCTAGAAGCTGGAGGATCCACATGATGGGAAAGTCTAGATCTTGGCTCAGAAGAGGTGTTCTTAGGAGAGCTTCTGGAGAAGATGATGTGTTTGATCTCAATAGACTGAGTGAGCAATTACCAGAGACACAGGGTTGCTTATGGCTGCTGCTAAGGCTGTACTGTAACTTAACACAGTGGTTTGAATGAGATGCTTTTCACAGCCTTACACATTTGAAAAACTTGGTTCCCATTTGGTGACTGTTTGTGAAGGATCAGGAGAAATGGCACCGTTGAAAGAGATACATCACTGAGGTGAGCTTAAAGTTTCAAAAGCCATCCCTAGTGTGCTTGCTGCCTGTTTGTTTGTGCATCAAGATTTAAGTTTTCAGTTGCTGTACCAGCACTATGTCTGTCTGTCTGGCTGCCTGCCTGCCACTATGTTCCCTTCCGTGTTTGTGATGGACTCTTGCTGCTGGAACCGTAAGCCCCACAAGAACTCCCCCTCTTTCCGTTGTCTCAGTCACGGAGTTTTATCACAGCAACAGGAAAGTAACTAATAGACTTAATAACTCAGTATTTGCTGTTTCTATGAGAGTAAACCCAAATCTGTAGGCTTTCAAAGGTCTTTTGAGTTACAAGGAAAATACTAGAAGGCTGCTGTCTTTGAAAAGACAATGAATGTGTGCGGATAACATCTTCTGAGGATATAATATCCACCATTGTTCAGATGGTCAATTTTCAGGAGAATATGTATTTCCTGTAATAATCGGGACATTTGCATTATCCCCAGTTTGGGGAGAAAATGATTATAAATGATTCACTTTTTGCGTTAGTGAAATCCCTTACTCCCATGGTGTGCCCATCATCCAACTGCTCATTTGCAAGTCTTCAACATTTCCAATAACAGCATTCCCCTACCTGCCTTTAAATCATTACTGTTTTTATAATGGCTTCATTATTTCTTAATTGTCCTAATTTTCTTTCTTACCTATTCTTGTTAAAAGCTGATTAAAATATGAATAATTTTAGCATCCCAGGCATTCTGGAAGCAAAAATGAATTTCGGGTTTATATTCATTTGTCAGTTAAAGGCTGAAGAGGAGGACAGGATGGACAATTTTAGATTAACCTAAACTGAATTTAATTATGCCTTTGTGCCACATCCCTACCGCCCTCGGAAGGCGTCTCAACCGTCACTCAATCCTGATGAGGACACTAAGGTCACAGAGTATGGCTCACTTGATAGAGATGGAGGTGGGTTCCTGCTCAGCTCTGACAGTTTCCAGTCATGAGCTGTGTGGAGTTAAGCCTGCTGATGCATTCATTGTGCATGCATTTTCATCTCCCCCAGGAGTGTCATATGCCTTTGACTTCTGCCCTAGCCCCAACTTAGGACCCCTGGGTTAATATACACCACTGACGATTCTGGTAGGTTTGTGTCTCAGTGAGTTAAGCAAACCTTCTGCCCACACTGCAGAAAGTCTCCTCTTATCATGGTCTCCACCTATATCCGATTTCTCCAGCTCGCTGGCTCATTTGTTTGAACTCTTTCTGACAGAGCACCAACAAGGAGTTTTCCTGTGATGCCCACAGCCACTGTCACAGTGTCTTCTTCCTGAGGCCACTCTTCCAAGTGGTTGGCAGAATTGCTATCATCCCGTAAACCTTTTCAGGCACAGGAACATTTTCACCCTTGGCTAGGAGTATTGACCTTTGGTTTCAGGTTCTTCGACATAACTATGTGACCTTGAACTAAGCACGTTGCTCTCTGACCTTCAGTTTCTCAGCAGTAACATCAAGGAAGAGCTCAGAATGTCAGCATCTCTCGTCTCTCTCAGTTGAAATAACTCATTCAATCTATTCAACCAGGTGTGACAGTCACAAAGGAAGGCCTGGGCCTTTTTTTTTTTTTTTTTTTTAGATATCTCTTACCACATTCTGGTTTAACATCCCCAGTTTCCAGTCATGAGCTGTGTGGAGGTTTTCTACCTGGGAGTAATGAAAATAATGATGTACCTGGTGTCCTGGACAAGATAGCATTTCCATTATCACATTGGAAAATATAAAGCCCAAAACATCCTCTGATGGCTGGACTTTCAAATCCCTACTGATACTCTCACCAAGAGTTCCCAACTTTTTGACCCTGAGACGTGATGCTGTTATCTACTCACATGTTAAGCTGCATTCACAATTATTCTGGTGTGCGAGTGGCTCATGGGCCTCAGGTAAGATACACCTGTTGGCTCATGTTCTTGAGACTTGGTTTGCTTCTCACAGCTGGGAGGGGCCAGGACACCAGAGACCCTCTGCATGGGACATATTGGTAAGATTATACTCCAAGATTATCGGTCTCTTAAGCTTTCCTCTTCCTAGTGTCTCCATTGTAGCTTCTCATTTTTTAAGTACTTCAGTTCATCATTGCAAGAACTGAGATGGCATCTGTTACTTCGATTCTATGACTCAGTGGGAAAAGCCTCTATCTCATATGCTGTCTGGTATTTCCAACCCAGCATGTACATGGCAATGCTGTTCACTGGTTAACAAACACAGCCCAACATGGGGAAGAAGCAAAGAGCTCCTCTCATTCTTCAGTTTCGAATATGAAGTTAAAATATGAAAAGGGAAAGATACCCATTTTTACTTGCAATTGTCTGAAGGGTCCAGAGATGCACACTAACTGTGGCCAAGCACATTTGTTTATCTGCTTGATTTAGAACACAGGCTCAACGCATGAAAACGTAGAGCATGTATATGATAAAATATGTGCCTATGGTAATGCGTTGGCTCACGGTGACATGCTTCTTTTATATTTAAAATCCCTTTAGTACATCTTTGACACTCAATGTATATTCATTAGCAGCGAGGCTTTCCAAACAAAAAGAGCAAGAGATACAGAGAATGTACACACACACACACACTTTCAGTCTTCAGAGTCATTTTTTTTTCACACAGACAAATAGAAGTGAGCAGTTCTCAGTCTTTTCTCTCAAGAGAAAGATCTCACCATCTGATAGGATTCTTGAAACCATTTCAGATCTTGTCACCTGTCCAACCATGAATTAAGCTTTAGGGGTGGAACTTAAAACAGACTTTTTTTTTTTTTTTTTTTTTTTTTTATGAATAAGCCTGTACACAGGCTCTAGACTCAGATTTA
>JANHMN010000002.1:144610214-144625214 GCA_030674055.1 Rhabdomys pumilio
TTCCTTCCTTCCTTCCTTCCTTCCTTCCTTCCTTCCTTCCTTCCTTCCTTCCTTTCCTCCCTTCCTGACTTCCTCTCTCTCTCTTTCTTTCTTTCCTTAAAGCAAATTCTCAAGACCAAAAAACCAAAACAACAACGAAAGACAAAAACAAACAAAAAACCCCAAGTTCCTCGAATAGATTGCTTTCAATTTCCCCTCCCCCTCCGCATAGCCCACGACGCCACCAACAGTGCCACCTAGTGGCCAAATACAAATTTGTCCCTTCATTCTGGATCGACCAGCTTTTTAGAGAAAACAGTATGTCCCAGGGAAGTAAAGGGGGTGGGGTGGAGAATGTGTTTGGGGGGGAGGCATGCTCCTATATTTTCTTAAGAACATATTTGAGGCCTAAAAACCCATTTTCTCTAGTTTCTTCCCACAGGAGTTTACATTTATAAAGTAACAGCCACTCATTTTATCATAATTTTAAAAATTGCTTTCTGACGATCAGAATTTTACGTCAGCACAGATAATCGACACTTCAAAGAGTAAAACTTTTAAATGAGTGACATAAAACAAACCAGAGACAGAATGTGCCTCAGACTTTACAACCACATCACCTGGTAAAAATGCTATATATTTTAATATTAAAATTAAAATGTTGTATATCTTAATAATAGTAACCTCTAGGAGGAGGTGAGAATTTTAGCCAATGAATTTCTTTTCAATAGCAGAGGAAACAGTGAAAAACCTCTTTAATGAAATCTCTTGGAGGCTTCAAAAAATGAAAAATCCTGAGTTCTCTTTAAATGTTTATTTTAAAAATAATTTTATGTTCACAGGAAGCTGTGGAGTAGCATAAATAAGACCTGTGCACCACCTGGCTTTTCCCAATAGTGACATTTAACAAGACTATAGTATGCTGTCAAAGCAGGAAACCAACACGGGTACAGTTCATGGGATTTATTCATATCCCGCCTGCTCTGTGCGCACTCATTTTTATGTGAATATAGTTCTATGCAATGTCATTGCATATGTAGATATATGCACCAACACCACGATCAGAATTCTTCCATCACCCAGAATGACATTGTGCCACCCCTTTCTTATGAAAAAAATATGTGATCCTCTCTCAGGATGAAGGAGTGAGAGCAGCAGCAAGATCTTCACAAAGTTGTTGAACTCTGTAGCTTGTTATGCTGTTGTTTAAATAATGTATGCATCCCCCAGCAGTGATAGTTTCCATTTGAAGAGATTACAGGGACAGGAATTAAGCAAAGAAATGGCAATTCCTATGATGTCTTCTAACACATCAGAATATGCGCAACACTCACTTTCAGAATGATAAGGATTAAATCAACAAATATCCGGCACCAAGCTGGGTGCTGAAGGCATTACAGGGAATTACAGGCCCCAGCCTCTAGTTTCTTTAGCCACGACTTTCTTTGACATCCTTCAGTGGTCATGGCCACCTTAGGCTCTGTAGAGATTCAAGGGCAAGGTCTGCTCTGACTACACAGCTGGGCACAGGCATCGCTGACAGAGTTGGATGAAAAGTGGGCCTACCTTTCTAATTTTTTACCTCTTGAGGGGTGGGTTCTGCATCTTCAAACTTACCCATCTGTAGGTCTACAGCATGTTGGGAAAACCACTTTATTATGAGAAGCAAGGGTGATTTGAAGTAGCTTCTCTGAAGTAAACGAAGGTGAAAGGCAGTGCGTGAGCACCTGGGAGTCTGCCATGTGCCTCTGTGTCAGCTTTGCCACCAATGCCCTGGGGTCCCTATGTGACCGTTGATTACCTTAGATTCCTCATGTCAAGGCAAGGGGCTTCAACAGATTATGGCCAAAGTCCTCTTAGTGCTATCTTATAAAGTAAAGGTTAAAAGGTTTCTTTGTGGTATAGGATTCTAATTATTGAGTTGGCGATAAAAGTTAATTAGAAATGCTTCATACAATTTAAAATAGGCTTCTATCTCAAAATGGATGGTTTAAGGGCTGCGGATTCTTGCAAATATCCCTGGGGTGTTTATTAGAAATGGAGTAATGGCATCACTGTGACACATTCCTGGTGAGTGGAGATCTCGCTGATGAAGGAATTCTGGAGTCCAAACGCACCTCTCCCAGCTGAGTCACCTTTCAGAGCCATTAAACCCAACCGACTTCATTTGTTGTCTCCAGTTTGCCATTACTGAAATGATATCAGGTATCTAGTTTACTAGAGGAAATTAGAAACACAGGCAAATATTTCATATTCAAGATTTTAAAAGGTTCTGATACATGGACAAAACTTCAGATGTGTGGACTGGGGAGCTGGCTCCATGGATAAAGCACCTGCTGGCCAAGTGCTAGGACCAGCATTCAGGTCCCCAGAACCCACATCAAAGTTGGGTGGTTATAGTAACCAGCTTGAATCCCAGAACCTGGGAGGCAGAGACTGGGGGTTCCTTCAGCAAGCTGGCTGGCTCGAGTTGGTGAGCTCTGAGTTTGAGAAGCTACTCTGTCTTGATGGCTAAAGTAGAGCTTGAACCAGGAAGACTGACATCAACTGCAGACCTCCCTGCATGTGTGTGTATGTGCACCAGCACACACGAGTGCACAATGCCCACGTCATTCCTGCTACACAGAAGTCGTCACATGTGTGACTTAAGATCCTCGCAAAAGGAAAAGACCTTTGGTGACTTTTAAATAATATTTCTAGCCACTAAAACTTAACATTTGTTTTAAAATATTAATATTGACAATCTCCTACCTCTGGACATCACACATATAAGAAGATATGAACAAAATGTAAGTAAGAAAATGTAGAATAAAAAAGATTCATAGTCTAAGAGAAAATATCCATTTTCAGATGGTTGGTCATTTTAAGGGATTTATTCATTCAGTCAATATATTTTTAGGTGAGCATTTACTATGTGCTAGGCATTGGAGAAATAACAAGGAATAAAACATGAAAATAAATGCCTTTATAGTTTTTTATTCCTGGGTATAAGTTGAGGAGACAGGATAGAAAGCAAAAAACAAGGGTAATTACCTCACTAGAAGGCAATACAAGAGATACGTAAGACGGAAGGGGTGTGTGTGTACACGTGTGTGTGTGTGTGTGTGTGTGTGTGTGTGTGTGTGTGTGTGTGTAGTGCAATTGTATATGGAGTGGTCCAAAACAGCCTCTGAGAAGAGGTGATGTCTGTGAGAACTGGGAGACTGGAAATGGCTGGTGCATCCCATGTCCCTAATTCCAGCCATATCTGGATTCCAAGGGTGGAGAAGCTTGCTTGCAGCACTTAGCATGAAGACCCTGGCCTGCCCCTCACGGGATGTCTCTGCAGATGTATAAGTTTATGAGTGCAAGTCTCAGCCTTCTTCAGCTGTCCAGAGAAGTGAGCATCCCCTAACACGGCCACACTTGTGTAGTCTGCCACTGGCTCACCGGCAATTGCCATTCTCACTGAATGACTCCTAGCTCTCTGGTGCCCCAGGATGCTTTCTGACCCTTCCACCAGTTGTCTGTCCCACTTTTAGTTGGAGCTGGGCACCCAGACCTGAATAAAGGACTTGTCGTCATCAACGTGAATAGAGAGAATGCCGAGCTGGCCCTTTAAATCTTTTGTTTATTTGTTTGTTTGTTTGTTTGTTTATTGGTTTTCTTTCCCATGTTGCAAAATCTAATAATAGTGATGATGATAATGGAGGTGGTGGTAGTGGTGGTGGTGGTGGTGGTGATGACGGTGGTGATGATGGAGGTGGTGATAATGATGATGCCAGCATTTTTCAGTATAAGATATAAAACATGAAACCTGAAATGAAAGTTTGACATAGGAGTCATAACTTCAGTAGCAGTGGGTGACTTCAGGTGTAAGTTTCTGGTAGTGTAGACCCACTTAGCCACTTGTGAGCTGCCCTACCTACAGGACTTTTGGTACCTCCTTTCATTTGTCTTCTATTTAAACTCTGAGGCAGGACCAACATTCTGAAAGGCAATTTTTTTGGGGGGAGGGTGATTTTTTTAAAGCACGCAGGAAGTAGATCTTCTGACCCTACTTCCCAAGCATACTCAGCCCATTCTGCAATATTTAGTCCTCTAATATTTAAAACACATGTCCTTAGAGAAGTAGATACTAACTAAAAAAATGCATGTATGTACAAAATACTGGTTAAAAAAAGAAAAAAAGAAAAAAAAAAAAAAAAAAAAAGGAGGAGCTTGCGCTGAGACGGAAAGTTCACCGTGAGGCTGGATGAGGGAGAGGCTTGGAAAATGGAGGTTGGAGCCCATACATTGGAGCCATGCATTGGAGGGGGGCGTTATTTGAGAAGTCAACATCCTCCACTCTGGGGTTGCCATGCTTAAAGCCCGTTGTGCAGACCTGGGCATGCCTGGAAATGGACAAGACCACAGGCAGTGGAAACAACGATGCCCTGCCCCTTTCCCAGAAGTCTCTTGACACCTGTAAACCCTGAGCCTAGAGCCTCCTCAGAGACCCGGGAATGAGATGGTGGGAGGCAGGAACCACACATGGACAATCAAAATCACATTCTGTTGAGATCCTGGAGTGAGTGGTTCCCCAGTCACCTTGAAGATCTCCCACCTCCCACCGTCCACTTTCCCATGCTGCCCCCTCCACTGGGACTTCAGCTTTCAAACAGTCAGGACAGCATTTTGTTAAAGGCAACCAAGAATTCAATGGGAAGTGAACTGACTCGGGATAAGATGGAGGCAGTGCCCTAGCTGGGAAAACTTATGGGATATTACTATGAAAATGTGGCTGGGAAGAGGTTTGAAAGTAGGACGAAGCAGTGCAGAGGAGAACTCAGAGTGGAGGTCGGTTATACAGACGGAGAATGGTCAAAGAGATGTGTCTGGCTAACTTAAAGCCAACTTCAGGAAGTGGGCTGCCTTCTCTCAGCTTTCCTAAGGTGCAGTTTCCAAGGACTGGGCTGCTCATTCAGAGGTCCCACAGGCCTCCCCAGAAGGATGTTGGAGAAGCTCTCCTTTTTGTACCGACTTATTAGCCTATTAAAAGCTCTGGGAAGTCCTCCTGGGCTTTCCTTTTCATTGCTTCCCCAGGGAGGGATCTTGACTGCTTTCTTCTGTGGTATCAACTCCACTCAATAACTTATTTTGTGATGCACTCCTTTATCTTTTTCCCTAATCTGCCAATGGGGATGACTTAAGGTCTCCCTGTGCTGCTAGGGTAATACCTGCCCCAGCTCTTGCTGTAATGTACAGATTTTCTTCCCTTCCCCAAACAGGTCTACAGGGCTCCTGCAGACACTTGGATAGCATCTTCTGCCTTTGTGAGTCCCAGGAACCTGAGTGTGCCTATTGAGATATATAGCTCAGAGAGCATGGGCAACCTGTGGTGCTGGCTTGAAAATGACTATGACCACTTTATAAGAACTTCTGTCTACCAGGAGGAGTGGATTTGTTTGTTTTGTTTTTGAAAAATGATCTCAGGATGTCACCCAGGTTGGCCTTGAACTCACTATCCCCCTGCCTTAGCTTCTTGAGTGCTGAGGTTTTCACCATTTCATCTGGCTTAGAACTGGTTCTCTTGTGGCAGGAGAGAAATGCCTTCCCTCCTGTCTGACCCACGGCTCTCAAACCTGGAGGGGTTTAACACTTTGCTTTTTTGCTGGGATGCATGGCACTGCTTTCGGGTTCTGCTGTCAGTTAGCCATGCTTTATTACAAGCCAGTGCTGGCTAACAGACCGTGAACCACTGATAGCTAACACCCTTAGTTACATCTCGCCCCTACTGAATCCAGGAGCTGAGTGGCTAAATTTGTTTTTCCAAAGGACATTGATTAAAGGAGTTGACAAAGCCACTTGAATGCGAAATCTCCAACTGTCTGAAATGAAGAGCGGATCCTCTGGACTTGGGCCGGGGAAAAGGTTTATTTTCCTACCGTGTGTAAATAATGGATTTTGCCTTTTCTGGGAATCCATCATCGAAGAGTACGTTGAATCCTCAAACAATGGCAGTCTAAATTACCCCGCAGTGACACTAACTAGCTGGAACTAATTCAGAAATGTTCATGGAGCACGATGAGGAAGGAGCCTCATGTGCAGGAAGAGGCAGCACACAGCTCACCTGCCTGCAGAGAGACTCACTCAGACACCTGCCAGAAAACAGAGTCAATGACATCCAGATCCTCCCCAGCCCTCCTCCCTCCACCTCGCCTCCTTCCTTCCCTCCTCTCTCTGGTCCTTCCTTCCCTCCTCCCTTCTTCCTTCCATCCTTTCCCTTTCCCTCTTGCTCACTTTTCTTTCTTTCTGGCTGCTTGTCAGGATGTAAAGGCTCACATGCTTCTCTGCTCATTTTCTTGCTGAGAGCCGCAGGCATAACCAGCAGCAACAGCCAGTAATTAATCATGGCTCTGGAGATGGGCGCACATATTCAAAGGCATTTTCAACCCACTGAAACACGTTATGGGTTTCAAATTCTGCCACGGAGCAGAATATCTGGAATGAAGCTTCCGTTCTTTCTGATTCTGATGTACCTAGAGTGTGACCAAGGTGGCTCTTGGTGAGTCATCGGAGGTGGCTACACTCCTCATGAGGAGCCTAGCACAGGCAAGGATCTCTGGAGCACAGTGGGCACAACAGATGGCAGAGATAAGCATGAGACACTGTGCAAGGCACCAGGTATTTTAATTATGTTTTTTGCTTGTGACTGCAATTGATAGGGCCTCTTAAGTTACACGTGTGATTTATTGCAAAGATGTTGGTGGATCAGCATTGGGAGTAGAAAACGCTCAAGGCTGCAGACAGTTCTAGAAGCTGCCTCCTCCACGTTTGCTCTGAGGAGCTGCCCTCTGTTGGCTTATCTGTTTATTTTTGTCATCTGCCGGTGCTCTCTGCAGACTGGTTCCCAATGCTTACTCATGCCTTCCTCTTGTGCTTTCATGTGCATCCTTTTTCCACAGCAACCTTTGGAAACTCTGGCCCTCATTGCCAGCTGGGTTCTTCTCATGGCCTGTTCTTAGCTCATTTTCCAAGTAAGCAAGCTGATCTGGGCCAGATCACAGTTCTGGGTTAAGCTGCTGGTTGCTTAAACAACTGGTTGCTGGACAGCCTATGGACAGCCTAGCCTAGTCTTTGGGTTGGGTCCTCACCTTTCATCTAGCTGCACTCAAGAACCCAAGATTTTGACCCTGCAACTGGGCTGAGATCAGGGAAGACACAGTGGTGGATACCCAAGGTGACTGTTTTTGTTTCTCAGTTAATGAGATCTCCCTGGCAGCTCATGTTATGCTAACTCACAGGCTACACAGCTACCACAGGTTATCTCTGCTTATCAATAAGCCCTACCTTGTGTGGTTTTCTCATGTCTGTAGATACTACCCTACATAACTCCATGGTTATTCTTGTCCAGTTTTCCCCTCTCTAGTCTCCCTGCTAAGGATTCCACCCCGGGCTTCCCCAAACCATATTTTTTATGGTACAGTCTGATTACACTATCTCCTCCTAATATCAACCCCCATTAGTTCTCACTACACAGAGCATGGCCTCCAATCTTTGCTGCAGTTTAGAAGCTGGATAGGCTTCCATGTGTGTGAACCTCCTCCCATCCTCTCTGTCACCACTCTCCTTCCTTTCTACTCTCTAGTCACCCAACTCCTATCAGTCTCTCACCCTTGCTCTGTCCTCCATTGATCTTGGTAATCTCACTCTATTTGCCTGAACCCAACTCTCCTCTTTCTCTGTCAAAACTTTAGCCCTTTCAACTCCCCAGATGGGCATGCTGAGGCTAGAAACTCACACGCCACCTTTACAGTCTGTCCTGGGCCCTGTGCTGGCATATGGCAGGTGTTCTCTGAGAATTTTTTTGTGTGTGTGTGTGGGGGGGGGAGGAGGTTGTATCCCAGCATGCTAAGCAGTGATCATTTCTCTCTGAGAATCTGAAGTGAAAGGGACACTAAGGAGCAATGTGGATGAGATAAGAGTGGAAAGAGGGCAGTATCTGAAAACCTCATGGAGTATAAATGGGCCCCCGAGGAAGACAAAGAATCTCTGGACTTTGATTACAGAGAGAAATATGCAGCCCCAGAGGGCTCCCTGAGATCAAAGGGCTCTGCTGAGATCTATCTCAAGGCTATCCAGCCATTAACAGCAGCAGGGTTTGGGCCGTGGATTACTTTCTTTAGCGGGCAGAAGTCCTTTGTAAAGCTTTTGGAATGGCTGTGGTGCTTCTGATGGTATGTGAGTGTGGACACCTGTTTCCTGGGACAGATTGCATTGCAGGGTGCAGCCTACACTCTCCATGGTTCCATTATCTGGGCTTGGCCTCATTTCCTCCTGCAGGTTCACAGAGACACGATGAATCGTTATAAATGTAACCAGTGTGGCTTATGTGCTTTTCTCTGTGTCCTCCCCATTCAACTCCAGGGAGAGAAGCAACTGGACCAGTGTGTTGTACCCTCCCTGACACCAAGGTTCCCAAAGAGGGCCCTATGGGCAAGCATGGTTGGCATATCTACCGTACTAGTGTGGGACAGATCGCATGCTTTCACTATTGCCAGAAATATGAGGGTGAGCCCATTTCCCTGTGTTCTAAAGTCATGGTCTAGACCTTGAAGATAGAAAAATATGCTGAAAGTCTAAATAGGAACAACTTCTTCCTGGTGAGTGTGGTGTGAGGGTGAGGAAGGCACTGGTGTGGAGACACCAAACTAGCTACACCCGGGAATGGATCCTTTCCTGCCCCCAGCAGGTGGTAACGATAGAGTGGTGTCTTACCTCCATTCAGAGAGAGAATGGAGGAGTTGAAAGCAAGGAATTGCTCCTTTAGAAGCCCACTACTATGTGTTGGCTTGAATTAGAAAAGCTTACATAAGTCAGGCTGATAACAAAAACCTGTGATACTAGCGACTCAGGAGGAGCCTAAGGCAGAAAGATCAAAAGTTTAAGATGAGCCTGAGCTAGTGTGAGTTCAAGGCCAGCCTGGGCAACTTGGTGGGATTGTATTTCAAGATGAAAAGTAAAAAGGGGCCTGAGGGTGTAGTTCAGTGGTGGAGTGTTTGTAGAGTGTGCACAAAATCTTGAGTTTATTTTCTAGAACCACAAAAAAAGAAAAGGAGAGGAAGGAGGAAGAGAAGGAGGAAGAAGAAGAAAAGGAAGGGGAGCAGAAAGAGGAAGAGGAGGAGGAGGAGGAGAAAGACAAGGAGGAGGGAGAGGAGGAAGAACTTCTAGATGACAGTCAACAGCTACCTCCTCTCTAATGTGTTTTCCGGTGCCCTGTAGCCCTGATGACAAGCAGCCTTCAGAGACTGTGTATGACCTCTCGAAAAGCTTCTGCTGTAGTTACTCATTTTCTCAGTAGCTCAGTCTGAGGAGTGGTGGGGGTCTTACTTCTAGTTTGATGCTGATCTAAGGGAGCATGATGGCACACACCGTTGAGATTCCCTCTTTCCCGATTTTCACACCAAGCTGAGTGACCGATCTGGGCTGGATCTACTTCTTTAATCTGTGGAAATAAGACATTGGATTTGTTGAAAACCCTTCTTTGCTCTGAACATCTCATCTACCACACATCTTATAAGACAGACAGATGCCGTGGGAGAGGGGAGGACGCACATGATTTTCACTGATGGGCCATCAAGTAAGAAGAGTAATGAGTGTTTGGGTGCAGGGTAGGTACCAAGCCTGACTTCCAGACTTGAGATGCCTAATTAAACTGTGACCTCCTCAAGGTCGCAGCCTTCTTCCTGTGTGTCTCCCCTCAGTGCCTGGTACACCATGATGCCATGCGCATCAGCGGCTCCCTGACAGCTGTTGACTTAACTCTTAACTGGGCTGATCATTTTTCTCTGAGGTAGAGTCCCCACGGATGGGCAGGCAACGTTGCTCCAGACATGTATGTTAGCTCTTCTCTCGACATCTCCATTTAGACCAGTACGTCTAGTGAAGTCTAGATTTATGACGAGCCTCTCCCTTTGGGCTGCCTGGCTTTCCTGTCCACAGTCAGGCTGCCTTGAAATGTTGTTTTTTCTTCTTCTTCTTCTTCTTTTTTCATTGTTTCCTTGCATCCTATTTCTAATTTCTTTTTTTTCCAAGATTCTGATGCTGTTATTTCTACCCCAAGTGCTTGGCTGCACAATCCTGCTCTAGGCTCTGTAACCCATGGCAACAGGAGAAGGGAAGCAGGTGACTGTGCATCACACCACACCACACACACACACACACACACACACACACACACACACACACACACACACACCTGCACTTTGGGCCACAGCATAGCAGCTCTTGAGAAGGCGCAGTGGCCTCTCCTGCCTACTCTAGCCCCTCATATTTTTCTAGGCAGAAACACAAAATCTGACCTTCACAGCTAGAAATATTTTCATTCCAGTCCATATCCTGAAAGCTGAGGACCTCGGCTTATGAAATAGTGAGGACCGACAGAGTGACACCTGTTAGTGATAACTGAGCTAATATCTTTTATGCAAGAAGATTTCTTTCCATATGATTTTACAAACGGACACCATCATTTAATCATTCAAAATGTAAATTCTCACTCTCTGTTCTGTCTGCAGTATTTAGCAGTTATGGGAAGCTTCTATGTTTGTGGGTTTGTTGCCAGATTTTCAAATTGATTTGACAAACTGATTGACTTATGCTTAAACTGGTTAAAATTATCTCTGGGTTTTTGTGTTTTTGTTTATTGTTGTTGTTGTTGATGATGATGATGATGGTGGTGATGGAGTTAAATTGTTTATTCATGGAGTAAAATATAGAGTGGGCCTGTTCTTACCACAGTTGGTCAAGACTGGTGGCTACGGCTTAATAAAGATGTTATTTAAAGCTAGGTATCACAGAAGGTGATACATACAAACTTGATTTTGACTTAAAACTTCAAAGTATAGATTAAATTCCCACACTTTTGATGTAGGGCCAAGATCTGACCCTTGGAATCCAAGGCACTTTCCTCAGGGAACTGTACATACAATTTATCATGTACAACTTGTAGCTTCTTAGACACGTGGGCATTAGAAGACACTTGCAGGGTAACCTGAGCCAGGATCTACCAGTGTTTGCATTTCTCTCTTTTCCACTGGCATGGCACGTATCTCATTGGAAGACGAAGGGACTCAACTTACTCCTAGTAGCTCAAACTGCTTTTCATGGAAACGACTTTATTAATCAATTAAACGATGAATTATAAACACAAACAAAACTGAAGTGGACCCCAGCTTATTCTTGTTTGTTTGAGACAGGGTCTCTCTATATAGCCCAGGCTAGCTACATCTGGGAGCCCATCCATCCCCCTGCCTCAGTCTCCCCCGTGCTGAGATAACAGGAGAGTACTATGACTCAAGTTACAAGTTTATTCTTGACAAGTTGGGTAACCAACTGGTTGGAGCATGTGTATATGGACGTTAAGTGTCTGGAACCACAGCATCAGTCAGAACTTTCAGCCATTCCAGCATGTGCCAGTTGACTGCTCACTTGATTGATACTAAGGCTACTGGAATGTAGCCACCAATGCCGGGATGCTGATCTCTGCAGGGACAGGCATCCTCTTTCACAGATCTTCCCACACACATGCTCCTGAGCTTCCTGACAAGCTCAATTCATCTTTACCTGGTAGGCACCTCCTATTTGTTCCATCTTTGCATATCTGAGAGCAAGGGTTTTTTTTTTTTGTTGTTGTTGTTGTTTGGTTTTTTGGGGTTGTTTTGTTTTGTTTTTCTTTGTTGAGATGGACGAGAATGTCTGACTTGGCTGGCAGGAGAATTCCTTCACAGAAGGACACCTATAGTCAGTCAGGTTTGCAGCCAAGAGGCTCCAAGAAGCTCCAGAATTCTTCACAACACCCATGGGTGACTGCTAGGTAGGTACAGGCTTTGGAGCCAGGCTGAGTTCACGTCTCCTCTGTGTCACGTGCTGCCTGTGTGACTTTGGCCAAATTGGTTATTATCTGAGTCCCAGTTTCCTCAGAAATAGAGTGAGAATGATATAGCTACCAATAAAAACTGTGAGCATAAGATGAAATGGTGCATGAAATGTGCCTGACATGCTGAGGTGCTCAGTGGTGTCTCCAGATCACTTCCTTTTTTGATGGTCTATTTTGTTTAATGGCACCCAGTTCCTGACATTTTAAACTCAGTTGCCACTGACCTTTCTTTCCTTTGGCTCGATGCCCTTCACCAAATCCATCCAGCCATTTGGGAAACTGCATTCTCCCATCCCCCAGCATCCCTCACTGCATCCTCCTGTCCCCCAGCATCCCTTACTGCATCCTCCTGTCCTCCAGCATCCCTCACTGCATTCTCCCATCCCCCAGCATCCCTCACTGCATCCTCCTGTCCCCCAGCATCCCTCACTGCATTCTCCTGTCCCTCAGCATCCCTTACTGGATTCTCCCATCCCCCAGCATCCCTCACTGCATTCTCCTGTCCCCCAGCACCCTGAACTTCAGCATCTGCAGTACTCCCAAAGAGAGCACCACTCTTCACTCTTCTGATAGCCCCTGAACTAATTTGCTTGCACTGACTACCAATGACCTGAGTGTCCCCTTCAAGTCTCCCCTCTTCACTCTTGTCTACCTCCCAGCATAAGTTTAAGCTGACCATTCACTCTTGAAACTGCTATGCATCTTTTCTGTTTTAAATTCCCTCCGTGGCCCTATCTCTCAATGCCTGTACTAATCTTCTGCTGTAGTGGTTCGTATGGGATGACTGCCCCCCTCGTGAACTTCCCTCTTAACCTCGCCCTGATAAACTTTAGAAAATGTGTGCTGGTTAAATTACTCTTGATAGATAAAATCCTAGTCTCGTGGATGAATTCCAGATGAGGAAACAAAGAGGAAAGGAGACCCTATGACTTACAGTGTGCCCATAGAAAAACTGCTTTGCCAGCTCTCAAGGAGGACACTGTGATCCCTGAAGCCTTGGATTCCTCCCAGGAGGGTGCACACCTAGGCAAGGCCAGAAGAACTGGTTTTCTTCAATCTTATATGTTGTTACAAGTTCATACTTTTTTTTAGAGACAGTTTTATTACACTGGGATAACAAAGGAAACCGGTATCTTCTTCCTAGGGTCTTTCAGCCACTTTATTTTCCAACTACTAAGTCTAGGATGAAGTATACCAGCTCTGTGTGTGTGTGTGTGTGTGTGTGTGTGTGTGTGTGTGTGTGTGTGCATGTGTGTGTGTGTGTGTGTGTAGTCTGTGAGTTAATGTGTGAATATGTGTGAATGTGTGTGTGTTAGTGTAAGTATTAATGTGAGTGAGTGTTAGTGTGTGGAATTTGTGAGTCTGTGTTTGTGACTGTGTGAATATATGTGTGTGTGAGTATGAGTGTGAGTGTGTGGGTTAGTGTATATACATGTGAGTGTGCAAGTATCACTAGTGTGTATGAGTGTGTATCTGTATATAAGAGTGTGTTTGTGTGAGTATTTTGAGTGTGTTGAGTGAGTTTGTGTAAGTTAATATATGTAAATATATGTGAGTGTGAATGTGTGTCTGTGAGTGTGTGTCTCTGTGTCTGAGTATGTAATTTGTGTGTGTATATAATCTGTGTGTTACCTCAGTAACAGAATATTCATTAAATTTTTCTGCATCTAAGTCTTTCTCCTTTTTTCTACTTCAACAAACCTAAAACTTCATACACTATAATTCTCTGTGTAACCACAAAACCCACAGAGCAACGACTGGTGGCAAAGGAACCCAGTTGACAATATCAATAGGCCAAGCCTAAATCTCCGATCCTTTTTAATTAAGCTGGACAAACTGGCTAATGGATGGATGGGGTATTGGGCTCTGACGACTCCAGAAAGCCACCATTAGTGAACAAACATCTGCTGGCTCCCCTCTGCAGCCCCTGCCAGCTGCAACCTCGGCACAGTAAATTACTCTACTAATTCTATTGGCTCACTGCTGCATTTCTCTAATGCCGAGTATGGATTTGTGCTGCACCAGTTCCTGAGGTGCGAACTAGTTAAGTCTTATATTTTTAACACCGCAACTACTTGTGTCATGGAGTGCTGTGGCTACAGTTGAGAAATACCTCGTAACAAGGATTGGAAAAAACAAAAACAAAAACAAAAACTAAAATCACAAATGATAGATGGATGAGCTCACTGAGTGAATTTCCTCTAGAGGTTAACCATAGGAACCATGTAAGAAAAGGACCACCTCTGTAGGCATGGATAGAATGCAGGGTGATTTTTTGACCTGTTTCAAAGGAGATAGGATGGAATTAACAGACACAATGAGGCAATAGTCTATATTAAGTGGCTATTTTTTGTGGATAGTCTACAAAAAAAAAAAAAAATAAACCCAATAAAGACTCTACCTGATATATCTGGCTTTTCTAGGGCACAAAAGTGTTCTGGTTATGAGCTCTGATGCCAAGACTTTCTGTGTCTGTGGTGAGGTTGAGCTAGAGAACTCCCTCAGACATGAGAATGGAAGACAGAGTTCATAGATCACGATCATGGCCCTGCTGGTGTCTCATGTCCTTCATCCTGAGAGCTTGAATTCAGTGAAATGCACTGTATCAGAGGCTCATTTGAGAATAGCAAAGCAGATATCTGAGAGCAGGACTCAGTCAGGACTCAGTCAGGTACTCACTGGTACCCTCCAAGGGTTACCAAGAACCCACTTCTCTGACTGAATGAGGAATGAGCTCATAGGCCCCGATGGATATTAACACACTCATGTCAGGCTGAAAGCAACAATACTATCAGGCATTCAGGGGTTATCAGCTTCTTTATAAAGTATAAATGTTTGGCATAAACTCCTCATCCACCTTATCTCCCAGTTTATCCACTACTGGATCTCATATAATTATTCTCTAGGTCTTCTGGGTATTTCAGATTCTTCTGTTCCTGGTAAAACAGGGTGAAGGGTTTGTAGAGACAAGATTTAGGAGGTCTTTCAAAGAAGAACCAAATGTTAATTCAAAATGGCTGTTCTGGCAGGATGTCCTTCTGCACATGGACAGCCACCTAGTGCTAAATGTGACTTTCCTAGAAGGGTGACCAGAAGCCCAGAATGCTTAAGATCAATGGTGACTT
>JANHMN010000002.1:144628864-144651245 GCA_030674055.1 Rhabdomys pumilio
TGTGTGTGTGTGTGTGTGTGTGTGTGTGTGTGTGTGTGTGTGTGTGTGTAGGTAGAGCTGAATTTGTAAATGCCTCCAGTCCTTTAGGACGCATGGGCAATTGGCAGTTCAAAAGTTCATATGATGCCATATGTCCTAATAATTTTTATCTACATCTAAAACAATACGGGACTGTCAAATAAAATCCTGCATGCAAACAAATGATGGAATGCAGGGGAACCCTCTGCCCTAGCCCTGTCGTCTTTGTCCGACAAGCTAATGCAATAAGGCCAATAATAAAAGGTTGTGTACCAGGCCTAAAGCCTGTGACAGATAAAAAAGAAATGTTGGAAACCAATGAAGCTTTTGCACAATTAGATTTTTTGAGGCTGTGCTGTAAGGATTGCCCAGAGCCTGTTCAGTCCTGATTGATGGCAAAATCATAACTACATCATATTAGCTGTAGAGTTCACTGACAGGTTACTACAGATTAATATTGCCACTGCTGTTCACTTACCATCAAACCAAGGGAAATATGAATTGAGCCTTCCTTCTAACAAACCGTGCATATTAAAAGCTAAGGTGTTCTATGGAACAATCTTCCCCTGTCACTGAGGGAAGACACAAACAATGTCTATTTGAGCAATATGCAGATACTTTGTAGAATACTGATTAGTTGCCCACCAGGAGAGCTTCGGCATATCAGACTGGCTAACGGCCCTTCTTTCCAGCTTGTTCCTTTCCTGTTGGCTACAGGGTTGAAAATGACACCCTAAAACACGGAGCAGCAATCTTGGTGATTTAAATGCTGGCTGCCAGGCAAATTGCAGTGACATCAATTTGGCCCGGTGTGTTTTGCATCGTGTGAATTGGAAACAGGGGACACTATGGAGTCAGGTTTTGTTTGCTCTGGACACTGGAGAGTTTGTAGGAGCTGTTTGCAGAGTCTTCTATCTATGACAAAGTTGAGGGTCGTGAGTGCGTACTTCTTTACTTTAGGAATGTTCAGAGTGCATGAAATAAACATGGTGCTCTCTAAATCCCAGTGTGCTGATGATGGCATCCTCAGATGAAAACATTTCATCTTTTTGTCACCTCAAACCTTGGTTAAAAAGTCAACTGGAAACAGGTCAAGGACTTATCCTACAGAGTATGAAATGGAAGGTTGTATGGACGCAGAAGTTCACGTGTCTCCACCAGTCAAAGATAGTTTACATAGCTAGGTTGGGTATTGAGTTACACTTCTGATTGAGCATTACCATACTTACAAAGCCTTTGATTAACATTTTAAAAGAATTGTATAAAAGCAAAATGGAAAAGGGGGCACGGGATAGGGGTTTTCTAGGGAGGGGAAATGGGGAAAGGGGATGGCATCTGAAGTGTAAGTAAAATATCCAATAAAAAAAGAAAGAAAAGAAAAGAAATGGAAGGTTGTTCCTGATTAGAGGCTGCTGGGGATGAAGCAGCTGAACGAGAGGGGTCTCTCCTCCTCTTGTCTGGTGTTATAATGAGAACCTCAACTCGGATATGAGCAGAAGACCAGAAGGCACTGGCACTTTGATCCAGGTGCTTGTCTTCTTGTGAGTGGGAATGTAGATGCCCAAGTGAGGGGGTTGGCTAGGTGATCTCCAAGGTTCAGTGTAGTCTGTTTGGTATTCTTCTTATTGTTTGGGTGTTTTCTATGTTTGTTTATAGACTCTACTATCTTATATCCAACCCCAATTCTGTGTCAGTGGCTCCTGGATAGGGGCATCAGCATCCCTGAAGACCTTATGAAGGATGATTCTGGTCTCTGCTTCATATGTCACAGATACACACTCAAGTTTATGAACCAGCAACATAAAGGAAAATAGTGGCTCAATCCAGGTCACCTTATCATTGTTTTAGAGACAGTATGCAACAATCTAGAATCAACTGGAGCCTGTCCTTTTATCATTTTAAAGGAGAATTGATCATCTACTGTTTAAATTTATCTATTTGCTTAAAGAAAAAATAATGGGCCCAGTAACTATAAACTCTAAGTGTTCTACCACCCTTGACTTACAGATGACAGACTGCAAGAAGGTATTTGAAATGCTTAAAACTTACTCTTAACAAAGAAAGAATCTATCTGACCCTGGATCTAGATTGATATTAGAATGTACAAAAAAAACTCCTGCAAGGGGATCAGAAAATGACAGGTGATGAGTTGACATCTGCCCAGAGCTCAAAGCCACAAGTGTGAGAACAATATAGACTTTGGAATCATCAGAATGACAATGGTTTAAAAGCCTGGGTTAAGTCATCATTACAGGAAGAGAAAACGATGATAACTCAGAAATAATCTGACAGTCTTAACCAAATGGAGGATGAACATGCTGTAAGATGAAGGTAACAAAGAGACCCTCCTACTCCAGGGTACCAGGGAAATCAAGACTCTAAAATATTATTAATGATGTCTCTTCCCATTTCCCAAAATCCTTTGGGAAAATGAATTTTATTGTCTGCATACTTCTACAGTTCCATTTCTTTTTTTTTTTTTTTAACAGTTCCATTTCTGAACACATGTTCCAGAGAAAAATTTAAAGGAACTAGAAGCAAAAATAACTTTCTTAGCATTATTTTGTAGTAATGGGTAATTGAAATCAGTCATCTATGCCTTCTATTAGAAGAATAAATAAATACCGAATGGTTATTTTCTATGGAATACCATACAACAGGTGGAGGAAATATTATATATTTTCACACATGAACTAATTCTAAAAGAAATATTATGATAAAAATCAAGAGAGAATGAAATTTAAAGCTAAATTCTATTCCTTCAAATTTCAAAATTATTCTATTTTGTATAGAACTATAGACATTGTACAAATATATCAAATATTTGTTCATACATCATATATACACACATATCTCATATGATACATATATATGATGAGGAAATACGTATGTAAAGATGAGAGGAATCTGGGTGAGGGCCTGACTTGAGGAAGAAAAGCAACAAAGCAGGACAAAGGTCGTCATGTGTGGAATTGTGTGCTGGTAGGCTGCAAAAACAAGAGGGTGTGGGATTATTATAGGCGTCTGCCCTAGACCAGATCAAACCGGAAGGATAAAAGTGGGAGTGTTATTTTAATTTTGTCTCTTGAAAAATAATGTAAAGATATCTAAAACCCAAATATGATCATTAGAACTTGCTGAACAAGTTCACCAAGAAGAGAGAAGAAACTTTGTCTCCTGGCAGATAGTGGGGCCTCTTGCATCAGTGATATCGACATTGCTAGCAGTTCCTGCTGTTGGGGATCAAACACTGAGCCTCCAGCGCTAGGAAAATACTGCATGTACTCTCACCTCCAGCTTATCCTCCGAGAGTCATTCAGCTTTCACAGCACGGAATAGAGAAAACAGTATTTGTTAAGTAAATATCTACAACTTTCCCTCCAGCCCCAATGGCTCCTTATTTCCTGTAAGATTAAGTCCAGGCTCCAGACTTGGCACTAAAGACCTTCTGCCCTTTGACATCAGACACCTTCTCCATTTAGGTTTTTTTCTTTGTTTTTTAATGTTAATTCTTTGCTGTGTCCGTAATCAGTCTTCTGTCTGTCATTTCTCATACCATGCATCCTGCCTGGCATGGATGTCCATTCCTCTTCCTGTCTAAGTCTTACTTACCTCAAGGAATAGTTTGAGGCCAATCTTGAGAACCTTCCTTTGTGGCTTGGACTCTAGTGACCTTGACCTGACTTTATCTTACATCAGCGGTTAAATCGCTGCCTGGATTTATCATTTGTCTTTTCACACACGTGCTTTCTCTGCAAGGACGAGGTTTTATAGTCTTAGCTTTTTCATAAATAGGCCCAAGCTTTCAGAAAAGATTATTAACTAAGTGTTTTACTTCCTGCTTGGATGTCTGAAGAAGAGTACAAGAATCCATGGGATATAGTTCCCGACTTTAAAAGAACCTTTGGTTTAATGGGAAGATATGCCGTTGCTAAGAAAGACTAAAGATGTGGAGGATGCCAGGAAGAATGAGTCTAAGCAACCTGGCCATCTCAGAATGGACCTTGGCTTTTTGGCCTGGAATTACATTAGGGCTCTGGAGAGTGAGATGCATATAAAGTTTTAGCTGCTGGTGGTGATTATAAGGCCATAAAATAATTTCCTGGCACACACACACACACACACACACACACACACACACACATATATATATATATATATATATATATATATATATATATATATATTCAGTCCTAGCCTGACAAAGGGAAGTGTTAAGTGACAACTGAAAGTGGAATGATGTCATTTCCTGATTTCCATACAGGCAAAGGTGTTGAGTATGTGTTGCTGTAGAAGATGTAGTACAGCCCCAAGGATGGGCTGAATGAGTGAGATGCTTAGTTATCTCTTAAGGTGCTTGGGCTATGTGTCCCCATGAATGAGTTAGTGACAGTCTCACTGTTGAGGATCCAGGCCTTCCTCCATTTACACTCTGTCATCTTTGGCACATTTGCTTCCCACTGTTAAACTTACCACATCTTGGACACAGTTGGCCACCATGCTTCTAGTCTTCACAAATTCAAAGCTAGGTAGTTAGGAAATCTATTTAAAATTGATCTGGAGTTTTCAGAGAAGGACTGTATCCCAGAAGGTCCCAGCAGACTTTCCCTTACATGTTACTGACGTAACAGAGTGATGTGTTTATGCTCAGATAGGGTCTCGAGCTGCTCTGATCACTATAGCAGAAGACAGTATGGAAATAAAGACTCCACCCTTAGGGTGAGCAACCAACTGCTTTCACTGGGAAAAATGTTTTGAGTGTGTCTAGTTTTCTTTATTACTTCATTGCAATGAGTCAGTGATTCTTATGACCGTTACAAACCTCCTTTGCTTGCTTTCTGGTGGGGAATTTAGCCGGTTCCTTCATTTATCCAGTCAGCACGTACTTACCAAGCATCCAGCAGATCTTCTTTTATATTTGTGTAGCATGGGCTCCCACAGCAACCAGATGAAACTTATAGATGCTTTCCAGAAAAAAAAAATATAGTTAAGTCAATAAAATGCACAAAATTACAAACAAATTACAAGCCAATGACGTCGAAGTAGAGTTCACCTCAGACTTAGTGACTAGAACACTGGTGCTCCAGCCTGGGTGAACAGGCTCAAAGTCTAGTGGAATAAAAGGAAATTTAAGGAAGTGGCATGGAAGGTGTGGGGGTGGGGTCTCTGCTAGCCACAGGAGGGGACAGTTCATTTTAGGGTGAGCTCTAAATAGGATAGCTCTGGAGGTGAGAGAATGCTTCCTGCTATCCTAGAAAAGAGACACAGGAGACAGCCAGGAGGGAGGGAATGGAAGGTATATTTAGTAAGAAAAAAATAAGTAAAAAGAGAGATGCGGAGTTTGGAGACTAGTAGTTAAGGAACATTCCAGAACACAGAGTTTGACGAGGAAGATGTTTGTGAGGGACTGAGCTTACAACAAAGCATTCCCCCACACCCAACACTGTGGTTTAGGTGGGTTTTTTTTCTATACAAACAGCTTTGACCTGTAAAGATGTGTAGCATGGCTGCAGTGACTTCTTGCATTTCGCTTCAGATTGACTCTGCAACAGTCAGCATGATGCTGCAGGGAGTAATGGTGGGGTATGGGTAGTTGAGCCTTTGGTGTTTCTAGCCCCAAGACAGTCCCTTTTCTGTGATCTTGCAGTCACATGTAAGAGCATATGAGTCTGTAAATCAGCCTCTCCTAGAGCTCGAATGCCCCTCTGCCTGCATAGTCTTGGCTTAGAGGGGGTGGTTACATACCTTCAGCTCTAGCTAGACGAGTCAAGTTTTAGCTGCACCCATGAAAGCAAGAGCTATAGGAGAGGACAGTGATTGAAAGCAAGAGCTGTAGGTGAGGATAGTGGTTGAGGATTGAGAGCTTATCCAAGTAGCAGACTGAAGGTAGCCTCTTGTCTCCAGACCCACCACACAGACTCAAGGTTTTCATCTGACTTCATCATACTCCATTGAGCCACCCAGTGGTTTCTGCTTCTGGCCCTGGCTTCTTATACAGGTTTAAGGGCCCCATTTTAGCTTTCCAGGGTTTTCTTGATTTCTTCTATCAAAAATGCCAAGGAACAATCTCTAGTGCTCACAAAAATGCACCATCTCTATAGATACATATCTGTCTGTCAGTGTTCATAAAATGAGGTAAGCATGATTGTCACATTGGGAGCCGAGGACCTGGGTGCCCAAGAAAAAGAAACTTCTGGCTAAATTGAGGATGGTCAGAGTATAGCCAGATCTCCTACTGAGGCCCATACAGAGCTGCATTGCTCAGGGTGAATTTGATAACATTTACCATGGTCCTAATGTGGATGCTAACTGTTGTAACTTCCCTGGATTCAGTGTCTTTATCTTTAAGATGGGTGCCATGCAGTATATTCAGCCGAAGTCCTGGCTAAGCATAAAATCTATGATTTTGAGTGTGACCAAGATCTTTCCCTGTACCAGTCTAATTTTCTCACTAAAAATATAAAATGTAACCCCTTGTTTCTAACAGAGATTGACAGATAGCTGAAATTTTAAAATTGATCTGTTTTTTGTCATGTGAACACTTTTTTTTATGGCTACACTATGATTCATGAGCCAATTTGCTGCACAAATCTCAGCTGATGTGAGTGAATTATTCACATTTCAGAGTGAGAGCATAGCAGCTTTTCATTTCCCAAGTCAGTTAAAACATCTTAGATTTAATGTTCTGCATTAAAAATAAGAAATTAGTGAATACAAATACTTTATCTATTTTGGAGCGTGATTGAGAACTTTGCACAGTGAACAAAGTGTTTGTGAGAAGTTAACTGGTTTGGGTAAAATTTGTAAAACCTGCCAATCTCTGTTCCTGGAGCTAAGTCATGTCTTTCTGAACTATAAAAAAATCCTGAAGTCTGTAGCCTCCTGGTTTGGTTTAATGGGAGGCTCAGGCCATCAGTTAACTTCACTGTGTTTGACTCATCCTTCCTAAAATGAGAGATAACCCATCTGACAGCCAGATAAAAAAGAATAAAGTTTGCAAAGCACTTACAATATCTACAGGAAGATTTGAAGAGACAGAGATAATAACCCACTTGGAACATTCTTTGGTGACATGGAGGATTGGCCTGGTGACATAATTTATAGGCCCCTTTCTTTGTTCATAGTGTGTGTTCACAGGAGCTGATTGTGGTTCCCTGTAACCTGTACTGATTTTTGGTATTGTCAAGCCATGACCTAGATTTTGAACAGAAAATCAAAGAAGGCCAGATTCTCCTGATCAACACCATAGGAAAGACATGCTTAAAAGGAAGAAAAGACGTAGAAGATCCCTTAAAACAAAACCACACATTGCCGATTTGGTTCAAGAATCTTTGCAGATGGGTTTTGGAAAAGAACAAAGAGGGTTTCTAAGATGTCATCAGGGCAATGTATAGACTTTAATTACACAAGAAGGAATCTTATAGAGAAACCCAGGCATATGAGTAAGGGTTTAAAAAGTATGAAACTCATTGAGTAAAAACTGCAAAATGGCTGTAAATTTTAAATGAGATTCTGACAGGGGAATTTGCCTTTGCTGGAAGCAAGAAATCCAACTGTCTTACAGTAGAATCTTTTCCTTTAAATAGCACAGTAGACCACGTGTGTCTTAGAAGTCTCTCTTAAAGAGCTACATCTCGTACTTGTCTGCAGAGTCAATAAAACATTCTCTGGGGTTATAATTCACGTTGTGCAGAACTTATTTCTTTTATTATTGTTTATTCAAAAATATGACCTAACATTAAATTTTCATGGATGTTTTTGGGTGCACTTAAGTTTAATTGGAGTGGAAGAGGACTTCCATTTTGAGAGTTTGGTTTTTGTTTGTTTGGTTTTTTTTTAAAGTGCATTGGTCTTTAAACTGAAAGGTTTGATGGAATATTAAATTTGATGAATCATAGCAAGTATCTGTGTTTGTTAGCTTTTATAGAGCACATTAAAGCGTTCATTAATAAAGTCACAGTACATTGCCTTGAGCAGGCCCTCAAAGGTTAACGACTTGATGCAGGCTGGTATTCTCCAGCTTTACAGTTTGACGGTGGCTTGTGGCAAACTTGGCCCTTTTTAAAAATGGAATGCAAAAGAAATGTTTTGCTTCCTGTCTCAAAGTCCAGAAATTTCTTTGTTCCTTCCTGCTTCTACTTTGTCTTTGCCAGATAGGGAAATCTCTAACACCGAGGTGCATGTGTGATAATGTTAGCTTGTTAGCCACAGGAGGACCCTGGAGAGCCAGTGAGGTTACTAAGCTGGGCAACTTCAGTTACTAGGAATCACCCATCTGAGGAACAAAAAATGGTGACTTAAGAGGTAACATTTGATTTTTCTTTCCTTAGAGGGTTTGTTCTGGAAGACAAAAATGAAGAAACATTTATGACACTTAAGTGGGAATTACATTCTAACATCATCTATCTAGAGACTGCCTGGTAGGTGTTGGTAGACTAATTGGATAGTCCTTGGGTTTATGACTCAAAGTGGTATACACTAAGAGCACATATTACATTCAATTGTTTACCTCAGAGAAACTATTTCCCTTTTCAATTTATTGTGTGTGGTACGTGCATATGTACACATGTGCTCGTAGGGGTAAGAACACAGGCAGGCAAATACGGAGGCCAGAGATTGATGGTGGAATGTCTTCTTCAATCACTTATCTCTGTTACTCTCTTGAGACAAGGTCTCTCACTCAAACTTGTCACTTCAGCTTGAACGTCTGGCTAGAGAGCTCCTCCTGGGTCCAGTCTACCTATACTCCAGCACTGGGGCTCTAGGTATGCACCCCATGGCTACCTTTTTGTATGGATGCTGAGAATCTGAATTCAGGACTTCATGTTTGCTCAGCAAGGCCTTTGCTGAAAGAGCCATCTCCCCGGTCCTACCATGGAGAATCTCTATGCCAAAGTCTTATTGTATTTGTCAAAAACAACATGAAAGTAACCCAGACTAGGGCTATGAAGATGCTTATACAACGGTTGTTAGATTGATCAGTTCCTGAACAGCAACTACAGGCTCAGTTACTGAGCTGAGCTGCTGCAGTTGAACCATTTCCTGAGCAAGTGGAGCTGCACCGCTGGAATGGGGGACAGTTCCCACATTATCTCATTGTAGAGAGAAAAACTAAAAGTTCATGTAAAGCCAATATATAACATATAACCAAGGGTTATATATCTGCAACTGTTTCTAGGCCGAAACAACTTTGTACCTGTTCATTATTACCAGTATCTTGTTATATTGTTCTTTCAGAATCAATAAAAGCCAATCTCCCTCTGTGGCCTCACTACTAAATTCTGTAGGAAGGATGTGTGGTACTGGAAGTCCGAGTGACAGAACATGGAGAGATTAGAAATAACGACGGCAATGAAGATAAACCTGCTTTATTTACTAACCTGTTTCTTGGGGAAAGGACTGTCACTGTAAAATATGTGGGGGAAAATGGTGCTTTTATTTTGGATTTTTTTTATCTAAAGTATATGTATATGCATATGTTATATGTATATGCACACATGTGTGCATGTATGTGTTATGTGTATATATTTTCTTTCAGAAGGAAAAAAAATAACAGACCCATGTAGCAAAGATACTTTTGCTGAAGGACTGTTTTCCTTTTTCTTATTCTGTCTTTTTGTCTTCTCAACACTTCTGAAGCTACCCACTGTGGTCATGTGAGGTTTAACTAATCCTACTTGTTAGTAGTTTTATTAGTTAATGAAAGGATAGTGTATTAAAACTAGCTGCACCCTGACTGATCTCTGAGTTTTCCAAATGAAGCATGGATATCTGAAGACTCAAGGCTTATATCCATGTCCTCAAAGAGAAAACATTCAGCACTGGTCTTTCCCGGTCTGGATTTCCTTATTTAGGATGACTGTGTTGGGGATTGGGGTTGAAGGAAGGGGAGACAGAATGCAATGGTGTGGAGGCTTAAAGGACAATGGTGGAGCAGCAAGGGTTAAATTGGGGTTGGGGACTGGGGGACAAGGTAGAGGAAAGAATCTGGAGAGAGATAAATAGCACTAAATATCTTTTGAGAAAGTCATCTGCAAATCTACCTACTTCTGTAGCATATATATATATATGCTATATATATATGCATACAAAACGTTAAAATGGAGTTACTCTATATCAGGATAACAATGCCCTACTCTACATCGCAGAAATAAAAACCCAGTGCCAAGAATGAATTAGCTCTGTTGGAGTTGCTGGCCAATGAGATCCCATAGACCCTCCAGCATTACAGGCTATTGCCAGTGCTATTGGTTACCTTCTAAAGAGTTTCCAGTAAGGCCGTATTGCTGAAGACCACACAAGCATGATTCATAGAACATGGAAATATCAAACTGGTACTGACCTGCAAGCTTCATATCTCCTGGCTAGATTTCCTGTTGCTGAAAGGTGCTATGCATGCTACCTATGAGGAAAAGTAATTATCATTGACCCAGCTGTGAATCCAACAAGCTATAATAAAAATTAACCTGGCAAGACGTGACCACTGATAAAATAGTGGTACAAAGTGGGAGTAACCAACCCTGTTCTGATTGGATTTAAGTCCAGCTCTATAAGATGAAACCCATACTAGCATCATTGTTGGGCCAAGAATACATGGTTACACAGACTACAGGCCCAGCCACTACTATTGAGTTAAGTGGATATAATATTAAACTAACTCTTGACTTTTCATTATCCCCATATATAAATGCATCTCTTAAGCCTCATCAGAGTTACTTTGACTTGCACTAGGTAGTAATTAACAGAGACTCACTTCCAGTAAAGGTGCAACAAAAGAGACTGCAGATACCCAGCCTTAAACAGGATGCTTATATCATATCTCATCCTCCAAAGCTCAGGAACCATTGTGGAAGAGGAGCAAAAAGAGTTTAAGAGCAAGAGACAGTAAATAACTAGAGGAAAACAGTGTCTTCTGTGCATAGCAGGGCCAGACAATGAACTAGCAGAGACTGTGACAGTATGCATAAGAGCCATAAGGTCGTGCAAACTCAATACAGACCAAATCCTAAAATGGAGAGTGTACTGGATGGTTTTGTGTGACAATTTGACACAAGCTGGAGTTATCACAGAGAAAGGAGCCTCCCTTGAAGAAATGCCTCCATGAGATCCAGCTGTAAGGCATTTTCTCAATTAGTGATCAAGGGTAGGAGGGCTCAGTGCATTGTGGGTGGTGCTATCCCTGGGCTGATTGTCCTGGGTTCTGTAAGCAAGCAAGCTGAGCAAGCCAGGGGATGCAAGCCAGTAAGCATCACCCCTCCATGGCCTCTGCATCAGCTCCTCTCCTGACCTGCTTGAGTTCCAGTCCTGACCTCCTTTGGTGATGAACAGCAATGTGGAAGTGTAAGATGAATAAACCCTTTCCTTCCCAACTTGCTTCTTGGTCACGATGTTTGTGCAGGAATAGAAACCCCGACTACGACTGAGAGGGAAGGTGGGCATGAAGTCTTAACTGTAGCTTAGGAGCTAATAGCAAAAGATAGCTGCTGGGACTGAAATAGTTTTCAAGAGTGTAGCCCCCAGTAAATCAATCATGTTCTACTGCAAAGTCACACGTCTAAGAATGTATGTGCAGTACAAATTGGACTTTGTGGGTTTAATTGAAAAAAAAAAAACAGAGTTGAGTGGGGAGAGAAGGGAGACAGACCTTGGAGGAGTTAGAAGAAGGGGCAGAATATGATAACAATATATTGTAAAACATTCTGAATAAACTAATTAAAAAAGAAAAACCCTAGCAGTGCATTCATTTGCCCTTCACCCTCTCCGTACTGCGTCATTCATTCCTGTTTAGTTATGGGCTAAGTGTCGTAGGTGTTATTAAAGTAGAATCCATTATCCTACTATCTACCATTTATTGTTGGGTCCGGAGATAACTCTTATCAGCTTTATGGTTTAAAGCTGGTAAATATATAACTATCTGCCCCGAGGGCTGGAAGTGGAAGTGTTTGCTTAAGTCCAAGGTGTAAATATATGCCTATAGTTGCTATTCTGAAGTTCCAAATCTTCTATGCAGAAGGAGGATGGAGAGATGTGTGTGTCTGGGTCTTGCCAGCTCCGCCGTGTTAGCATCGTAGATCCTGTCCACATTAAGGGATTATAATTCTACGATCATTTAACTGATTGGAAAGGAAGAACACTGTTGACTTTTTGATATTTATTTTACCAAAATGCTATAAAAATAATTGTCTCCATATTGCTCACAGGTAGATATTAATATCTTTTGGCTATATCCATGCATTGCAAGAAATCAGTTCTGGTGTCACGTCTTTTTCTCAAAGCTCTTGGTTAAGAATCAACTTTGATGGCAGAATGGGGATCATGTGAGATTTCTCAATGTGTAATGATACTTACTGCCAAATCTGAGGACCTGAGTTCAATCCCCAAAACCTACATGTTAGAAGGAAAGAAAAGACTCCTAAAAGCTGTCTATGGTATCCATTTGCCCAGCACACACACACACACACACACACACACACACACACACACACACATGCATGCACACATACACTAAATGTAATAAAATTAAATTAATCAGAACGTCCTAGGGGAAAAAAATCTCTGCACAAGAATAAAATACAATGGTGAATAATTATTGTCATCCTCATTTACTGGGCTTTCATTCACGAACAAAATTTGTGTGTTACTAAAGTGTAAAATGTGATATTTTGATATATGAATTGTGAAACAATCATTACTATCAAATTAGTTAACATACCTATAATTGTATATGTGCATATGTGTGTGCATGTGTGTGTCCACGTGTGTGTGTTGAGAATATTTGAGATCCACTCAGCAAATCTCATGTATCTGGTGAATTATAGTCAGCACACATGACTGGAATACCAGGTCTCCAGTAGCTATTTGCTTCACAGCTGAAGCTCTATACTCTTTGGCCAACAACTCCCCGGCCCTTTGACCCCAACTTCCCAGCCCTTCATAACCACTATCTTATTGCTCTGAATTTGAAAGATTTTTGAACATTCCATATATATCTGAGGTCACGTGTTAAGTTAGCCTTTCTGTGTCTGCCTTGGTTAATTTAACATAATGCCCTTTAGGCTCATTCATGTTGTTGTCAATGGCAATCTAGCCTTCCTTTTTAATGCTAAGTATGGACACTGGTAAATTATGATAGTCTGTCTCTATAATTAAAATAAAAAAAAATATGGTCTGATTGACATGAAAGTTTCCATAGAACGAGGTCACTTTAAGGACTCATTCATGCGGTTAATAAAATCTGTGGGCAGTGAAATCTCTAGATCTTTTATAAAGGAAAAAACGGAGAGCTGCTCCTGCCTCCGTGGTGCGCTGCACACAGCTAGGCTACGAGCGGGGCTTATCCTTTGCAGCTGTTTAGGAAGATTGCCTGCAATGCGAGCAGAGCAGCCCGGTTAGAACAGAACGGATTTAAAAGATTCAGGAAGCCAAATGTGCGGTCACGTGACCGTGGACCAGAACCTGTTAAGTATCATGTTGCTCTTTCTCTCTTTTCTTCTCATCTTAGGTCACATCTCAAATATGAACGCCACCCGGGGTCCCTCAGGTGATCCTGGTCCCCCCTGGAATGCAGCTGTGCAGGGACTTGACCTTGAAGGACAGATGGCATCCGGAGGAATTGTTTCAGCCTTGCACTAGTAGGGCAGGCTCAGTTTGTGATATTTCTGTCTACAGATAGCAAAAGGCTTTCACCGAGCAGCGCTTTCTGCTTTCGTGCCTAAAAGCCAAGCTGAATTCATTAAAAGGACCAAGAAGCAGAGAGCAGCTTCTGGTGCTCTTAGATAAAAATTGATGAGAGTGGATGGCCAGAGAAATAGATTTTAAAAACCTTCTTGTCTCTTCCTATAAAGAAAAAAAAAAGGATATAATATTTATTTCTTCAGGTTAATTTTCCATTATTGTAACACGTATTATGTGCTGCATCTCCTTTAAGGAGAGACTTTAAATAAAAGGTTTAATATAAAATGTATTTAGTTGAATTTGACACTCCTTTCTGAATTGAATAATATTATGATTCTTTTTGCTAGCACAAACCTTTCCTTGATAAAATTTAATGTCACCCGGACTCACTTTCCTGAGTCCTTCCCAATTTTTCCCTTCTTTGACCAGAATACTTTTGCCGACTCCCACCTCTAGTGTTACCCAGATTCTTTGAAGCATTATCTGATTTCAGTGCTGAGCCTCAACCACTTTGGGAGACTTAACTCTAACAGCCTCTTAGCTCAGTGCTTCCACCCCCCTGTCCGTGCACCCCAGCCTCTCGACACATCATAGTTCTGGAAAGTACAAGCAAATGGCTGACATGCAGTGACTAACTCGATTACAAAGAGGTCACATGCTTGGCTGGAGAAGGAAAGAAAACAACAGTTACCATCGCTTAGTGGTCTTCATGCCTTGAGGACATTCTTTATCCCCACAACAGTCTAGAGGAGACAGGTCACACTCTTACAGTTACCCCTGTTTTCCTGGTGAAAGAGCCAAGGTGACAGGAACCCCATTCCACAGAAATTTTGCAAGGACACAAGATCAATCCTTTCAGATTCAAACTCAGACCCTCTGGGAGGAGGGCCCACGCTTTTATCTACTATACCATACTTTCCAGAGCAGCCGCAGTGTTTATTTCAACAGCTCCGTGGAAGGCAGGGCATGTGTGGAAAGAACACTACCACAAGAAGTATTCCAAACTTGTTCTCTCTCTAGGTGATTGTGCAGAGAACATGTGGGCTTCTCTGGAAAAGGACAAAATTCCCTCCTATTAAGTAGTTTTATATCTCATTTATTTCATGTAAGTGCCACAGGTCCAGAGGCACACCCAGAGGCAAGGGACACCTGCACAGCACCGTTGAGATTAATCCTGAACACAGGTTCTGGGGTCAGACATTGAGGCTGATCCAGGGCTCTGTGCAGGTCTTCCTAGGCTGAGTCCTTTCACTGCTTCTGACCAGGCATGAGACAGGGTCAGGTCAGTCATCCCTCTGGATCCTCATTTCTTCACCTGCAAGATGCAGACAGCAAGATGTGAGCACTTCAGAGGGTGAGGGATGACGGAGGAGCGGTGAACTTAGACTATTTAGTACAGAGCACATATATGCTCACCCTTCCATCTACTGAACCACTGCCACTACTCCCATTCCACAGATGAGTAAACTGAGGGCCAGTGAAGCTGCATAGCATGCCCAGTAGCATTCCCGTGTCTAACTCATGGTAAAGTTTTTATTCTAACCCAGGTAGATAGTGTTTCATGAACAGCATTGTTCTCCTGGGACTGAGAAGACACTCCACACAGTATCTAGTGCCTGAGAAAGGTTGGCATCCCAGTTACCTTCCATCTTCCTAGTTTAGCTGGTACAGGATTAAGTCGGTACCTGCAGGAGATTCTTCCCTACAGTCCCAGACTCAGGCTACTTGTGACTGGATGGGATCTGCCTCGATTCTGGCCAGTGCCATACTTGTTCTGCTCCCATTACCAAGCCTTTTCTTTTCCCCCTAAAAACCAAAGGAGAAAGGAATGCAGAAACTTCAAGGCTTCCAGGCTTAAGAGCTGTCCATTTCCCTGCCCCATCTCTCTTCCCACTAGCCCTCACAGGTAAGCTCAGGTTTTATCAAAAAATTGACTTTTAATTTAGTGTGACACATCGAGGACTGAAGTTAAACAAACAACCGCCAGTGAGAATGGCTGTGGCACACACCGAAACTCACTCATGTCAAGTGATTTTTGACAAATGATACACAGGAGGAAATTGGCGCATGGACAGACAGGAATCGCCGTGTATTGTTAGGGCACATTAATGTACAAGATCGGTGCCCTGGTTTCAATATATGCCAAGTGTGTACTTATTTTCATTAAAAAGTTCAAAACTCTACATTTGAGCCATGAGGCACTCTCTAAAAAGGGATACAAACCTGCCTGTGACTCTAGTAATTGCATCAGATTCTCTGAAAATGCTTTTATTTCTTAATAAATCTAGGCCTTTTGAATTTTTATAATAGTGGGTTTTTGTTGTTGCTTTTTTCTGGGGGTGGAGGGAGGTTAGGTTCTTACTTCACAGGCCAGGTGGATCTCAAACTTGTGAGCCTCCTGCCTTAGCCCACTGAGTGCTGGGATTTCGATATGAGCCAGTCTAGGAAATGAGGATCTATGAACTTTGATATTTACCTGTTCCTCAAAGCTCTCAAGGGTCCCTTGTCACTTCCTAATCAACTGTAACAGATATATAGCATCTCTGTTTGGGATCCCTTTCGCTAAGAACATTTACCATAGAAATCACCAGTTGGTGTCCCCGTGTGACCTCTTTTGCATAAACTCTTCATTTTGGGTTTTTGACATCATGCAGATCTATGGAAGAGTGCCTGGGTTGGGGCTGTGTTGTGCAGTGAGCCAGAGTCTTCACGGTTCCCACTGTTGTCTCTTCAGTCCAAATGTCTCTGGAGCAGAAACACGTTCTGTGTGATCTCTGTGAGCCAAGCCTATCTCCTCAGAAGGTCAATACCCAGGCTCTCCTTCAGGACTGCCATGATTTATTACTAACTGAAGCTCTGCCCTTAACTCATCAGTAGTTAGTGGGTCTCTCTGGCAGGGAAAAATCTCTCGTAGAGCAGCAGGGTACCGTTATCGTGGTTAGATCCTTTATGTGGCTAAAGATCCCCACCTGGACTGTGGTTTTTCTGGATTTAAAGCCCAGTTTTTTTTTATCTCGTGATGCTTCCTGGAGGTGGACAAATAACACTTATGAATTGATAAATTCACCATGTTATACACATGGTAATATATGGCTGTTATTTCCTTTGCCATTGATAATGTAAGAAAATGCACAATAATACAGTCCAATTTGCACTTGTAGGTGAGACCCCCAAATCTTTCATTCCGACACTAAATCTGATTTTTGTTTGTGACCAGCATGAATGCTGACCTCTGCCCTTTGAATGATCTTTCCGTCTCCCAGAAAGTTCATGAAAAGGTCATGAAGCTGCCGACTTCCTCTCTGTGTGCATGGACGTGTCTTTGCTATTGATTTGGGAAAAGACCATTCAGTGGTTTTGCTCACTTTATTTTTTAATGGAAATCTGATCTGTAGTTATAGAATTTTCTATCTGAATTCACACCCGAGTAAGCCCAGAAATCTAACCTCATTTCATGTATGTCATTTAGTCCTGGCCACAACTCCCAATTAAATACATTTCTTGAACCCCTCACAAAGCAAAATATGGCACTTTCTGGTCACAAGTTCAAAGCAAGAGAGAGGAAAAAAAATGGCCTAATAGCTAGAAATAAAAACATCAGTGAATTTTTCTTATGGATTCCTTCATGTCAAATTCATATCATGAGTGACTCCGAGTTTTCCCTTTAGATCATCTTGGCATGATCGAGGAGCAAAAATAAAAATGATTTCTAGTATATTCTTGAGGTGATTCCTCCCTTTGATGCCGCCTGTCACTGTAAAAGGGGTTATGAATCTCCAGAAACCTGTTCTGCTGTCAGCAGCATTGGCCCGGGTTTTCAAATCAGACCGTTGTAACTGGTCCAGCTTGGAGGCTTTAAATCTCTACTAGAAAACTATTGCCATTTACAAAGCACGAGGATTGTACAGAAATGGTGAAAAATGCGCCGGCGTCATACTTAGAATGATTGTGTGGGGAGGGCCTAACAATACCTCTCAAGACAGTAAGCAATACGTATATTCATATCTGGTGCTATTTATCTTGTAGATATACGGTGCTGGGGGTTCTCACTGCTGGCTGTTAGGCTCATAGCACTGAGGAGAAAGATCCCTGGCTCTGTCACTGCCGTATATCACGGCAGCTGTGCCCTTTGATTACACTGGGGCGCCACCAGTCATTAATAACAGCGAAAGCTTTTTGTCTGGCAAATGCATCGCTGTACACTCGTTCCTAACACCTGGGCATCTTGATGGGGTAGCAGAAGTAAATGAAAGAGGATGCTTGTTTACTTTATGGCCACGCTTGTGAAATAGAGGTGGCCTTTCCAGAACTCTTGAAGAAAATGGGTTTCCCCCACCCTTGTCTTGTAAGCCTGTAACATTTTCAGATTTCGTCTTTGCTCAAGGGAACCCTGTCATGCTTCTTGTTCAAATAATCGGAGCGCAATATTATTATGCTTTCAGTTCCGTCACTGTCACATTTCTTTGGCTACCAGAGGGTTACAAAGAAGTCAGAACCCAAGAGGACAATTATCAGGCAGACCCGGAAACCCTGGAATGGCCAGGGCCGAAGGTGTCTTGAGGGCAGAAGGTAAAGGTGAAGACTGTGCTTCCCCATGAACAGAAACAACATGGACCAAAGCAGGGGTTCTTGGTGTACTGCCGAAGCATGGTCTTAGTTGCTTGCCTATTGCTGACAAAGCACAAGGCAACTCATAAAAAACAAGCCTTTCATTGAGCTTATGGTTTCAGTGGGGTAGAACCCATGATGGCGGAGAAAGGCATTGTGGGAAGAGCAGCTGAGCTAATTTTACCGGCAGGAGGCAGAGAGAAAGAGAGTTAACTGGAAAAGGCCGGAAGGAGTCTTTGGAAAACCCAAAGACCTCCATTATTGGAGGTGGCCTTATGGCCACACCTCCTGATGGCCACAAACATTTCCACCAACTGGGGGCCAAATATTCAAATATATGAGCCTTGGGGAGTCATTCTCATTCAAACCAACAAAGCGCTTTCCTGTTCAAGGCACCCTGAAGGTGACCCAATGCTGGGGAGTTTAGTTCATACTAGAAGAACTCAGAATTGGGTTTGTGAGTGCCGCTCCATCCCGTCCCATCACGTGTCTCTTTGAACAGCACATTGTTATGACGACATGCTTCCATTTTACCTTTCGCTTCCATTGCTTCTCAACTCTGCTAGCAACCGCTATTTCTTGCTGGTGGAATTGCTCCTTCCACTGCAGTTCTCCTTACCTCAGAGTTATTCCGATTGGATTTTTATAACCCGTCAGCTAAATTCAGTGTTTCCCCATCAGTGTCTAAAGCAGAGAACCAGGGGAGAGAAGAGGGTGGCCTGGAGCAAGTCACAGCCGCTGCACAGAAAAGGATTGTCACTAGAAAGTCTTTCAGCTGTAGTGGTGTGTTCGCTCACTGTTTCAGATAGTGAGTGCTTCATCAGTAGGCCCTCCTCCACAAAGCTACCGCAGCACTCTGCTGTTTCCCAAAGTGTAAGATGCTTCTAGGCTATTTAGGGTCATCATGTTAGAATGGGTACTGATGGAGCTATTGCTTTCTCGGATCTTTATTCAAATAGTTTACCTAACTGGGTCAGGAGGAAAGTCTCAGGTAGGTGCTGACACATTTTAATACCCATTGAATACTTGCTGAGCTCTTGATTTTCAATTTGATCTACTTTTCACATAATCAAAACAGTCCTAAGGGCCAAAGCCCATAGGGTCTATGTAGCTTAGGCTGGCCTTGAACTCCTGATCCTTGTGTCTTTGCCTCTCGAGTTCTGTGATTACAGGTATGTGCTAGCCACCAGCTCAAGACTTGAAAAGAAGATGAGCTGAATGTTACACTGTTTAGTTAATATTTACTTTCTTTGTATTCATTTTAAAGGTGAATAGTACTTCCTATCGATCCTTGTCGTATAAAGTTTTTCTTAAAATAATCTGGAGAGAACTAATGAGATAGCTCAGTGGTAAAGGCACTTGCCTTGAAAGCCTGGCGTCCTGGGCTTGATGTATTCCACATACCCCCAGCCCCCGCATTATACACACATACAAGAGTATAATCTGGGAGGAGTCAAGTAGGAGAAAGGATATGATCAAAATATATTGAATGAAAACATTTAAAAATAATAAGAAGAAAAGAATCAGTCAGTTTAAACAAAAATATTGAGAAATTTGGAATTTGAGAAGTACATGGCTGGAGCAAAATAAATGTAATTGACATGGAAATCACTCCAGTTGAGTGAAAGCTGTTGTTCAGGTTTTTAAACCACTGCCAGAGTGATCTCCTTAAAATACAAGCCAAGTCCCAGTCTTTTCTATGAAACCCTCGGCAGAGTTCATCTGTAGGCAGGCTCCGAGGCTCTCCTTTTCCAAGCCCATCTTTCCTACCATCTCACCCACATGCCTATGTGCCTGTTCTCTTCCTTCTGATGAACGGACATCTCCAGTTTTGCCAGGTACTGTTCTCTACTCTGCTGTAGCTCCATACTCATACCAAGAGGTGCCAGTTGTTGCCATAGTCTCTATATTGTTGATTTAAACTATAGAGGCGAGATTGATTTCAAAGACTTTAGGTTTAGAAGCCTGGAAAACTGGGCAGAAAACTGGTAGCTGTCTGTACAATTGACACATTAGTTTTCTGAAGCCAGAGGAGATATCAACAATCTTCTCCTTTCTGGAGAATGGCACTGTATACGAATCTCATTTGATGTCAGTTTGGGGTCAGTAGCCGAGACTCAGTGTGCTGGTCATCCTTTGGGGAGGAGGAGGGGCAGCAGTAGTATGATGGAGAAGCAGTAGTAGTATGAAGTATGATGCAAAGGTCACTGTTGCGTATGTCTAGAGATGACACTTGGTTCCTTTTTGCCCCAAGAGCAACAGCTACTAGATACTAGAAGTCAGGTTGTTTCAAACATTCACTTTCTGATTCTAATACTCTCCCCTATTCTTGGTCAAGGTGTCGTGATCTCCAAGTACAAAAATCTTTAAAGGAGTTAGGAATATTTAAGCTTGACAAGCAACTGTTTTATTCACAATATTGCTATGAGCAACCTGGGGAATGATTGAGAAGCCATAGTTGAAATAGAAACATTGTTTCTTTGGAAAGTCAGGTGTGCTGGGTGATCGTTTGCTGGGTCAAACACTGGTGAAAGGATGGATGTTTTGTAAAAGCAAACACATGAAAGGACTCGTGATGAAGGATATTTTGCTAACAACACACACGTATTTGTCCACCTTACATTTCGGGGCTGAACTCCATTTGTTTCGATTCCATAGAGAGAGATACACCAACGAACTTCTCGTGAGGTACAGGGTTGGCTTTCAAGTGAGAGAATTCTAAGACTGAAGAACGAGATAGGATTTGTCTGTAGAGTGGGAGGTTAGAAGTGCTATCCTAAAGGTCTTACAGTGGCATGGCAAAGTAAGAAGGAACAAATCTTCTGAAATACCACACAGTTCAGTCTGGGAGCATGATCGTGGTGTGCTTAGGAGGTAGGGTGGGCTGTGCTAAGGACTCTCAAATGTCAGAACAGCAGGAGTCCAGTGAGTAACTTGGAGGAGGCAAGATAATGACTAGACTCCCAGCCATCCCAATAAAGCTTCTTTAAACTAAGGGTGCAGTAAACATCATGACCAAAGAGCTGCTTTGGAAGTCAAGAGTTGTATTTTATCTCACAGGTTACCGTCCATCATCAAGGGAAGCCAGGGTGAGAACCTGAGCAAGGACTTAAAAGTAAATGCAGAAACAAACCACAAAGGGTCACTGAGTAGTTTCTTGCACTTCTCTGCCTTGCACCTCTGGCTTTTTTTTTTTTTCTTATTTTTTACACAGCCCAGTCCCACTTAGGGATGTGCTCCCCACAGTGGGTTGGTCTCTCACAACAATGATTACCAATCAAGAAATTGCCACAGAGACAAGCCACAGGCCAATCTAATGGGGGGCAATTCTTGAACTGAGGTTCCACAGGTGTGTTAAGTTGACAAACAAGATTAGCCATCACAGTGACATAAATGTCCACGTGATGTGCAGTGACGACTTCAAATCATTCCTTGGGAAATCTGTAACTCTTATAGCATGAAGAACAAGTGTTAGCTGGCTCCATCTGAGCACAGCACAGCACTGAAGAACACTGAAGCAGACCAACATCCATAAGTAGCCCAGTGCTCCACTGGGAGTACAGCTGAGCCAATGAAGGGTTTTAGATAGATGCCTCTTCCTTATGAACATCACAGAGATTTCAGATGAAGTCCCCTTTACAGAGATGGATGACCACACTGAGAGGGTCTGCAGTCCACGGAATCACTAACAAAATAAATGTCTGCTTTGTAGAAGTGACTTACAAATACAATGTCTTCAAATATTGCCGCATGACTTTGAGCAGAGCTGATTGAGGATAAAATTGCCCTGTTCACACAGCTTTCCAGAATGCTGCCTCTTTAGAAAACACTTTATTTCAGAATGGCTCATTTGCCCTGGATCTAATTTCTATTATTCCAGGCTTTGTTTTATGAGCAATATTCAAGGAGCCAGGTTTTAACAGTTTACAAATGTCTCCAAATCACATTGATTTTATAATAGCCTTAACATTTACACAGTGCCTACTGATTCTAATTGTGTCCTATCAGACATGGTCTCCTTGTATCCTCATAGTAACCCTGTGAGATAGGGCTAACTGGGGTTTGAGTTGAGCAGTGTGAA
>JANHMN010000002.1:144656245-144721655 GCA_030674055.1 Rhabdomys pumilio
GATTGTAACCTTGAAAATGACATAATTTCAAGCCCCAGTACAGCATGAAGCGCCATGTATTAGTCCATAAATATTCATCATGTGTCTGACTCACGGGCTCGGAAATCACTGCTTCCATAGCAAAGGCTGATTGACAGGCCATGGAACAGGCTTAAAGCAACAACAATGACCTCGAGGGTCTACATCTTTAAAATGCCTGAAGTGCATGACCATCAGATACTGTCCATGAGAGATGAAGAAGCCTGGTTGGGCAGTGTCCAGACACAAGCTGTCACTGAAAAGGTACTTTCCCTCTGCAGACTCTTGTTCATCCTGTGGCTTTTACCGATTTGTCCTTGAAGCACACACTGCTCTTACTCCAGTTATTCTGAAGTTCTTTCCGATTGGGGTTCTCTGGGAAGACTAGAAAGAAGGACTCTGTGAACCAGCAGGCTCAGGCCACCACCACCTTGTGTGTGTCAGATGGCTCCTCTCAGAGACTGGGCCTAGAGGTGACTCAGCTACTGCCATAGGATCACACGCTGAGCAATGGGGGCCCTTCTCAAGTTTTAGTAGCTATCCCCTTTTACTCAACACACACTGGTGTTAAAAACAGAATTTGTACAAGATGTGGAAAACTATCATATTTAAGGAATACATTTGTCAAGTAAAATCTTCATTAAACCTTTTTAGGGCAGGTAGAGGGCAGGGTCTTGCTGTGTAGCCCTGGCTGATTTGAAACTCAAGATATAAACCAGGCAGGCCTCAAACTCACGGAGGTCCACCTGCTTGTGTATCCTGAGTGGGAATGGGGCATGTGCCACCATTCCCTGACCAATTCTTTGTGTGTGTGTATACACACACACACACACACACACACACTTGTATGTGTATGTGTATGTGTATGTGTATGTGTATGTGTATGTGTATGTGTATGTGTATGTGTATGTGTATGTGTATGTATATGATGTATGTATGGTGAGACATGCTTTTAATCTCAGCACTCAGGGGCAGAGAACACCTGTGAGGTTAAGGTCAACTTGATACACCTACAGAGCTCCAGGTGAGTGCTACATAGTGACATTCTGTCTTAATAGTGCGTGTGTGTGTGTGTGTGTGTGTGTGTGTGTGTGTGTATACACTTGGATGACAGTCCTTGCTTCTTGTCCAAAAGACATCTTGGAAAATCCTGGTTTTGTAGTTAGGTGCCGAAGCAGTGGCTGGAACCAATTTTCAGGCTCGGGTGGGGAGAGGAAGAGATCAGTGAGTTTATCAGGCGGCAAGAATGTGCTTTTCAAAACACTCTGGCTTCTCAAAGTTTAGCTTCCCCGTCGCCATTTATATTCCTGAGGAATAGACGTGTCTCTCACTCTGCAGCAGCGTTTTCTGACATTTGGATTTACAATGTTCAAGTTGAAGTCTCTAGCCCCTTGCAGTCTGTCAGAAACAGCTTCTCTGTCCATTTGTTTTTGTCTTCCACGCCCACTCTGAATCTCTTTTGTAAATTTATACTTGACAACCCTCGTATTTCAGTAGCTGGCTTAGGTTTCACAATCTACCTTGCTTGCTCAGTTACATTAGCTGAAACAACAAATTTAATCCATGATGTCAATAGTAAATTATAGCTGAGAGGTAATATACGCCTGGCATCATAAAGGCCAAGGCTATGGTAAAAGCCCTGCAAATTCAGGAGCCGTTGTGTTTGACCAAGAGGTAGACTCTGGCTAAATGCTTACATTAGGAAAATCAGATTAGAGCTAAAAGCTGCATTTGGGTAATCTTATTTTTTTTAAATATCTTTTTACGGGGAATTTCTAAAAGCAGTAAGCTCTTTCACTCCATCCTGCACTGTGGATTTTGCTCCCATGGACATTGGCTGTGTAATTATATTTTATATTTGGTAGTGGATAAATAATTAAAACGAGAATTACTTTCCTGAAAAGATCATTTAGAGCCACGTTTTCTATTACCATAGCTGCTGGCTGGGGGAGGGGACACTGCCTCCTACCTATCTAAACTACCTTGCCATTAAAGTATCTAAATTACCTTGGTGAATTCTGAGCACAGAAGTGGTTGATGAATTGCTTTTGCATAAATGCACTTTCTCTTTTCTAGAATATAATTTTATGAAACACTCATGTGCTTGGAACACACATGCGCACACACACATACACTCACCAAGAGACACATGCACACACACACATACACACACACACACACTCACCAAGACACACACACACCCTCTCACCAAGAGAAACACATATACCAAAGCAGCCAATGAACCCTCTCAGGAAGAAAAATTGAAGGCTGGAATTTTTTCTATATAATGAAGCTTTTTTTTTAAATGTTGCCAGTAATATAAGCATCTCCGAGCAAAGCCCAAATGGTTTCATCTCCTGTAGGGAAGAGCGGTTCATGAATCATTGTTTCCATGCAAAGTGTTTCGTTCCTTTAACTGGGGCTATCAATTGTAGCAGCTGGATTTTTTTTTTAAGCAACAAAATTTGATTCTGCTGTAAAGTCATTTATTATAAGTATAGGGGAGACATTCTTCAAAAGGACCCCAAAGTGTGCTGTGGATGAAGATGAGAGTCTAATGCCTGCATCCTTTTGTCCTTAGGTGGTCTGATCTGTTGTGGGTTTTCCCAAGCATCTGGGGTGAGTTCTTCGGTGGCAGCATCTCTCAGTAGCCTCAGATGTACTTCTGTTTAGTATTAAGAAGCATTTGTCGTAGTTTCCACGTGTTCTTGCTGGGTGTGTTCTAAGGAAGAAAGAATGTGGCATCTGAGCCTCCAATATATGACGTGATGGCATGACCTGGAGTTAGGTATTGCTTCATGGCAGCCTTGGTGCCTCTTGTGTCCCTAAAAAGGGACAAAATGACCAGGGACTGCTAGCCACCTCAGAGGTCTGAGGGAATCTGTCACAGACAGGCTGAGAGAAGGGACTTAGTTGTGTGTCCTTGGCTGGAGTCCCTCTGATCTGACTGCCTCTGTTACTTCAGTGTGTGCTGAACTGGGCCCCGAGTCAGGAAAGAGGATGTGTTGTCCAAGGTGACCATGGACCCATCTGTTACTTGGCCTCATTTGTGATCACTCACCACCATTGCTCCATCTGACCATGGTTCAAGTTCACATTAACACTTCAGAAAGAAAGAAAATGGCTATTAGATACTAAGGTTATTGTGATTAATACGGGTCCATTTTTATTTCCAAGATTTCCTTAATTTGGTAATTAATGTTCATGAACATCCCTGAGAGAATGTAAATGAATATAATTCTGTCTCTAAGAATATTAAAATTGAAAATGATGACAAAAATATATAGCCCTATAACTAATCTCTCTCTCTCTCTCTCTCTCTCTCTCTCTCTCTGTCACTTTCTTGGAGGGAGAATGGAGCAGGGGAGAACAAGTGTCATTCATGAAGGCATTAGACACTGTCTACCACGGATCTCTTTAATATATTGGCAGCAGTACCAGAATTGATTTGTATCGATTTATATGCCAATGCAGGATCACTGGCACATATTATCTTGTCTTACATCATCATCATTTAATTGTGATTCTTTTCATAGTAAAACAGAAAGATTAATTTCCCAATTTTTTATATTACAAAGCAAAATGCCACTCTACAAATCAGGTTTTGATAATTTTGACAGCAATTAATGTTTTTCTCTATAGTAATATAGGAACAAATCTTGATTTCTGAATGAGAGCAAGAAGGCGGGAGAGAGGGAGATAGAGAGGGAGGGAGAGAGGGCAGCCTGCAGGGGGATCTCCTCACCTGCTTAGATGTACGGTCTTCCCTACACTGGGTAGTGAACGGAAGCTTACTTTGCCCGTTTGGCCTGAAAGACGTGGACTCTCCAGTATAATTAGATATATTTGCACACTGCTTTAACTGACAGTCGTTTTATGTGTTCTGTGTCTGAAACCCCGCACTCGGCACTTCATTTCCCCAGCTCATTCAATACTTGGAACAGGCCTGTGAGTTAAATGTTGTTATTTTCCCATTTTATAAACTGGCACCAAGAAAGTCTAGGCAAGAAGGTCTTGTGTTGCGGTCCAGCTTGGCCTACATAGTCAGACTGTCTGGACGCAAAACAAAACAACTTGACTAACAAACAAAAGACAAAACTAACACCGTACAAGGCAAGACAGGCTTTCGAGGCTTCACACCCAGGGGGCGGGTTGTTGCCTGTGGACAGGATTCCTCTGCGTCAAGTGTCTGTTTCTGCTCTAAAACTGCACCGATTGGTCCAGACCCAACACCACGCCCCAAGCATGACCAGATCTCACCTTCTTGTTAGCTGGCTCACCTTACAAGGTTCCTTTGATGTGGAGTGGTCTCCCAGCGACTCTCTCACCCGGAGTAATCCTGGTAGCTCCTGCCTTTGATGAGGTACTGGGAATGTAAAATTGTTCATTATCCCACTAGCCACTAACCGTATTCTCTTTTCTGCTAAGCCTAATAATTTATTAACATTATTTAAGCTAATGTATAGTTGCATGATTTTACGGCTACTCTATACTTATCACAAGGTGACACATTTAGGCGTGTAGATCCTCTGTGGAACTTTCTGAAGTTAGAGATTAGATGCCTTTGACAAGACTCCTTTGTAGAATATCTTTCTTCCCAAGGGCCTTCAGAGGTGACGGCAGGGTCCCTGAGAATGGAGTAGGCTTGGGGTACGGGAGCCATCCGGAGAAGACTTCTGTGACTGCTGCTTAGGTTTCAAGATACAGGGAAATCTTGTGAGAAATACAGGAGCCTCAATTTCAAGCTCCTCACTAGGCAGCTTTCATAAAAATCAGTAAAGGCTGTTAGTCGACAAGTATAAGGAAGAGATTCATACTGACCCTTTAGCGAAAAGGAGTTTATAGCAAAGTCACGTGTGGACTGGAATTGAGAAGAAGCAAAGTCCTAGGGGTGGAGGGTGTTGCACAATGCCAGGTCTCAGCGGGCCCCTTGTCTCTTTTTTCTCTCTTCCTCCCCTGTCTTACCCCCTCCTCTCTCTCTCTCTCATCTTGATCTCTAGTATCTGCTCCCTGGGATCTCCCATCTCCTCCCTGGGCCCACTGTTCCCACCCAACTGCTCAGCTTCTTCCCTCTTCTCCAGACATTATAACACAGCCAAGGGGTCAGCTAGGGCTGGAAGATGCCTTTCATTTAGGTGGCTCAAGGTATAGAACACATTTGTACTTAATTTTAAAAAATCAGTTTGTACATTGTTACCAAATAATCGAAAAATCTTAATTTAGTCAAGTGAAGGCCTCAAGGCTATTACAGCCTGTATATATTTTCTTTTGTGCCTTTAGCGGGCTCCTGCTTTTTTGATGTTCTGACTTTCTGTAACAGAAGCTTGCACTTATAACAATCTTCTTAACAGGCCAGTCTAAGGTGTGTCCACAAACATCTTTGTCAGGAGTGAGAAGGCACCTCACAGTGCAATGGTCGACAAATGTAGCACATCTGCCGTTGCTGTTGTTACTGTGTGTTAATATGTATTGATTGATCTAATTCCTCTCCCCCCAAAAATGACTAAACAAATTCAACTTTCTCTCTTGGTCCATTCACAGTGGCTAAGCTATGAACCACCTTTTTTTTCCTGGTTTAACCAGACCCATGGGTCTCCTGTAAATATCTATAGAGGAATAATACAAATTCAGACAAATGGCTTGGATTTTTGGGTGAGTTGAATAGTCAGGAGGCATAGTCAAGGCTCCCTGGAGATACCTGGGCAGAAACAGGTTGGTAGGTTGGTTGGGGAGGAGGTGCTTTGAAAACGTTACTTTCACTTTCAGATCCAACAAAACCATCCATGTTAAAAAAAAAATAAAGTGTGTGGCCTTTCCTATACTTACAAACTTGGCCCCTTTCGTCACCTTTGCTACCCCCACCACCTCTATTAATGCAATAACATACCTGTTTCATTCTCTCCAAACTCCTCCACCAACACAGACTTAGATTAAAAATAGATTGCAGAAGAGAGGTTAGGAGGAAGTAGAAGCACCTCAGCAGTGTGTGTGCTCTTTGCTCCAAGGTAAGATCGCTTGAATTTGTCCCATAAAAAAATAGAAACCATCACTCTCAAAGAAGCTCAAAACAGAGAGAAAGAATTTATAAATATTTAAACAATAAACACCTTAAGAAATGTTTACAAGAAACAGTCTTTGGCACTTCATAATTGCATTTAATTAAGGTGGATAATTAACTTTGTAAAGAACTCAAAGCAAAGAATTAGACGAAAGATCTTAGACCTGGAGATGCAAAATTCTCCAAGTGCCTAAGACTCACTGTAGGGTCTCATAAGTTTTCTACTGGAAACATGGATGACAACAGACCGCATCTGAGCCCCAGTGCTGAGTGCCTGGGCTCTTCTCATGGGCTGGTGGTAAAGTAAAAGATCAGAGATGTCAAGACCTGATAAGCATTCAGAAAGAAATTCGGAGCTATCTGTGTATTTATCCAATGTGGTGTTGCTCAGACCTTTCTCAAGAATGCTGCAACTTGGTATCAGCTGTAAAAAGATTAAGAAGTAAAAACAAACAATGAAAATAAGACCCTCAAGTAAACAAATCCTGAGAGTCAGCCAGAGAGCGCCTGGGCCCAACATCCTTTCATCTTCCGGAGAGCGCTGGCCTTTTGAAGGCGGGGAAAGACTGAGAGTGGAGCTTTGCGGCAGCACAGAAATGGAACTCGTTACTGTGCTCATATAGTTGGTGTGTGCATGCATGTGTGTACAAGAAGAACATGCTGTTACTCTTTCCTGGTACCTGTGAAATAATGCATAGAGCTCTTGTGTGAAAGGGCTGTGTCTACATGGGTATTAAGAATTGACCTCACCAACTGGTTTATTGTATGTCTAAAGTGACAGTGATCAGAAGCAGTTAGCTGACAGGACAGAGACTCACAGAGATCTTCCAAAAGTAGAGTCTGATGGCAAAGACACGTGTGCAGGATGTGTCTGGGGGCAGGGAATTGATCAGGGTAAAAAACAAAAAGTTGTGGGGACAGTGAAATGAGTCGACAGGGAAAGACACAGGCAGCACAAGCCAGGCCAACCGAGCTCAACTCCCAGAATCTATGGACAAAGAGAAGTGAGCCTTCAAATTGTCCTCTGTCCTCTCTATTGTGGACAGTCACACCTTAGGGGTGGAGGGAAAGAGAGAGAGAGAGAGAGAGAGAGAGAGAGAGAGAGAGAGAGAGAGAGAGAGAGAAGAGAGAGACAGAGACAAAGAGAAACAAAGAAACAATAAATAAATGCAAAACTGTAACTATAGCTACACACACACACACACACACACACACACACACCAAAGAGGGGGGGGGGAGAGGCACCAAAACCCTGTAGAGTGTGAAATGCAGAAAGAGAAAAAAAAATCAATCACAGATGCACTACGGAGCTAGTTCCTGATGCAGACAAGTACACTAACTTGCCAGGATCAGCAAAGAACATAGACACTGCTCATAGCTTCTCATACCAAGAACATCGACAACCACATACACTCGTGTCAGCGCTCATGTGATTGACAGGCTCTCTGGCTCATGCTAAGTGCTCTACCCCTGAGCTTCAGCCCCAGCTTTGTCCCTGAACTGCTGCAGGTGACCTGAACAGGCTTCTCTTGGCTCCTGAGAGTTCCAGGCAGAGTATTAGTTACTTCAATTTGTCGGCATCTAGTGGTTCAGAGTGGTTCATATCCCTGATTGTTTTATTTCTGTGATGTTAGCTGTCATGTGTCTTCTTTCTTTGCTGAATTTATTTATTGGCTATTTTCTCTTCCTCTTAATGTAAATAAAGTCTGTTTAATATTTTAGTCTTTCTGGAAAATCAAGTATTAGGGCTTGGGCTGGGGATCAGTAGGGCCACACCTGCTCAGCCTGGGTTTGCTCCCCAGTCAAGCAAAATCAAAAGGAAACAAGCCGGGCCTGTTAGCCTTGGGTTGTTTGTTTGTTTGTTTGTTTTCCTGCTTTATTTCTTCTTGAATCTTTACTTCATTATTAATGTAAACTTTCTGCTAAACTTTGGAGTTAGTTCTTTTTTCTACAGTGAAGCCCTCTCTTTTAAATCTGTCATTTTTAGTGTAAGCGCCTGCAGTCACATAAACTTATGTTAATGTATATTCTTATCACTGACAAAATCCTAGAAACAGTAGAACAGTGGTCACCAGGGATACGGACAGGGCACTGTGGTTATATGGTGTTGGGGTGCAGATACAATCTACTCCATAAGTCCTGCGTTGGTTGGATGCTCCATCTACAGCTAACAGCACTATGGGGGGAGGTGGCAGGAACTTTAAGATGTGAGACAAAGATGGAGGACTCATGTCCCTGGAGTATGCCTTTGAAAGCTACGCCTAGTACTGGTTCCATTCTCTCCTGCTTCCTGTCAGCCATGAGGGGAATAGCCTTTGCTCTCTGACATCTTGGTTGCCAACTTGACTTGATCTGGGAGATAGGCCTCTGGGTAGATATATTAGGAAATTTCTTTTTTCTTTTCTTTTTTTTCTTTCATTTATTTATTCACTTTACATCCTGATTTCTGCCCCATCTCACCCCTCTTCTCCCAGTCCCACCCTTACAAATCTCTCCCCTCATTAACCCCCCATCTCCTCAGAGAGGTGGAAACTCCCCTTGGGAGTTTCCTGCCCTGCAATATTCAGTTGCAGGAGGAGTAAGTACATCCTCTCCCACTGGTAGTCCAAACAGGGGAAGGAGATGCAATGGCAGGCAACAAAGTCAGAGACAGCCCCTCTTCCAACTGTTAGGGGACCCATATGAAGACCAAGTCGCACATCTGCTACTAATGTGTAGTGGGCCTACGTCCAGCTCCTGATTGCTCTTTGGTTGGTGGTTCATGCTCTGTGAGACTCCATGGGCCCTGGTAAGTTGACTCTGTAGGTCTTCTTGAAATTGAGGGAAAGGCCAGCCAATGGCTGACCCAACTTGAGATTGATCCCATGTAAGAGAGCCAACCCCTGACACTATTAATGATACTCAGCTATGCTTGCTGACAGGAGCCTAGCATAATTGTCTCCTGAGAGAGGCTTCATCCAGCAGTGGATAGAAACAGATGCAGAGACACACTGTCAAAAGTAAGGTGGAGCACGGGGAGTCTTTGTGGAAGAGTAGGGAATAGAACTGAGTGAGATGGAAGGGAATTTCTTAGAAGCATAAACTGAATGGGAAGACTGAACCCCAAAGCAGGCAATGCCTTCCATAGGCGGCAGCCTAGATATAAAGAGGCACGAGGTTGAGCTCCTTCCCTGCTGATGGTACATCTGTAATATTGTTGCCATCTTTAGCTGACATAGGATCCCAGGGGGTTTGTCCCTTCCAGTGTGGTCTCTAGAACTTCTCCAGTCTTCAGTAAGATATCAGGACTGCTGAGACATACAGCCACGTGTATCAGTAGCTGCTGGATTCTCACACTTTCAGTGTACAGACAGCCATTCCTGGACTACTCGGCCCGAATCATGTAAGCCAATCAAATAATACCCACTCTATCAGTTCTGCTTATCCAGAGAACTCTGAGTGATAAGCTCTACCTGTCATGATGTTCTGCTTCATGCTGGGCACAGATTCAACAGAACCAAGGATTATGGACTTAAAGTTCTGAAATTGTAAACCCAAATAAGCCCTTTCTTCCAAAGGCTGCTTTGTCAGAACAGCAACAGCAGCAGCAATGGACAAATACACATAAGATGAGGGGCCGCTGGAGATCTGCTGTGTGATTTCTGTCTGCTGTTAACATCACTGTATAGAAGGCTCACGCAGTTTAAGGGGCTCAGATGTTCTTATCACGAAAACAAGCAGATAACACACCAAATATTTTAGGAAACTTTTTGAGTTTTAAATATGTTTCTTATTTTGCTTATAGTAATAGTTTCACATCATAGCTCATAAAGTTTGGTGTGCACGTGTCCAAACTCAGTAAAATATGCATATTAAACATGCAGTTTAAAATTATTTTTATCTTATATGTATTTATTTTATTTTACATATATGAACATATTGTCTTCAAATATGTATAACCATCACCCGCATGCATGATTCCCAAAGAGGTAAGAAGAGGACATTGATACAGTGCAATTGGAGTTATGGCTGGTTGCATGCTGGCCAGTGCTGGGAACTAACCCTAGTCCTCTGTATGAATAGAAAGTGCTAACTGTTGAGCCATCTCTCCAGCTCAATGTGCATTTTATACATCAAGAATGTCCACTATCTCTTTCAAAAAGCAAAGGAAGACAGAGAAGCCTAGGGCAAGAAGGTAAGTTCTTTAAACCAGGTGCTGTTGATAGAAATATCTGCAGAGCCTCTACAGCCCACTGCTGCCATGCCAATGGGGTCTAAGGTGATGTCCAAGAGACCAATATAGCTGGTCTTATTCAACATGCTTCCTGTAATTGTCTTACATTGATCAAATAATTTTATTTCATTTATTTCACTTTATTTTATTTTGCCCAGCAATTCTGCCTAGAGAATATTTCAAACATTGTGTTTCTTTTTCACTGGCCAGTTTTGCCTGTCATTAAGGTGATTTAGACCTTTGAATGTGGAGCTAGCAAGCCAGGACTGGAATCCCAGCTATGGCCAGCAGTATGACCTGGGGGGAAGTTGATAACTTTTCCATCTGTATATTTGGGGTAATTACTAACTATATCATAAAATTTTTACTCTGGATAAGATGAAATAACCCTTATAAACCATTTAAGTACAGAACATTGTTTTTTTTTTAACAAAATAATTAGTATATGTAACTGTGCTTTTCAAATCTGATGAGTTTGGTATAATGACTTTATCTGAGTCTTGTGAAAGAAAACATTGATCAATAAATGTTCAGATGGAGAACCCAGGAACACTTTCCTGAACCTTCTCTTTAACTTCATATTAATAGAAGAGATCACAGAATCTCAGGGCTGAGAGTCTGACCATTGATCCCAGGCTTACGATCATTTTAAGAGTTTATCTCAGTTGCTTCTATGAAGGAAGCAATGTTGAATTCACAAAGCCAATGAAATGATTAATTTGTGACCCAGGGAGTGGTGCTACTCCATCGGCTATTTCTACTCAGAAAGGAGGTGTGTTCAGGTGTTGGTAGTATGTGGGCACAGGTTTCTATAGCAGTCTGACGTGTAATGTCTCTACAGTTGACTTACCTCACTGGGCAGCTATCAGGAAGTGCTGACTCAGCGTGAGCTGAGTTACGGATGATGAGGAATAACAGCACAAATGTGTTACAACATGTAATAGTTTAAGGTTAATTCACTAACTATAACTCAAAAATCTAAATATAAAATTGCTATGTATCTGATAGCCAACCTAAATTTAACTATAACTTTACAGGATCAATAGTGAATAATTGAAAAAAATTTCAAATAGATTATTGTTCATTTCACTTTAGGGAAGAAATGGATGTTCCATTTTCTCCTTGTTATTCCTATGAATATCTCTAAGATAAGTTCCTGTTTTAAGTGTTATTAAAACATAGAGTCAATTTGATATACATTATCCCCTATGAATAACACTGTCATCAATCTAACCCAGATTAGATAAATTAACAAGCAAGAGGAAAGCTCATTCATCACATTAAAATTAAATATTGATGCATAAAGTGTTCATTAAGCGTCTGCGTGTAAGGGTCTGACACAAAGTTTGCTCACTCATGATTTTATGTTATAATTGAAGAGCTAGAAAAGAAGTGAGTATAGAAACAGTTTTCTCTAGTTGTCTCTTAGGTGTTTCTTTGATCAATATAACCATGGTAACAAGCACCTGTAATCCTACTACATGGTAAACTGAGGCAGGAGGACCCTGAGTTTAAAGCTTGTCTGAGCTACATAGTAAGGTTCTGATTTAAAAAAAAATTCCTCTTATTGCATATTATTTGATAATATTTCTGGAAATATGACTTTATATCTTTTTAATCTAATGTTGATGAGGTACGGTATGTATTTTGTAGGTCTCTCTCTTTTTGGTTACGTAATTTAGTTTTTACTGGTTCTAAAACAATGATCAGTCTCGGAAATTGCTCAAAAATCTGATTTTTCACAATACTTTGAGTAGTATTATTGTATATTATTCTCTTGAATTAATAACTCACCAAAAATCAGAAAATAGCGCTAACTTAATATAAGCCTCATAAGATTTGATCACCTATAAAAAACTATTACCATTGTGTCTCACAAGGCATTGTAAATCTGGATACTGTTTCTGAATTAGTTTTGAAGACATCTTAAAAATGACTACAGCTTTTCACATTCAGATCAATATCCACCAACTTCCTTTGTAACCCCATAATGTTCAAAGCAGAAGGTATCACGGGATATAACCTCTTTTAAATCACAATGCCCACTAAGCCTAGGACCAGAGCATCCACAACCAGGGGAGGCAAGAGAACCTTGCAGGTGGGTGGTGGGCATGTAGGCATATGAACCTTCATTCTCAGGAATTTTCCTGGCTTACTATAATTTTCTTGCTGATCCATAACATAGACAATGAGCTGGTTCTGTGTTGTCAGCTTTAAGATTAGAATAAAGCTATAATTCATTACTCAGCACTGATCAGTCCTAGGTTAGTAAGACTTGAAAAAGGTAAAATCAGAGAATGGAGAAAAAAATAATAATAACAAGGCTTAGTGTATGACATTTTTGGGAAACTATGTACAAGTACATAAGCAGGGCTAGAGAGATAGATGCCTTAATGCTTAAAAATATTTGCTGCTTTTGTGGAGGACCAGAGTTTGGATCCCAGTACCCATATCAAGTGGCTCACAACTACCTGTAACTCTGTCTCCAGAGAACCCAACACCAGCCTTTGTGGATTACCACATATGTGTGCACACATATGTATGAGTGCACGCACACACATATAAACAAATAAAAATTTAAGAGTATGCATGCCTTTTAAAAATATCTTTATTTAGACACAGAACTCAAAATTCATTTAAGGGTACAACGTGATGGCTTTGTCATGTGCACAGCATTGTAGAAACGCGCCACAGTCTGAGTTTAGATCACAGTAATACATTATGTTGATGCAACTATCAATCATATTTACATACATGTTTTACTGAATGAAAAAATAAAATCAGTTGCCGCCTGTGCCCTGGACTACTCACTGCCCAACCCTACCCACCCTTGGGGCTTGGAGGCAAGAAAAGCCACAGCAAGCTCTGACAGCTGCCACAAGCTTCTTTAATACCCTCCACCTATGCGTGCCCCATTGGTCCCAAGAAAGCATCTCTTCATAGAGGTGACCATGGCCATTCCTTCTACATTCAGTCACTTTAGAGATTCAGTATGTTGAACTAAGATGCTTTCGTGGTTCCAACTGTTACTCTAGAACTGGAACTCAAGTTTGGTGAACAGCTCAGGGTAGGAGATCTCACAACTGGCCCTGACAACCTCCTGAATTTGGGGGACACTGGGCCGATCCACACTGTCACCTCTCCCTACCTGGCCCTGGTCTACTTTAGTCTGGCTTCAGCTCCAAACGTATCTGAGATGGCCACAGAACAACTAGGTGATGACCTTATGTCACACTGAAAGTCTATGGAGAAAATCTCATTTCTTTACCCATCTTCCAAGTCCTAAATTCCTTGGATGAACTTCTGCTTTCAAATGTGGTTTTTCTTCTTCTTCCACCCCCCTTCCCCAACTCCAGTCTTTTCTGGTGAATCTCTAGGGCATTTACTGCCTCTCTTGGAAGGGCATCTGGGCCAACTTTTTTGTTTTGTTTTTGTTTAACAGGACTATTATTATTTCTGTGGCTAGACATTTAGCCAAGGAAGTTTTTTCCTATTATGCAAATAGTGTGCTATTTTCCAAGTACTTCACTTGAGCATCCCAGACAAAACCCATATGGAGACTTTGTGGATTAAAACAGTAAATATACTCATCTGGGGAGAGAGAAGAAAATGTGAATGTTATTTTATTGGAAAACCCAAATGATTTAAAAAAAAATAAATGTAGGAAACATATAGTTCCCTAAGGTACACTTCACTGTGGAAAGACAAACATCATAAAAATGTGGTCTGTCTGAGGCAATCTGGAGACACACTCATATCAGGATTTGGGGAACTGGCCCAAGCATCAGCAGAATTAAGGAAGACTCTTGGTTTTGGAGGGTCGTATAGTATCTACCCTGTCAAGTGGTCTGCTCATCTTGTAGATGCTGAAGGCTGGAAACTTGATTCTAATGAACAGTTTAATAGTGACTTTGGGACTAGAGAGATGGCTCAGTGGTTAAGAGCACTGGCTGCTCTTCCAGGGGATCTAGATATGGTTCTCAGCACCCACATGATAAAACTTCCTGTATCTCTAGTTCCAAAGGATCTGACTGGTCCCTCTTCTGGTCCCTTCAGGCATTGCATGCTAGTGGTACACATACACATGCAAGCACAACCGTCATTCACATAAAGTCTTTAAACAAACAAACAAAAGTCAGTGACTTTATTAACATGCATGCAAATAATTTCAACTTCACAAATGTTAGGCCCAGACCACACTAGTTTGAGTTTTCATTTCCTTTAATGAAACTTGTGTCACAAACAGGGTAACAAACTTTCATCCCTTGAGATGGTGACTCCATCACACAGTGTTTTGAGTTTTGGGCTGGATGCAACCTGGCTCCCCCTTTGATCTCAGGGTGAATATTCTAGAGCACAGCTATAACAAAACAAAGGTGTGCTGTTCTGAGTAAGGAATGTGGGTCTAGGGGAGATCTCAGCAGAGGCAGGACCACCCCACCCCAGTAACGTCTTCGTAGGGTCCCTAGAAAGAGAATGATTTTAGCTTCATTAAGTGATACTTAGGTCAGCACATATCAGCAGCAAATGCAAACCTGCTCTCATGTCCCCACAGGCCAGAAGTCCTATCTCAAATGCAGGGAACTGACAAAATAGAATTGTCATTCTGTGCGTCTGAGAGGAGTCCTCAACCTGGAGAAAACTGGCAGTTTTTGTTGTTTTTTTAAAGGGGTTGGCATCTGTATTTTCTTTGATTGCCAAAAACTTCATTAGAAAAAAAAAGTTGAATATCTATAATTCTCTAAATTAACACATGTTATCTTTCGTGAGTGATGAATTCGGCCAACTCAAGTACCCGCCTCTATTTTCCCTCCCCCGCCAGTCATAAATCCTTAAACCTCCATGTGATGATGTGCTTTGGCTTCTCCTGATGGTGCTGGCTGGGGCTCGAGGAGCTCATGTCTCCAGTTTTATTGTGTTGGGAAGACAGACAACTCTTTCAAGTCGCTGATGGAGATATTGGCCATGGCCCAGCTTTCTTGGGTGATGATGTGTGGGTTGCCTACTCTAAGGTACTGCTTTCCCCTGGCTAGAGATTTCCTCCAAGGCATTGTGTCCATTCTCCTGGAAGACTATGAAGAAAGTAGCAATACTCTTCTCCTCATTGGTTAAAGGGAGGGTGAGAGTAGGGGAAGGGAATGTGTTTGTTGAGTTTGAAAACATGAAAGAAAATAGGTATGTCCACATTGGTTCAGCCCGTCCTCCCCTCTCCTTTCCACATGAAATTGTGAAACCAATAAAACTAAATTATGCAATTAAAAGGAGAGAGGCCTATAAAATACATACCCAAATCAGTATTATACGTACATACCATTCACTATACGGGATATCAGCAAGTCCTAAAGGTCTGGCCTTTCCCATAGTCTGGCAAAGAGAAGGCAACTCCAATTTGGAAAAGCAAAGCCAGCTGTTTATATTGTTAGGGAACATATCTGCTGTAACAATAGGCCAGCATTTCGGCGTCTTAGCAGAAACTATTTCTCAAAGAGGCCACAGACATGCTTATCTGCAGAAGGCATTCTCTGTGCAGTCACAGAGGAGTCTGATGTCTCTCCTGGGGCTTGGCCTTTCTGCTTTTGTAGAGTCGTTTCCAACCGTCCTTGGTAGTAAAGCAGGCAAACCCGCTTCCCAGAAACCCCACTTCCATTCACTCTCCTGGGTGAAAACTTGTCATATGACCTTGTCTAGGATGGAAGAAGGCCGAGAAGCCCCGTGTGTGAGCCAGACAGCTGCATTCCACAGTGTAGAAAGAGAAACGGAACAGAGCTGACAGTGAGCCACAAAGAGATCACGAACTGATCCCTCCCCCACCCTACCCCTATGTCTTTCTCTTTCCCTCTTTCTCCTCTGATAATGGAAGACAATAAGAAAAACCAAAGAGTATGCAGAGATAAGTTGGATAAAGGAAAACACATTTGTCCCGAGGTGTGGATACCAGCAGACCCAACCTGTTTCTCCAGTAAGGAAGTAATGATACAATATGTGCCAATTTTCACTTTCAGATTCCTCACCATAGTGAAATCTGCCTCATTTTCTCTCTCTTCTTTTTTTCCTTAAACAGCTCATAAAAATTAAGTCTAAAACAAATGGTGCTTCTTGTGCGAACAGGTTTGGGTGCCCTTCAAGACTCTCAACTTGCAAAGCTCCTTTTAATGGGTGCCTTCTTACTCTCAGGGAAATGAGCCACTACCTTGAAGTCAGGTTTGTTAGCTTTCCCCCACACCACCCCCAAATCACCTCTATTTTTCTTAGAGCCTCGGTGAGCACAGTTTCTTTCATCTTAATGTGGTGGGGAGAAGATGAAAGGAGAATTTCCTTAATTCAACAGTGAAACTTCCCAGTTGTGAAGCACTTTGAAATACAAACTAATTAATAAGCACAACTCTCTTCCAAAGCAGTAAGGATCTCTGTCGTTTTCCACAGCTGAGAAGGCTGCAGTTAAAGTAGGTTGCCCCAGGCTGTGCACCTCCTCTGAGAACTTGGAGGCACCAGCCCTGTATCCTCTCAGGACAGCATGCTGCCTCTCTGGAGAGTAATCAGCTTTTGGAGGGGTTGTAGCTAACAGTGACGTCCTCAGACAGTCTACAGTGCCCCTGGCACCAGCTAGGCAATTAGTAATGTCCTTGTCACCAGCTCTGAGCACTCCACAAAGGAGAGTAAAGGAAAAGAGAGTCACTGCACGGCCCTCCCTCTCTCTCTCACACACACACACAAACACTTTGGGAGACTGAAAAATACTTTAACAATAATCACAGACAGTGAGCTAAACTGGGAATTAGAAAGGCATGGCAAAGTATTTTGTTTGTATCCTTATGCTATTAGGATCCTAATGCCACAATTACTGTTATCCCACAAATGGAGGAATTAACCAACACCACTGTTCCCAAAGGTAGCCATTAATGAGTCTTTGGCTAGTGCCCTTATTTTTTGGCTCAACCGTGTAAAGCGCTGTAGGCAAATAGCATTGTAGCTATTTCAGTGAGAAGCAAACGAGCAAAACAAAACAAACAAAACCAAAACCACCAGCAACTTCAAAACCACAAACAACCACAGTGACATTTTGTGCATCTCAGCTCGAGCATATCTTCTGAGAAGAAAGCTGACCAGAGTAGTAATGGAGTCTGTAGCTATCCTGTGGAGCCCAAAATGCTTGTAATGTCCCAGAGCTAAAATATTTCTTTTCCCAAGACCTAATAAACATTGTTTGTTTATAAGGTGTAGGGGCTGTCATTGTCAATACTGTCGGCTGTCAGGAATAAGAGAAATCCCTAAGATAGAGCATGGGTCTCTTTCTTCCTTCTTGGAACACGCAATGTTTATGCTAGTAATGGACTCATAGGCATGATGAAATCCAACCAGGATATTCTGGGCTCATTTTATCTGGGAACATAGAAAGATTTTATACATATGTCACAACGCTCTGTGTTTAACATGAATGCCAATGGCTCCGTGTGGTTACTGAGCACTCTTAGGGTAAAAGTGCAAACTGGAATGTGCTCTACCTAGAAAATAGGTGTCATGTACTGAAGAGCTCACATGAAAACGAGGTTTCAAAGTATTCCTTCATATCTATATTTACTATATGTTGAAACCATGGTATTCTTAGAACGATCAGATTAAATACAGTGTCTTATTAAAATATATACCATTTGTTCTCTGTAAGGAAACATTTCAAATTGTATATGTGAATCATGTGTTCCCACAGGAGAGTGTTGCTGGGAAACACTTTCCTAAACGTTTCCTAAATAAGAACTTTCATCACCCAGTCAGACCCCGAGCAGACTCACAGACCCACAGAAACCTCCTTGTTAGCAGCAGCTCCCTTTAGAATGAACAGAAAGATGATGTTCAAACCAAAGGATGCTTCCTGGCTTTTAAATCTGTACCTATTATTTTATATTTCAGTATCAGAAAATATATTAAGGAAATATTTTTCTCCTCCTCCTGTATTTCTATGGTACTGCTCTTTGAGCCTTCCATCACCAAACTCCATCCCCAGCAGGGAAGATGTCTGTCTCACCTTTCTCCTGGACTAACTCCCACAGGTATCTCAGCTCCCACCACAGCCCTTTCCCATGCTCAACGCTGAGCTGGCCCAATGCTACTGTAGGCTGTGTGGCATTACAGTCAAATTATATGCTTCCATTAACTCAGTTTTTTACCCCATTTTCTGTTAAGTGTCTGTGGCCAGAAATTTTGCCTTTCGTGATACCTTTCCCTCATCTATCACAATGCCAGGAGGATTCTCATTATTTGTTGAACGCTTATTTAACTGAAAACTGAATCAGGGGAAATAATTCCTTGATACTGCTATTTTGGTACTTTTAGTGATGAGAGCTGGGGTTGGAGAGATAGCTGGATGGTTGAATTCTCATGTTGCTCTTGCAGAGGAGCAGAATTCAGTTCCCAGCATCTACATCTAGCATCTGATGACTGCCCGGAATTTCAGCTCCAGGGGATCCAGCCCCCTTTTCTGGCCTTGGAGAGCACTGCATTCATGTGCAGAATCCTCTCTTAGGACAAATATACACATAATTAGAAAATAACGGAAGTTTGACAATTTAGGGGAGATATGCTGACTGACTTCATAACAGTATTTTGGGAACAATTTGTCCCCAAGGATGGAAAGGATGGGAAGATGGATCGATAGATGGATGGACAGACAGATGAGAAGCAAAGAACTTGACTCATAACAGAAGACCCAGGGATTAGGACCAACAAGTCTAAGATCTTGTCTTTTGTGATGGCCACCTCCTAGGTAGCAGACAGCTTCCAGCATCTTCTCTCCAGGTGAATCACACACTGCTTGAGCCCTGTATGTGAAGTTCTATCACCTGGCGGTTAGCTCTCCCATCCAGAAATTAGCTCAGATGGCTTGCCTCCTCGGTTGTGGGGAAGATTCCTTCCTGGACCAATGTTTAATGAGCCAACACCTTCCTCCTTCATTCTAAGCTTTCCATCACAGAAGCTGAAGGAGACAATAAGAAGCTACAGCTCATTAAAGACCCGTGCCTGTCGTGGTTCTCAGTTGTTCCTACTTGCCTTGGAGAAAACTTAATAGCTTTGTTCTCTTGATCAGTGCTTCCAATTAAAACTCGTGCACATATTATTTTCTTCACCCGAGAGATGGAGAAAGTGTGATTCCGAGCCATGAAGAGATTTATCCCGGGGGGTGAGTCGTGGTGGAACTATTCAAGATAGCCCATGGCATTTCCTACTGTACCACTCTGCTTCATAGAAACCCCTCACAGAAAAAAGCACTGCCTGGATGCCTCTTACCACAGAGGCTTGAATTATTCCAGAGTAATAAACGGGTGACTGTAACAAGGTCTTCTGCATTGTGCCATTCCCTTGGTTTGTTCCTTGGGTCAATGTTATCTTACGTAGCTAATAAGCACACACACAGAGACACAAAAAAATCTAGGGGACTTCTGTGCTGCTGGCTTCTGTGCTGCTGGCACTCCACGATGCCGTCCAGCATTATTTAAGATTTCATTCAAAACCTCCTTTAGGGTGACTTCTGTGCACCTGCAGTGCCCGTTCAAGAAGATCAACAAATGGCTGAAGACAGATTTCTCAGCTAGAGGAAAGAATTATTACCTTACCATCAGTCTAATGAAAACAGAGGTGAAATACCAACCTGCACTAGATAAACAGCACGCTGAGCCATCCATCACACTCAGCCTCTCCGAGCCCAGCGCCCTAACCAACGTCACCTGATTACTGCGCCTGCGCAGACAAGCTCACACCATCAGAGAGCTGGGCTGCCCAAAGACCCAGACAGCTATTCCCTTTCCTAGGTGTGGATTTCCCTTTCTGTCAGACAACAGCGCCTTTACAGGCTTATTCTCTGCTAAACTGTGGGTGTCATCCAGGACCCTGTTTCTTTGAAATGGTCCACTCAGCATTTTCCAAGGTGACTGTCTTGGGATCCTCTATTTCGTAATGAGCACATTCCTTCTCCTCATAGAGAACCCTTCCTATTCACTCTGGACACAGAGTTCAAGGTGCCCAAAACTTAGGGCGAAAGATATAAATTATGCATATGTATAGACTCTTTCTCTCACTTCCCACATACCTCATTTAATTTACCCTTACAATATTATGAGAGGTAGAGAAGGCACCAATGAACTCACATGGAAGAAAGGAAGGAAGCTACAACCTAGATGAGGTCACTCAGAGTCAAAGAAAACAGAACTGAGAATTTTTTTTTTTTTGGCTTGGTTGGTTTCTATTTTGTTTTCAGATATATGGTGAAGCTGCAGGCTCCTCACCAAAACACAGTTTTCTGCCCTGTATGAGACTTCTCTGGTCCTGTTTGCAGAGGTCCTTTTTCTAGAAACCAAATCTTTGATAGTATCTATGCAACCAAGTCCCATGGACGTCCTCTCCCCAACTCCAACTCTTCGTGTCATCTAGAAATCAGTGCTGACAATCGTGTAGACTCCTGACAGCTCGTAACAGGTACATTTGTTTAGAGGTGGTGTCTGGGTGTGAATACTCTAAACCTCAGAGCCCGAGGCAAATGCTAGGATATGGTTCCTATCTCTAGATCTAGCCTTGTTACTTAGAGCTCCAGAGTAAACAGAACCCTGAGCTTTGCTCTTTCCAAAACTCTAGAGGACATTTCTGTTGCTGACAATTTAAGAAGTAGATGCAAGCAGGAGTGGGGGAGTTCCTTATGTTAACCAAACATAAAATTCAGTGGGGCAGAATCTGGTTTTAATGGCAATAATAGCCATAGTCATTTCCTCACTGAGCATGTAGCTAGAGTTTATGGGTGAAGTCAGAGTATAAGACCCGCCCACTTAGCAAAGGCTTGACACGCCCACTTACCCAAGACCTGCTTTCCTCTTTCAGTTGCCTGTAGTTAACTGTAGTCCAAAATGTTCAATAGAAAGTTACAGAGATAAGCAATGTATAGGGCTTCAGTCGTGTGCTCTTACAAATGATGCGATGAAACATTATGTCAGTCCTCGCCTACCAGGTCAGGCATCATCCCTGCGTGCACTGCCTACTGGTTACACTGGGTAACTATGTAGGTTATCAACGTCCCATCACAGTACACTAGATGGTGAAGCCGATATGCCAAGAAAAGTCAACAGGTGCCGCATGTAAGTGATGGCATGACTGTTCTTGGCTTAAGGAAAGAAAAAATGAGGCACCTAAGTTGCTAAGATCTTCAGAAAGAATGGAGTGTCCATTCGTGAAATTGTGAAAGAAAAAAATACGCTAATTTTGTTTCTGCCTGTCAAACACAGTGCATCATTAAGATAGTAAGAGCATTAAAATGTGCATGTACAAACAAGAAAAAAAAAAAAAACGCCTACACATAAAGTTCTGCCTGATTCTCCGTGCCAAGCATCTTGGAAGTATTTGCACCGGCTATCCCATACTGACCATCCAGACCCTGTGGGTTCTTGTTCTATGACTTGTATCAGACAATTCACTTTGCCTTGTGACATTTATGTGGTGAATATCACCAAGCCAAACTTAAAAATATTGACCTTTTCATTTCCCAAGTATGTTTACTGGAAAGTAAAAGAAATCTGTAACAGTTTTAAAATAAATGTAATGCTTCAGAAATAGTTTGCTTATTCAGATGTGCTATTTTCTAGTTAGTAACACCCAAGCCAGAGAACTACTCTTAATATTCTCAGTTCAGTATCTCTCACAACTGTGTGGTATTGTATGGAAGTGTGACAGGTCAACCATTTCTTATCAATGTTCTCATCATTTACACACACACACACACACACACACACACACACACACACACACTATGACCTTTGTTGACTGGGTAATAATATTGACAACACAAATCCCAAAGAAGGAATTATAATTCCTTTAAAAATATTTTATTTTTAATTATGTGTGTGCAAGTGTGTGTGTGTGTGTGTGTGTATACACAAGGGCAAGTGCTTACAGAGGTCAAAAGAGGGCATCAGATCTGTTGAGTTACAAGTGGTGCAATCTGCCCCATGTAGGTGCTAGGAACTAAACTAGGGTCCTGTGCAAGAGCCTAGCCAATAAGAAACCTCTCGGGCTCTAGGGAGTAGAATTCTTAAAGAAGAAACTACATTGGCATTTTCTTTTCTTGATTTTACAAGATAAGAAAATGCTGTGAGTTTTCCTATCTTTCACATGATGAAGAAAAGAAATTCATGCATATTTTGTTAGCAATGGCCTTCTGGAGAATGCGTTTAAAATCCCTAGCACATTATGGATTGTGATATTGATCTTTGAAATAAAGAGTTACAACAGAAAGAAAATTGAATATTAAGTAGATGTGTGTAATTTTCATGACATGGCAAGGCACTAAGTACTTACTTTATTTAAATGCAGCAGTCCCATAGGGACTTTGTAGCCACAGTGTACAAATTAAGATCTGAGGGCCAAGTGCCTTTCTTTCAAGCTATCCAGAAATGGTCACACTTTAGTTAATTTACAAGAAGCTGATGACTAAGGGGACATGCTGGCTGTTTATAGTCAGACATATAGACTACTCCTCCCTTTCACTTATGGCCTGTGTATCACTTTTCATGACTGACAGAATGCTTTTGAGAGAGCAACTTGAAGGAATAGAGGGTTTGCTTTGGTTTATGGATTTATTAGTCTGGTCCTTGGTTACTTACTTCTGTGTTTACAAATGTGCACAGAGAGGCAGAGCATCAGTGAACAGGGGAAGAAACCAAGAGTCTACCTCACAGTGGAGAGAAAGGTGGGGGTTGGGACTACTGGGCACAAGGCATACTCATAATGACCAAGCCTCCCCAGAGACCTACTTCCTCCAAAAGACTCATATCTTCTTCACCACAATCTCCAAATAATGCTACCAAAGTATGTCTCTATCAATAGATCAATCCAATGATTAGGCCAGACCCCTCACAATACAGCCAGAGTCCTACTTCTGAACAATGCACTGGGGACCCAGTCTTGAACACATGAATTTTTGTGTGTATGTGGAGGGTGAGGCCACTGGAAATATGCATCATTGTTATTTGCCACTGGAAAGATACAGTCAGAGACTCTCAGCAGTCACTGGTCTTGCAAAATATTTGACAACACCTTCTTGATAGCATATTGTCTAAGAAATTTATTCTTCAGAAGTTTCCCAAGAAAGAACAAATAGTATCGGGGAACAGTTTATGAAGCCCATGGTAAGGGCAAGTCACATTCCAGAAAACCCAAGTACCTACCAACTCCCTGGTGACTGAAGAGCCCCGCCCTTACACGCTAGGTAAATTGCAAATCTCTGTCTCTCTGGTTACTTATTTGGTGTCCCAGTGCTGTTTATCCAAGGTCACACAGTGACCTTCATTTGCTCAGGCCACAATGTATTCCCAGGATAGGGGTGTTTTGGAAATTATCTCCGTAGTATGCTAATGAATATGACTTTAAAGAAAATAATTGGAGACAACGATGGATCTCTACGATTTGAAAAAACTGTTTATGAAATGAAAATATAGTTAACTTGGAATATTAAAGATGACCTCAAGCTGATTTGAGAAGCACTGCAGGCGTGTGTTCCTTGCGATGCTGGACTCTAGCTCTGCTTTTCCTGAAATGATTTTTTCCCAAATGGAAAGGAAGCATTATTCCTTCATTAGATGTATTAATTTAAGTAATTTAATGTCCTGAGGTCAGCCATTTGTCCCATCTCCTTCTGAAAGGCACCTCATTGTTACCCCCAGCTTGCACCTGCCTCTAAGCATGTACACCTGGTGTGGGAATAGTTTAATTGATCAATACTGGAACTGTGACTGTGTTAGCATCTCACCCACCACGGCTGCTCCATAAAATGGTAAATGATAAGAAGAGCTGAGGTTTTGAAATTTTTCTTCCATGGTTGTGAAACCTGGAAATAATCCAGCTGTCGGGTCGAAGACAAACTTCACCTGTACTGGTTTAGATCCATCACACGTGCAAAATGGAAAGATAAGGTTACACCCAGTAAGGTGCTGAAACATGGGAACTCGAACAGACCCAAGGGCCATGTTAATTAAAGCAGAGCTCTGCCAAGTATGAGTTATCAACCGGAGGGACTGCCTACTGCCTCAAATGTGCACAGTTCACGATCAAACTCAGCAAACCCCTGTGTTTAACTGAGAGGTACTTGAAGGACCTGTCTGAAGCTCAGTCTGAACTTTGCTGGCATCCATTCAAATACAGTACACTGATCACAGAGCTGAGGGTCACAGGATTTCAGACAAAACTTGGACTCAGCTACCTTTAATTTTGACAAAAGGGTAGATTAAAAGAAAGCAGAGACTCCAATTCCATGTCACGTAGATATCACTGAGGAGCCATCGATGCCCCACAAACAATTGTCTTCAAGCTACAGCTCAGAACAGAGGCACCCAAATCTGCCTCAACTGCTATCTTTCAAGATAGTTTGCAATTCTTATTTCCCCTTTGCTAAGCTCATGGACTTCAGTAGCAATATACGGAATATCATTTATTTCTCTAATCTGTTTACATTTTCCAGGTCATGGTATGTGCTATGCCAACCGGAGAATTTTGATGTGGCATGGATTCCGGATAAACATAATAAGGATTTCACAACCCCCCTCTGGTAAAGCAGAGTTCAAATAAAGCTCCAGGAGGGAAAGTTGATATCACCATCATGTGTGATGAAGTCTTGATGAGTATATAGTGATCCAGCCCTATTTCATGTGTACCTTGTTCTTACAGGCTCCATTCCTGGTGTCTGTGACTGGCTGAGAGCCATGTGTTCAGAGAAAAGAAGCCAGTGTGTTAGGTATATAATGATGGAGTGCAGATAGCCTGGCGAGCCATTAGTCCTGTTGAGTGATACACTACACTATTAGTCTTGGCCAGATGTTCTACACAGGAGGAATTGGTAGAACCTGTGTCTATGGCCTCTGGGGTCTGCAGACCATAGAGTAGCATATTAAGAAAGGATTCTTAGTGCAAAACTTCTGTAAGGCAAAGGATACTGCCAACAAGACAAAATGGTAGCCTACAGATTGGGAAAGGATCTTCACCAACCCTACATCTGACAGAGGGCTAATATCCAAAATGTATAAAAAAACCTCAAGAAGTCAAACACCAACAACCCAAATAACCCAACTTAAAAATGGGGAACAGGGCTAAACAGAGAATTCTCAGCAGAGGAGAGAAGCACTTAACAAATGTTCAATGTCCTTAGTCGCCAGGGAAATGCAAATCAAAACAACTCTAAGATTCCATCTTACACCCATCAGAATGGCTAAGAACAAAAACTGAAGTGACAGCACATGCAGGTGAGGGTGTGGAGCCAGGGGACACTCCTCCACTGCTGGTGGGAGTGCAAACTTATGTTTCTCAGAAAACTTGGAATAGTTCTACCTCAAAACAAAACTATACCACTCCTGGGCATATACCCCAAAAGATGCCCCACCATCCCACAATGACACTTGCTCAACTATGTTCATAGCAACTTTATTCGTAACAGCCAGAAACTGGCAACAACCTAGATGTCCCTCATCTGAAGAATGGATAAAGAAAACGTGGCACATCTACATAATGGAATACTATTCAGCTAGGAAAAACAAAGACAATTATCAATTTTGCAGGCAAATGGATGGATCTTGAAAATATCATCCCGAGTGAAGTAACCGAGTCACAAAAGGAGATGCATGGTATGTACTCACTTATAAGTGGATATTAGCCATAAAATACAGGATATCCATGCTACACTCCACAGACCCAAAGAAGCTAAGCAAGAAGGAAGGTACAAATTAGCATGCTTGATTCTTACATAGAAACGGAAATAAAGTAGTCATAAGAGACAGATGGAGGGAGGAAACTGGGTGGGAGAGGGGATGGGGATAGAAATGGGGGGTTCAGGATCAAGTGTGGAGGACAGGGTGTGATGACCAGATGGCCATGAGAATAAATGGAGGTCTGCAACTGACAGGGGTAGGGAGGTAGGGGCATCTCCAGGAAAAGACAGAGACCTGGGATAAGGAAGGTGCCCAAGAATCAATGGGGTGACCTTAGCTGTGACATAGCATTGGGGATATGGAACCTGAAGAGGTTGGCTCTTGTAGCCTGGCAGGACCTCCTATGGAGTGATAGGGACACCAACCCACCCACAAAACTTTCAACCCAAAATTTATCCTGTCTACAAGAAATGCAGGGTTGGGGGTTTGGGGAAATGGAGCAGAGACTGAGAGAATGGCCAACCAATAATGGGCCCAACTTGAGATCCATCCCATGGGCAAGCACCAGTCCCTGACACTATTAATATTCTGTTATGCTTGCAGACAGCAGTCTAGCATGACTGTTCTCTGAGAGGCTCCACCTAGCAGCTGACTCAGACAGATGTAGACACCCACAGCCAAACAGCAGATGGAGCTTGGGGACTCTTCTGGAAGAACAAGAGGAAGGTCTCTATAGGGATAGGAGCTCCACAGGAAGACCAACAGAGTCAGCCAGCCTGGATCCTTGGGGCTCTCAGAGGCTGAACTACCAACCAAAGAATGTACACAGGCTGGACTAAGGCCTCCCCACACATCTGTAGCAGATGTGCAGCATGGTCTTCATGTGGGTCCCAAACAACTGGAGTGGGGGCTGTCCCCAAAACTGTTGCTCATAAGTGAGATATGTTTTACTAGGTGGGATGCCTTGTCTGGCCTCAGTGGGAGAGGATGTACCTAGCCTCATAGATACTTGATATGCTAGGATGGAGGGGTAGACAGGGGGGCCCCATCTACTCAGAAAAAAAAGAGGAAAGGGTTGGGGGAAGGGTTGGGAGAAGGGTTGTGGGAGTGTGTGACCAGGAGGGGCAGTGAGTAGATGTAAAATGAATAAGTAAATGATGATGGTGATGGTGATGGTGATGGTGATGGTGATGATGATGATGATGATGATGATGATGATGATACAAAAACTGAAGAAAATAAAGGACATTTTTGCACTTGGACCCCCTTCTGGCATTTGCAATACTCTTTCTCAGTGCACAGAGTGTACAGTGCTGGGCCCCCTGAGGAAAGAGTTGCCTTGATTGTTAATTGTCCTAGTAAAGAAACTTCAGCTCATGACAGGATTCCACACTAATAGACCACCCAAAAGCCCAATCTATCAGGTATATTTAATCTGTCCAACCTTCTGAAAACCATACCTTAGCCTACCCTACCTCAAATGTGCTTACTAAGTTTACAATAATCTATATAATTAGCCACAACCAACTCATACCAAGCTTATTTTATCTAAGGCATAATTTACCTAGTTCTGTACAGAAAGTGACAAACTCTTAAAAAGGGGGAACCACTTAAGTCAAATGACAAGTCTGGGTGTAACTGTCAAAGGCCAAGGCTGCTGAACAACTGCATCAAACCTTCAGCTATTTTCTATGCTGTCTTCATGATTACCCACCCCTACTCTCCTCTATGAACATGAATTCTAAAATAAAAGTCTTTTGTGTACCTGTGCGTGTGTACATACGTAAATGGAGCACAGAGATCAGCTCAAATGTTCTTCCTAAGGAGCCATCATCTTGTTTTTTAAGACAAGGTCTCTCTTTGAGCTTGAGCTCACTGAACTGACTGATTCTTGAGCCCTACGGAGCCTCTCGTCTCCAACTCTTCAGTACTAGCACGCCAGGCGTGCAACGTCACTCCTGACTCCTTTTAACATGTGTTCTGGGGTCTTAACTCAGGTCCTCAGGCTTGTGCTGGCAGCGTTTTTCTGGTTGAGCCATCTCTCTAGTAAAACGACACACTTTGGCAGTCTAAATGACCCACGTTCTGTCATAGGCACATGTGAGTGTCCAGCAGAGACACCATGTGAGGTCATGAACTACCTGTGTCATTAGTGGCACATCTGCATTTTGCATAAGATTGCTGGGTGGCTCATGGTGTGCTGGACACTTGCATTCATTAAGCTTATGATAGTGGAGCTTTGTTTCATGTTGAACTGTGATCACTACATACATCGTTAGCGTTGTCATTTAAAGTAGTCTTTACAGCAGAAGATGACACTCTAGCTGAAGTTTACAAGCAACTTAGTAGCAAGTGGCAGTGTCCTCTATAGGCTCATGTGTGTGAACCCTTGGTCTGTTTTGGGAGGTTGTGGAGGCATTGTAGCCTGAAGCATGGCTGGCATGGGAGGGTCACTGCTCATTGGTGAACCTTCTGAACTGTTACCCAACAACTCCCTTCTCCCTTAAGTTGCTTCTCTTAGATGTTTAGTCAAGCCTTGAAAAGACTGGGAGGAAATTTAAGTGCTTATTACTAAGTTAATAAAAGAAGTCGATCTAAAAAGGCTGCATACTGGCTGATTCCAACTAGGTGACATTCTGGAAAGCTCAAGATTGTGGCAGAGAGTAAGAAGAGCAGTGGACATTGAAAATCAGGGCACAGTGATGGGTAAGCACAACAGAACAGAGAATTTTTTAAAAGGGTAGTGAAACTATTGACATCACAATGGTAGATCATAAACACATGTCATGTACACTTGTGCAAATGTACAGAATGCTAATTCAAACAGTAAATATTGGATATAAATGACTAACTTGTGGTGGTGGTGGTGTGGTGGTAATGATGTAGATTCATCAGTTATAACTAACGTGCAATTTAAGTGAGCACTGTTGACAGTGGAAGATGCTGCCTGTGTGAGAGGGAAGTGGGTATGAGAAGGCTTTGAACGCTTTGTTCAATAGTGCCTTACAAATAAAATAAAAAACAAAATACCCTAAATGTACAGATAATATGGAAGCAAACCAAAGTGTCACCAAGATAAACGTGCTGAAATGGAAAGAGTCATGTCTGCATCATGAAAACAAAATGCTTATGTCATGGAGGGAACAGCTGCGGGGCCTTGCTCTTGTGGTTTGCCCTGCAGATGTGATAGGAAAGCCAAGTCCCGAGCCTTCCACCAAGGACTAGAGAGGCAGAGCAAATATGGTGGATTGCAGGATCTACAATCATAAATATAGCTTCCAAGTGGCTGAAGCTGGGTCTCTAGAATCATACATGGCCCAGGAGAAGGAAGCTGGTTCTTGAAGATGTGCCAAGAAGTCTTCAGGAGATTAAGTCTGAGGGAAGCAAAGTGCACAGCCAGACATCATTTTAACTTAATTTAGGAGAGACAAGACAACAGGTTAAAATGAAACAGGTCTGCCCTAGTGAGTACCAGCCAACCTTGGCAAACGAAACTAAGAGGCACAGAGGGAGGGTTAGAATACAGACCTCTTCCTGGAACCTTTCTGTTCTAGAACATGTGGAGCCCATCCCAGCTTCACTTTCTCCAACCAGATCCCCATGTTTTGGCAATGTTCTTTTCATCCGGCCAAACTTATGCTTCCCTTGTGAAGAACCCTCATAGTTCTTGGTGTTCTCTTGGAGGCTTCCTCCTTTGATGTCCTCAAGTGCTAAGGTACACGCTGCACTCTTTAGTTCTTTATGGTTTACCGTCTCCAATCATTTGATCCTTGGTAACCCAAACAGAATGTCCTGTCCTTGCTGACAAGCCTTTGTATTTTACCTGCCTCCTCCTCACCCACCAAGACAAGATATGAAAATATCTCCTAAAAAGTATCCATTAATTTAGATCATGATTGGACTATTCCCTGACACGCTGCAATCTTAGCATGGCACTTAACACGTCACACTCTGCAAATCAGACCATTTGAGGACTGACAGGTCAAGGGGAAAAGCAAGAGGAAGAACTAAACTTTAGAATTTCTATCTAGATAAACTTTAGTTGAGTGATTCCCAAAAGTGGTGAAACTTGGAAAACTCTTTAAGACACTGGGGTATCTGTCAAGCAGACACCAAACAAACAAACAAACAAAAAGGCCAGCTATACAGATCATCAGGCAATTGCCACAAAAATATCCAATGTGAGCTAAATAAACAAGCTGTAGTAAAATCTCAGCCACTGACCAAGTGACGGGTACCTCCCTGTCATCAGCATTGACATCCAAAATAATGGACACCATTTATAACAACAGCTGTGGTTTGGGAACTCGATCTGATTTCTTTCTTTTCTGTCTCATTCTTTCTGCTTCTGAAAATATTATCAACAGCTTCTTTAGCAATCGCTTCCTTCTGGAGTTATTCCAAGGGTCTTTTCTTTGGTTCTCCAGAACAATTAAATGAGCCAATGTAAAATAGACCCACTAGACCTTAGTTCCGGCTTCAAACCCTCAGTTTCTTCCAGTAAACTAACTTTTGAGTGAAACCTGGATGGTGTTTCTCTAAGGCTGTCAGGAGAACGACAACAAATGATCTAGATCAAACAACCTGATAACTCTTCCAGGTACTCATACGTAAAAGTTACACCAGGTTCCCTCCAACTCAACTCTGAGCCAGTTATTCCAAGTTTGTTCCGTGTATCAGTCACAGCATGGTGGGGGTGCCGATCACACAGCTGCAGCTACAGGGGTGTCAGCACTTCTATTTTAGGTCCTTGTGTTCAAGAGTTTATAGCTTGGCCATAAAAACTAATCACTGGATGAATCTTGGCATCTAAACATCACTTCCCAGAAGAATTAAGAAAAAAAATCTGTGTAGTGTTGGCTGCCTTTTGTATGTTCTCCAAAGGACCCAGAAAGGATTAGCAAAGATTTCCCCAGTATCTCATGGAAATCGAGTGCTTCAAGGACCTTTGAGTTAGTTTCCATCTTGACTTGAAGTGTAAGTAAGGTCTTCCATGATACATGGAAACCTTTTTCTTGAGGTAATGGTGGGAGAGGAATAACAACAGCTAGTTTCTATCCAGGGTGTGCTTCTAACTGTAAACAATATGCAGTCGTTGCATTGAGATGCTGTCTTTCCCTGAACCAATCTTCAAAGTCTTAGAAAATGAGAAAACATGAGAACAAAGTGCTAGCCTTGCTTCCTTCTGTATATCTCCAGCACCAGATATTTTTCTAACCACAAACTGTGTCCCAGAGACCTGGGTACATTATGCTATTGATACTTACACTCATACTTTAAAGACGTGTTAATTATAACCTTTATTTTACGAATGAGGAAACTGAGGCTCAGACTAGTAAAGACAACTTGACCAGGAGTTCTAAAAGGAAGCTGGGTCTAAAACCAGGCTCAGGGGCAGAGGTTAGGTCTCTGGGCCTGGCTCAGTCAATTGCCCCAAGCTCAGTAGATTGTCCCAAACGAAGGTATGTATTCATGTAAGTTGAACATGCCTTTAAATAATTGCTAATTGTTGAAGTCCACTTGTGAGCACACTCAACCCATCACAAAATAGTTGTAAATGCCCAGTTTACTAGGTATCCAATTCCTTATTCTTAGAGTTAATAACTTTAATTCCAGACAGAAAAAAAAATTCTCAAAGAGCAACTTTTGCCATATTTCATCTTTATAGTTAAAATTTGTATATGATGAATTCATTGATTTATATAGATCACTTTTATAGAGTATAAATGTACAGCTGAGTTTATTTTATCATAAGCTCGATATACAAAGATTTAATCAGGTTCTGATTGTGGCACACAACACACTGCACCATTAACACTGTAATATCAATCATGACAATAAATTATATTGTTTTCATCATGTGAACATTATTTTCTAAGCTTTAATAAGATGCTTGAGATTCTGAGATGAATTTTTAAAAGTCTAAATTCACAATGATACCAAATACCAAGTGGATATATTTTCATAACCGTTCTTGTCCCCTGGGTCAGCAATACAGTTTCCAATTATCGTAAAGTTTCATTCCTAATTCCTTTCAATTTATCAGAAGGAAAATATGGATGGTTGTTATCCAATTAAAATACTCCTGATGCTTTTAAGGTAGATGTTGTGTGGGTTTTGGAGTTTCCCTATGGATAATTTAAGAAAAACAAAGGGCTTCAAAGTGGTTTTAAGTGCTCTGAGCCTGGAGAGATCCTCAGCTGCCCCCTTTCCAGCTGTCATGTTCTCATGGATTCTGTGATGTCATGAAGGGGCAGCTAGGACATTCTAAAAGGTTTGGGAACATGTGACTTTAGTCAGGAGGTTCATTTGATAACTATAGAATCCTTTCTGAGCATTATCCTTGGCTTACAGTCACCAAGATTAATTTGGGATAAATGCATAAATCTGGAGTTCACCCTCCTAGGTTAGACGTAGTGTCCCTTGTCTTGGGAGACATTAAGAGGTGCGTCTTCTGGATGCATGTTCTCAAAAGGTGTTCGTAAAGGTGTTTTCTCTGGGTGACTCACATTAAATGACTAAAGAGCAACCTGGCAGGTGCCTACACCTCTAGGAGAGCCGACTAATACTGAGGTTACACTTTCTTCCAGAGGAATTAAATGGGTCAACGTGATTTGTGTTCATAAACAGAAAGTGCAGAGCCATCAAAACTGCACCCCAATTCATTGTGAAAGAATTATGAACGGAGTTTAGGCTGACACTCCTTTTGACACCCTCAGCTTCTATCTAGTTTCTTTACTTGATCATAATCTTAAGCCAGAACTAGATTACAATCCAGTGAGGTTTTAAATTTTATTATTATTATTATTATTAATAGTAACAGTAATTATTTCCCACTTATTTATCAGAATGTCTTCTGTCTTGTGTCACTAATCAAACTCTGGGTAAGCAAACTCTCTATCACTGAGCTATGTCCTCACGTCAATTTATCAGAAAGCCTTTTTTTTTTTAGTACACATACACCCAGTCCTTTGAAAAGAAAGACTCTCAAGTTCACGAGCTTGCAAACACTTACTTAACAATTCCATGAAGGTGCTCTTGAAGGTTCCACAGTGAAGACTTCTTATTTGCGCTCAAGGTTGCAGAGCATTGGTGTTTCTCCAAAGAGCACAAATCGAGTCTTTGCAGTCGGAACTCAAGAATTAGTGAGTGAACAGAGTGAAGGCAAACAGCTACTTGGAATCTTAGAAATAACACTCCTTTGTAACGAGTTACAGTTTACAGAGAGCTCTGTGTCCCCTGTGCCAAGTCATAAAAATAAGTCCATCTATCATTCTAAGAAACAAATCACATTTATACACTAATACACTGGCATGGGGTGTGTGTGTGTGTGTGTGTGTGTGTGTGTGTGCCCGCACACACGTGTGTAACATATATGGTATTTTCTTTTAAAGCTGGCCAGTTTTTTTTTAACTAGAGATATTTAATCTCTATTATATTTAATTTTATATAAAATATTTTATTATGTTTAATTTTTTCATGGTAGGTTCCATAGCATTAAAGACAATAAAGTAATGGGTTCTCTTCAGTTAAAAAAAATCATACTTTTTTTTTTTTAAAAAGGACATTTGTAGGGGGTTGATGACTTAAGTGGTTTTTCCAACCTTGGCATATTTGGCACCTGTTGCTGTTTTATGCCCTGGCAGGAGACACTAACGTCTGAACACCAGTCACTCCGGTTCTCAAAGCCCCAAGTTTTGATCTATGGTCCCTCATTATGAAAGCTTACCTCTTTATGGCTTCACCCAGGTGAGTGCAAGCTCCAGGCTTTTCTTCCAGGCTCTTGGACCTAGAGGTATGAAACTTGGAACGGAGATCCTCAGGTGCTGACTTGCAAAGAGTCTCACAGCCTCAGGGACCACTGTGCTCTGGGAGCCTGGAGACCTCAGCCTGGATACAGAGTCGCTGAATCTTTCATAGGAGGAGTAGAGTTTCAACTGTTAAGGGGGCAGCCAAACAGGTGACAAGCTGCTGTACTTCAAAGACAGGAAATCCCTCCAAATGTTAAATTGTAAGGATAAAAAATGACCTACATTCAAGAAAACAGGGAGCCGGTAATTCAGCATCATGTTTGTTCCAGTTTAATGAGGCGTGCTGGGTGGGTATTAACTGGTCCTAACCAACCCTACTCTAAGTACATGGCACCCTTTTCTACTGGAAACCCACATTTTCAAGATTTTTTTAAAAGGTCAACTGAGTTTATATCAGATTGAAGTTACTATGTAAAGACTCTCTGGGCAAGTTTTCACCCTTCACATTGGTCTGGTTTAAAATTACAGTTCCTCAGAATATTTAAGAAACTCTGTGAAACTGTTTAAACGTCTCCGAACACCAAAACTCAAAGAAGGCAGGAACTCGTCTGGAGCAGCCTTGGGAAATGAGTGGATGGATTAGGGGAGATTTAGAAGCATTTGGTGGAAGCCCAACACCCAGCTTAAATGCATAAGGTTCCCAAATCATTTTCCCCAATTGAAAATGCAAAGTCTAGGTGGATTTCTGGTCAATTCTCTAAAAATCTTAGAGCGGAGAATGTGATATTTGAAGCTTATATCAATCACTACTAAACTCTGAAAATGTATTAAATTAATATACTGAGGATGAAGAGAAGCCTGAGGGTGAAGGTGGGAAGGTCAGAAAAGCGACACACACTATTGGCGTATTGCAGGGTCTGTGCATCCCCAGTGTTTGGAAGAATTACTGGACAGATGTAGAAGCAGGAAGGAAATAGATGAGTAAAGTCAAACTGACCTCAGAAAATACACACACACACACACACACACACACACACACACACATTCACATACACACATGCACACACACGTACATAATACATACACACACATATACACATATTCACACACATACACACATACACACACATGTACATAATACATACATACACACACATATACATACACATGTACACATATACACACATGCGCACACACACACACGGTGTCCTTCAGTGATTATACTTTCAAAAGCGAAAATCTATAAAAGCACTGAGATTGGAAAATTCCTGGGTAACCAAAAATCTTAGCCCCACATTCCCTCCTTCTATCAAGTTAAGCCTCTTCCATCAGGGGCAGAGTGAGCTGTTTCCTCACTTACAAAGTGAGTCAACTGATATCCGTAGGTGTCACTATAAACCTCAAGTTTCCTGAGGCCAGCACCGGGAATGAATTATGAATGGAATTAGCTCTCTTGACTTGGAATTTCCTCACTTTTACTGGTCTTTAAACTAGACTTTTATACATTCATACATAATCGATGGAACCAACACACGGAATGGCCCTTTTCATAAAACACTCAGCTTCAGAGTGATTTTGCAGTTAAGGAAACTTAAATACGAACTTCTAAGGTGGAAAATATAGTTTCCCTTACGGGTTTAAAGTCGATCTGGGAAAGTGATGAGCTGGCCACGAGATTCCTGTCAGAAACTGAAGCTGAGTTAGTATTTTGAAATACAATTTGCAGTGCTTGCTTGCTTTCATAAACCAATCTGCTTCTCATATTCTTAACCTTAGTCACCTTAGAAATACATAAATTTGGTGTTTGGTTATTGAGTTTTGAACTTACAGGGTAAAGTAATTTAGAGACTCATAAATACAAAGCATGGAAATCCCTCTGTACGGTTAAATGATCATGCAGAGACTGACGGATAGAACTCATGATTCAGCCTCAGCTATTTGCCACTTACCTTAATATATATTCTTCAGTATAAAACACGCACTGTCTTAACATTTTCCTTCAACTTGTCATGTCCAAATTGATTCCAATAGCAGCCTGTGTGCTTAAAGAGTGAGACCAGGGCCAATGCCAGGTTCTAGAAAGAGAAATGAACTTGGCTTGTTTTTTTTTTTTTTTTTTCCCCTAACGCACATGCTCAAATCCAATTCATGGCTATCAAAAGAAGACTAACACAAAGCAGTTACCAGCTTTTTCAATATGCAAGAGATGGAATAGAATATAAAACTCATTTTTTAAAACTGAGAGCAGATATAACTAAACATTTGGAGCATTAGGAGAAAGTAACTAAAATATTCATACCAATTCTAAAGTTGTCTGGAAAAAAGTAATTATTTGCACATTTTACTGGCCACTGACTTCAGTAGTAAAATGCCTAAACAAACTCTTTACTTTTTCAAGTTCTGCAAACATAAAGGGGTAAAGAATGTTCTCTCAGCTTCCTCGCAATGCATTTAAGTTTCTACCATTTTTAACAGAGCAAACTGTCTATATAATTTATATATCAGATTATTACGGTTTTAGAGAATGGGAAAATAAACCCTGAGGTTTATTTTATTTATTTTTTGGAGGAGGTAATATGGTATGGGGAAGCCGTTTTTACAGCATATTCTTACATTCTTTTAGAATATATGTATCATCAAGTTTCCTTGTGAAAACATTTGACCTTAAAATTCAATATGGATTGCAACTTAATATAGAGTTAAAAACTTGGAAGCTCTTTCTAAATGTCTTGAAAGAGGTAGTAGCTATCTTCTTCAACTTTAGAAAAAAAAAAAAAAAAAGACATCGCAATCCCATGTCTAGCCGGAGAGGTAAAAGAGTTGTGATGTTTTAACATTTATGAATATGCTTTTAAAATCGAAGGATATATTATTTTTAATCCAAAATGTGAACACAGAACAGAATAGTGCAAGTGTGTGAACTTCCTGAATGCAAGAAAATAAGTTTACAAGTTTTAAATGGAAAACTCTCATTCTGACCCATTAGGGGGAAATATTTATAGGCAGTAAAAGGTAGTAATGACCCACCACATTCACGGTTGCTGTCTGCAGTGCTATGTCCCATCCCCAAAGACAGACACACAGCCCCAAAGAGGAACTACATTATTTATATATGCATTCCTCTAAGTTCTGCTTGTATTAGCCCCCAACGCCTTTGATAGCAACAGTCACATCACATTTAATTGACTTGTTTGCGTTTTTAAGCTCACTGTTCCAACCTTCTTAAAATTCAACACCGTATTTTCAGATGAGGAGAAACATTGTCATTTAAAAATAGTTAAACACCCTTCTCATGCACCAAGAAGTGTGTAAAGGCAGGGGCCATCGCAAGCAGCATGGGGCCAGTTAGTAAGTGAGCCTGCTCCTCACAGCCTTGGGGATTCTCTTTGCCTTTGCGCACCCCCCTCAAAGCATCCTGCCACCTGGGAAATTGCAACTACAAGCTGTCTTTATTCTAGTACCCCCCCCCCCCCCCCCCCCCCCCCCCCGTCCCCGTAAGCCTCTTTGGGAACCCCCCCCCTCCCCCCGTCCCCGTAAGCCTCTTTGGGAACCCCCTAGGACCTTCCTGTGATTCTGTGAACTCACCACCTCAGGCTTTAATCGGATTTAACTAAAAACACATACTTTCTGGCAAAATGGCTAATTCTTACATGCAGACTCAGACCTTGGACATCCCTAAGGAGAAATAATGCCTCGAAACACGTCACTGCCCGCTCATTTCCCATTTCACTAACTTCCAATTAACACACGGACACGCTCTCTTCAGAGTCAGCATTACCATCATTTGGGGGATTGCAGAAACAGAGGTGACATGTTGATTTTCTGTGACTAAAAAGCACTTATTGGGCACCATGACCAATATCTTTCTCCTTGGAAAATACATAACTTTCGAAACTCGCATCCCTCTCTTTACAAACCTGCGTGTGGCGCTGAGGGGGAGGGGAGACGTGGGTGGAAGCCACTTCTCTTCTGCAAAGCCAAGGAGGCCAGAAAAGGCCAGGGCTTTTCACTCCAGCCTTTTCTTGCCCACCAGGGTTCACTTGGAGTAGCAAGGAGAGGAAGGCTTACGCTTTTCCTGGCGGAGCCTCCGTGATGGGCTCTCTCTCCATGGGCCGGGCCGGTCCATACCTGTCCTGGGTGGAATGGGGAGCCCCGTGCAGCTGCTGCCCTCCTGAGCCGGTGCGCCCGCCCGGGCAGCGACCAAGAGCTAGACGATTGGCCCAACACGACGACAGGGAGGAGGGAGCGGGTACCCCAGAGCGGTGGGTCACTCTGATCTCCCGGGACAGGGCTAAGCATGGGAGAGGTCGTTCTGGAGCTGACGATGCACTTGTCCCCAGCGGAACGGACTTGACCCCCCGCCAGCCTTTGGAGCGCCTCGGAGGCCTAAAACGAGCTGGACATCGACCTCGTGTCATCTTCGGCATTGCTTTGGGAGGCTGGCCACTCCAGGAGGGCTGGCCTGCCCCCTCCCCCAATGCTCCCCGAGGCTTAGCATCACAGTGGACAAAGTCTCCCACATCCAGGCTCTTGAACCGAAAGAGGGAACTGAGGGCTGCCCGCGGCAAAGCTCGACCTACACTTCATTTTCTTCCGATTTGGAGAAAATGTCACAGGAGTGGGTGGGGGGAGACCCTCGCATTGTAAATATGATTTGGAGGGGGCGAGGCACGGAGCGCGAGGCCCCGGGCGGCGTGGGCACCCTGCCGGAGATTCCCGGTCTCACAGCGCGCCCTAGTGGACACCCTGGCCCGCGCCGCCGCCCCCGGACACTGGTTGGGTCTCCCTGCGCGCCTTACAATCTGCAATATATTATTTCTTGCAAAGTATTGACAACGTGCGAGGCTCTGCTAACCCGGAGCTCTTGTCTGTAATCAGCACATTTATTCACATTTGGGGCGGGGGGATCCGAATTAAATCCCCGTGACCCTGATTAGGTTACAGTGTCATTTTCCCCTGGATCCTCTTTTAAACCCACTCCACACTGCTTCTCTGTCTATTACATGCTAATTTAATTTTACTGTGGACGATATTTTCAGCATTTGCTGAGGACAGTAAATTTTGTAGTTTATGTTATTTCACTTTTTATGACTTTTTAACACTTAATAAAATTTTATTAGAGCACTTTTGTGTTTACAAGGCCACAAAACTCTTGGCAGGTTGTCAGAAGTCCTTTTTATTATGATCCTACTGATATACTGCGAGTAATGAAATAATCATGTCCAGAAATGTATCAAAGGCCAGAGGGATTATCCCACTTAATAGCTCCACAGATGCGCCCAGAAGAATACGGACTGTGGCGGACAGGCTGGAAGGCAGCAGAGGAAGGAGGCAGTTCCCCCACCCCCAACACACACACACACACACACACACACACACACACACACACACACACACCACACACTCCTTTCTTTACCATTTGTGTTGCTTTCCTAAAAGGCTACATTCAGGGTCATGTGACTTTCCGCGGTCTCAATAAAAAAAAAAAAAAAAAGAATTTATTCTATTGCAAAATGTGCTTTTCTTTTTATACTCCTTGTGTGGGCTTTTAAGGCCGGTCTAGTGGCAGTGGAGCTGGCTCGGTGGATCCCTGTCAGTCACTTTCCTCTCGTACTAAGTGTACTTTCGTGCCATTTAAGCAGCTGATGGTGACATTGGTGTTGAGAGTGCAGCTTCTACAGCCCACACTGAAGGCTTTGGGGACCCAGGAGGGCACGAGTTGTTTTAAGGTCTGTACCCTCCTGCAAACAACACCGTTTGCTGTTGCTGTTTGGTTTTATTTTGTTTTGCAAACCAGAGGAACGGTGGGGACCCTGCCTTCTGCCTGACCAGAGAGCTACAATGTTCTCTCCATTTCGTTTTTTTATTTTTTTTTTAATCTTTGAGGGGTTAAGACTTGCAATGAGAAGGACCGGGATACTGCAGCTTTTATTTCCTTTTAAAAGCCAATTTTCTATTTCTTTTAAATAGATACATGGTCATTTGACATCCCCGTGTTAAGTTCACTCTTGCTACAAAAGAAGGCCATTTGTACTTCCTGACCCTGAAAGCAAGGTGGGTGGCTTTGTTTTTTAATTAAATTTTCTGCCTCTAGCTTCATATTTCTCTTTCTCTGTTATTTCCTAAATAGTGTGCCAGAGTGATAAAGGGATGGAGATTGGACTCATAAACCGAGTGATTTTGAAATGGCTGTTGCTGTGTCTGTAACATGAGTTCTTCTAGACTTTGGCTTTGAAGGACTTTGGCAATGGTTTTCAAAAGTGTGTGTGTGTGTGTATTCTGGCATTATGTGATATGACCCCTGGAAACGTGCACCTCTTCCTGGACTGCCTCCCTCGCACTGCTGCGACTCCCCCCTCTGGGTGTCATGAGTCTGCTCATGAGGGCTCTTTGATTTTGGCTGCAAGGGAGTAGTTTTAAGTTTTCTGTGTCATTTGTTAACCATGAACAAAACTTAGTACTTGGTCTAGTAGCCTACTGTGTGTCTTTGATGGTTTAGGCTCTGAAAGGAACACAATGAAGGATTGTGCTCATCCTTAAAAAAAAACAATAAATAGCATAAATTATTTCAGCAACCATTTTGCTCTTTTTAGAGATGCTTTCCATTTTCAAATGTGAGCCAAATTTCTTCTTTTTCTTCTCCTTCTTACCCTCCTCCTCCTCCTCCTCTTTCTCCTCCTCCTCCTCCTTTTTCTTTTTCTCCTCCTCTTCCTCCTCCTCTTCCTCCTCCTCTAACTCTTCTTCCTCCTTCTCCCCCCTCCTCTTGCTGCTTCTCCTGCCCATCCTCCTCCTGCTCCTCCTCCCCCGCCCTCCTCTTCTTTTTCTTCTCATGATTTCCTTAGCAATGGAAGGGCCCAGGAAAGAAGTGATGTTAGGTTCTGAGGAAATGGTCCTTCTCTGTCCTGGTTATACGTGGTGGTTAATGTTCTTTGCCTCTTATTGTGAGAGACGGAGAGAAGGGCTCAGACTGCGCCTCTCCAAACCTCACAGGGCTTTAAGAAAGAGACCTATGCCCGTGCATGGGAATCAAGGGGACACTATTCATTTTCACTCTGTATAACAATTCAATGTTTTAGGAAGCTTGTGTCCAGCGCAATTCGAACAATTCTTCAAAGACTGTAACAGCTTCCCAGTTAAAAGTTTTTATTAGAGTATGAAGTCAATCTCTTTTGTGGTAGATATACTTTACACATTAAACTTTTGTAACTCTTATTTCAAAGGGGGAAGGGCTGACTGAAATATTATAATTGATGACCAGCGTGGTCAAAAGGGTCCTTATTATGACCACAGGGCATAGTCTCTGTCTTCTGGAGCTTTCAGTACTGAGAAGAAATTGCTTCATTCAGAAGATTCATCTTCAGAAAGATAAGTTAGGAACCAAGATAGAAGCACAAAAGGCTTCCTTAGTCAGGCAGGGTGCTTTCTAAGGGCAGGTGCCATGGTCTCCTGGGTCAGCTCCAAAAAGCCCTCAATTGGTTCCATTCCCATTCTGCTGTGCATTTTTCGTGTGGTGCTGGACATGCCAGCCTCTCTGGGCTTAGTTTCTTTGATCTGTAAAATGGGGCTGATGTGAGTGGCTCTCACTTCTTCTTGTGAAGAGGTGAAGAGTTCGTTCCTATAGTGTAATTAGAAATGACCCAAAATGCACCTAAAGGCAAGCTCAAGGAAGCCTGGCCTCCCAAAGACTGCTGCTAAAAGCCTAGTTCCCAAGCACCTGGCACAGAGCAAGCTGACAGATGAATGAATGTTGGATGCATGTCTATCAGGGATTGCTTCCTAGACTGTCCTGGCAGAGGCAAGAGTGGTCACCAAGCAATAACAGAGGCTGTGTGGGCCTCAGAGTGGACCTGATTCTCCTTAGAATGGGTACTGTACTAGCCAGGGTTCTCTAGAGGAATAGGACTTACGGAATAAATGCAGAGGAGACTGCAGTGTTCCTGTGGATACTAGCAGAACTCCTGCTAACCACGCTGAGTTATCTGTTATCGTATTTCAGCCAATGCCTCCCTTTCTCTCCTTTAAATAGTTACAAAAACTCCAGTGTACAAAAGATAACGCTACATACCTCAGAGCACACCACAGCTGCTGCTCAATGTATACTTGCCAAACCGTGTGTGTGTGTGTGTGTGTGTGTGTGTGTGTGTGTGTGTGTGTAAAAGTGCATAGGACCCCCAAAGAGGAAGGAAGCTAAGTCGCTGATGAGATTCACAGGGATTGCACAACACCTTCTGAATAAAGAATTTATCTAGGGATACATTTTGTTGAGTGGAAGACACAATGGTGGAAACTCTGGCATGCTGCATCCTGAACTGGGAAAAGGTGAGCCCGTGTCCTAGGTGCTGTGGTCCACAGTGATCCATTGCCAAGGCCCAAGTTGTCAAAGTTATCTGTGACTCTTCTGGTGGCAGGGAGGGAGGCAAGAGGGAGAGGATGAAGGCTATGCCCAAGAACGTGTCGTGTCTATACTACAGGAGACCCACGCTCATTGAATGACTCTGAAATCCCCTGACTCTGAGCTCCAGGCCAGGGAAGCAATAGATTTGGTAGCTTCACTGGGAAAGGGGACTGGGGTTTGCCACTTTTCTGTCACAGCTATGTCTGTGAACATTTAATTTAGGCCTTTTATCTCACCTCAGAGTTCCCCCCTCCAAGAGAAAAAAAACAGCCTTTTAGCCTTAGGAAATGAGAACTATGTTTAGAATTAGTTTTGAACCTTTCATAATGAAGTTCCAACGAAAGTCTATTTTAAAACAGCGAGAAACTTAGTGTCTTGGTAAATACAAGACAACTAGAGAGGCCAGGCTGGCACAGATGTCACGGTCAGCAGGACAGAGCCCTGGAACGACATTCAAGTCGAGGTTGGAAATCTTTAGAAAAAAAGGTGTAGATACTCAACTTTCATTGGGATGGATATCTTACATCATCACAGCGCTCAGGAGCCAGAACCATTTTCTTTCGATTGGACTTCTCGCTCTCTGCATCTGTAAACTCACCAAGATAAGCTTTACGGCCAAACCAGGCTTTGAATGACACCAACAAGTCTCTTCAAGATAGGACTGAGTACTTTCTGATTACTGGATGGAAAGAATGCAAGCTTTTCACTTTGTGTGTGTGTGTGTGTGTGTGTGTGTGTGTGTGTGTGTGTGTTTAACCAACTACTCTGATGTAAATAAAATCTTTTAAAAATGTATCTGCCACATTTTAGGCTAAGACCAAATGTTTCTTAAAATATGGAAGTCATGAATTATTGCTAAAAGGATGTTCTGGGATAAAACGATGTCTCAGCTCTGGTTGAGGCAGATGGCCTCCAGATCAGATCTCATTCCTAAATGTTTCTGCATCAGTAAGGCCAAATAAGTCAAAATAAGTCCAACAGAGTGGCCAGCACAGCCCACTCCCAGGACAGGAAGCCGCAGGAATCCTGTTGCTAGGAGACATGTGTCTTTGTTCCGCAGCAGGAAGAAGATGTCCTTGAGCATGGCTTCCCCTCTGGTTGGCTTTGGACAAGCTCTGAATCAGACTGTCCTTGCTAGCCCCTCCCAGCAGGACCAACTAGTCCAGGAAGGCCAGTGGGAAATTTCCCTTGGGAAATTTCTGATACACAGTATGTTTTGCTGAATCAGTCAGTCTTCTAAAGCCAATAAATATATTTATATGTCTACTTCGTACTATGAGAAGATGAAAAGAATAATTTTCTGTGTGGTATCTATACTTGTGAGAATATTAGACAATGGAATCATACTTTAGATTGTATGAAAGAATGCACATGGGCTGTGGTGGGGGGAGGGGAAGCTAATCAATGGTACTTAAAGGGGTTTCACAGGGAGAGAGCATCACACCTAGAAGGACTAAAGAGTGATTCTTTTGGGTGAACACTTCCAGAGGTGAACTTGAAGGGACTGGGTGACCATGAATGGTTTTTTACTCAGAGAAATATCCCCAGTCTAGCACAGTGCCTGGCAAAGTGTTCTTACTTGGGGCCCCCACAGGAGCTGGACGGTGCAAGGGAGAAAGGTTCTGAGTGCTGCGTGACGGGGACCTGGGATGCTGGTGGTATTCTAGGAGAAGGTGAAGTGGGGTCAGCTACTGTATTGTACCACAGTGTCTGTATCAGTTACTAAGTGAGATGGATCAGGCAACTTCAACACCAGTTACGAACCTGTTCCAAAACCAACCAGGAATGGCTTAAAGGGCGGTGGAATGACTCTGAAACTGTTAAGACTAGAAGGGATCAAAGTTTTATAATCCTCACACAAAGCCTCTTTTCAATGCTTCGTCTCTCAGATACGTGCAGCTTATTCTATGTCAATTATAACCCCACCAAGCGACTCAAAATACAGATCTCAGATGATCCGTCTTTGAAGAAGTGCACTTTCTTGTTAGTCCCTATATACAGATGAGGAAATCGAGACCCAAAGAGGCTGATGTCTTACCCGGGCTCAGACATTGCAGATAATAAGCCAAGACTTGGGTCTTCTGCAGATGTCTGTGTGCCTCATTCCTGGTTGGTCTTGAGAGCAGCACTCTACTGAGAGAGGTAGGAGGAGAGCAGCCCGTGGCTGGGGAGACCAGCTGTGAAGCAGGGGCAGATGGCTGCAAGGTGACTCTGCAGGGCTGGCTGTGGAGTCAGCGGGAAAGCTGTTAGCTCTCTCCTTGTGTCTGTTCCCTTGTTTATAGTTTACTTGCTGTAATTCCCTCAGCTCAATTCTTTTTTTTTGGGGGGGGGGATGTTGGGGACTGAACTCAAAGTCTTGGGCAAGCTAGGCAAGAGCTCTACCACAGCGTGATACCTCTAATGCTCCTTTTATTTTGAGACAATGTCTCTGGAGGTCGCCTAGGCTGACCTTGAACTCACTCTGCACTCTTAACTCCAGATCCTCTTAGGTTGTTACTTAACCTCTCAGACTCAGTTTGCTCATCTGTCAAATGGAAGCAATGAGATCAATTGAATAGGTTTGCCAAGGCAATCAAATAACAAAATCATAGAAGACAATGAATACAGTGCTAGGCACCTTCCGGGCTTAGTGTGAGTGGGAGCTCCCGGCACTCCCAGTGCCAGGATTCTTCAAAGTACTCTGTCCTAGGCTGTGGCTCTGCTCTCTTTAGCTGCTGACTTTCAAGGCTGGAGAGTCGATTCCTAATGCTGCCCCTTCAACAATCACCTCTTCCCACCACAGCTCTGCAGCCATATTTCTTTACTATCAATACTGATGATGTTTGTTGAATGAATGTATGAAATGATTACTGCCATATCTACAGCTACGGTTTCCTCTTCCACACCTTCCCGTGAGGATTCCTTGTTTCAGGAGTGTTGGAACGGCACAGTCTAGGTGGTACTGTAGGGTTAGACACTACTAACACACTGCCCTATCCATTTGAGAATTTCCCTTGCAAAGCAATCAACTGGACAAAGAAAATGCGGTTGGCCAGTGTCTTGGGGAAAACATCCAGTTTGGAGGGAAGTTCTTCTGATTAATTCCTCCTCTCCCTGGTCTGGCAAGATTGACTCACTGTTCCAAGCACCCGGTTTTACCTGGCAGCATGTAGGAGACAGAGCCCCTGCTTAGTGTTCCCTTTGTCCCTAAGGCTCTGTCAACTGTTCTGGAAGGAACAGATTTGATAGTTTCCAGGTTCCTTCCACAAAGCCTTGCTGGCTCTGACAGTTATTCTACTGTGAAGAATCAGTTTGCTGCACGAGTTAGAAACCATGTATAATCTCAGTACCAGCCGCTGACCATGTGGCACACAGGAATAGAAGTCAACTAACTGTAAGGGACTCAGGAAGCCTGGAGGTGAGGTGGCGGTTTGGACAGTAGGACATGTCCCCTGGTGTTTGTACAAGTGTCAGGAAATAAGACGACTCTTCTCAAAGGTGGACTTGGGTATGGAAGCATCCATTAGCCTTCCAGTAATTTGTGGAAGGTATAAACTTTTTAAAATCCATGTCTGAGTTGTAAATGTTTCTTTATAACCAGGGTGCTACCTTCATGCTTGACCAAGAGTATGGTACCAATCATAATTCTGAATAGGTTGTCAGGCTCTGATATGCAGCTTAAATTGCCAAGTAGCATCCGTTCCAGGACCACGATAAGACAGTGGCTACCACAGAGCTTGTCTTAGGCCGTCTCTCCAGGGTTCAGACTGTGGACCTCTTTGAATGTGCTCAGCTTAGGGATCATATTTAAGCACATATCATGCCAGACCACCAGACCTGAGAAACTCTGGTCTCCTCAAGCACCAATTTTCCCATCCTTCTCCCTGTCCATCCATCCATCCACCCACCCATCCATCCATCCATCCATCCATCCATCCATTCATCCATCTATCCACCCACCCATCCACCCACCCACCCATCCATCCACCCACCCATCCATCTACCCACCCACCCATCCATCCATCCATCCATCCATCCACCCATCCACCCACCCACCCATCCACCCACACATCCACCCACTCACTCACCCATCTCTTCAACACATATCCTTTTACAGGCTGTACTCTCTGGAAAGTGGTTACTGATTACACTTGTTTTCTTGATTACTTAATCTCCAAAACTTAGTCCAGGCCTGCCACAGGGTAACTACTGAAGGAATGTTTATTCAGTAAATGAATGAACAGTGATTAAAAAAAAATCCCTACTGTGTGTTGGAGCAGGAGGCAGTGATATGACCCTATGCAACTCCTGCCTTTTGCTGTGATGTTCAGAAATATTTTTCAGGATAAATCCGTACTTATTTTAAAAAGTAAATTGTGAAGCTTCTAATAGTGTGTGTGTGTGTATGTGTGTGTGTCAGCAGGGGGAGGGTATGCAATTGTTGCCTGGTTGCTTCACAAAGTGGTGTTCTAGGACAGATGCTCAGATCCTTTTGGAGAGAAATGAGAACACACACACACACACACACACACATCACATATGCACGCACACACAAAGCCCTCTTTGCATCCTAATGCCGGATCATTCTTCCTGAAGTGAACACCACCTCTAAACACTAATGGGTCTAAGAGACTTTGGGGACACTAATCTTAATGTGCTGCTTCCTTCTGGTCTTGTTAGTCCCTGAAGCCATCTGTAAGAAGTTATTGTATTTGGCTTTCTTAAGCCATATTTCTTAAGCACGGACATTTAATTAGTGCTTGTTAAGATGTTTCCAGTGCCTTGGCCGCGTCTCTCGCCCCTGCTGTTTCTTCCTGGTCAGCATATTTTCTGTAAGTGTTGTTTCCAGGAAAGGGCATTGAAGGCTTCTGTTTGGAGACTTGTTACATGTGTCCCTGTGAAGCAATGTCTGAGAAGGCAACTGGAAGGAGCAGAGAGTCTTGGGGGCTGCACAGGAAGGACCCTGTGTTCACAGCAGCTACTTTGAGAGGGCATATGGTTATGATATTTCCAAGGCAAAGCTGAGATCTCAAAATGGGTTTGGAACTGAAGCCTATAGTATTATATACAAGGTCCTACACAGAGATGTCATAAAAAAGGAAATGTATTTGAAATATTAAGACTAAACACCACTCTAAAAACTTCATTTATAAGACTAAGTCTAAAAGACCATAAATTTTAGTTTCTCAAAAAGATGTTGGTGGAAACTGATAGTTTGTAGGTATGAAGAAAGTTCATGAAATCTCACTAACAGATTAAACTCATCAAATACAGTTTTATTTCGACAAATAAAACTGTAAAAATAGTTGATTAAAATTTCTAATGGTTTCAGACTAGACACATGTGCTGAGTTTCTTCCTGGTTTCTAATGCATATTTAGACTAGGCTGGCTTGCTATTTCTTCGAGCTCACAGATCACAAACACTTGTCAAATATAAAGGGAAAAGATTTCAAGAGAATGTAGCTGCAAAACTGGAGGAATGTGGGCCTAGAGATGTTAAGAAATTGTATATGTTGTATAAATTCATATACGCTTATTTACATTTATGTTCATATAGTCACTTATATACACATATGTTTTACCGAGAACACTCTCTATTTTCTAGCATTCACAAGTAAAGAAAAACAGCTTCCTTTTGAGTACTGCTTTAATCATAGTTAAAACAATTTTTTTTTTTATATTTGAATCTGAATGTCTTCCTTTAGGATAGTCTGAATAAGAAGGAAGAACAATGTACGTAATATCGAATCAAATGATAACATCTCCATATTCCACAAGCAAGGGGGTTTCTATTGGAATACTGCTTGCCTCCATAATCTAAACACTTAAGTGTATTAAAGGTTCCAGTGATGGATTGATGTTTGGCACTGGGTGTCAAAACATTTCCTGCTGGGCCCTCAACCACTAACAAGCTTGTTTGTGAGGGGGCGGGGCGGGGCGGTTGATGGAGGATGTGGGGAGAAAGAACTTTGTTGCAACTCCTGACATCTGAAGTCTTTATCAGTCCAGGCAACTTTTTTGGTTCACGGTTTGTGATAAGGTCATTGATCTGTCTGTCACATCTTGAACTCACTGCTCAGCCGCGAATGTCTCCAGGCCATCCGCATTCTTACAGTGTCTTAGCATCCACCCGGCCAGACATCTGGATGTCAGTTATAATTGCCTCCCTGCTCCCAAAGCTGTTGCCAGATAGATACTCTCGATCCCCTTTGAACACACTGCTGTGACGCACCCAGACTTCGGGCCACTGATGTGACAGACAGTCGGGTCCTGGTTTTGGCGTATTTGGGGAAGATTTATGAAATGAAGAGGGGTCCCCATTCTGCTGGAGGGGTGGCTGTTTTCGTCAGCACTGAGTTTAATCCTACAGCGGTTTCCTCTGAAGCCTATGGAACTCACCCTTTGAACATGGAGAGAAAGAATACATTCAAAAATTATTTTCATGGTGTTGCCATGTTTACTGTTTCCTGTTGTCTTTGCCTGAAAGTGTTCAAACCGAAATTAGTGTTGAGGGGAAGAACATTTGAGATGGAATGAAAGGAGCTGGTGTTTTGTCTCCTGTGCAGGTTCCTGTGTTCCCTTTGATTTAGGCACAGCAGACCTTAGACAGGATATGACACCAATTAAGAACACGAAACTTAATGTTTGGACTAAATAATCACATAATCCTTCTTCTGGTGTCTAACTGGGGGCCACTGGCATGACATTTATTTCTCAGCTGCAATCCTAAGTGTATTGGGCTGGCTTTGTTTGAGATCCACCGGGCAACTTACTGGAGCATGCAGAAGCCTAAGCAAGTAACTACAATAAAGAATAGATTTTAGATGATGACTGGTAGCTCAAGGCCAGAAACAGGCACACTCACTTCGTGAGTTCCAGACCCACCCTTCATGATTGGAGGCAGATACTGTTTTTAAGATTTACATTTCAAAATAAATCCATTAATTTGATCTCAAAATGTAGAACAGGTCAAATGACTGCCAACTGTTTCTTCTTAGCTTTAAATCACATCTCTCTCGAGAGCTTTAGTGTTCACTGACAGTCAGCTTTAGATAGTATCACAAAATAATACATCCATGCTCAAAGAGATGAAAAACAATATATCAGGTAACATATTTAAATCATAAAATTACACACTGATGTCTGATTTGAATACCAAAAGCAAAAGCGAAGGCTCACAAATACAGGCAGTGGGGTCAACCTTCTATCTTTTCACGCTGACACTGTGTTTGACTCTAGCTAATGGTTGCGTGAAAAAGGTATTAGTGTTTTCAGATCAGCCCCTGGTGGTCTACAGCACACATTACGTAACCTGCTGGTGGGTCTAACAGGGCTATTTCTCATCTGCAGACAGTAGCCTTTTATAATACTGTCTGGATGTGGACAGAAGGAGGTGGTTTTTTTTTTTTTTTTCTTTAACCTGTTTATGACACACTTGAAAACAGTAAAAATGTTTATAGAAAGAAATCAAATTAAATTTTGTGGGACACTTTAGGAGGTTCATAGGTCCAAATCTGATCCTACCACACTGCACCAAGCTCAAGTCATTATGCTAGAAACAACAACAACAACAAGTCACTCGTGACTTCTGCTCTGTGTGGAAAATTAGCAAAGCCTGCAGCTTTTCTAGCCAAGACCCAGTGTCATTTCCCATGTGCAGTTGGTTAGTTCCTCGCTATATTCCCAAGGAATCTGTGTGAGTCTGAAACGCTGCAGGAAAAAAAAAAGAGAATTTCCACACTTAAAAAAGCAACAGCAGCATTTGTAAGCTCTGATAAATAAGAAGAGAAGAAGAGAAAAAGGTTGGTTTTGCTTTCTTCCCTTCTAGCTAAAAAAAGAAAAAAGAAAAGAAAAAAAAAGAAGAAAAAAAAAACGTGAATGAGCAGGAGATTCCAAGATTCCAAGGGGAGAGTTGAGCCTAGGTTTGCTTTTAATTTTAAGAGAATGTTAGGAAACACAACAACAACAAAATAAAACAAACAAACCCTGCCAAGTGTTTACAATTTCTCAACTCAAATTTGGAAGCAATGAATGCTGAATTGGGAGAAGCCATCGAGGCCAGATTCATCATCCGCTCTGTGAATGGTTTAGTGGCGGTTCCAGGAACTGTGCCTCTCAGACTCTGGTTTGCTTTCACTCTCCGTGTTAATTTTTGTCTGAAGCTTTCCATCACTCCCTCACACATACACAGTCGATTCTTTCGGCTTTGCGCACCCTCCCATCCACCCACCCACAAACAGGAACATGGGCTGAACATTTAAACAAAACAAACCCGTTTACGCCACTGCCTAGCAGCCTTTGAAAAAGCAGCCCGAGTCTGAGATTGAAGAATAGAATCCTCTCCAAGACAGAGCTGCTGGGCACAGTACGCTAACTGCCTGTGCCACCATTTTCTCATATGCGAGCGGACCAAAGATGGTGAGGCTGCATTTGTTGTATAAGGGGCTCATGCACTGAGCTTCCCGTTACAGAACCAGTTTGTACACCAGCAGGAGAGCCAGATTTCTCAAGACCACGGGAGCGCTCAAACAAAGCACACACACAGATCTTCTACTCACTGCTTAGCAGCTGCGTGAGCAAAAATCAAAGGTGTTGAGCACAAGGAAAGCAAACCTGTAAGGAAAAATTATTTTTTTTTTAAATGCAACGGAAACCATGTTTCAGTGAGAAAAGGAACTCTATGACGATACCAAATGAGTCTGCCATTAATAGACCTTCCTGCCTCACGGTTCATAATCGCCCTTAAGAAACGGACCCAAGACAGAGGTAGCACAGAGGACGGAGTATTTCATTGTGAATCAGCGACCTTTCCAGATCAAGGCTGGCCACTGGCAAGCTAGCTCAGGTAAACTCACCCCACAGTTGTTTCCACAAGCAAATTGAGGTTCTAATTTAAAAAAACAAAAAAGCATTGCCTTTTGTTTACGTCTTGATTAATTTCTTAAAAATACAACTGTGAGATCGTGTACCTTTGTCAACAGCATTTAGCTCAGATTAGCTGTTGTGACAGGACCAAGGCCACGATGGTCTCAGATTCCCCCTAACTAGATCGCCAGCTGAAGAGAGAAGAACTTGACTGGAAGAAGAGCACACCCTCTCCTACTGACAGCCGCTCCGCCACTCTCTTTTGTCTAACGAAAAACATTCTCTTCTCTATGAGGTTTAGGCTTTTAAGACTGGGGTAAAAAAAAAAAACTAGAGCAGAAATTTGATTTTTTTTTGAGTGCAGGTGCCAAACATTTACAAGTATAAAAATGATAGTGCTGTGTAAAGCAGACTTGCTGGAACACTGTTTATGGCACACACAACAGCTATTTGGGTATGGAGTTGTAAATAGGAAAATGTGTGAGCTATTAAATCTAGTAGCAATAGGAGTCTTGAAGCAAGGTTTATTATACCGATGCCTGAAAAGCTTTAGTTTTTTTTTTAAATCTCAGTGTGTTAAATTTTGTGTTTGCAACAGTATCTTAGCTCTGGAGCTATTTATCTGGAAGCATCTTTGGGGGGGAGGGAGGAAATGGACAGATGTCCATAAACAAAGGGCGCCACCTGGTGGTGAAGAAGAGGTAAGAAATGGCGATTTCCGGATATTGCTTCAAAGACAAATGGAAGGCCAGTTGTGTGTGTGTGTGTGTGTGTGTGTGTGTGTGTGTGTAACAAAATGCATTATTCGTCAAATTTGGAACTTGGATTCTTGGATTCCAACGTTCTAGTTTTCCAACTAATACTATCTGACGTTCATTTCCTATTCAATGTTTCAAAATTTACATTGCAAATATTTTATTCTCAGTACACATATATGAACAGGTAAAAATACGACCCTAACACATATTAAGAACAATAGGAAGCAAAGTACCTATGTCATCTATACACCTTACTTTTAAGTTGATTGACATATCAGACAAATTTAAACAAAGGAAGCATTTGCTGCAGCATGAGGTTGTCTCGGGGTGCCTTTGTGGCTCACTTAGTCAGAAAGCTGCAACAGGAATGTGGCACACAGCTTAGTCACCGAAGGAGAGAAGTGGCTCTGGCTCCATGACTAAGAAGCAGGAAAATGTTCATTTGAAAATGTCATGTGTAGCTGAGGCGTTGAAGAATTTAAATCTAAGTATCGTGGCTCTTCCACAGCTTCAAACCCTAAAATTAGTCCAGGAATTACATATATCAGATGCTATGCAAAATGTAAAATAGGTTTGCCATTTATGGCTCTCTACGTAAGGTGTAGATTAAATCTTCAGCCTCCAATAAAATTGTATTTCTGTAATAAAACTGCTGCACCTTGACTCATGACTACATTGAATTCCAAATTAAACACCCCATTTACTGTACTGTAACAAGAAAAAGGGTTTGCTACACTGAGCAATATTACAGATAGGGAAAAGCTCTTGCATTTCACTTTACCACCGACATAGAGCTCATCCAAACAGGCTCCTTCCCCACCCCTCTTATGAAGTATAAAACATAGAAAAAAAGAAAATGTTTAAGCTTTGTCCTTCGTTGCTAAAATTTATATTCCTTCCTAAATGATCTAAATCAGCAGCCTAAATGGTAAGGCCTAAAAACAAGTCGATCAAGTACGGTATTTACTGCAAAATGTCCTACTGCATTTCCCAGATAACTCAGGCTTCTAAAGCAGAAACATCTGGTATGCTAAAGGCTAGGTACATTTCCTTATGCATTATATATAATGCAGACACTTTCCCCATAACATACATGCACCATTCACTCTGCCATACACATAAGGCTGCAGAATCTATGGATGTCTCCAACACAGGAATTATGGTCTAGGTATTCTCACTCAACATTGATTCTGAAGACTAAAACCTGATGCATATTTTAGATAGCCCAATAGGTCAATTTTTCTTGCCACCATCCTGTGACCTGGCCAACACTGACTTCTGACATTTGCAGAGAGGTATCAGTAGAAAGAGAAGCCACAGATGGTGAGAACAGAGAGCCAGCTAAGGACTGCTTCCTTTTACCCTCTGAATGGCTGTCATTAGGTCCAGTAACTGAGGGTCTGCCTCTGGTCCTTCTCCCATCTTGGGAAAGCGCCCTCTAGTGGACTGAGACAGAAGTGTTCTCTTCAGCTGTCACACCCAGGTCTTCATTGCATAAATACAGTCCCCTCCCCCGTGACAGGCAGACATTATTAACCTTCAAGCAAGGCACCGAGAGATGGATGTTGATCATGAAGGGATTTCTAATCGAGTTTAATGGTGTAGTACACATCCTGCTAAAAATGCTAATTGGTATGTTTCATTTGATAGGTGAAGGCAGGAACGGTCATAGATTTAATAGTTCAGGTGGGAAGTTGTTACCAAGAATTCTGAAGTTAATATGAGGGAAAAGTTAGAGTTCTCAGTGTGACAGGAAGGTAATTCCAGACACTGGAAATTTGAGGCTTAATGTTGGCTCAGCTCGTGGAAAGAGAATTCCTGCAGAGAAGGACTCACTCACAGGAGCAGAAGTTGGAGTTAAGATTTCCTGTCTGACACCGTATGTCTACTCAAAGGGATGCTGAGGTCTGTAGCACTGTGGTGCTGAGCACTGCCCTTTTGGTACCTCCAGCTTCTCGAGCATCCTTTAATGGCTCATTATCACTTTTTGCCAACATGTAAAAGAATCATGGAAAGAGTAATTCAAACTTTTAGCTCAGAATCAAGAGAAAGGCTATTTATTTCCTCAACCACTCTGTCATTGATGCATGAAGCCATCAGCTGTACCCTGGTGGACATAAGGTCCACCTCATTGTCCCCACAGCCCTGTAACAATGGCATTTCATGGAGTTCGGTTATCTGCTCTGGTATTTGGCTGCTTGACTTGGGGTCCTTATGGAGCAGATAGCCACATAGAGGTGGATGACATTGGCTTTGATTACTCTAAACTCTGTGACTCCACCTAAACTTGTTCTAGAACGGTCATGGTGTTGCCTCTTCCTGACTTGGGAAGCATTCTTCTGCAGTGGAGTTCACCACTTGATGGTGAGCCATGAGAACTTCCTTTGAATTCTTGTAGTGTACATATTTAGCCTACAGTTAGAAGACGTCTAAGTACCAATGATCACAAGTGTCTCCTAAGGAGCTGAGCTTAGGTAGCTACTGTTGGTTTGACTGTACCGTCCCAGGCTCTGAATACAAATGAATGGCTCTTGTCATCAGATTTTTTTTTTTACAGACTTCTATAAAATGGATCCTGTGTAGAGGAAATAAAAATGATTCCTGGTGCTAATATGAGACATGATATCAGTGGCCAGCATTATTTTCCCATCAATAATGATAATTACACTAATTAGTCCAGGCATCACACCTGTGCACAGCTCTTATCCCTATTTTACAGATGAAGTAGCTGAGACACCAAAGGTTAACTGCTTGCCCAGAGCTATATAGCAGCTTGGTTAGCAGCAGACTCCACAAAGCCGCTTTGGCTGGACCACTAACATTCTTGCCTCGTTGGCAATGCAACACTTATGCCTCTCTTCAAAGAAGGAAAATTACTTACTGCTTATCTCACGGGAGGTTGGTGTTGAAGGGGAGCAGAGCAAAGAGGTCACCTATTATTGGTTTGAAATTGCAACATCCTCAGATTGCTACGACTGTCTCCACTTTATAGGTTAAAGTTACCTTGGATAGCACGAAGTTCCACACGGACACTCTGAGCAGAGCCGAGAGGCACCCATATAAAGCAGGACACTACAGAGGTGGGGCAGATTCTAGTAAATCCCAAGTTTGAAACGAGAGTCAACTTTCAGAGATAGGACATTCTTTTCTTGAGTCACAGAAGAGTATGGGAATCTCCTCCCCACCCATTTGAATACTTCAGCGAGAATTGCAAAGATATATTAAGAGGCAGTTTTGCATGCATGTGTTCAGAGAATAGTGTGGAGAATTTATCCCTTGGGATTAAAAAAAAAAAAAAAAAAAAAAAAAAAGGGAAGCCGGCAACAAACTGGAGAACAGCTGGTTCTGATACAGTCTGATAAGAATGTAAACAGGAAAATATCTTTGTTGACTTTTTTTTTGTTGGTAATCAGTAAGGATTAGTTATTGTCTAGAGATGAATTACAGATTTCATAAGTCTGGCTGTTAACAGCCCCTACAAAGTGAAACTAAATTTCCAACTCGGATGAGGAATGGGGGGACGCCAGAGGAAGGAATGGGGGGACTCTGGAGGAACCCTCATTAACATTCTTCTTGCTTGACAGAAAGGAAGAAACCCTCAGAGAAGATCAAGTCTGTACTCTTTTTTGTTTCTTTTGTCACAACGTGATTTAGAAATATTACACCCCACAGATGAGGCCCTGAATGGGTTCATTTGAAAGGGGGGCTTATATGGTCTTTTAATTTTATTTCTTTCTTTGACTGGGTGGGTTGTTACTCTAGAAATATATACAAAGTATCTCTTTGGAAAATGAGCTAGTATTTGCAAAAACTTGTTACATTTATTTGTCAAAGACTTTCTTTCCTTATGGTTATTTAGGTTCAATAAATAACTTCCCCTTTGTCCAGCCCTGTGCCAGCCTATCATAATACAACCATGAAACAATTTTCTGCGGCTACTTAGCCCCATACTTTAGCCGGAGAGACAGAGGCATGAGTGAGTAACTATCTCTGCAAAAGAGGAAAATGTCCAGACAGGAGGGAGGAGAAGGGTCGACTCCTTGGGAGAGCAGCAAGTTTCACAAAGGACATATTAGAGCAGGTCCTGAATATGAATATTGAATAAGATACTGGCTGCAGACACACCCAGGTTTCTGCAATGACATCCAAGAATAATGGAAATTTTAAGTTTCCAGCCAGTACTTTGGGTCAGGAAACTGTATACTTTCAGTTGTTTGGGCAGCAGGTAGATAAAAGGTAGGATCTAGCTCTGGTTTTGAGGTCTGGAAAGACAGGTACCCTTCCTTTGAACACAAAGCAGTCATAGAAAGCATGGGCTGTATCCTCCAGGATAGCATGTCTTTTGGAAGAGCAGTCCCTCCTCTAACTCAGCTACTTGTAAATAATTCTTAATGAATTAACACAGTGTATATCCCAGAAGCTCCCATTGTTTCTTTTATTTAACAACATTCAGTCACTAGGTTCTTATCAGGCTCTCGAGGCTGCTCTAGATGTCTGGATTAACAGAACAAATATATCTTTTGAGTTTTCTTTGTAGGACATAAAATCTGGCGGGGAAGGACAACATCAAATGGATAATTACCCAAATTACTCATTGATGAAAACGTGACAAGGGCTATTACAAACAACAAATGCTGTGTTCTCTCTTCGGCTTCTGCTCTTTACTCCAGTGACAGCAATGTGAGTTTGCTTTTAAGAACCACCTTCCGCCATGCAGTGGTGGCGAATGCCTTTAATCCCAGCACTTGGGAGGCAGAGGCAGGCGGATTTCTGAGTTAGAGGCCAGCCTGGTCTACAGAGTGAGTTCCAGGACAACCAGGGCTACACAGAGAAACCCTGTCTGGAAAAACAAAAACAAAACAAACAAACAAACAACAAAAAAAGCCCACCTTCCACCATCACATCTGACAGGCAGCTGTCAGTCAAGGTGCCCTGTCTCTTGCCTGTGTTTCTCCTCCCCCACCTGGAATAACCGACTCTCTCCCACTCCACCATCTAGATACAGTGGAAGATTGGAGTTGATTTATTCTTGGCTTTCTCTTTCATTTTACCCTGTATCGTAGCAGCAGATTCCTTAAGTTAACGAGCTTCAACTACTTACAACCAATTACAGTACTTATAACACTGCCTCAAATGCTGTGATTCAAACAGGAAAGAAAATGTGTCAGGATTGTGAGTGTCTGCTGGAACTCGGGAACAGACAATCTATTTAAAGGAGATACTCGGAATATTCTATCTTGAACACCGTAAGTTTGGTGGCTGAGTATTACTTCTTGTGTCTTCAGCGAGTGTTATTTCCAAATTCATCATATCAGAAGTCATACCACTTACAAAACAGAATCCGACTGTTACAAACTCCGATGGTGTCAAAGTAAAGCTATGCCTGGACAGAAATCCTGAGGCAATAGCTAATGGGCGAATTCTCTGTGAGTATGAAGGTCAGGAACTATTTTTTAAAGCTAATGGATCCTGAAGCAGATGTGTAATTAAATCATTTAAAGTTATAGAGTTACCTAACTAATAAAATGAAAAAAAAAAAGTTAACCCAGAGAATAGATACAGAGAAGTCAATAGCTACTGATGGTTGAAAAATCAAGAAACAAGGGTGTGTGTGTGTGTGTGTGTGTGTGTGTGTGTGTGTGTGTGTGTGTGTGTGGTGTTGGAATGGAACCAGAAATCATTAGAACTAGCATAGACATCTGCTGACAGTGACTTCCTTTGGTGGTTGGAGAATATCTAGCTAGAGATACTAATTGTACATGAAACTGTGGATGAAAACCTAGCACTCCAGAAATCTAGCTAGCCTTTAGCCTGGTGTTAGCCTCAGGAGTGTTCTATTATACTCTTGTTAAGACCATGTCATTTGTGGCAAGAAACTAACCCTTGCATAGGTTTCACCATAGGCCAGATTCTTAATTAAATAACAAACGTTGGGTCTATAGCTAAAAATATGTGAGAGATAATTAATGACCTACAGAAAAGGGACACTAACTACAAAGGATTAGAGACTGGGTACACAAGTTGAAGTTGTTGATTCTGAGGGGAAAACAAAACAAATAAAACAAACAGCAAAAACTCAAATAACAACAACAACAAAACTAACAGATGTCAGGAGAGCAAATTAACAACTGCCAGCCAGGCTTCTCCATCTCACTGAGCCAAGTAAGAGAAAATGGGTTTCAGATGCATCAGGGGAAAGTTTGTTTCTAAGGCCAAGGCAGACTGTGTGGCTTTATGGTTGCAAATGTGATGGACTAAATTTAGGATTAGCCTACCTCAAAAGCTTATGGAGAGCTTTAGAAATAAAATCAAACCAAGATCAAACAATTTATTTTCAAAATAAGAGTTTATGTCAGTCTTAGAGCATTCTTAGAGAAATAATAAACATATTAGCCAGTTAGAAGTCTTCGATTTACATGCGAAGAAAGGTTAATGATTAAGTAACCTGAGTAGTCACACCTTGGCTGTGGTTCCCAGGTAATATCTCATTAGAGGAAAAAGAAATCAATAATCACATTTTTTTCCCTGTCAAGTAATATGCTAAGTGCTGTTTCCCTAAAAATACATACACACACGTGCGCGCGCGCACACACACACACACACACACACACACACACACACACGCGTGCATGCGCACGCACACACATATTACCTTATATATCATGCTTTAAAAGAAATTCACATATTTTAGGAGAATTATAAAACTCTTACTTTGTACCATTATTAAATAGTTATTGCTTATTTCTCTAATAAAAAGAGTATGTTTTTTATGTAAAAAGCTCCAGAAATACAAAATGTATGAAAGCTATAATCTTGTCTCCCTGCAGAGTAAAGAGACAAAACACAGACACACACTTGGCCCTGCCTTGTCCAGACTATAGCTGAAGTAGTCATATCATGCACACACACACACACACACACACACACACACACACACACACACCCTTTCTTGGTTTTCCTCTGGCAGAAATCTGCTCTTCTGGGAACATTTTTCCAAGAAAACTCAGCTATATCATCATCGCCCCACCCACCTAGAACCTTCCAGTTGAAGCACTCGAGGTAACATCTGAGTGTTGCTTCAGTTGTTAAATTTAACACCTCTGTGAGTCAACTTTAGACTTTGGCTACCAAGGAGAACTCCGTGGTGAACTTGAAGGTCAGGGTTGCTTGATCTGATCAATATATCTGATCAGGAAGTGAGAGTAAGGGGTAATGACTGGGTAATTTATCCAATAGTGGCCACTGCAACCGGGGTTCAGAGTTAAGTGTAAGTCATGGTGGTCAGATGTGTCTCACTGGCTAGACATTTCTATGCATGCACAGACCCAGGTAAGCTTTTGCTTTATTTATAATGGTGAAATTCTCATTCCGCATGTCTCCTTTGTTTCTTCTTTCCAAAGCCTTGAATTAGGATGACATTCTGATTTGCCTGGCCTTTCCCAGAAAAGACTCTTTCCCCACGCTTGCCTCTCCTGTTGATAAAACCACTGCATGGAATTTGGGGGAGATGCTTTTGTCCTCAATTGTTAATTCAACATACTTAGGTTATTAACCCCTTTCTGACCACCGATCCTTGCTGGCTGCTATGGCTGAACCTCCATCTGCCCTGAGCACATTCAAGGATCACGCTAGCTATGTCTCTATGACAGACAACACTCACTGCACCATGTTCAGACCTAAGGGGAAGCATGACAGAGGACTTAAGCTTTTGAGATTGCGATTTGCAAATGAAGAATAGTCGCGTCTCAGAGAGACTGGAAGTGTTGCCCAAACCCATCCAGCTGCTTACTGGAAGATCTAAGACTAGAGCCCAGGGCTCTTGTTTCTGCAGTCTCGCTGTTTCTTCTAGAAAGAACAGTCAGGGAAGCCAACAGCAGCTGCAGGCTCTCAACAGCCCTCCCCTTCTGTTCTGTGTATACATCGTCAGGGGCACAGATGTGTCTCTGGTGAGCCACTAGTTCGCACAGAGCACTACTTTAGGGTTTAACAGAGATCACTTTTTCTAATAGATATATAGCATTATACAGCAAGAAGAATTGGTTTTTTGTTTTTAAAGAGATATACCTGGGCAAAAGGTTACCTTTTGCTTCCAAATTACAAAAGAGCAAGTGATTCTTGACTTTTCAGTGTTCCGTTTGCTTATGTATAAAACAAACCAACCATGCTTCAAAATATAGCCCCAAAATTCTTTTAAGACTTCAGAAATGGGCCTGAGGACCTAGTAGTTCAGAGGTAGGATGTTTTTCTATCCTGATTTGATCCCCAGTCTACAAACTAAAACAAAACCAAACCCCTAATGACTTTTCTGCATTTGGATGTTCTAAAGAGCTAAACTTTGAGTACCTTAATTTAGAGTGGTTTGTAGCAAAGCCTTTCTAAGTCCTGTTATCCATTCCTGTTTAATGACACAGACCAGCCACACCTGGTCTCCCCTCAGCAAGTCATGAGACCACCATACACCTGAGTACATACGAACAGTGACATCTGCAAGACGACATTTAGATCACCGGCTTTTAGACGTTTTCTTATTGCTGTAGTACAGCTTTGTCTCAGTCTTACAATCCCCCTGCCTCAGCATCCTGAGTACTAGGATTACAAATGTGCAGTACCACATCCAGCTTTTCTGAGCTCCCTTTCTAAAAGGCAGAAAACAACAGGAACTGATGATGTAAGAAGACTGAAAGGACCACAAACGAGTCAGGAAATGGGCCAATGGCAAAGTGCCAAGTGCCCTTTCCCATCTATTTTTCTTCCTCCCTCTGGCATTTACTTCCCTCCTAAGTAACTTTCTCTGTGCGATCTCATGTTTGATTGGTTTAGCTGGTAGCAAACCTTGTGGCTTTGAGGAAGATGTAAGAATCACTGCTAAGTTTAATAAAGGCACCTAGAGATGAACACTTTGTCCAGCTATGTTCGGCCAAAGCTTCTGGAGAGGGCTTGCTTCCCTCATGTAGCAATTTTTATCTTCATGTATCCCAGGGTGGCCCTAAACTTGTTATGTAGCTGAGGATGACTTTGAACTTCTAACCCTCATGTCGCTATCTTCCGAATGCTGGGATTTATAGACATGTGTCACTATGCCTAGTTTATTTGTTCTAAGATGGAACCCAGAGCATCATGCCTGCTGGTCCAGCCCTCTACCAACTAAGCTGTGTTCCCAGTGCATGTATAAATGGTATACATGCTGGAAGTATCAGGACTCTTAAGTAGATTAAACTCTTTTCTTCTTGGAATTGCTTTTCTTCTATCATTGTGTCACTGTGTGGAGGGATAACTGTAATGTGCCCTCTCTTTGTCTAGCACGAGGTGGACACAGAAGGTCAAAATAGCAAGTGATTATTCTCTTGTCATGTTTTAAATGTGTTCATGACACAGCAAAATCATTCCTTCTAGTCATTTCTACAATTGATAAAAGCTCCAGTATAGAGCCTTGAAAACAGATATTATAGATAATTTTCACATTATAGATTGAGAAAACAAGAAAGAATATCTCTACAGATACACAGACTAAATGCACATATTCTGTATATATGTTTATGGGTGTGTGTGTGTGTGTGTGTGTGTGTGTGTGTGTGAAAATATATAAACACATAAAAGAAAATTATAGATGTGCATTTGAGACATCCAGAGACATTTAAGTTATTTTACAGAGATAAAATGACAAGGTAGATGAGGGAAGACATTCAGAGTCTGCTTGGGAATGAGGTGGAACATTCTGGAAGGATCTCAGAAGGATAAAAGGGAGCTTTCAGAACTGTCAGAGCAGAGAAGAGAAAGGAGTGGGGTTTGGCTGTGCGTAACTCTCTGTCCCACTTTGTTGCTGCCCGGCAAGCAGCATTTGTATGACTTTTCCTTTCTGAATGGATGTGTGAGAGCCACTGAAGGTGACAGACTCTTAGTTGAACTGTTTTTACTTATAAATACTTTCATTGATGTGAATATAAAGGCTCCTCTTGACCAAATCTATAAACCAAAGCTGAATCTTGTGCCCGACAGGGTCTCTGCTGGCCTGGCTGCAAATGAGAGAGGTAGCCTGGGGGGATGGGGGGTGTGGGGGCCTGGGGTTGAGAAGCAAGACTAAAGAAAAGCATGAACATTGTAGCCATTCTGTCTAATTCTGAAAAATCACACAACCTCTCTGGACCTTTCTCTCTGGGCCTGTAAAAGCAGGCCCTTGAAATGCCTGCCGTTCTGGACATCTGGGCCAACTTCCTCACCTGTGGCACAGATACAGTTTTGGAGCAGAAGTGAATGTTGAGTTTGTTAGTAACTGTTTGGGTGAGAAATTGGTAGATAAGGTACTTCTGCCTGCCAGCTCAGAAACAAGCTTCGTCATCTCCACCGACCTGATTAGTGCAGCAGAGACCGACTGTGCCTTTCTAGCTTTACATTAGGTCAACTCTGGATCCAGCCCAGATGGTGTCCGGAGCAAGGCTGCACGGTTGCAACCCTGCCAAAGAAAACCAGGAACACTGTTTCCCTCTCTTCAGGGTGGAAAATTCCATCCCAGAGAACAAGGCTGTCCCAAAGTTGCAAAGAGACCTTTTGCTGAGCACAGGGAGAGCTTATCTATGTGGAAATCCCTGTGTGTTTGCAGAGTTACAAACTCCTTAGGCTTCTAGTTAGACAAGCAGCGCTAAGGCTGGAGATGGGGAAGGCATATGACTTCATTTTAACAATCCATCAGTTATACACATACCCCCATGAAGATACACACACTACAGACAACTGAGCACACAGACTTCATAAAGGCCATTTAACATGGGCTGTAGCAGCTATCGAAGCTGAATATTTGCTCTCCATGTTAATATTGTCTAATTCTTCTTTTAAAAATAAAATTTACAATGAGCCAGGCAGTGGTGGTGTATACCTTTAATCCCAGCACTTAGGGAGGCAGAGGCAGGAAGATCTCTGTGAGTTCAAGGCAGGCTTTCCTACAGAGCAAATTTCAGTACACCCAGAGCTGCAGAGAGAAACAAACCTTTCTCAAAATAAAACAAAAAACAAAAACAGTGAGCTGTAGTCACATCATAATGAGCTGTAATGGTCACAGAAACCAAACTATGGCTTCTTCTGTCTTCTCCCTAAAGATGGACATACTCAGCAAGGCAAATCATAGAGTCTTTGATGTGCTCTGAGCCTCACACAAGGGATGGAAGCCTTTTCTACCACACTGAGCCACAGAGGGACACACAGAGGAGGCATTCACAGAGGAGGGAAGGGAAGCCTTTCCCCCAACTCAAGAAAAGTCTGAACACTGCCGCCATCTTGCCCAGTATTATGTGGATTTAGATCTGCCTCTTAAATCTCGAACTAAAATTATTAAAGAAGTGTAAACACAAATATCCTTAATAAAAAAGTGGCTGCTTAGCAATCTTGAGAAGAATATAAGATGCTCATTTTAGACATTTATTTTTTTTTAAGACAAGCTTCTAATTTGCATTTGGTGGAATGACCGTGTTATTAAGAATACAACTTAACCTCCCCTTTAAATCATATTTACAAAAATAAATGTCCAGAAACTTTAGGAAGTTGAATGGTAATCTACATTTTCTGTGGATTGTGGAAAGGTACAGTATAAGTTAAAATATATGTAAGATAAAAATCCCAGGTTACTGAGTACAAAATAAATAAATAAATTAAAAAGCCAAAATAAACTTTCATATATTTTGAGAACCATTGCCTGGTCTGAACTATTTATAATACTTTAGAGTGCACTAGCATTTTTTGGTAATATAAAAAGTAATAGAATTTTAGTAATATGAGGTCCCACTAGAGATATTTGCTATTAAATTGTTGCTGAGTGTGCTGGGGTTTGGGGGAGAATTATCGAGTTTGCAGATTAGCTAAGCTGGTTCTGGCAGTGTTTTAAAATTGAATCAGTGATGCTTTAAAATGGGGTGTATTGTAAGGATTCACAATAAGAATTTAAGAATAGATGAAAAGATTGGTATGCTATCCTCGAGCAGTATATGTTAATTAGGATTTGTATATAAACTGGTTTCTTGTTTGTCCACAGGTTTAAGAATAGTCAAGTAAGGGAGTGAAGTGGGGATCAGAGGTTAATTGAAATCGGGTGCTGACATTAATCTTATATGTTTTTTCTTTATTTTTGTTCCTTTGAGATGTTCCAGGAATTCAGTATGTAGCTCAGGTTGGCCTTACACTCATAGCAATCCCCCTGCCCCTGTCTCCCCTGCCCCTGTCTCCTGAATGCTGGGATAAATGGTGTGAAATGAAGCACCATGCCTGGCTGACATTCATTTCAAAGCAACATTTTTTTTCCATTTTGTTTTTGCCATTTTTTTTAAGTCTTCCCTCTCTGCCTTTTTTTTTTTTTCATCCATTCTCAGAGCTACAAACACAGGGCAGTTCAGTTAGCCTTTGCCTGTCTTTCTAATTCAGAATGGGATGGCTATCTTTAGGTTTTACCCTGCATGTCACCAGTTGGAGCTCTCTTCTCTCCTGAACTCTGTGATCCTCATGAAGACAACAAAAGAAGAGGCATGTGAGGCCCTTCCACTTGTCATGGGAGCTCCCTGTGTCCTTGAGCACACTTGTTCAGTAAGGAGTGAAAGGTGACCATAAGGACATCGCCAGGCTACTTGACGAGGGCACTCTGATGCTCCCCTAACTGTGCCTGCCAGTTTAAAACAAAAGAGCTAAGTGATGGAGTCAGAGCAAATTCCTTCATAATTGCCAAAGAATGCTTTTAATTATTTTTATTATCCTATCCTGCACTCTAAGGTTATCAGTGGTGGGGGGAAATAATTTCTGGAATTTCAAGGGAAGACACATTGGAAATTTCAGTGGTTAGTTTATTCTGAAACTACTATTTAACCTGAATTAGTGATTATGCCATATGTAAGGTAGTTAGCCTATATGATATGATTATTCAAAGGGAATCTGTAATTAATTATCATGAAATATCTGTACTAGAAAACAAGTCCTTTATAAATTGGACTAATTTGCATAGTACTAATAATTATATTTATACTTATTAGTGGAGAAGCTTTTATTAACGATTCACATTAATTGTTGTTAGAGGGTAATCTTGGGTTTGTAAGCATTCTGAGTTCTCCAGTTTTGCTTCTTGCCTTCAGAGATGATTAGGTTAAAATTCTATGTCCTCTAGGATGCTTCCGTCTTCCCTACACCCGGGGCTTTCAACCCTCTGAATTCTGGAACATTTACCACTTAGCCTTGGCTTCTCTTGGGCTCAATTTTATGTGTGTGCATCTTGCCTCCTGATCCATAGTGTCAGACCCTTGCAAGTCAAGAGCCGGGTTTAACTACGTTTCTTCATTCCTCCCATAGCCTCGGGCAGTGGTCTTTCTAGAGGGTGCTCAGTGCGTGTAGAGGAAGGTGAGGTAAAGTTGACCTGAAAACTCTTTAGTTTCTTCGTGTTTGACCAACAGCATCCACTGGGCGTGTTAAAGATACTCAGTCCTTGGAGGTCACCCAGCTCAACCCTCAGTTTACAGATAATGGAAAGGACCACGACACTTACTAATAACAGATGGCTACATAGCTGACAGAATTTGGGGCAGAATTCCAGTTTCACAATTCCATTTTCTTTGGATATTAGTTCCCATGTACATGTCTTACTTAAAAAGATGTTTATTTTATGTGTGTGTTTTGTCTATGTGTATGGTGTTCTCTCTCTCTCTCTCTCTCTCTCTCTCTCTCTCTCTCTCTCTCTCT
>JANHMN010000002.1:144721665-144740952 GCA_030674055.1 Rhabdomys pumilio
TCTCTCTCTCTCTCTCTCTCTCTCTCTCTCTCTCTCTCTCTCTCTCTCTGTGTGTGTGTGTGTGTGTGTGTGTGTGTGTGTACCTGATGTATGCCTGGTGCCTTTGGGTCCCCTGGGACTTGAGTTACAGACCATTGTGGACTGGTATGGGGTGCTGGGAATCGTACTAGGGGCCTGTGGAGGAGAAGCCGCTGAGTCATCTCTACAGCCTACATAGCATACGCCCTACTTTAGGCTCTAGCCTCACAGATAGACTGTACTTTCCTTAGGTTTATTTATTGGAATGAATCATCATTTTAGGTACCAACCTAGTGTTTTTTCTTTGTATATTCATAGGTTGGGGGCAGTTTATAACACTGCCGATTTATTTTTAACATCATCCAGTGGTTCTGGAAACTAATTCACAACATCTGGGATTTTAATATTCTCTGAACATGGATTTTTTTCATCTCTGAATTTCATGTCTCTTAGGTTACTAACAACGGAAGGTTTGGAGGCCCATCTTCTTTATTCACTACTGATCCAAACATGGAAAATTGGGTTTCTGAACTGTCTGTTTCACCGAGAGGAAAAACCATGTAAAACATTCTTAGACATGTAGCTAAGCAAGTCTGGGACTCTCTGATATCACATAATTCCTCTGCTAAACAAAAGATCTCATGGAGTTTGCTGCTTAGCCAGGTCTCATGTAGAATTAGTGTGTGCTTGTTCAAAGGTCAGTTACACCATGTGTTTGGCTTCACGGTGTTCCAGTAGACACAGGCAAACGTCCCTGGATTTTCAGTCACTGCTGGCACTGTTCAGTAAAGGACAATGAGATAAAACAAATATTATCTCTTTTCTAAGTTTTGTTCAAGTTATTTGAAGGGAAGGAAAAGCACCACCCTGACAAACTTAAAAAAGAAAAGATCTTAGGAGCAAGGCTAATACAAAAATCACAGGACAATCACAGCTTTTGAACTTCAGACAGATTGGGTGCTGGGTGAGTCTGTTCAACGGCTCCAGTTCAAGTGTGTGTATGTGTGTGTGTGTGTGTGTGTGTGTGTGTGTGTGTGTGTGTGTGTGTGATCAGAGAAGACCGTCTGATCTTAAACAACCCTGGCTCAAGTGGGAAGGGTTCATTTCTCAACCAAATAGATTCTCTAAGTAGAACTTAGCATCATACCATGAATGCCATCACCTTGTATCTGCCCCTCCAAATTCCAGTGCCTTAGAATGCAATTTGGGTTTGGGGACCGGGAGGAAGAGCCAATGAATCACTTAGTATTGAAAATGTAGTCATAAGTGCAACCTGTATCAGTCAGCGTAGGGATGAACTAGAGACAGGCTTAGAAGATTCCACCTGTGGCCAACACCATCCAAGCAGAGGCCAGCAGCAGCTGAGGCAGTACAAGTGTGCAGGGATCTTGTTGCAGATGGTCATGAGAGTGACAGAGGCCTCTTGGGGTCGATAGAGGTCTCATTTACTGGGTCAAGGACAAGTCGTGAGGCTAATCACTACAGTGCATTGGTTACCTTATCTCAGAATTTGTGGAGGTAGCTAAGTTTCCTCAAAAGATTTTGAGAACTAAGAAGTAAGAACAGCCAATATACCCAGTTTTTCCTTTTTATTTTATACAAGAAGGGCAATTTCATGCAGCAGTATGAGAAGACTCTATTCTAAGAGCCAAGTCGTTCAAATAGAATACGTTTAATTTTAGGAAGGAGACCATCTTGTCTCCTTTGCTCTGGACCCGTGAAAACATTTGCACACAACTGCCTTTGGATTGTGACTCGAGTGAGCAACATGCCTAAGCTCGTGCTATGAAAGTCTCTAGCAAAGCCTTGCTCCAAACCTGTGTGTGTTAGATGCCGTGGTAACATTCTGGCTGGATGGTGTGAATGGCATTTCATCCTGGCTGAAGCCTCATTCAATAGTGTGTGTGATGCCGCTGGAGGTCTAGCATTGACTAATCATTTTCTAACCAACTGGGTTATGTTCTAGAGAAATAAAATAAGATAGATTTTTCTCTCCTTAAGGAGCTTCAGACTCTTGCTCAAGAGGTTTTTGATTTGTTTTGTTTTTGTTTGGTTGGTTTTTGTTTTTTTTTTTTTTTTTTTTTTTTTGCATCAACAAAAACTAAAACCAGCAGAGCTTATGCAGAAGCCTGCAGGCCCTGAATATAGACACTCTCCTTCTCATTCACTCCATCCCCAGCTCCTTCTTCCTTCTTTATATTACTTTTCTTTTTAAAATTTTACTATTCTACCAGAAGACTCACAAAATAATGATGAGGTAGAAGTCATTTGACTAGATAAAACTGTGACAATGAAACTCAGCCAATTTGAACATGAGTTCAGCATCTCTGAGTGTGCTCAGCCCGTGGATCGTTCATTTGGTCAGTGAAATTCACCACAATTGTTCAGCTTTCTTCCTTCTCTCAAACCACCCCAAATATTAATAGCAACAATAATAAATAAAAAGAAAGGGATTTAAAAATACCTTGGGTGAAATAAGTTTTCCTAATTTGTTCTCTGCCACATAAAATTAAATGAACATTTATTAAGTATATATTTGTCATGGTATATGTTTATTCTTTGATTACTGGGTATGACTTTTTACAGCAGAGAAGGCAAACAAATTATAACCCATTTACTTTGAATAGAATGGTATGCATTTAAAGTCTTATGAACTTAAACCCAATTGTTTGCAAATTTAAAGCAGCCGGGCTTTGCTTCCCTTTCCTCTAGGTCCCATTTAAAGGTACACTGCCCACTGGAGATGTTACTGTTCACAGTCACACACTGAGGTCTAAGGAGTCTTTAGGTCACTGATGCTATCGAACACTTGGCAATTGACAACTGATGAACACTATTTGGCTAATGAATAAATACATGAATTTAGTTAATGAATTAAATTAGTGATGTCATTCTATATTTATGTGTCTGTCTATGACTTGCAAAGTGGTTTCACATTTTTGCTTTACAACAACATTTTGAAAAAAATTAACTTAGCATGTTGCATTCTGCTTTAAAGCTTGGAAGACAATGACTACGTCCTTGGTCTTCTGTGAAAACTGTAACACAAATATGCTAGAAAGTGCAAATAATTAGAAAACCAGAAACATCAGCTGCACACAACAGTCTTAATGAATAGCATGAAGGCAAGCTAAGGATACAAACAGTGGTTTAATGTGTGCTAGTATTATTTTTATACAAACTGGGGCAGAACAAATCCTTAAAGCATAGTTTTACCTGTGATTAATGTTTATTGGCTTGTGTGTGTACATGTTTCTGTGTGTGTGTGTGTGTGTGTGTGTGTTTTGTGTATATGTCTGTGTGTGTGCACATGCGTGCATGTGTGATGGATATTGTAGCTTTTCTGTTCTTATAGACAGATCATGTGGAGAGTAACAAATATTTACATCTGAGTATCAGCACTGAGCATGATGTCAGCCTCTCGCCCAGCTGGACTGCAGGCTTCTCTTTCCTCCCTTGTGAGAACCATGGGTTTCGGTTAACAGAATAACTGTAAAAGTAGTGATAGGCAATCCTTCCAGGTAACCATCGCCAGGGGACCCCAAACTGGCTCTCTCGGGCAACTCTCTTTCCTTGCTAAGACTTTGGATGACAGAAAGGTTTTCTTGTGCAACAGGGGCAAAACAGACGTCATACCTCACGCCAAGATCTCAGATGGCCCAGCTCCCAGCTTCCTTTCAGGAGGTTGGACAGCATCAACTGTGATGAGGCATCTGTGAAGAATGCACTTCAGCCAGCCCAGGGGGTGGGGGTGGTGCTGTATGAGGGTTGGTGAATGTTACTGGGTTCTGAAGGGAGGTAGGTAGTTTTATTCCTTAAACATTTTTACAGTAACATGGGGTTATAATGTATCTACAGGAAAGGAAAACAAGATGTGAGCACACGCTGTATAAATCCCCAGAAGAGGTGCCCTTGTCCACACACAAACGCCTTTCCTTTCCACCTTTTAGATTTCCTGTCTAGATGTCTGACTCCAGTCCCGCAGAGTGGCTCAGTGACACACAATCAGAATCTGAGTGTTCTTATCCTTCCCTGATAAGGCAAAATGATTAAAATGGAGTCTGAAGTTGAGGGGCTTCCCAGGTGCCCCCCATTTTAAAATCAATGAATTCATACAAATATATAGTAAGAACAGCTACTTGAAGACCCAACAATAGGAAACAGTGGTTCTGTCAAGAGACAGCTGGAGTCTGTGGACATGGGATGCAGGCTTCTGCACCGCTGTGGAGAAAATGAATATTTAAAGGCAAGTCCCCTAAGTCTTCAGTGTGTCAGTTTCCCCATATGCAAATACTAATGTTTCACAGAGGGTTTATGGATATGAGAAAACAACTACAGGAAAAGCCTTTATAAACTGTGAGGCAATGTCAAAATGGGCATTGTTACTACTGACGGTATTTTTATAATACTTAGTATTTCTGTCATAAAATTACTGTTCATTGCAGGAAACTTTACAATCATGTGAATTGTATTGTGCTGACAACCCAGCTAGGGGATTGTGCTATAGTTGCAGATATGATTAAGCCTCAGGCATCTGCCTCACATTTATGGAGCTTGGACCATGCCAGTTCAGGAACTGCCTTGGCACTCTGGGTAATCACAGACTGCCCATAACACTAATTCCTAGGGTCACTTATGGACTTTCTACCCAGTAGCTCAGAGGTAACCAACCAGCAGTATTGCAAATCCCATAAAAACCATGAAGCGGCATGTGTACTGGAAAGAGACCTTCAGGATGAAAATCTGGGGAGAGAGCTCCTGTCCCAAGCTCTGTTAACCCTTCACAGTCTTAGACTTGAGTTTTCATGTAGTCAAATAGACAGTTTGAAGTGATTATTCTTTGGAGTACATTATGGGTATATTTTTGTTTAATCTATTGTTTTGTTGGGCTCTTTGGGCACCAACAGATGTTAATCAGGAAGGTAAAATCCATTTGGAATCAGCTAAAGTATTTGTCAAATGTCTTCAAAAATCTCTTTCTATCCTCCACTCCCCCCTCTCTATGCGTGTGTGTGTGTGTGTGTGTGTGTGCGTGCGTGCGTGCGTGCGTGCGTGCGTGTGTGTGTGTGTGTGTGTGTGTGTGTGTTCTTGGGTGCTGCACATATTTCTTTTTTGAGAGACCCTCTCACTGTAATTCACCAAGTATGCTAGTGAGTCCCAGGGATGCCTGTCTCCACTTTCTCAGCACTGGGATGGGAAGGTTGCCCTCCCATGGCAGGCATTTGTAATGTGCGTGCTGGGGTCTGAACTCAGACCCTCAAGTTCAAACGGCCACGCCCTTTCCTGGCTGAGCTATCTCAGCAGCTCTGCCTTTAGAAACCTTAGACAACACAGTCACCCCTTTGCACCTATGTGGAGGAAGAGGACTCTATTGATGAAGATCGTCAGAAGACGGTCCATTGCCCAGATCCACGGTTCCCCACGTTTCTCGATTCCTTGAGTGGTTGCAACAACTCCACAAATATGGCGAGATGTCAGACATGTTGACGTAGTTTTCCACAAATGCACAAAGTAGAATTAGCTGGTTGAGAAGAGAGGACCAAATGTGAGGGGAAAGGAGGAAGATGCAGCTGTTGGGCAGGGACTAGAATTCCTTTTGCCTTTAAAGGAACCGATGGCATGTTTCAGGGTGTTTAAGAATTTGTCACTCCAGGCAATGGTTTTGAGGCTGTTTATGGAGCTGTTGGGTGTTGTGGATTGAAGGGGTTTTCAACTCCAAATCAGTCCCCGTTTCACAGTGGTTCATGTAGGCTTTTATAAGACATTTAAACCTTGCCAGTATTTGTCCATTTGAAGCAATTTACTGGAAAACTGGGTCAAATTTCATAACAATAAAAAATAGAACCTTTCTTGTTCATTTAAACCAATCAAGATATTTTCGGTTAGAAAACTGTCCAATATTAAAGTGTGACTTCTCAATAAAATGGGTTCACTTTCACTTTACTGTGAAAGCACTATATATCAGGATCTGGGGGAAAAAACAAGTGGCTATTAAAATGAATTCTTAAAAGGATAAGAAATCTAAAAAGTGGGTTTCCTTGGAATGTAATGAAATATAAGTTGAAAGGTAACTTGCCAAAGTGACAGTTCTTTGATATCATTACTGGAATTGTCTTTCTGACTGAATCAGTAATATGATATTCTTCTTAATTAAAGGAAGCCCGTGTCCTGACATTAAATCCCACACAAATATTCTGGATATTTAAGAGTAATTTATTGTAGTTTTACTGGAAACTTTACCCTCTTAGTTCTTAAAAGGTTTTCTAGGCTCAATTAGCACCTTTTCTTTAAATATTGATTTTACTGTATTCATTTTAGATTAAATTTTTTTAAACCTAGAATTCAAATTTTAGCTGGTTTTAAAGAAAGTATCTCATTTAAAAATCCAGGCTAATAAGACCTTTGTTGCTACCTGAAGAAGATTCTATTTATTTGATTGGGGTTCTTTGTTCAGGAAATACATGCTCAGTCGGAATCATACAAGCTTTTTGGATACAGAATTGTTGGCAAAATGTGAAGCAGGAATAGATATTATTTTCCAGTACTTCTTGAAAGTGGGTAGTTATGGTTATTTTTAATCACATTGCAGAGACTGTGTTTAGTCTATTTACCCTTATACTTCACCATAGTTGGTGCATTCTGAAATGATTCTCCTGCCTGGAATCTACGTTAATTTCTTAGGACATACTGCCTGCATGGGACCTCCGAGGTGGTCCCAATGTGTTATGAGACATTCTTCCAAAGACAATGGGCTGCAGTCAGGAGCTGTGACAGATTCTTGTCCATTTGATACTCTGTGACAGTTAGCTGGGGTCATCTATATTTTTATATTATTAGTTTCCTCCCTCATATGCCTGACGTTCTGTGATACACGTGACTTTTAAAATCTGGCATACAAACACTTCACAAAACCCTCCTGTAAATTCCTCACAATTCTGTTTACCTGTTTCCTGTTATCTTTGATGTGGCTTTCAGTTTCATCTGCTTTTGAAAATTTTAACCTTAATCGGGTATTTTTAAACTCTCTTTTCAATATCCAGTGACACTAGTGGAATAAGAACACAGTTTCTAAGGACAACCTTTTCTTAGTCACACATTTCAGAAACATCGGAGCTCCTTGGCTTGGCCGGGAAATGTCTGCCGCCACATTAGTAATGTGATAATGGCCTTCACATATCACCTGGACATTAATAGAATGAAATCACTTGCTGCTCATGAAAGCAGCTTTTCTCTCTGTGGTATCCTGGAGGCACTGTGTGAGCCCAGTGAACTTCTATCACAAAGGTGAAAGCCAGAAATAAAACAGACTCCCATCACTCTGCGTGTGTGTGTGTGTGTGTGTGTGTGTGTGTGTGTGTGTGTGTATTTAATGAGTCTACTGATATTTGGTGGAAATGACCAAAATTCAGGCAGTTGGATAAAAGATGTCTGGGTCTCCAGTCTGCTCCATTTAGTGACATGCAAAGCTTCCAGTGGCGTGGGACCTCTAATTCAGCTGCAATAGCCATCAAAGGTGGAAGTTTATTCTCTCATAACGGCTTTGTAATGTGATCCGCATGCATATCTGCAAACTTTTCCCTGAGCTGTGCAGATGTGGCTGTAAAAGCGGTGTGTGTGCCACGGTGTATTTCCCACTTTCTTGAAAAAATGAATTTGCTTTCTGATTAGAGCAGTGCGGCTGCTGTATATAAAATTTCTTACAGGTGCACACCCACTTAAAGAAAACCTGAGCCATGAAAACCAAGAAATGCAAAATGGGAACCATTTCTGTCTGCTATTAATTTTATAGAAGCCTCTTGCTTTGAAAAAGATATTTGCATTTGAATTTTATTAAAAAAGGATCTTCCGGTGCACTTACGATATTCTTTATTGAATCAAAGTTAGATATATAGTTTTTTTCCCCAGACAGACACTGGTCATTTATATTAAAATGTGGATGTGATTAAATTACTTTGGAGATTCTTTTGGGTTGGGATAAACTGCGAAATGCAAATTGATTTGCTGTGCAATAGGTGTGCTTAGAATTGTATGCATGTATTTTACTTAAATAAATAAATAAAAAGGAAAAGAAAAGAAAAAAACTTAGCCTCTGATTATTGTTCACAAAATAAAATGTATGGTTTGTAAAACTCTGTTTTGTGTTTAGACTATTTCCCCCATAAGGAACATGTGCTTGTGAACAGCACACCTTCTCCAGCTCACGGTCAAAGCCTAATCTGGTTTATCCAACAGGCACATGGATAGGTGTAAACAGATAAATAGTCACCACACACCACTGAAAGCTGTGCCTCATTTTTCATCTTTTGAAATAAAAGCCCAAGAGAATTTTTGTCAGGATAAATTGGAGATAAAAAAAAAAGTTCCCTTTTGAAGTGAATACTTTGAACATGGCAGATTTGTGGGGAATTTTCTTTTGCCTCTGACTCCTTTTAAGATCTAGAAAGCTTTGCAAAATTAGAACTTTAGTACATCGCTCTATAAACAGTGTTTATCTGAGCCTGAATTAAAGACGTGCTTTTGAGCCAGGACTGGCGTTGTTTAGGTTTTTGTAATTTTAGATGTATTATCTGGTTGAACAATAAATTTAAACATAATAAATTAGTTGACATTTTCTTTAATTAGCCCCAGCTACATTCCTATAGAAAAGCCCAAAATAGAAATACTTACATTTCTTTCTACAGGCATCTAATTACATTATTATCTGAAACAACTCCTTCCTAATGATTCTTTGAACAATGCTGCCTATGTTTTCTTCCTCCGTGCAGACTTTTTATAAATAACGTGGTCTACATCAAAACAAACAGTACATTCAGCAAGTGTCATGATACAGAGAAAGGCAAGCTGAAAAAGGGAGCGCACCCAGCCCCTGTATTTATAACAAGCTTTTAGACTCATTAGTGTACAATTCATAAGAGATGGCACATGACTCGTTGGAGGACTTGAATACCTTTTCCATAAAGACCACCACTAAAATACCCAAAGAAGGGAAATTATACTCACGGACAGTTCAAAGAGGCCCAGGAAACTGAGCTGTGTGTGACATGCAATCCCAAAGATAAAGTGTGTACTGACTGATGCCAATAGAAGGACTGGCTACTATTAAGGAAACGGTGTGGCAAGGTTATTGGTCACATTTAAGACAGTCTTTTGTTACATAAGGCCAAAAACATGCTATCAGTTATAATCTGTGTCCCTTAAGACCGAAGAAGCAACACTTCTAGCAATTTCTCTGGAGACATTGTCAATCCTATGTAAGATGCACCAGAATTAAGACACATTACACAGACACTTGATGCTATGACTTCAGCACTGTATCCAGCACTCGATAAGACGTGGCTTTGTCCTGTCCAGAGTGGGTTAGTTTCCATATAGTCAGTGTTCAACTCATCATCAAACTGTATGCTGAGATTAGAGCTGGTGGCCTTTCTTTGCCAAAGGAATTCTGTGCAGAAATTTACACTGTACAAGATGACTGACATACTGAGCCTTAATATACTATAGAATTTCTTTGTTTTTCAAAACTCAGTTTTCATTCTTCATTTGTGCAATTCCTTGAGGACTACTTGAGTTCACATTTAGAAAAGAAATCCTTATACGTGCCACATGCCTCGTACCCATGGGCATAAACACCACGATGTGAGCTCAGATACACATCCTTTTCCCCTTTGTTTCCATTCTCAGTGCCAACTTTGGCTCAAGAAACAATGACGCTCGGCCTGGTATGAAGGAAGCATCCAGTACATAATGCACAGAGCGGTGCCCAACCATAGAAGGAAAATCTTCTACGCGGCCAGGGTGAGAACAGAACAGACACTTATCGGGTATCAAATGAGGGCAGGTCTGGGTGACGGGTGAGCAGTTTTCAAGCTGGTCCCGTTTCAAAAATGACTCGGGAATTAGTCTAGACAATAGCTATGGCATGAATTGTTTTAATGGTTGTAGGCTTGTGTACACTGGGAGATCACCTGATTTGTTCTTTATTGCACGTGATCCTAGTCTTCTTCATCAAAAAAACAACAACAACAACAACAAAAAAAAAAACCAAAAAAAAAAAAGACCAAAAAAAACAAAAACAAAAATACAAAACCAACCCAGAAAACATTGATCTTTCTCACCTTTATCCAAAGCTTGCCTCTGGGATTAAAGAATTCAAGGTGGGATACATCAACTTGCTGTTTATTTAGGATTTTTTCAAAACAGCAAGGCCCCATATGGTACACTGGAAGAGTTTATTTATTGGATCTCCAATATTGCTGGCCTCAGAGAGTGAATACAACATCTGCAGTGACAAATTTACTAACCATGAATGGATTGCATTAGTCCTGTAATTTGTAAAGCATTTTTTCCATCTGGGAGGATGGTGTGGTATAAATCCCATTCTTTTTTTTTTTTTTTTTTAAATCTTGGCTTTGTGAGGGAGGGGTTTCCAATGAAACTAGATTGTTCTTTTATGAACAAATTTTAAAAGTTGGGATTTTTCTTCTGTTCATTTGCTAAGTCTCCTCTGCTTTGTGAATTTTAATACACTGAAAAATATGGCAGACAGCAGAAGACAAGGTCAAAGAAAAAAAGAGGTGTGCCAGACCTTTGGAAGTTTGTGGTTTCACATGACTAAGGGTTGACAGTTCAGAAAGAGGGGCCTGAAGATATAAACATAGAATTGCTTTAATGGAGGCTATTTCTAGGTCTGAAAGTCCCTCAAAATTTTAATGCATTCAACACAGTGTCAGAATTCCAAATCTTAATTTCTTTCCTTGTAAACATCCCCAGAGGCAGTATTAATACCAAGTATGCACACTTTGAAAAACCCAATGACCTAGATTCAAGCTGTGGTCTGACTCTTGCCAAATTGGTTTCACCTCCTAGAGCCTCCATAATGTCTTCTGTAAAATGGAAATAAGGACAATCCATTAGAGGCTCTAAGAAGGTAAGAGTGACAATAGCAGCTGTGATTTCCAGAACCGTGGACACGATTCAAAGCTCCGTTAAGATGCTCTTCTTCCTGTCATTGGATAACGCTCTGCCAAAGGTCTGTTAATGACTCTACTTAACTAGAAAGACTGCTCGGCCTGGTTGGAGAGAATCCAGGAGAAACTGGTCCTCTTTCTGACAGGGAAGCAGCAACTATAAACAATTGTGCTAAATCCCACTGGGGACATCATACACACTGGTTTCAAATCTTCTCTGGGTCTGAACCCAGACTCATTGATGAATTTAGAGAGGCCAAAAGTTAGGCCAGATTTCAGTGGGCAGGTCCCATGCAGGCTTTTAAAGAATAAAAGGAAGGGTGTCTCACAGAAATGAAAATACACAGAATTCCTTTTAGAAAATACTACAAAGCAGAGTTGTGGATACAGATAAGCTGTAAATGAATTGTATATGATTTTGTTGTTCCATAATAGCTAACAGTAAGTTTCATTCAAGCCCTGTACCAAGCCTTTATACTGCACTCTCCAATACCGTGTCGTATCGCTTAGGCTCTATGATTTACCAGAGAGATGTCATGGTTCTCATTATGTAACCTTAGTGGGGTGGACACTACTATCCCCATTTTTGCTATGAAGAAAGCAGATCTGTATGATGTCTCTTCACGAGCAAAGGTCAGTTATAGCTTGAACTCGGAGCATGTTCTAGTCCAGATATATGAGGAAATAATTGTTAGTAATTTAAGATTAAAATAATGCATTTTATGAAACTAAACCAAGAATTATTTTCATCCTGATGGGAAGCCATGACTTCATCCCTCCTGCCAACTCACTTCTAACTCACTCAGTGAAATCATGAGTGAGTCTTCCAAACATTACCCACTGCCAGGAAGGAAATCAAAAATAATATGTGGAACCTGACCTCGGGGAAATGATTTGATAGGGGGAAATTAACATCTCTGATCACAGGCAAATAAATAATCGAACAATCACAACAGATTCAATAATAAATGAAATGGCCATACTGAAAGAGATCAGGGGCTGAGGCGCCTTCATAGCTCCTGTAGGACCTGGTGGCTCCATTAGCCTAAGAGGAAGCCTCATTTCAGGCAAATGCAAAACTGGTTCTCTCAAGTAAAGGGAGGAAGGGCAGGACTAGAAAGCTTACCTTGGAACAAGTTTGAAAACCATTGTCTATCTTTGTTACCAGTTGTAGATTTCCAAAAGTATAGTATAGAATATTTAATGAACTCAAAAAGGTTTCATACCTCAAATAAAAACTTTTGAAGTTCCTATTTACAGGGTGTTTTTATTTTATATTTACTCCTTTGCTCATTTTAAAGTCAGTGCATGTTGTCAAATTCCTATACTGAGCATGCCTTTCTCTGAGAAACGCATTTAGGCATTTTCCCTTTAAGAAAAGGTTCTGAGTCTGTCTTTCAGATGGTCATTCAATGCTACCTACCTGCAGGACTGAGATAAATGGCTCCTGGAAACATTTTCCTCTTGGAAAATCACAGATGAGACTAAATGAGACATTTTATATATATAGTAGCAAACAGTCATAGGTACATTTCATTTTGAAAGTCCCATCTGTCTTGCAAAGCAAACAAGCCTGACACTGCAGAGCCACGGCGGTACTGCAGACTCGGAGAGAATAGGGACACGGGATAAGAAGGGACTTGCTGCATTCGTATCATTCTGGTATTTTTGACAAAGCAAACATGTCATAGAAACAGTAATTGTGTCTCTTGAACTATGCGGCCGGGGCATTTTGCAAAGTATAACGTGAATGCCTCAGCCCTTCATTAAGTGTAACAGCGACTCGTACAGCTTTTTGCTGGGATTCAGATTTTAATTTGTATCATTACCGCTAAAAGTTTGAACATGACGGGAATAACGACCGTGGTGTTTTCGGAACCTTACTGTTCATTTTACATCTTTATGTCGGCTACGTGCTCAAGTCCACAGAGTCTGGAATATTTAAATTAATAATGTAAATTTAAGTATTGCCATTAAAGCGAAGAGCTAATTAGGTCCCTGCTTGCTGACTGGCAGCGTGAAGCTTTGAGTGAGGAGCTTTGCACTGATAGCAATACTGCCAGGGAACTCTGCAGAGAGGTCGCCTGAGATTAAGCAACCTGGAAGATTCCAAAGGCGGGGGCGGGGGCTGGGGGGGGGGTCGTGAGGAAGTATCTCAACCCCATTTTTTAAAAAAAAAAAAAAAAAAAAAAAAAAAAGAAATTACACAAAGAGACGCAAATAGCCCATCAAGCGGCTTGAGAGTGAGGTTTCTGAGACATTATACACAATTACTCCGTGCCTCCCTTTCAACAGCTTTGCGTCTTAGCCCTCTAGACGTGCAGTTTTTCTCGGACATCATTGGGCTCAGAACCTTTTGTGAGCTTTGCCCATTGGTAAATACCCTTTTACCAATTCCTGAACATTTCACAACAACAACAACAACAACAACAGATTAAATAATATTCCTGACTTCCGTTATTTTGGAAAAAAAAAAAAAACACTACCAAAATTTCAAAAACTGTGAACGGAAGGAAAAATAAGACTTATTTCAAACTCAGGTAAGGAGAGTCTTTCTTGAAACTTCTAGAAACAGAACTACTGTGCATAAAAAGGCAGAGGCACGCGCTGGGTGTGATGGGAGCAAAGCCTTGATCATTGTCACAGACTAAGCAAGGGGTTTCTATATTGGGTTTCTTTCTGAAGCTAAGCTTTCTTAATCTCAGCCTGCTCACTATGGACCTGCTCGGTGTTTGCAGAGCCAGGGCAGCCCAGCCTCAGTGTTCCTGGCTCGGTTTGAACATCCAAGGGGAATCCAGCCTGACCAGGTAGTCCCTCCCGTGAAGTACAAGGACCAAGTTAATGACTGCAGGGCGGGATGGGGTTCGGGGTGGGGGCGCGGCTGCCTCAACGTACAGCATGAAAGTAAGTTTTGAATGTAATAAAAGGTGAACGAACATTATGTTCACTGAGGGGTTGTTCCATATGTCACGGGAGATGACTTCACTTTTAAAAACAATGTTCCTACTCTAAGGAAACTGGCTATTTAATTGAATCTCTTCACCCTCACACCATTAAATATTTGCCTCACTTAATTTCATCAAGTGACAGTTCATACATCTGTGCTAATGAATCCATTTGTTAGAAATATTTTTCTCAAAGCAAATTTTCTTCATGTTCCTCCCTGTTCTCAAACCTGTTTCTCATCTGCCCATGTCTGAGGTGCCTGAGACCAGTTCTTGCCTCTAATCTTCCTTCATTGAAGAAGACTCCCCCATGGTAAAAGGCAACAAACTACCTTCTCCAATACCACTGTTTCTCTCTCTCTCTCTCTCTCTCTCTCTCTCTCTCTCTCTCTCTCTCTCTTTTCTCAGCTTAACAAAGAATTGCTATCAAGATACAAAGTGGGGAAACTAACCCACTAAAAGGCTGTGTTGAAACTGTTGCTCAGATTATTTTGGAATTTGTCTATAGAACTTTGGAAACTTCTGCTTCCAACTCCAAATGCTTTTTTTGTTTGTTTGTTTCATAAGCTGCTTTATTGAATATTACTAGAGGTACTGTTGCATAACGGTTTACAAAACCCATAGCTGCTATATATTAAAGATTTATGAAGATCTCTTACACAATGCCTTCTACTCTTCAGGGCCATCTCTTGACTTCCCTTGAAATCAAACAGAGCAATTACATAGCTTCAGAACTTACTTATCTTATCTGCAAAATGAGGTAATAGTGCCTGTTGGTTTTTTAAATGTAAGAAGAAAATGAAAACTATAGATGTGAACTTAAAGAATAGCTTGCCGTCTTCAAATCCAGTGCTTATTTAATTCATTTGTAGAGGTCTTTTCTGGGGCACTGGGGCTTAGTACCTACAGCCAAAGGACCACTTTGTTATTATTCTTATATTTGAGCAAAATTAACTAGTTTGTCTTCAATACATTTGCTTTCAAAACTAAGCTGTGCTGGAAAGGTCACAAAGTTTGTTCTTTTGAAGTGTCCTAGATTAAACTGTCACAGAACCCTTCTGAACGCTCCCAGTGGGTTCCCAGTATTGAGTTATTAATATTCCATTGGCTGGATACATCAATATGACTTTGATACAACTCTTGGGAGATGCTTAAGCTGTTACCAATTTTTAAGTATATCAAATAATTCCAGGGTTAATATATTCACATTCATTTTGCCCAAATTTGGGTGGTTCCTTCAGGAAGAACTTACAGAGCGGAGAGAGGTGACAGAGATGAAAAAAATGGATGTTTACAGATCTATATCTTCAAATGGCTTTTCTACATACATGAACATAGCTTCTAGCTTAAGAATGAGTTCTTTTCATTTTCTAAAAGTCTTCAATTATAAAAAAAAAAGCTGAGAAAACTAGCACTGTACCAAATGATGGGATATCAACTGGATAATAGAATAACAAACTAGGAAACTTGCAAGCATCCTTGGAAGTTAGTAGATAAGGAAGAATTGTCATGTTGGACCCAGGACCTGTACATTAGAATGAAAGACATATGTTTAAACAGTTTGGCTCACAGGAGCCATAAGAAGGCAAGATAGCTAACATTTATTGAGATCCTTTTCTAATAGTCAGTTTTATTTTTAGCTCTTTCTGTGTATTGCTTTCATCAAGTCCTTCCCCTATCTTCGTTTTAAAGTTGTGAAAACTTACTTGAACCAGGAAATGAGCACCTGGAAGCTTGTTATTCAAGAGGGAAGAAACAGCGCATAATAATCCACCCAACTGTTCGTATTTTGTATCCAAGGTAGCAGTTACAGTGTCTTCTCTGACAGCTATGTAGGGAGAGTGAATCTCCTCCCTTAGCCTTGCAGTTCAGCTAGAAGAAATCAAGAGAATAGTAAGGTATAGACCTGATGCCCCTCTGAAGCCTTGAGAGAGACTGAGGCCACCATGATGATCTTGTGGGACAGTCAAATTCTGGAAAGTTCCCAGGATAAAAAAAGCCACTGCTGTGTAAACATTGCCAAGTGTGGTGTTGTAAGTGAAGGCAACAGACTGGCCGGTTGTTAAGTGTATCTTCATCTCTATGAGACAGACGCATACACATCCCTGTGCCAATAAGACACACAGACTTCCTAGCACATCTTTCTTTCCTTAATAAATGTATTTGTCATGGTCAGTGTACAGAAAGTGTTCCCTTGTGCCCCTTCTTCTCATACAAAATGACACCAGACTGGAGTCTTGAAGGATTTGGCTCTGAGACTGTAGTATCGTGAAAGCTGGGAGGATTAAACATGGCTGGTACCAAACATCTTGGGTTTTTTTTTTTTCTCTGATTTTACATCTGAGCCAGGAAGACCCAAAGGCTTACTTTGGCTCAGGGCTGCAGTGCCCTTGACTATCTGTAGTGTGGGAAGAAAAGGAAAGAAAAGGAGGAAAGAGGCGATGTAGGTCATTTCACGCCGGCTTCCAGAGCAGAGCTGACTGCACAGAACCACGTGTCCTGTTGTATCCAAACAGAATGTTAGCCTAGGAAAACACTACTGCGGTGTCTCTTCTGCTTTCAGGACTGAGCCTAAGCCCCTGTGCATGCCACCCCTCCCCAGGACTCTGCTTCTTCCTACTAGCCCTTCCTGGACACACTCCCTGTCCTCCTGGACACACTCAATCTTGCCAATCTGCTTTCAGTTCTAGGATTATGAAACGCTCTTGCCTCACAGACCCTGTACCTGTTGACTCCCATGCCTTTGGGGACTCTCTCCTCTTTCACCCCCTTTTCTCCCAGGAAGTACTTCTTACCCACCTAAGATCTGTTCATGCCCCTCTCCCAAGAGTCCCTACAGATGACCATGTGCTCTGTTCTTATTAAAATGTTCCCTCCATCCACTGAGATTCACTTTCCTTTTTTTCTTGGATATTTTATTTATTTACATTTCAGATGTCATCCCCTTTCCCCATTTCCCCTCCTGAGAACTCCCTATTCTATCCCCCCTCCTCCTTTTTGCTTTTATACCATTTTAATTACATGCAAGTATTAAGGTCAGTTCTAGTTTGAAGAACTAGCAATACAGTAGATGCAAATAGTCAAGGAACATTTGCCTGTTTCCGCTTAAGGATACATGCTGGCTAGGACTGAGGCTGTCTTACTAGTTTTTTTAAATCCAAGTCTTTAAAACAGTGCCTGATCCACAGAGGCCCTTCATTCTGGTTGTTATTATGAAAGAAGTCCTTCAGCTGCTTCCTTCTTTGCTCTGCATATAATGCTAATCCCACCAATGTGTTAAAATTAAGATTGTGTAAATTCCTTCCACTCAATTGCAGGCATTCTGAACATGTACCATGACCACACTGCTTGTGTACCCTGTCTTTGTCCTTCCTTCTCATTCCTCTTTCACACCAACATTCCTACCCACTTAGGTGTCTTTGTGTGTAGGCCACTATGAGTATACACATGCACACACACACACACACAGAGAGAGACAGAGAGAGAGAGAGAGAAAGAGAGAGAGAGAGAGAGAGAGAGAGACCTACACTGTTAACTAGATTCTTGCCTTTAAAATTACACTTGGAAGGCAATCTAGATATACCCACTCCACGTTTATCCATAAACATAGTTATTAATTCTCCTATCTGGCCTCCCAGCCTTGGTAAGTGATCAGTGTAAGTTCAAAGTGGGTTGTTAATGTACCATTTACCCTCCATTCCAAATGCCATTTGTGTTCACAGACCTATAGAACTGTCTGTCTGTCTGTGGAGTAAACAAAAGACCTCATTCCCATTGTAGTAGTGATTTCCAGGATTCAGCCTAGACCTGTGTAGATAAACGTAGCATGCATCCTAAAAGTGGCCTGCCATTGGAGTAACTATGGCTGTCCTCAGAGCCTTGCAAATGATCCATGAAAAATACGGCACACTTGCACAGGATTAAACTATTAGTTGGGCAAATGGCTTGAGTTCAAAGAGTTGCTTTGTTTAGAGCCACCTGGTGACATTCCTCAGTCCCTGATCCAGAGTGGGAGCCACCACTTCCTGTCTACCTCCTGCCCTCTTAACCCATAGCTTGTTACATTAAGGTAGGGGAGTTTTATGTGTATAATTTGTGAAGTTCTCTTGAGCAGACAGTGCTATATAAATGTGAAATGCCGTTATTAATAATAAAGGTTGGCTAACCTAAGAATACTGTAGAATTAAAGTAATGAGATTCTATTTTTAGGCCGGCTTGCCAATAACATGCAAGCATGATAAGGCTGTGATTTAAAGCTCCCTTTAGCCTCCTCTAGCTGTAAAGAGCTCAGTTTCTGGGCTGTCTGTACACAGTAGTCAGCCACAAGGAGCTCTATTAAAGCTAATGGTAGCTCCATGCTTGAATCCCAGCATGGCCAGTTATAAACAGGCCTCGGTCTTTCAGGCTCATTCCTGGCAACTTGCATTCACAAAATACAGGTCAGCCTCTTCAGGCACCATGCTAATCCTGATTGTTGCCTTCAAAATGATTTTTTTTAAAAAAAATATCTCTAGAATGTACTTTGAAATTTTTTGTATCTGCAATTGCATAAAGACCTAGGGATCATTTGTGAGACTTGGTTATATTTGCTTTCAGAGGAGAAAAGACATTCCACAGACACCCAGGTTCAAAGTGATTCACAACTGGAAGTCAAGTCCTACTCCTCAGGAAAAAAAAATAATTAGCTCTTCTTCCATCCTAATGTTCAGGTCAATGCTTTGTCAATAACAGTAAGTCTTCCTCACCAATTTAGAGCAGCCTATAAAGATCATTATGACTCATAATTACAGATGCAGATTTATGTCAAAATGCACGAGTAAATCTCAGGTTCTGGTGACGGGGCACCTTACATCAGGGGGAAAAATGTATAAGAGGACACTCTCCTTGATGCCCTTCAGCATTTTTCTCTCTCCAGTTTAGGGGTAGAATTATAAAGGTTTGCTTTCAATGACATGGATAGGACCCAGGGTGTGTTTTAGATTCACAGCTGGAGGAGGGAGAAGTCAGCTGGCTAGGTGGTAGGTAATGGGGGAAGGGTGGTGTCACTGTGGAAAATACGCTTTCTGAGGTTATTGTCATCTGGCTGAATGCAGAGCACCCTTTCGACACGGGCAGGCCAGACCTTGTAAATCAGGAAAAGATGAGCATCTGAACAGAAAGATGGGTTTTTAAATAACTGGAACTTCTGTGCATGGAAGCCAAGAGCCTGATTCCAAATACAGGGTGGTCACAATTCTCGTGGATTTTCAGATTCTCTGGGATCCTAAGAGAAGAGATGAGAATCTTGGCCACCTTTGCCAAGATTGTGTGTGTGTGTGTGTGTGTGTGTGTGTGTGTGTGTGTGTGTGTGTGTGTGT
>JANHMN010000002.1:144740962-144772305 GCA_030674055.1 Rhabdomys pumilio
TGTGTGTGTGTGTGTGTGTGTGTGTGTGTGTGTGTGTGTGTGTGTGTTGACGTGGCATGTCCTGTAGGAAATCTGAACTTTGCAAACATCAACTAGTCTTTAGAGAGCAATCTCCCTGATGGTAGAGTAGTTGGATGTTCCAGCAGCCTTGAAGGATGTACATACATTCCGTGTATGCACAAGTAACTGTTCCCTCCTCCCCACCTGTACACTTCATGCATCTGTACCAAGAAAAGAAAAAAGATGTTCAGTATGGCAACTCTTAGACATTGTCGATAGAAACATAAAAAATTAGCCACTAACCCTATGACTAAGCAGATCCACTTTGAATGTATACCAAATAAGCAAGCACATATGTCCACAAAGAGCACTGCAGCAGGAGAGTCATTACAGCCTCATTGACTGCAGTCCAATCTTGGAGACAGCCCAAACACCCAGTGAACAAACTTAGGTATGCCTGCACTGAACAATAAGAAGCATCTGAACTACTGATACCCATACAACACAGATGAGTCTAAAATGTGTTGCATTGCTCGGAAAAGCCAGACACAAAGGATACCATAGTCTCATGAATTTCAAGGGCAGGTAAAATTAATCCATGAAAACAAATCAGAACCCTTAGCTACTTCCATGGGGCTGAGGGTTATTGACTAGGAAGGCACACAAGGGAACTCTGAGCGATGAAAATGTTTTATATCCTAATCTTGGCAGTGGTTAACATGGTATATACATATGTAAAAAATTCATTGGGCTGTACACTTAAGATTTGTGCACTTTACTATTTGTAAATTATAGCTCAATAAATAAAAGTTTTAAAAAGCTATGAAAAAAAAAAGGAAAGGGAAGAAGCTCACATGAGGAAAAGCGTATTTCGTGAGTGAGCCTGAACAAAGCACATCAGATAGATATTCTAAATGTGATGAGTACATGCAAATGGATAAATGGACAGAACTGGAATCTTCTTGCCTTCTCTCACATTTATCACGGGACATGAAAATGCTGGGGTGAGGGAACTGAAATCATTAGCTGATGTGCTTAGAAATTCAAAGGTGTGTTTCCAGAATCTTCCTCTCAAATTAGGAAATGCTTCATTTGCAAGTTTCTACTCAGGAAATGGTGTTGTTTAAACATAAAAAGCCAGGAAATAGACATTTGCAGTTGGTTCAACTCTTGTCTAAGCAAGAGATCAATTACTTAATGATATTGTTGGCCTTAACCTTTCTCTAGTAAAATATATTTTATCCTCTTGAGTCTTAAGAATAATTAAAGTGGAAAGCTACAGTGTTTATTAGGACAAAAATGGATATTAAGTGTAAGTTTCCCCCCTTTTTTTTCATACAACACAGTCTTTTCTGCATTTTACTTGGGTTAAAGAGGTACTGATTGTTAAGAGAAATCTTCACAGGGGAGCCTGCCTTCCTGTGTCACTAATGAAGCAGAAAAACTTATGTTTTCCAGAACCATTATGACTAAATGTCCACGTGACATCTGCTACTCGTTATCCCATTTCTGGTTTCTTGTTTGTCTGAAATTGCTACTGACATTTATAAAATGCTTGCTGAATTTTAAAATGGACCCTGGAGATCACCAAGTCTTTCCTCCCCATTTAAGACAAGGAAACAGAGATCAGGGAAGGTTAAGTGACTTGCCTGGGCTTGGTTTGGCTGGCTGACTTCTTGTGTGGAATTTGGATGCCTTTCTTAAACTCAATAGTAATGGAGAAGTCTCCAATACTATCAAAGAGATATTGGTGCACCATTTGTGAGCCTGATGCATTTTACAGTATGGGCAATTCAGCTAAAGACTGTCTTTGGGACCCAGGGAATGTCCTAGGCAGGAAGCTCCATTTCTAATCTATAAGTAGTTTGATTGCAGGGAAGCCTTTTGGCCATTGTGGTCAAGCCTGTCTATCTCCTTTACTCAAAGAGAATGAATGGTTCAGGGTCTAAGGACATGTGGCTTGAGAGCATGCATGCCTGCATTTATGCTTCACTACTCACTAGCTGGGTAAATACATTTCTTGCATTAAGAGCCTGGGTTTCTTAGGTACAAAGTGGGGAGAACAGAGCCCTTGGAGAGATGGCTTAGCAGGTAAGAGTGCTTCTGGTATAGTTATGAGAACCAGATCCCAGTACCCATGTAACAAGCCAAGTGGCTCTGGACACCTGTAACCCCAGCTTCAAGGTGAGCAGACATGGGAGGTTTGTTGAGGTTTGCTGACTTCTGGATTACCTGAGAAAACACAAGCCCCAAGTTCAGGAAGAGACACTGCCTGGAAGGAATAGGTGGAGTTAGAAAGGGCACATGATGCTTTCTTCAACCCTGTTTGCCAGCTCCCCTACAACGTTCACATACGCATGTACACCCTCTCACACACACCAATACATAAACACCTGAGTCTCAATCTTCTTGCGTATACAGTTCACTGAACCCCTTGTTTCCATAGTAGCCATTGTCAGTGCCCCTCTGGGCTCCAGCACCATGCATTAATCTTCTGTTTCCTGCATCTTCCTCGTCTTTCTGATCTCTGCGTGGCTTCAGGCCACATCCCACATTTTAATACCTAATTCTTTTGTTCTTAAAAGTGGTCTTTAACTAGTTGATCTGATAGAAGTTTTGAGAAGGCAGGGAACACATAAAGCATTTATTTTTATGTCTTTAACAGGACCTAGCACCATGAAGGGCACGCAGCCAAAGGTTGAAAAATTACCTAAACAAAAGAATGAAAAAGATAGCTTTCAATATGAAGCACTGATCCCATGGTGGCAGGGGAACTACTTCCCTTTATTCCTACAGACATTTTTAGTTAGCATTTGAGAGCACAAACTTAAATATGACATTTCTACCTGTATTTCATCATGTAGCCTCAGTGGGAATAATCTGTAAGATCATGTGAAAATATTTTATATAGTTGGACCACTATATACCTACCTTGAAAAAAGTCTTGTCTGGAGTAGAGTTGTGACTTACACTGGAATCCAAATTAAGTGTTTGGCATTTCCCTTCAGTTCTGTTTGAGTGCAGACAGGTTAATGTCAAGACCAAAGCTCTGCTTTCGATTTATGTAACAAATAAGGACCCCAGGACAGAAGGAAATGCAAAATGGTATCTCCAATTCATGTTTATACTTGTGTTCTTTTTAAATACTAAGGAGCATCAGAGCCCTCAGAAATGATAAGACTTGTGGTTACTACACACACACACACACACACACACACACACACACTGACACCTTAACTTTTTTAAGGTCTCTATATAATTTTTAAAATTTATTTAAACATCAATTTTTTCTGCTTCTATAAAAAATTGTTTACTTTAGGCATTTGAATTTTTCTGTAATTTCTAGCTAGTAGCCAACATATCCTATGTTGAAATAACAAAACTAAGGAACCCATAATTCTTATACCTTGTGGCTGACTTACAGGAATTTCACTTTGTAAATGGTTTTGTTAACCCCCTTTACTTTTTCAGAGTGCCAATACTTGGCTCAGTTATAATAAGATGCTCACATACACATAAATACATAGGTAGAATATGCAGGGCGTTTCTGCCGTTTTCTTGTTTTTCAATAGTTTAGAAACACTATGAATACATATGGTACATAACTTGATGTTTGAACTGCCCAATCAAGATAATTCAAGAGAGCATAATTTTACATACTTAATCTTTTATGAATACTTTCAACTTGATTTTTTAGTGGTTTTCAAGTTTACACTATGTTAACCATTATCCTCTCCACCTACATGACAGAACTCTTAAAATTACTTCTTCTATCTGATTGAATTTTGTGGGTTTTGGCCAAATCTCCCCCATTCTTCTCCTACCCCAAGGCCTTGTAACCACATCTCTGCTTTCTCCTTGTGTAGCCTGACATTTTATGGTACACTGTGACATCATGCAGCATTTGCCTTTCTGTGCCTGGCTTAGTTCACTTAACAGAGTGTCCTCTAGGCCCCTCCACATTGTCCAAAGAATTTATATTTTTCTTGAAATTCACAGTAAAATGAGTGGTTTTAAATAAAAACAGCAATTTAAAAATAATAAAAAATCACAAAATCTGTAGAATTTTTCTTCTATCAAACATAAAAAGCAGCAACATTATTTTGTTGTCCTTTTAAGTCTATGAGGCTAGTGCTAAGTTTAATATCCTTTTAATGGGTAAGGAAACTGAGGCATGGAGAGATACAAAGCCTTCCCAGGATCCTCCTGTCAGTCTTGGAGGAGAATGGCACCACATACACCTCTAATCACCTTCTTTAAAATACCTCTCAGGCTTTGGCAAGAGAAATGGCAATTCTGTATTATTCTTTTTTATTTCATGCTGTTTATTCAAAGGTCAAATTCACATCTTTTCCAGGAGGCTCTTTTGTGGGGATTTTGGAAGATGATTCGTGGTCCTTTGTAAAGATCTCTTTGACTTAAGGTGCACATAACCAACTTCAAAAGTTGCCCTATTTGAGTAACTTAGAGTTATCTCGTGCTTACTTACAACCTTTTAGTAAATGCCCTTCTGGCTTGGGGTGCTGTTGGTATTTCATATTTAGTACAAGTATCTGAAACTTGCCCTTAGAAAATATCTTGGTTTTATGTCTCCCAGACTGCTTGCTGCTAAAGGCAAAATGTGAAATGGAGAGTGTTGGAATTTCACCGCACTATCCGAGTAAGGTGTAACTACTGCATTAAACGAACTGACGATGTCATAAATCCAAGCTTTGTTTGTGGGGTGGGAAGAATAAAAGTAAGACACGGGACAGGAGAGGCTGCAAGCTCTGCCAAGGAGAAGAAAGGTTCCTTAAAGAACCAATTGAACACTTCTGTAACATTGTGTTATATTTTTGAACTATAGTTAGAATGTCACAAGATAACATTTCTAAAATATTCATCACCCAATCAGCTTATAGGGAGACGGTTGCTCTTCTTCTAGGGTTTTTCCTGTTCTTCTACTTTTCTAGTACAGTTTTTAAATTAAAGTAATTCACGTCTATTGTGGAACATCTAGAGATGCATGAATAACTTTGAATGTAATAATATAAGAACAACTACAATTAACACTTTAGTACACATCTTTTTAATATTAATTTTATACTCAGTTAAAATTTTAGTACACTGTGTATGTGTGTGTGTGTGTGTGTGTGTGTGTGTGCTGCATGCATGTACTTGCACATGTGTGTCACAGCATGCATAAAGATCAGAAGGTATGTGGGAGTCAGTTTCCTCTTTCTACTGTGTGAACCCCAGGAACCAAATTTAGGTGCTCAGGTTTAAGAGTGTGAACCTCTACTTGCTAAGCCATCTTGCCAGGCCAAACACATATTTTTAAATGTAATCTATTTTTTAAAATTTGTCAGTACATCACAGAATCACACAATATAATTAAGTATTGAAAGCTGTATTTTTAAATGGTTATTTAGCATTCTTTGTGTGAGTATAAATATTCAACCACTTATTCTGGAAATTAAAGTATCTTAATTTTTAAATAATGCTGCAATGAAATAAGGACCTAGAGTTAATTCCTGGTACACATTTATGATTTTTTTCTTTCCTCAGGGTAAATTCCTGCCAGTGGACAAGTTGACAGTGGGCTTGGAAATTTTAAGGTTAATTCTTTCTCTAGAAAGAAATCAGTTTAGATTCAAATGACATGGCTTCTCTGATCTTTCTTGGAGGCTATCTGTTCTGTTCTTCCATACCAGCCAAGCAGAGCCCTTCCTTAGCTGCTTGCGCAGTTGGACAATTGATGAGCTGAGACAGATTCCTGGCTATTTTGTTTTGTTCTATTGTTCCTTGCTAAGGTTGGCATGAGGCAGAGAGAAATGGCAGGGAGCATAGGGCCAGAGAAAGAACTCCTTACTAAACCAGCCTGCCACAGACACAGTGCTCTCTCGCAATACTTTCAAGGGAACAGCCTGCAAGAGAACGGGTGGTCCGTATTTCCTACACACTCCAGCTTCGGAAGCCCGGCCTCGTTGTGTGAAAAGAAGCAAGCGAGCCAGGTCGTGAGCTTGTTTCTGAGAACATCCCTTGCACTGTTACCAGGGGTTTCTCTGCTTTATGCAAAGCTGCTGTCGTAAATGGAAAATGTGGCCTGTTTGGGAGGTAACAATGCTGGTTGCTTCGAATCCTAAAGAATGTCTGTAGGATGCCAGGCAGTGGTGGCGCACGCCTTTAATCCCAGCACTTGGGAGACAGAGGCAGGTGGATTTCTGAGTTTGAGGCCAGCCTGGTCTACAGAGTGAGTTTCAGGACAGCCAGGGTTACACAGAGAAACCCTGTCTAGAAAAACGTAATAATAATAAAAAAAGAATGTCTATAGGAACTGAGTTTGTCTCTTTGAAGGGCAAGATCTACTCTCCATTATCAATGGAGAATTTAAAGTAAAAAAAAAATCCCAGCTTTTTTTTTTTTTTCAGAAAACTCTTAGAGTGGTTGATACCCCTCACTCCTAACCATGAATATCAGGTAAGGAAAAGTGGACTCTATCTATAGTGGTAGCTATCTCAAATATAGGAAAATGAACAAGTATTTTATTCATTCAAATCAAAGGAGTCTCTCCTGGGTAAAAATGTTATTTTATGACACTCATCCTTCATCACCGAGGCATGCCTATGTAGTGGCACCACAAGGTCAGAGGTTTCAACTCTGTAATCTACTTGTAGAGTCACATAGAACAGAAATACTGTTTTCGTTGTGAACAAGGAATTTAAATTATGTAAAGTCCAGAGACTGGACCCGTTGAAGCTTTGCCTCCCTGACTGCCAGGAAGAAAACAGTGCTCTGCTCATTAACACAGCATTGTCGTCTGCAGAGCAGTCACAGCTAAAGCACATCCCATGACCTGCTCACAAACACAGCCGTGGCTCTGCTCTTCAAACGTAGTTGGCAGACTGTGCTTCATCCAAAGGCCATGTAAACCAGGGCTACCATGCATTAACCTTAGGGACAACGTTAAGCCAGTTAGTCTATAGATTGAGTGTAAACAAGCAAAGGGAAGGCTCCCCATCCGTTGCACCCTCTCGATATCAAAGAAATCAGTGTAGTAGATTCCAAAACAACTCTGTCCAACACCCACAATTTAAAATCAGTCTATTGCACATTATATGCCTCATAAGGAATGAATGCAACTCTTACAAGTTCCACATCGGGTTTTGTTAACATGTCTGCTTGGTGCCTCTTTAATTTGACTTCCTTGCTTAGGTCAGCCCCATGTGTTTCCTGGGTAGCCTCTGATGACTAGAGTAGTAGTGTTCCAAGAACAAGAGTCCTGTGACTCAGTGGTTCTCAGCCCTGATTATGTTCTTGCAGCATGAAGATGTCACAGGGGTGCTTCTGGAAGTTTTATGGGTGGGAGCACCTTCATCACCCAGAGTAACCCTACTGTTAATGAACTCTCTCTACCGTGTCTCCCTTTAGTCTCTTAAGGGGAGTCTGTTTTAGCCATAGTGGTAGCAATCATAATAGCCTATAATAATCGCAATAGTGCCTGTATCAGACATGTTAGCTCAGCCACAGACCTTATTTTTATTGATTTGCATATATGTATTTTAAAACTGAGATTCTATATGGATTTTTTTTTTTACAATTGAAACTCTGGTCATTCAAAATTAGTATGTTTGCCAAGTGATCATCTATGTATAGGTACCAAAAAATTTTTTTCAGCCTTGGGTGCTCATAGCCTTGCTGGCTTTTGTCCAGATGCAGCTGCCTCCGTTCACCAGCAGATTCTCTTGCTCACGATTTCACTTAGAATGACCAAGTCCTCAAAGATGTATCTGGCATTTTTTAAGTTGGCTTAGGCAGCATTGCCCCCACCCCCACCCCCCTGATGCTAATGTTTCCCAATCCAAGCATTAGCTTGACTTAGATTTTTCTGGAAAGATTTCTGATGAGGAAGTAGCACCTGGTGACTTACAGACTACCACCAACTTCAGTTTTCTTGACTGATGCGATGTTTCCCTCTGTTAGCTGGGCCCTGACCCTCCAGAAGCTCCTGTAAGATGCCATACCTGAGTGCTTCTAGATCCTTACCTGGGGTTCTTGTCCTAGGTCATCATAATCTGGGTGCCGAGCCTTCTTTAAACTGTGTGCTAGTTTAGGAAGAGATCTAGCTCCTGTGAGAGCTTTTGTGTTCCCTACATTCTAGTTTCAGAAAGTGAGATTAAAAGTCCTGAGTCTAGCATACAGTTGGTATCCAATAAATGTCCTAAGCAAACAGTAGGCCAGCTGAAGGGAGGCGTAAAGACTTAGAGTCAAATCCTGACTCCTTGATGGGCATTAGACTTTTCTAGGCTTCTCCTTCTCAAACTATGTGTGGAGAGTGATAACTAGATTAGTTTTGAGATTGAGATTGATCCCATCCGTTTCTGCCTGGAGTTATAACCAGAAAACTATATGCTGTGTTGGGAAGAACTGAAAGGGGAAAGAGCAGCCTGGGAATGCTGGATTCAGACAGGTCAGTAGGAATCAGGTCACCACTCTCCTCCAGAACACCCAGGACAATCTGCAGAGAAGGCCGCGCACTCTTGAGCTGTTCACTGGCAATTTCACACTCACGCTTAGAATGTTTCAAGCACTGTTTTAATTGACAAAACAAGATCAGCAAAGTAAGTAATTTTCTTAACGGTATCCACTGACAGAACTGATGAGAAGATTTGATCTTGAGACTCCCTTAGCCCATAAACTCATATACACACATATACACTTTTTACTGGAACGTGTGTATGAATGAATAATAAATATTGCACACATACACACATACTCAACTTATGTAACCACGTGCCCCAGCTGCCAACAAGGACAAGTGACAGAAAGGATTTCACAGACTTGGGGTGGCTCACCCCACGCGAACTCTGTGTAGAAATTGGCGTGAGAAGGAGGCCCATAGCCTAAGTCTCATAATTTCCGAACCAGTCTCTCATGCATGAAACTTTATGGCCTCTTGAAAGGTGAGTGAGTAGCTTTGATTCATTGGAAGTCAGAAACAGCTTTTTAAACATTTGGGAATCGAGCTAGGTAGTTAGTCTGCCTTGTAAAATTCTCTTATGGATGTCACCATTAGAAAAATTTATCTGAGCTTACTATTCTACAAGCCTCATCTAAACCCCCAAGTCTCTGGATTCGGAGATTAGCTGAGGGTTTCGGCATTGATCCCAGCTGCATCTTAATTTGGGTGACCATGGAGAGCTGCAACTATTTTGTTTGCTATCACCTGATTTCATCCATGTAAAATAGGTCACCAAGATGTCACATTTTATGAGGTTATTTATTCCCCCTCTCCCCCTCTCTCTCTTGGGCTGCAGTTTTGTGGGTTATTTCTCTTCTCTATTAATGAGGGGAGTTCAGAGTGCTGAATTTTGTTTATTGAGGCAAGTGGCACCTGGGAATCCTGAGCAAAGGAAAATCTTAAAATGTGACATATTGAAGGGTGATCACCTTGAAAACATTATTTTAATTTCAAATATTAATCAAGAAAAGCTTAAAATGAAAAGTGTTCTTGAATTCACGGTTGACTCTTAAGTTGATATAATATACACATGTAACTTTCAGAACAACCTAATTTTACGTTAACACCTTATGTATGTGTGCCTGTCTGTGTATCTATCTGCATGTTTGTATATGTGCATACTCTAACATAACCAATTTTTGTTCCCCCCCTTTTAAAAAAGATATAAAGCCTCTTATTCAGTAACTGTGGTCTCCAGACAAGATAACTTTCTACATATCAGAGATAGTTCACAAGCAGCAACTGTACGTCCATTGAAACACTAATAAGTTCTAGCTTGCCCTAATTATTTATAATAATCTCTGTGGAGACTAATATCTTTTAAAAGTATGTATGTGTTGATGATGGAAAGCAGGTTGAAAAGCCCTGATTTATTACAAGCCTTCATTACGGTTAAAAGCATTCCAGGGAGATGAAGACATCTGCCTTGTATTTGCACATCGCAGAAGAAAAGTTCAGGGCAGGAAGAGCAAAAAGGAAGGAGAACATGTTTCAGGCTGAATTCAAGCCAGGCCTGAAAAGATCAGTTCCTGTGTCATGTCCTTAAACGTTTTCAAGTATGCATCTCTGTGCCTGGAACCATTGCTTACCACCACAGCACAATATATACTTAATTCTATGTATTAACAATGGCAGTTATGCAACATGACCACAAATTGGTTTTCTAAAAATGCCACACACCATCGACATGTGTATTTCTTAAGCTCCCTTTCTCTCTTTCTTTAAGAAAACTACAGTCAGGGAACTAGAAGCTGGATTCATTATGCAATGTACTAGAAAAAGGTTTTTGAAATGGACTATTTCTTTCCTTTCCTTTTAAAATAAGATGAAGTGAGGTTAGCAATTACAGAGTTTAGTCAGTAGTCACTTGATATCTTGGAAATCAAAGGAAATTGCCACAGGAGAGAAGCTGGACTTAGCTGTTGCAGGATTTTTATCTCTCTCAAAGAGTGTTACTGACAGTGACTGTATGTGTCACCCACTATAGCCGAGGAAAGAGAACACGGGTGGTTTCCTAAGGAGCTGTGACCTCCTGTATATGCATGTCTACCTGTGAGCTCATGGGCAATTCTGATGTATTTATGATGTTTAATAAACACTTTGAGCCACATGTGAGCTTGGGGACTAGGGCTTTCCCTGTTTAAAGGATTATTATGTGTGAGCATCCAGGCTGAGTTTGCCTTAGAGTTCAAATCAATCTTTATACTGGGTGTTGTTTGTCATCATACAAAATTGTGCATGAATGTGTAAAGCCTCCTGGAAGTGACTGAAGAAAGATGGAGTTCCTACATAAGTATGCTTTAAACTCAGGGAAAAATAAGAAACAAGTAGAGACGACCACTCAAGATGACTCACTGGCTCAGAGTCCTTGTGGCTCAATCCTGAGGACCAGAACCCATTGGCTCACAGATAACTGTAACTCCATCTTCACGAGATTTGACTCCCTCTTTTGACTTCCTCAGACACCTACCACACATGTGCCCACAAAAACATGCAGATATGTGTGCACACACATAAGTGAAATAAATCTTAAAAAGAGATATTCAGATATTTAAATTTTAAAGCTCTTAATCTATAAAAAATGCCATGTTAAAAAAATACGAACAAGCAATCATCTGTAATGATGTGGCAAACTAAACGCATCATCAAGGAGCTTGGAAGATGGCTCAGACAGCAAAGTGCTTCCTGTACAAGTATCTGGGCCCGAGGTTAGATCCCCAGCATCCTTGTAAAAAGCCAGCTATGGTCTTACGCATCCTGAATCCCAGTGCTGAGGAGACAGAGAAGGGAGGATCCCAGTGGCTTGCTGACCTAAAGTCTAGATGAATTGGCAAGCTCCAGGTCTGTTGAAAGAAGACATCTCATCTTCAATCTCAAAAGCACAAACTGAGGAGGTCCAACAGGAAAAGACACCCAGCTGTCAATCTTTAATCTCCCACACATGCGTGTGTACCTGCCTACACATGTGCATACACACATGACTATGTATGCACACATACACTTTACACAAAAACAAACATACACATGCTCTATCATATAACAATGTGGGCATGATGGATTTATTCATAGTCATTCAAAATATACATACGCAACCCTAAAGTTTGCTCATTACAATTCTTGTGACTTGTCTAAATGTGGACGATAACAATGTAATGCAACACACAGGAAATTTTTAGTTCACATGCAACCCTTCTGTTGAGAGTACAGGTATGTGCTCACATTAAAGCCTTATCTCTTTGAAAATTAGAGATCTGCTTATAATAAGATTGCCCTGAACTAGTGGCTCCCCCACTTGAATACATCTTGCCCTCAGAGTTTTTGATTTGTTAACTGTGAAGTAGAATCTAAGGAATTCATACTGCAAACAAGACGTTGGAGAACAGTCAGTGCTGCTGGGCTTGGAACCCTTCTTCACACGGACCACCAAAGAGTGTGAACACAGTGCCCACAACATCATGTGACCATTCAGAGGGCATACATTGACAAGTGAATGGAAATCTATGACTTTCTATTGATTTTATTAGATCTACAAAAAACATACGTTTGGCCTTGCAGTAAGTACTTATCATGGTTACATTTTAAATTTTGATGAAAGTAAATATTTCCAGTTAGTTTAATTGTCATTATATATACAGACTGCATACCTAATGTATTCATGCCAACAGTATTACTTACAAGATAATAATTCAATTGTCAGAAACTTTTAAAAGTTAGTTATCTCAATGGATTCTTACATATTCAGGCTCAATGGATTTTTTTTTTCCCTCAAGGCAGAGTCTCCTTATGTAGGGTCAAACTCTATTCCTCCTGCTTCAGCACTCTGAATGCTGAGAGTATAGACTTGCACTATCACACTGGCTAGATATATCCTATTTTTAACCTTGAGCAGGGGTCAGCAACCTATAGCTCATGGATCAAATCTGCTCTGTGGCTATTACAAGGAGGAGTATGAGCTGAGGACGGTTTTACATTGTTTAAGTGTAAAGGCCACAGTGACAACACGGAGAAGCCATTGTCATCCACAAAGCACAGACTCCTTACGTTTTGAATGTTTATAGAGATATTTTACTGGCCCACATTTAGAGTACTGCTGAGTTATGCCAAAGTAGTGCATCAAGAGAAGGCACAGAAGTGGTGATTAAAATATAGTTTTACTGTCATATTTCCTTGCAGTAAGACCCGACTTTACTAATTACCCTGTGCAGCTTTATTCCACTAACACCATCTTTCTGTGCATGCATATCCTCATTTACAAAGCGCAGATGTCAAAAGCCCCTAACTCAGGGCCGTTGTGGGCTTCGATGAGTTCGTACATACAAAGTCCTTAAGCGGCACAGGATGTGGCGTAGTGGAGTAAGTTACCCATTGGCTGCTCTTCACTGCTCCGTTATGCTGTGCAAGCATTACAAGTAGTAAAAGTACTCATAAGAGCACACAAGACCATCTATACGTGTTTCTGTGCGATAGCAAACTCAACAATAAAGCAAAGGATGGTGCATTGTACAAGGTGTGGAATACGGGAAGACCTGCACTCCGGAACAGAGGAGGAGGAAGGTACCATCGCGAGGATGGTAATGTGACTTCCATGGAAAGCGGACAGTCATCCTTCTTCCACTTTCCTGAAGTTCCCAAATATTATCAAATGTACTGTGAACTTCAGCTTAATGGCTGTACCTCAGAAGCAGCACATGGCCTTCCCCAAGGTGCTCATCCCTACGCTGGGAAAAGGAGATGAGCTATGGCTGCAGGGCCACCAGAATTCCACCAGTATTTATTTTGGTCTCTGGAAGTCAGGCCCTTCGCATTCTTTGTACATAGTTGTATTTAATTAGGACTCGAGCTGGCCATAAAATGTGCATTAATTGTCTGTTATTTCATAAATGATGGGCAAAAAGAACAGCTCTCGATAGGAAAGGCTTGGGGGTAAGCACTGTTTGGTCTCTTCATCTTCCCGGGCTTCCTGCCCCAAGCAAGGACTTTCTGTTCTTATCTCCTTTTATCCCGGAGAACTGCTAACCCTGCACCATCATATTAAGTACCAATTAAGCAGAGATTTGTCATTCCTGCTCGAGAACATTGAGCCGGGCTCAGGCCACATATTTCACTGACTTCTGACAGAAATTATTTTAATTAGACTGCTGCCAGCAGCATTTAAAATAGTCTGTATGGACGGAGAAAGGAAGAATGGCTCCTTAGTTAGATAATTTACTTATTTTTCTCTTTCGCTCACCATAAATCTTAGGGTTGTGGTTATTAAGCATTTCGGGGGGAGGGGTAGAGTCAAGGAAAGAAATCAGCTGGACTTTATCTTACTTTAAATACTAGAAAAAAGGGAAAAAGTCTCCCACAGTTTTAGAGGGTCTGGGGAGGATACTTTTAAAAGAAAGGTGTGTTCATGCAAAATCTGACATTAGCAGGCTGTTTGACCTTGTGGATGTCTATCATGTTTAAGGGATAAAGAGGGCTATTTACCCTTTATGTGCCATTCAGGTGGCCTGTTTCCTTTTCCGATGTGATAGACCCCACCTACTGAAGACATTAGTTGAGAAATATTAGGTTAATCTGATACTAAGAAGCAAACAGAATCAATTACTAAACTGAAGTGTTGCGGTTTCACAAGGATGCACATCTGGGTGAGAGGTCACACATCTAAGTGTCCCTTGGAAGGCAGAGGCAGGAGCACTGCCTTAAGTTTGAGATGAGCCTGATCAGTCTACATAGCAAGTTCCAGACTAACTAGGGCTATACTGTGAGACCTTCTCTCAGACAAACAAATCCTCCCCCAACACACACTGAATACAGGGGTGTGTTGCACTTTATAAATTCATTTCCAAAGACAACAATCAGATGCATACATGTCTTTATTCTTCTGCAAAACTCTTCTTTAACTTGATTTATTTATTTTATTGTTTCATATGCATTAGTGTTCTGCCTGCATGTACACCATGTGTGTGCCTGAGAAATGGAGGTCAGAAGAGAGAGTCAGATTCCCTCGAATTGGAGTTACAGATGTTTTTGAGCTGCAATATGGGTCTTAGGAGACAATCCTGGATTCTCTGCGAGAGCAACAACTGCTCTTAACCACTCTCCAGCCTTGTCTCCTTCAAACATTTTCAAATAAAAAAAAATTATCCTTTATTCTAGACATTTCTGATCAATATCCAGCTAACTGTAAAGTTAACTATATTTACTTATTTCTAAACTTTTTAATTTAATTGATGAAACATATTTAAGCATACATTCTAAAAACCATGTTTTCAACATGTGAACATCAAAATTGCTTTGCCTTTGACTTCTCACACGTGGGGTTCAGACCTCCACTTACAAAGCAGCCACGTGATTTTCTCAACTAAAACTTTCTGTGCTTTCTGGCTTAGTTGAAAACCTTCCTTCTTGACAGACAGACAAACAAACAAACAAACAAACAAAACCTCTAAAACATAAGATGACTCCAAAGGCAAAGTCATGATGAGGAAGTTATTAATCTGTCACACGCTGTCCTAGCTGGAGTATGATAAAGACTATGTTCCAAAGCAAGGTGTGGGGAATCCGTATTCCAGCTTACAGCCTGTAGGTCAATATCCTGTGAAGGAGGGAAGGAACTCAGGGTAGGAGAGTAAAGCAGAAGCCATTGGAGGGGTGCTGCTTACTGACTTGCTCTCCAGGACTTGCTCAACCTGCTTTCTTATATCAGAGATGTCACCACCCACAATGGGCTGGATTCTCCCATAACAATCATTAACCAAGAAAGTATCCCATAGGTTTGACTATAAGCAAATCCTGGTGGGAGTATTTCCTCAACAAAACTAACCAGCACATATGTCCACCACTTACCATTGAAAATGAGAAAATAGGTATCTTCTGATTTAATGGGACAATTGGAAGAATGTAATTGCTTTGGATATAGCACTAGGGACATTCACCTCACTGTGGGTTCCCAATAGACCTCCATAAATGACAAATTAAATCAGCTCACAATCTCCTCACTACATAATTTTCACTATTCATTAAAATGTATTTTTAAAAGCAGATACTCAGGAATACATGGTTATATTTCTTGGTGTAAAGCTTTAGAAAGTGCAGTTTGTATAAATCTATTAGAAAACGTGCTCAAAGGTAGTGGTTAAGACAGCTATTGAGCTATGTGAGGCCAGTGTGAGGAGAGTGAGTGAGTAAAGTGTGTTAGTGCTGAACAGGTGACAGTCATACCCACCTGAGACCTGGACGTGGTTACTCTTCCTGCCTGAGTGATGGCTCCATGAACTGAATGTCTGCTTTCATTGATACTGAGGAAAACAGTGGTGTTGGGGTAAGACAGGAGCTCTTCTTTCAGTTATTAGCCAGGAATTAGCAGTAACTAGTATGCTAATGAAGTCATAGCCTAATCAGCTTTACAATTTCTCTTGTTCTTCTTCCTTTTTTTCTTCCTCCTCCTCCTCCTCCTCCTCCTCCTCCTCCGCTTCCTCCTCCTCCTCCTTTTTCTTTGGTGGTACTACAGATTGAACACACAGCTTTGCACATGACAAACAGGTGTTCTACCACTGAGGTATTTCTCCAAGAACTCTTAAAGGGGAAATTTCTCTCAATAATTTGGAAGGCATTTAATTGTGCATAGTGCTTATCACAGACTTTTAATTACTGCAGAATCACGGCAAGTAACTCTTGCTGTGATTACCATAGCAGTTCCAAACAAATGCTTATAGTTCATTTGCTACACAGCTTAAGTGAGAGAAGGGAAGTCATGAGCTCCCAGTTCTCAGGGTAACTTTTCCAAGGCCAGCTCTCCTCTTCTCTTTTGCATGTATTCTGTTTTCTAAATCTTCTAAAATTGACTTCTTTGGTCTGTGTTAGATTTCTATTGAGGCAGGCAGTAATCCTTGATGGTCTTCTTCAAAGTCTTAGGAAACAACTTCATAGGTGCAAGGGTGTTTGCTCTTCTTCAGAACTTACCTTCGCTCTAAGTAGCTACACACTGGCCTTGAAACTAAAGAGCAAGCCATGAATGGGTTTTTTAAAAAAGTTATGGGTATACTTCCACCACGAAATCAAGAACAAACCCTTTGGTCTTTTTCCTGAATTACTACCAGCTTTGGGGTATTCAAATCTTTAGGTGGGCCTATACTCCAGAATGGAATTCTTAAAATTGCTGTTGCTGCAACTGAAAACTTGTTAGAAATGCAGAGTTTGGGCCCCACATCAAACCCAGAGAATCATAAACTGTAGGTTGGACTCAGGGAGTTAAGAGTTTCATAGGGCCCCGGGGAATATTTTTTCCTTTTCTTTTTTTTTATTTTTTATTATTATCAAACCATAATTTTTACTTTTTAACACAGGAGTTATAAACACAAAAATGCAGGATGTGGGGAACGGGATTACACAGGAGCATAGGTGTTTAGGGGGAGTACAGATATCTTTCAGAACAGGGTATCAGCTGGGTGAAGGTTCAGGGGTCAGGTCAATATAATATAACTCTGCCTATGATTCACTTGTCCTTATCTAATTTGGTACTATCCACCAAGGCTGTCTATTTACAAGGTCTACGACTACTCAGGCTGGTAGATTTCCACAAAAGCTGCCTGTTTACAATAGTTTATAGACAACTGTTTCAGTGTTTTTCCATAGAGACCCAAGACTTTGTGTTAGCAGGCATGTATGTCAGGCCTATAGCTGATTTTAGGCTTATGGCTGATTTTAGGCCTTCAGTGTATAAGCAGAGCTGCCCCTGACATCTCCCCCATTCTCCAAGTGTAGAAGGGCTGTGGCGATTCTAATCTTGCCAAGGCAGGGATAGAGGCCTCACCTCCAGTAATTAAAGGGTCCTTGTAATGGCTCCAGTCCTCCTGTTGTTGTCCAGTGAGGCATGAGGGCCATACCCGTCCCGATGTCTTTTTCCTGGAGAGGGGATACTTTTGACATCAACCCCTATGCAGTCAAGCTTGTCCCTCAGGGAACCCAGAAACATATTTTTAACTATTATTTATATTCCCTTGCAGTGCTTAGCCTCGAAGCCTAAGCAAGAATTCAGATCGCCAGACAGAGGGGGTTCTGGGTGGCCCCTCTCTGCTTAGTCTAGGGGCAGAAGTCCTCTCTTTTAGGTTGGGTGGAGATGGGACTTGGGAGCACCATGGATAGAGTAACATCCTCATCTAGCATCTCATAGTCCTCCATATCTAATTTATGATAATGTATCTGAATAGATTTTGCTATCAGAGTAGGGTAATTTTGATGTTAAAATTCAAAAACTATCATAATGGCTCAAATGTGACTATAGATTATAATAATATCAGGTCTTTAAAATTGTTTGTATTTATGCATGTGTCTCAATACTAGGACTTTAGTTGCTTTGGGGTAGAGCTCCTGAATCTCAAATGTGTAGTGAAGACTGGAAACCACTATAGCAGTCCAGACAAAAATGTCTCCTATTACCTCTGTTTCTTGGCAGTCATGGTCTGTCAACTAGGTGTGTACTTTCTACAAGGTGGCCAGCCATTCTGACCTTCTAAATTGTCTGTTGCATGCCTTACCACATATCCGTTAGTAAGGTTTGCTTTATTCTTGATATTTTCGCTTCTTTATTCACATCAAGAGTTGTTCTTCATTCCCACCACAGACTTACATTTATCATCTTCAAGATATTCATGGTTTTACAATAATCAGATTCTCAAAGGTTTTCATCGGAAATAAGAAATGTTAACTTTTCCATCATCTACCAGGGCATGTGTATTCATGTCAAAATCCTTTCCAGAATGTTTTCCAATCTCAATTCATTTTCAATCAGAGGAGTTACATAACACAATTTCCTTCTACATCTCCACTGTTGAATTAAACTGAGACAGGAGGACTAACACGCAGGCCTGCATACAGACCACTCACCATAGGACTCCCATGTCAACTCCTTCAGTCCTTATACTAATATCACGTGCGTTCATGCTCTGCCCAACCGGTACTGGCTGAGCAGATACCATATATTCAACCAAACATTCAAATCAAAATACTCCACTGCCCATTTTATCAACAGAAACTAGTAATCCTCTGGCTGTCTTTTGGCAGAAAGTTCAATGAGACTCCAGAGAGTCATATTCAAGAGTCCTTTGTATTTAGTACTGGTGGCAAAATGAAAGAACACGCAGGAACACTCTGTGAAAGTCACAACACTAGGGTGTCAGCTTAGCCATCCACCCTGTAGTGTAGAGTTCTCATCAGATATCCGAACATCTACTAATTGTGTATTTAGTATCTTCTGTGTGGAAGGCACAGTACTATCTCCAGGTTATAACATCAGAACAGCATAAGTAAGCTGCCACTGATGCCTTTCTACAGACAAGCACGGTGGCCCTGTTTGGTTTGGGCAAAAGCATTCTAATTTCCTGGGTAGGCATACCTGCTTGACCAATGTCAGGTTTATTTAATGGTGGCTGAATACTGTGTGAATAAACGCATTGTCTATTATATGCAGGTTTCACTGTGTACGGAGTAAGAAATGGGGGAATAGGATTTTTTTTTTTTTTTTAATGAAAGGAGTTATTCAAGGGGCTAATGGTCCAATGAGATTTCGGAACTGTCTGTTATCCCGAGTCTCTTTTCTGGTGAAAACTCGAAAAAAATGCACGTGGGAAGATTACTCTGGGAATTAATGTTCTGACTGACTTCAGCACCCCTTTCCTCCAAAACAAACAAGGCAGCCGGCTGTTTTCCCAGCGAGCTTCGCTGCTCAGCCCACTCAGAGGTCAGGATCCACTCGGTGGGGCTGACCTGCTTCTCAGCGGTCCAGGTTAGAGGTTGATTATGGTCGGTGCCCCATCTCCTCGCTCTCCCCACTCCCAAGTTTTCAAAGCTCCCTCCTCTCAACTTTTAAAGCTAGCACAACTTGGTGGCGAATGTAGCCCATGTTGGTGTTGAAGAGAGAGGGATGGGCGAGTGGGGAGATGTGGGCAGGAGGGCAGGAGGAAATTGACAGGAAATGGCAATGTAGCAGCCTCATACCACCCCCACTTGGCTGCTTGTGGAGGGGAAAGTCCTCTCTAATCACCGAGGGGTGCCAGAGCGCAGTAGGCGAGGATGATGGAATAATACCGCATTTCCCGTGTGTGTTTTTCATTAGGCCTGTTTTGTTTCTCTTCCAAGTGCTGGGGAAACAGAACAGAAGCTGGGCTTGAAGCTCGCCTCCCCTGGGAACAGCCGCCCAGCTAAGAGGAGGGGTGTCCTGCGTGGCGTGGGTTCTAACACCTTCCTAATGGAAATAATGATTTGTAAAGTTCTCGTTATACCTCTGGCTACATAATTAGTAACCCAAAGAGCTGACGTTTAAGACCGCTATTCTTCACTCCCGGCATTTTTGAAAATTTGGCAAAACATTATATGTTCCGTTCTGGGACCCAAACAGGTCTTTGAGTAGCCTCAGCCCTGGCTGGTTGGGCTGGTCCTTGAATCACTCAACACTTATTACGTAGAAATTAACTGGCTTGATGTCAATTAGTGAGAATTTGTTAGCCGACAGATCCAATGGACCTCCCCCTGACCCGGTGGGGTAGTTACCATGGAAAATGTCTAAACCCCCTCCGTGGGAGCCGACTTGGTATAAATGTGCAAGTTTTGTAAGCCTCTTGTACATGGAGAATGTGAGTCTGTTCAAGGCCAAGGCTGAGCATCCATTCTCACCCGTCTCTCAGAGAAGATAATTAAGAGGAGCTTAGAAGGAGGCTGGCAGGAGACTTCTCTGCAGCCTAAGAGATAACCAGTCCAAAATGCCTGTTGTTAAATGGGTCATAAAAGCACTGGGAAATCGATACCTGACTTTGTTTCAGGAACATGGCTGCTACCTGCAGTGTCTGATCAATCTGCTGTGGTCATGCTGTCTGAGACCCTGATCACCCACTGATAACTCCGGACACTGTGGAGGTAGATAGAGCTTACCTTTGTCTTTTTATAAGTAATTACCATCCCACCCCTCCCCCATTCCAAGAGTGGGCAGCCCTTACCAAATCTACCGTGTGATAAATAAAATAAGGGCTCATTTTATTAAATATCTAGGAGATGCGCCCAGGTGACCTGAAAATGTAATTAACCCTGTAAATAAGCAGATTGCTGGCTGAAAAGCGTGATTGATAGATGAACCCCTTCAGCTAAAAGGGATTGCTTAATGGACTGAGCAACACTCTTGGACTCTCTCCACCTTGGAAGCACAGGTCCAGAGTCAAGCAGCTGCCCTCCACCATGTCCTCTCCTAAGATAAATGATGCTCTGAAAGGGGGCTGTGAGGAGAGCCCAGCAGTGACACCTAGGCTCTGTGTGGACAGGCACTCTTGCCACACTCCTCATAAAGCAATCAGACACCTGGAGAAATGTTCTGAAAGCACCCTAGACTAGCTGCCCAGGAGGGGTATCGAAAGGGTAAAATTTGTTCTGTCTCTGTCTCTGTCTCTGTCTCTGTCTCTGTCTCTGTCTCTGTCTCTCTCTCTCTCTCTCTCTGTCTCTCTCTCTCTCTCTCTCTGTCTCTGTCTCTCTCTCTCCTTCTCTCTCTCTTACGTATTTTGTTTGTTTTGTTTTGCTTTGAAAATCGGGTATTAATTACCTTAGAAAATAAAATAGTATCTCAGAAGTATAAAACAAGCAAAAATTACCATTTGTAACTGCAACCAGACTTATACCTTTAAAAGAAGAAGCAAAACAGACTAGATTCCTAGAAAAGCCTTAGCACATACTGTTTGGTTTGAACACCTGCTCATGCCCCACTAGCTGGAAGCACTTCTTCCTTCCTTCCCTCAACCCCACCCACATGGAGAAAACTCTCAGCTGACACATCTTCACCCCTCATCTTCATGTCCCAGCAACCCACCCAAGAGTGGACTGAGGGGCTCAGCTTTTGACCATATATGGGCACAATCCCTGTTCTGTCATCACCCATTGTCTAAGGTCTATAAAATCCCCTTGCCTTAGCCAGGGCTTGGGATAGCCCAATGGTGAGCAGTGCCTAACAAACTGGCATCTATCTGCTTTTAATCTTGTTTGATCTGGCCTGTGTTTGTGTCACCGATGGAGGAGAAGCCTAGTATGTACAACTGCCTCCCTGTTTCGAAGCCTTATACCCTGGTTTTCTAAAATGGTTCAGGTAAAGTTTCAGTGATGCATTGTTTGGCCTAACTGTATAGAACTGATATGCTTCAGATTGAAACATTTGGAGCATTTTGGATTTATCATCTTGGCCTTGCTTTTTGCTTAATTTACAAAGTGGAATTAAACACTCCATTTTCTGTAGTGTGTGTGACACTTCCAGAAACTGACAATGTTAAAACATGATGTCTTTTTTTTTTTTTTTTAATATCCTGACAAGGTTTCCATAACTTGTGTATGCTATCAACGTAATTTATCACATGGTAGAGGTGGCAACCAGGACTCCAGAGCAGACAGCCAAGTGGAGCTCTGTTTATTTGCTGCTGTGGGTATCCAGAGCTCTTTTGCCTTGTGACTGAAGGTCAGTCCTTAAGTCAGAATCACACTGCTAATCCACGCAAGAGTGTCACATTTAGTTAGCTCCATCTCTGAGAAGTCACCTCAACAGGTCCTCTCTAACCAAAGCCTGCATCTAGCTTTTCCTCAACAGCGCTGCTACCCAACTGTGAGATAATAGAGAAGTCTGTCTTCTGGTTTCAGGAGAGGAACAAGGCTACACTTCTACTCCCTATCTCCATCCATGAAAGCATGTTTGTGGGCCATGACTACGTTATGGTTAGTAGTTCCTAACGTTAGTTCACTTCTTACTGATACGCGAAAAATAGAAAACAAAGAAAGAAACAAAGAAAAAACAAAACAAACAAACTGCTCAAGGCACACTTGGCTCTCTGTAGTTACAGATTCAACCTTCCCTAGAGCAGAGGCTGAATATGATGACTCCATTATTGTCTCAGAATCCATATTGCTAAGATTAGTGGGGCATCCAATGTATATTTTGATGGTAGGCACTCTTTTAGCTCCTAAGTCTCCAAGAGAAACCACTCCTATTAGTTTCATGTCTTCTATCACTGTGAGCTATGCTAGGACAGTTTAGACTCTATTTAAGAGTGGTCAGTATCCAGACTATTTAGAGTCCGTGGCCTTCAATAACTATCCTGGACCATCTGTGGGAAGTGCCCTTATCCTTGATGCTTATATGAATAGTGAGTGATACAATCTTTAGAAAATGATCTGAAGATACCCACAGTAGCAAATAAACAGAACTCCGCTTGGGCTGTCTGCTCTGGAGTCCTGGCTGCCACCTCTACCATGTGATAAATTACGTTGACAGAGTTGTGAGGGTTACAGAGGTGATGTAGATCCCTAACTGAGCCTGCTATTTGGTAGATAGGAAGTGGGGCTGAGGCAGTCCCTGGTTATCACAATGGCTACTCCATCTACCAGGCACTGCTCTGTGTAGCTGATGACAGCTGTGTAGGGAGTCGGGCGAGGTCCTCTCCAGAGGTGGCACTTAGTGAGGACCTAAGTTTCTCAGTACTCCTCCTTACCAAAACTCTGTCCTTACTGCCTCCCATATAATGGCCACCCCATTCACTTTCCAAAACTCTCAGTCCTTCCTTCCTGGCTAAGCATCTTCTGGAATGTTCTTTCTGCTCTCAGTTCACTTGACTTTTCTAATCCGCTTTACATCCTCAGGCATGTATATAAAGTCAGCCCCTCTGTGTGTCTTGAAGTCTGCTCTCTTCCCACTGCCCCACCCTGCCCATCACTCCTGCTACAGAAGAGTGATTGTGGAAGGCAGGCGGGGAGGAAGGTTCCGAGAAGGCCTTGAATAATTATGTTTATTATTTTTATCTCTACCACAGTAAATAACTTTCTAAACTACATGACTGTGATCCTATGAATCTTTCTAATCTGAAGGCAATACCTAGAATTTAGTCATTGACATCTATTGTGCTGACAAATTTATTTTTAAAAAAAATATACAATTTGCTGCTGAGCACACTGGCAGCGTGATAGAATCATTGCCTTATTATCATTTGTTGTTTTTAAATTACTATAGCAATCTACATTAAGAAACCTACCGAAGCCTATATTTCTCCTTTTACAGAGCTATCAGAGTGGATTGAAATTAATTTCAAAACATTTCGTAAAAAGAACAACCAGCATTTCCTTGTTATTTCCTACCTGGTTGACAAAGACAAATTCTCTTTTTGAAATATTATGTGACATTGCCTGGTACCATTTTCCTGTAAAAGAAAAAGAAATACTCCCATTTTTCTGCTTAACTAGCTAAGATAAGCGAAGACTCTGGGGCTCGATACTTCCTGTGGTTTTTATGATATCATCCAGTTTCACAGGATTTATAATTTACACCTCAAAAGTCGTGGGCAGAGGAGGCACCTATGGAAGTGACGAAGCTGTTGGATGTGACAACCCAGATTCCCACCACCTGTTTTTTCTTTGGACCTTCTGAAGTCAGCCCCCTTCCTGTTCTGCTTGAGATATACCAAGAGACCGTATACCAGTCCCATATATATTTGAGTGAAGCCGTGCACTAGTTCCTAGCAGGGGCCTAGAAGCCATGAGATATGTACTTTCTTCACTAAAACGTCTGTGGAGCCATCTTTTCCCTTTGTCCCTATAAACACAGATCTTTAAGTATACCAGAACTACAGTGTGAATGGCAGAATGTGGGTCTCTCCATTTCCACAAAGGGAAAGCTATAAACGCACAGCGGCACCTGTTTTGTATTATCATACAATTAGAAGTAAACATCTTTTACATTAAACTGCTGCTTGTGGGGTGCATGCAGGTGCCCTGTGTGCAAGTATGTGTACATACGTGTTCAAATGTGTCTTAGCTAGGGTCACCATTGCTACGATGAAACACCATGGCCAAAAGCAACCTGGGGAGGGAAAGAAAGGTTTGTTTCATGTTACTTTCAGGTAACAGATCATCACAGAAAGAAGCCAGGGCAGGAATTCAAACAGAACTCAAACAAAACTCCAGGCAGAACCTGGAGACTGGAGCTGATGCAGAAGCCATGAAGGAGTGCTGCTTCTTGGTTTGCTCCTCATGGCTCGCTCAAATGTATCTTATAGAACTCAGGGCTGCCAGCACAGCCCCAGTCACAATGAGCTAGGCTTTCCCACACCAATTGCCAATTAAGAAAATACCCTACAGTCTTGTTACAGTGCATTCTAATGGAAGTTCCCTCCTCTCGGATGGCTCTGTGTCAGATTGACAGAAGACTGTCCAGCACAGCATGTATATAGAGGCCAGAGGTCAACTTCAGTGTCAGTCTTCAGGCACAGTCCACCTGTGGTTTTCAGACCAGCTCCCTTACTGTTACCTGGCACTCACTGGCTGGCCAGAAGTCCAAGGGATCCTCCTGTCTCAGCTTTCCCAATTCTGAGATTACAAATGTGCACCACCATGCTCACTTAGCTTATTCTGTGGATGTTTGGACTAGACTTAAGAACGCATGTCTATGGTACAAGCACTGTATGAACTTGGTTGTCTCCCTAGCCCTAAGCTACTGAATCATTATGGTGACAGAAAATCGAGACTTACCCTAGATAATAAAGCCTGGTTCTCACCATTCTCAGTTAGCTACACACTAACAAGCAGCGAATAGTGAATAATCTTTCTTCGTTCAGGGGGATTTGCATTACTTGAGGGACTTGCTCTCCTGTCTCTCCCTTCAAATAATACTCTATGTGTCTGTACATGCGAGCTACATGGGAACAGAAGTGTCACACATCAGCATGACAAAGAAACAGAGGTACGCAGAGTAAGAGGTCCTGCTCTGAGTTCCAGGTAACTTAATACTTACCTGGCCTTGTGCCATTATGTGATTTATGAGCTACAGTTTCCTTATCAGAAAAGTGGATTAGATGAGTGTGTTTTCCTGTTTAAGTCCTGGAGACGCGACAGCCCCAGATTATGGTCTAAAGACTCTTGAAAATTGTCTTTCTCTTTTCAAACCTTGGTTTTCTCCTTTAAAACCCATATGGGCTTTTTGGCTCATTATTTCATTCATTCAAAAATATTTACTGAGACTGAAGAGATGGCTCAGCTTTAAGATAACTTCTTACTTTCTAGAAGACCAAAGTTTGGTTTCTGGCACTCATATCAAGTAGCTTACAACTGCATGTAACTCCATTTCTAGAGGGATCCATTATCTCTGGATTCCATGGGCATTGGCACCACCATTCCCAGACAGGTGCACACATGAACAAACAGAACACACACAGTTAAAAATAATTTTTAAATTTAATTTTAGAAACTATGTACTGAGCACCTGCAGCCAGGGATACAGTATGAGCAAGACAAAAAGCTTCTCTACCTGTACAAAGGCCTTATTTTGGTGCCTGAGACAGATAACAAGTTGCAAATGCATGGCAGGTTCTGCATCATTCCAGAGATTGTCCTAAGTGGGGCTCTGAAAGCATGAAGAAGTGACAGACAAGCCAACCCATGGACATAGAAAAGCTCGGACCAGGAGGTCTAGGCTCTCTGATGGAGAATCCACAGTACCCAGAAGCTCAGCCTGTTTATTATATACAGTTGGACAGGGAGGTGGGTAACTATATCCAGATCAACAAGGAGGCAGGATGACTACATAAGAAGATAAACAAGTAGGTAGAGATATTGTATACAGTGAACAAGGAGACAGTTTTAGCTAATCTCGGTAGAAGCCATCTCCATAGTGAAGTCTTCAGGGTGGTATAGGTTTGGTACAAGTTTAACCTGGTACCAAATATCCAGGGGAGAAAGCTATGAGAACATTTCTTCATAAACTATCAGCATCTGCACATACACCAGAGGAGGGCTTTGCCATCCCTCTGAGCTTCACTTGGGGAAGGCTTTGCCTCTCCCAGGGCCTGAGAAACTGGGGTCCTTGGCATGGTTGAGCCAATGTCAAACAGTACCCACTCACTCAAGACTGCACTTGCTCCTGCATTCAGCTAGTACAGAACGGTGACATGGGGCTGAAGACTACATTGCCAATGCATGTGGTGTCAAGTATAAAATAAACATCAAGAAGTGGCAGTTATTACCAGTATTATATAAGTGTGAAAGGTACCTAATTTCACCCAGTAGCATTCAATAGGCACATGGTGAGGAAAAGGTACTGTCCCCTTCCTTGGTGAATGGTTGAACATGACGAATGTCTCCTCACCATTACGTGGAGTTGGAACATTTTGAGTTAGAGTAAATGGCTTGCATCTTGAAAACAAAGAAGCCCAGTCAGGAGCCTTTCCTCATATCGTGTCAGTTTGCTAAAAAGCCTAGATGTGTCTGCCTTCAAGTAGGAGCTATTTAACTTTGGATAAAGTGAATGGGAGAGATTAGCTTTCAAAAGGCCTTTTCGTTCAGTTCTTAGCCCAAAGAAGGAGATGAAAGCCTGGGCATCCACCTTCTGGGAAGTGCTTGTCAAGTCTGGTATGGAACAATGCCCTTTACTGCTCTTCTATGATAAATGTACAAGGAGGGAGTGAGAAAGAACAGGTAAAAATACATTCAAGACACATCTACCTTTCAAAACTCTTAGCTTATGATTCTCATATAAACAGCTAAGCAGAGAGCCTGGGGTACGACTCACCCACTAAAGCGTTTCCCTCACAAACACCAGGGCGTGAGTTCTATCAACAGAATCACATAAAAATGTCAGGCACTATGATACATGCTTGGACTCAGTGCTGGGGAGGCAGACATGTAGGCAGCTGGGGCTCACTGGCCAGCCAACCTACTGTGCCCACACACATATATATATATGCACGTGTACAATATATATGTGGCGCGCGCACGCGCACACACACACACACACACACACACACACACACACACACACGCAGTAAATAAGCAGAGCAAAAAGTCTACTAAGTGAGTTAAACAAGTAGGTGGCCAAAAGACTTAGCATCCAGTGTGGGATCTCTTGAAAGACTAGGAGAATAGCGTTAAACCTGCACCAAACCGAAGACTGTCTTAGCAATGGGGGATGAAAGTTCTTTCTAAACACTCAGAATAAACTCAGGTTTAGGGTTTTTTTTTTTTAAAGAACTTATATATCTGGATAAGGAAAAGATTGTTTATAAACATGTCTCTGAACAATATGCTTATGGGAACATTGCCATGACAGAAACATGGAAATCTTCTTGGATCCTCCCAGCTTCATGGGAAAGAACTGAAGCCATGTAGAATCAACCTTAAGGCAAGAAATGGCTGGACTGTGAGACAGGCTCAACACAGAGGTTATTTCAGGTGTGAATCCAAGGGGACTGCTTTGAGAAAGCACACTGAGTTGGCCTCTTACCTAGTTGACAAAACACTGCCGTGTACTGCCGGGAAAGCCAAGTGGCTGAGCATATGAACAAAGGGTTTGGGACTGAAAGCCTGGTTGGGATTAGAGAATGAAGAGTAGTTTGAGATGAAAGTGTTTAGAGAGAAGAGTCAAAGGGGAGACGTGGTGGAAAGTCGTGAATACCACAGTGCTGAGTGAGAAAGATGTCCTTGTCATATGAGACAAAAGGAAAGGAGGCTTGCCACAGTCTGGGCAGGTCCTATGCTCAAGAAGACTATGTGGCTTGGTTTTCAGGAACATACTCACCTGAGCAGGTGGAAGGGCTAATATTAAACCCCATGCATGGTGATGAAGAGTTGGCAAGTGGAGGAAAGCTCATGAAAGCCTGCTGATGGTTGGCATTCTCTGAAAGAATCAGAGAAAACTGGGGCAGGGGGATGTTCTAAGTGGGAGGCTAATGATCACATTCTTCAGTGGGTCTCAAAGGAAAGATAAGAAGAATAGGGAGATTGCCAAGTCCTGTTATCTAGCACCATTCCAGAGTACTGGCTATGGAGTGCTTCCAACTTCTGGGTACATGGTCTAGAGCAGTGATTCTCAACCTTCCTAATGCTGTAACTCGTTAATACAGTTCTTCATGCTGTGGTGACCCCAACCATAAAATTATTTCATTGCTACTTCATGACTGTTATTTTGCTGTTATGAATTTTAATATAAATATTTGATATGTAGCATATCTGATATGCAACCTTCAAAGGGGTCATGACCCACAGGCTGAGAACCACTGGTCTAAACACTTATCAAAAGGAGCCAGACACACAATTTCTCTGAAAACATTAGAAAGTCCATCATCAAGGCTATCTTTAAAACAATGTCTCTGAAGGAGCACAGCAATTGGACTGGGCAGAAGGAGGAGCCACACACAGTCATTGGCCCCTCAGAGTCATCCCACTTGGAGTAATGGGGAAAAGCCTTTGAATACCATGCCCTCACAACCATAGATAAATTATGCGTGCAGAATGCTCTAGAGAGAAGGCATAGCTATAAATGAAGTGGCTCTGTTCTCCTGGGGACCATGACAGTTCACTTATCTGAGAAATGGCAGCTGGGATTTCTGTTACCAATGAGAGTGGTGACTGAGAGAGGGAAGGGAAAGTCTGAGCCACCTACCATGGTGTGTACTACCTAGTGACTCTCAAACTCACATGCTGCGTCAGAATCGACTGGAGAGCTTGTTACAAATACAGATTGATGGGCTCCATCTCTGGAGTTTCTAATCCCTTAAGTCTGAGGTGCCGCCCCCTAATTTGTATTTCTAACAACTAGCCAGACAAGTGGATCCCTAACTTGGCTCCTCATAAGGCTAATCTCTGAGATTCTAACTCAGCAGGTGTCCTTTAGAATCTTGGAAGCTTAGACTCGATATGTAGCCCAGCTGCTACAATACTTGGCTAGCTTGTGCAAAGTCCCGGGATTGATCCCCAGTACTGTATATACTGGGCATAGTGTTATCTGCCTGTAAACCTAGGTGCAGACAGAAGTGCCAGAAGTTCAAAGGTCATCCTTCACTACATAGGGAGTTCAAGACCAGCTTGACATAGAAGATATCCCCCTCATCTCAAAAAGGGAAGTTTTATTTCCAACAAGCATCCCAAGGATTTTAATGTAGAAAGCCACTAACCACATTTCAAGAAACACCAAATTAGATCATGGTCATTCTCTATAAAGTACATAGAAGAAGTAATTCCCTTGACATGAATCTGAAGTAAACGCTAAGAATATAGTATACAGAAACATGTATTTACAACATTTATATGCACATATGTATGTTCATTTATATGTGCATAATTTGACATGTATAACTAGCAACTTAGAGGAAACATCATTAGGAAAAAGGTAAAATTCCTGCATAAAGTGAACATTTCTTATGACTACTCTTATCCTTATTCATCTCTTTCAAACTGAGATTTAATTTTCCATCACAATAGCTTTATAAAATGACACATCATAAGCACATAATTTTTCTTTGAAAAAAAAAATCCAATATGCTGTCCACCTCCAGGGCCTCTACTCTGCACTGGAATGGTTTGTGTAATTTCACACCTTAACAGCATTCTTTGAATTCCTATTGGTAATTGTGCATGATTTGTTATGAGGAAAACTCTCATCAATATAAGCACTGAGTGCTGCAAATTGTAAACACAGATAAAATGGAGCAATTGTCTACTTCTGCTGGCTTTTCTGGCAAGCCCATTTTATTTACTCTGACCTTGAATATGAAACCAAGTTATTATCAATTATTCAGTCACTATAAGACAGATTTGGATGTGGCCTTTCTTTAATTTATTAACTGTAAAATTATTATACTCTAAGTAGATAAAAGTATCTACAAGACCACTGTTTCTTGTTCTCTCATGGTCAGAGTATATCACTGCTACAGCAGAAGGTTCTTAGTGCCCATTTGTTAATTCACATCCTTATTCACCTTCCCCTGACAGCCGATAGCCTCTTGGTGTGTAACAAAGGCTTAATGAGCACATTCTGGGGTTCTGTGGTATCCTAAGACAAACAGTCTACAAAATACATCACAAGACATTTACTAGGAGGCAATATGTAGTATTGCGTGTAGTTAAAACTCGATTTGCCCTGTCGAAATGAAGAAAACATGAGTCTCGTGGTGTCTTGTTCTTACACCTTAAATTTGTTTCTTATCTGCCTGTCAGGGTATTTCAAGGGGTCTCTGGGTGCAATGCCTGTGGAATCTGACAGTGATATTAAAGAGTAGCATGAAAGATCCCTTGCTTATGTTCCAGTGTGTCCCATTGGGCAAAACACTATTCTGAATTCGGTCTCCCCGCTGCCATTAGCAAGTAGGCAGAACTCTGTTGTTGCTGCTGTCGTTGCTGCTGCTGTTATTGTTGTTGGTTTGTTTTTTTTAAATCACTTTAGAAAAGTGTTCTAATTCCCACTATTTTTCCTTCGATTTCTGATACACACATAATTCTATGACTCATAAGAATTATTCTCAACAGGCAGTGATGAAGAGGAGACAAAGAATGTGATAATCGCCCTTTCTTTTCGACAGCTGCCTCTTTATTCAAGTGCCAAATCTAGGCTAGAAATGGTGAAGACTAAACACAGTAAAAGACTTCCTGCCCTCCAAACACATTCTGAATGCAGAGATCAATGCATATAGATGTTAATTGAGAAAGAATACGGCAAATGTGGCGATATGCACAAGTGATACATGTACAGGACACACATATAACATGTACACATGACAGTGTTAACAGAGACTATTGTCATCATCCATAGGAGTCTAAAGCATGGCAGCCATTGACTAGGGACTTGAGGTACAAGCAGAAGACAAGGAACAGAAAAAACATTCCAAAGGAGACAATATAGCCAGTGTGCCTATTTCCCACATTCATGATTTGTTGGTTTGTGTGGTGTGGTGTGTGTGTGTGTGTGTGTGTGTGTGAGAGAGAGAGAGAGAGAGAGAGAGAGAGAGAGAGAGAGAGTGACAGAGAGAGAAAGAGAGAGAGAGAGACAGAGAGAGAGACAGAGAGAGAAAGAGAGAGA
>JANHMN010000002.1:144777158-144841927 GCA_030674055.1 Rhabdomys pumilio
ACAGACACAGACACAGACACAGACACAGACACAGACACAGACACAGAGAGAGACAAAGACAGAGAGACTATCTACATAAGAAGAACACAGTGATGGTCCAGTGTAGCATGCGCTGCTGACTAACTCCATACACACACACACACACACACACACACACACAGACAGAGAGAGAGAGAGAGAGAGAGAGAGAGAGAAAGAGAGAGAGAGAGAGAGAGAGGCTAACACATAGGTCCAGTGTAGCATGCACTGCTGACTAACTCCGTATCTGCTTTAGCCATCCTTGTGAGCTAAAACCTTTTTAGAACATGCTATACTGCTTTAATTTTTTTCCTATAAGACAAAACTTCACTATTTATACATGCCCATAACACCACCCATAAGCTTTATGCATGCGTGGTACCAGAGGTTGAACTCAGTGTCTTGCATCTGCTAGGCACACACTACTACTGGGCTCCATCACCAAGCCCAATAAGCTGTTTTCATATCAAATGCTATACAATGCCTTCCTTGGCTATGTACAAACACATCTGACTTACATACCTGAGAATCCAAGGGCATAGGAAATGTTATACTCCAAGTTAGTAGAGTGAATGAATAATGTATCCCATGGAGAAAGATGGGAGATATATACCCTGCTATTTAAATAATTTATATTTCTATTTCATTGTCTTTGAGGCACTTATGGAAGTAGGAAAAATACTCGTTGACGGTGACATAATTCTGTACTCTGTGTTCTAGATAATATGCAATGATAGTAAAATACTGGACGTGTTTATCCATTTTTAATTCAGGAGATTGGCAACATGGCTAAATGTGAGGTTTTGCAGAGGAAAAGAAATGTATAATTTAATATATCTTCTGTAGAATTTCGCCCTTTTCCCTAATGGAAAAAATATGCAGTTTTTACTTATTTATCTGTAACCGTGGGTGGGCTCTATTTTTTCAGCTGGCTTTTCCTATCTGGATTTAGGGTCTAAATCGGGGCTTGGTCCAAGGTTAGCTGAAGCACTGGATGAGACAGCTTTGGCTTGTGTTTCAGTAACTATTGATTCTGGGACTGTGCCAGGTCTCCAGGGATTGGAAAGATTCCCTATCTGAGGCTACTTGGCTACAGAAACCCTTCCTCCAGCCCTTGCCAACTAAAACACAGTAGGAAGAACTGTTGTGTGGCAACCGGGTGTAAACACAACAGTTGGAATGCTTCAGAAAGAAGCCTGGATTTCCTGGGTAAGTGTATTCAATGTTAAAACAACAATAACAGTGTTAAAAACACATTTGGGGATTGTTAGAATGCCTTGCCCACTGATTCTCAGTATTATTCTTCGAGGCTTATTGGATGCACTGGTGTCTCTGAGAATGAGTTTCTTAGGGCCTGTGCTGGAGGCCACAGCCACACAAGCAAGATAAGAAGAAAACATGAATTAAAACAAGACCTCAAATAAGTTATATACAAAGTCTGTTGAACCTGTGGTTTAGCTGTAAAAGTATGAGATACTGAGAGGGGGATTTGGCTTTTCGTTGTAGACCCTGACTTTAAATAAAGCATGCCTCTAAGCTTGAGAACAGAAGATCTCACCATATTTTCTACTTAAAGACTACCCGAATGGGACAGAGGTATAGCACATGGTCAGTCCCTCATCCCTAAATAACTATGTCAAAAGTCTAAGCCAGTCATGGTGACTTATGCCTGTCACCTCAACACTTTGGAGATAGGCGCAGATGTGCCCTTGCAAACGGAGACACTCCTCTATGAGGCCTCTATGAAGAAAGACACAGAGAGTACAGGCCATGATGTAACTGCAACTAAGAAAACTGGGGAAGACAACAAAAGAGCCTTCCCCTGAAGGTTTCACCTCAGATTGATGGTCTTGGGAACAAGCCACTGACTCTGGTATTTTGTTAGAACAGACCCAGAAGCTGAATACAGACTCTTGCCTTGAATCTCCCGTGTTTAGGTTCCTTCTGACTCCTCTGCATAAAAGAAGGGGTATTTTTACATAGAGAATGTAATGTTTGACAAGGGCTGGATCAAAGGCTGGATAAAACAAAGAAAAAAATTAAAAGGTAAAGTCCTATGATCATGGAGGAGGCTGAAACAAAGGTCAGTGGGTTAGCCTAGTCTCACTTGATTTAGGCTCATAAAAATATCCCTATGAGTTTGTATATTGCCATGGCTCCAAGCCCTCTCAATACTCTAGAGTCATGTTGATTGTCTTCTGGTGCTTGGTGGCTCGCCTCCTCCCTGAGACCCTTCTAGGATCTCCTTCAGATTCTAGGAAGCCTGGGGATTGCACTATCATGACATGCACTGTTATAGCATACCTGAGCTCCTGCTTCATGCAAAAATGCCTTATTGCATTCTGAGTCTCTCCCTAACAACCAACCCTTGATATAAGAAGAGAAGAAAATGAGGATGGAGGCCCTAATAACTAGTGGAGAAGGACCAACTGCTCTCAGAGACACCGCAGGGGTCAGACTATGGTGGAAGACAAAGCCAGCACAGTTGTACGTCCTGTTGGTGGCCCAAGGGCTCAAATGAGTCTCCAGAGCTAGGCTGCAAACAACTCTGTTTCCATCACTGCTGGGAGTAGGGCAAGCAGCTAGTGTGATAACCACTTTACTGCTCAGGGTATCTCAATTTGATCCCAACAAGATTACTCAAAGATGTGTGCCACAGTTATAGTCATTTATGTATAATGAATCATAAATCTGGAAAGTTAAATAACTTACTCAAAGGCTTATAGCTAATAAGAAATGTATGTACCCAGGAGGCAAACTCAGGTACATTTGTCTCCAACACTGTTCTCTTATGTGCTTATCCTCCAGCCCTCAGTAGGGAGATTTTTTTAGCACATATAGATCAGAACTCACTCGTATCTGACAGCAGATCATTTGTGCCATCCCTGGCCCAAATGTTCACCCACCTGAAATCTTTTGACCCAGTCAAGGTATATCAAGTATGGCTGAGACCATGTAGCACTGATGGGTGATTTTCTATACTCTGTAAGACTTTGCTGCCAAGAGCATCACTGAATATTTATGCTGAGTGTCCACTGCAAGTTGAGTAGAAGATGGACCATGTCGCCCACTGGCATTTTGAGTGATTTTTATATTAGAAATAGGACAAGGACCCGTGTCCTCTGTTGTCAAGCAATGTCCTTAAAAGATTAGGTACTGTTCTTACTCTGACAGTTGATTTAAAGGAGAGTTTCCAGGTATGGTTCAGATTTGTGGGTGACATAAACACAATTACACTTAAATAAAATTTCCCTTCATCATCTGGCCATCTCTAAGAGTTAGAATACTCTTAACTCTGCATCTGTGTTTAACCCAGTCCATTCTGTTTGGTAAACACCAATGCTCTCAAACATTCTGCCTTCTAGAAATCAATGTAAATATGATTCTACCAACATCTACCAGGATAATAAGATCTGAAAGGTTATAATGGTTCCAGACATGCTATGAACAATAGCTATAAATGTGACTCAGTGATTGATTCAACCAATCACAATGAGATTCCTGGGGAAAATGAGCTCTTTAATTTCCTCGTGTACTTCAGTCTGTTCTAAAACATCTTTAGTTCAGGATTGGTTCAGACCCATTGTGTGATACTATACGCATTATTGGAGCCTGCAAAAAACAAGAACTCGATTTCATTGCTGCTTCCATTTCACCCCAATTCTCAGCCACAGAAAAGTCCTCAGTCTTTAATCTGTACGTGTCACCTTTGAACATGCATCTAATACTTCCCTAGGCCTTCGAACACAACGGCCTACAAATTAAGTGTCCTAATGCAACAGAAACTTGCTTCCTCCTATTTCTAGAATCTAGAAATTTAAAAAATGCAAGATGCTGGCATAGTTAGTTCCCTCTGAGGCCTCTGAGAACAAATGGGCTCTATTTTTCTCCCTTAGCTTCTGGTAGCTCTAATGTTGCCTTTCTTAGGACATACCCCTGTCATCAAACTACACATGAATCTAAAGGTAGAAGAATATAATGGATGTCAATATATGTATCATCCAGTCTCAGAAATAGGACATATCAATAAACTTACACCCCCATAGGCCTCGCCCTTATCTCATATTCCTTTCTTCTCTATGAACAAAACAAAGTAGGTCCCTGTTTCGTGGAGCCAACATTGAATGGGGAGAATGATAGATAATGACCAATGAAAACTGAGAAAAGAAATATCAGATCAGGATGGTACTATGCAGTGGCTTGAAATATGATGTTATGAAAGATAGAAACAGAATGACTTTTGGGATAGAAAGATCATGGAGGGCTTCTGTAAAGTGATAGCGTTTAAGCTGAGACACCAGGGAAAGGAGGGAGTTGGGTATATAAAGACGAGGAGAAAAACCGTTCTGGAATAAGACATGAGAAAGTCCAAAGGTCCCCAGACAAGATAAGCTATAAAATCTAGGTAGCCAGAGCTTTGTAAGGAAAGAGAGAGTAGGTGATAGAAATGGGCTTTCAGAACCGGGGGGATGACATCAGGCTTCGTTCTTAGAGTGTGAGACAGGACCAGATGCTCACCAGGAAGTCAAAGGCTGCTATGTGGAGAATGAGGTAGGACGTGATGTTGACTAGAAACTGTAAGTGGAGATGGGCCCAGAGCCGAGGTGTTCTTTAGAGGGTCTGTGGAGCTAACTCGGGCATTGGGTGTGGGAAAGGAGGGACGGAGACGATGGCACTGCTGTACTGGGCTTGAACAGCTGGATCAGTTGTAGTCTAGTAAGGTGGAAAGGATTTACAGAAAACCAAAGTTAAGGAGTTGTATGAATCACAAGTTTATTTTTCATGAGGTTTAAATATTTTTAATTAAGTGAGGATTTTTAAAGATGTGTGTGTATGCATGTGCATGTGCATGAGTGTGCATGGGTGTGTGCGTGTGCATGTGTGTGTGTGTGTGTGTGTGTGTGTGTATGTGTGTGTGTGTGTTTGCGCGCGCGCATGTGTGTACCTGTTTGTATCCTCTTAGGACAGTATGGAATCTTAACTGCTGAGCCATCTTTATGGCATCCTCAAGTGAAGATTTTAAAATACACTTGCTTTATAAGTCTTTGTTCTTTGTTTAAAAAACAAACAAACAGCCCCATCCCTCACTGCAATAGTCAGCTTTATATTAGTCAAGATCTTTTCTCAAGTTGGTAAATTTTTTGTGACACCCTTTCCCTTTGTTTCCTACTTAACTAATCATCCTATTCCTCACAATGTAATTTTAGCATCGGCTATGTGAATGAGCCAAAAGGTCTACCTTAGGCATCATCAGATGCTGTCTACCGTATGTTTTAAAGCAGGATATCTCCCTTGGCCTGGGACTCACCAAATAGGCTAGGCTGGCTGGACAGAGAGACTAAGGATCCTCCCAGCTCTGTCTCCCTAGAGATGGAGCTACAAATGGGCATCAGTGTGCCAGGATTCTTTTCACTTCTTCTTTTAAACATGGGCATACACAGCACCTTGACTGAGCTATATCCCCCCCACACACACACACACACTCACACATAATTTATTCTAGATTCTTTTATTCATCTACAAAATAGGGATAACTAAAGTCACCTTATGGAATTCTATTTGGTTTCTGAATGAGATGATATATGTAAATCACCCATCCCATTGCTTGCCACATGGCAACCACTAGGTAAATGTAAGATTGTTTTACTTCCCCACCCAGGGACTAAATTACAAAACCCACAAAGGACCAGATTTCAAGAACTGACTTATGATCTGAGAAAGCCTCTTTAAAAATATCTTGGGCTTCATTGCTTAAATTAATTCCAAACTTTTTAAAGCTATTAAGAGGCAATGGATGATTTGACTCAGCTCTGGAACATGAGGCTATGTAATTAAACATATATATCCTGAAATTAATTTTACATTCACTTTTATAACACTGTTCACTTATATAGAATAACACATGGCTCTTGATTAAACAGCAGACTGCCATTCAATCAAACAGCTCAAGAAAGACCATAAAATGTAAAAATGCAGCATCAGCATCAAAATACGGTTGTGGGATTTTAATATTCACGTCCTTACTCTTACCTGGGTAATATAAAAATGGATGAGAAAATATTAAGAAAATGTGAGCGTTAAGTAGATCACATTTCTGCTTAAACGTTATGAGGTCATCTAGATGTATTGTAAATAAGACAAGAGAAATTTAGAGATTTGTCTTTCAAAGAAAAATCGTTAGAGCCGAGATAATTTTGGTTTAAAATTTTCAATTATGAAAATAAAAAAACCCTTTTACAGGCATTTGAGTTTATTATTTTCCATATTTCTTCTTTTATCTTCAAAATAAAATCTACTGAACTTTATGATAGAAACATTTTCTGAATCTCAACTACAAATAACCCACATTTCTCAGTTAGGGGAGTGGGGAAAAGACTGTATACAGATCCAAAAGATAACCAATTTCAAAGTTCCAACCCAAATTAGAAAAGTTCTAGTGGGTAAGCTTCAGATAGCTTAATTATTACTAAGCCGTGTAAGCAATGCTGGCCCTCACCCTATGAACACTGCTTTAAATGATAATAACCCTAAGAGGTTACAACAGTCACCTGGTGTCATTTCACTAATGCTATTATTAAAGGACAGCCATCAGGCTATTTATTAAGCCGTCACTTTAATGATCTGAGTCATCCTCTGCTAAGTGTGTCTCTTTCCTTATCATTTCTGAAGCTACGTTGTCTCTGTAAGCATGGAAATAGAAGGAGCCAGTAGAAGGGCGTAGATGACTGCTATGTGTGAGCCAGTTTCCTGTTTTGCATCAGTGTCATTCTTAAAGCTGTTGAGTGTTCTCTATGACCACTCAGACCTGAGATTCTCCTGGGAATTTGCCTTTGACTAAAAAGGAAGCTGCCTTGCCCAGGGTTGCATGATCCCCACATCTAAGCCTGGGCAATAAAAACAGTTACCAAGCTCAGCTCTCTTGCTCAAATGTCCCAACTCAGAGGCGTCTCTGAAAAGACATGCCACCTCAAGTCATACCCATAGGATCATATGAGACTTCTGTTGTGATCCCATCTGGCTCAACTTTCTTTCCTCAGTGCCCGACAGGTGTTGCTTTCCACCTATGAACCCTCTGCTTACCAGACTGTCTCTGTCTCTTTGCTGGCAACACAACCTAGGACTTGCCTATAATTCCTATGGCTGCTGTTGTTACATCCCCTCCCTAGTAAGCTACTTAGAAAAAGGAACACACAAAGTGAGGATCCTGATAACTCTACCAGGCAGTATCTCACATGGACTGCCTTAATTCTTATTGAAACTGAGAGACAAATCAGAATCACATATTTAACTGATGCAGAAAGGCTGTATGAACCTACTCTCAGATCCTTAGGATTGAATGCAGAACTGTTATCCGATTGCTACCAACAGTCTCTGTGGGGTGTGACTACAGTGAACCTTGGTCTCAACCCAAAATTAAAGGTGTGTGTCTTAACTCCTGGGCTCCAGAGGTCAAAGGGAACCATGGAAGGCTAGCACTGAATCTGCTATTGTCAAAGCAGACTCAGAGTAGCTGTGGTGAAGCAGAGGCCTCCAGTGCAGAATGGTGCAAAGACACCACATCATGGGTGGCCTTTCGAATTCCAGTGCTTGTCATTTAGGCTGGGCCCAACCATTAATCACATATAAGCAAGCACAGTGTTGAAACAGACCCTGTTTGCTGTGGGATTAGGTGACTGAGTAACTGAATCTTGGATTTGCAAACATGACCATGAAGCCCACAGAGGCAACAGAGCTGGAAGAGTGAAGCGGCTTCGAAGGAGGCGTGTGATTTCCTTGTAACATCTCTGTGAACATGGAATGAGCCAGAGCAGAGGACCAGTGTGGTCAATAAGGACTTCCACATCTAACCACCCACATGGGAGCAGAGAGGTTTCTTTAACATGAGAGCCTGCTGTTTCCCCATCAGGACAATCAGACAATCATTCTTACACATTGTGATGACTTCTAGGAACTTCTCTAGGTGGGGACAGCTAACTACCATCACAAGAATACAAATGATTGATTGACTTAAATGACAAAAGACACCAGGAGAGAGAAAAAGTCTTTCAATGTCATTGGGAAAAAGCATCTCTCCCCCAGCTGTTATGGGTTGGCTATGGAGTGTTTCCCTCAGCAAAGGCTCATAGTCGACAGGTTGATGCCCTGCAGGTGATACAATTTTAGAAGGGTATGGCCTAACTGGAGGCCTGGGGAGGAGCTGAATCTCAGTTCAGAAGGTCCCTTGGTGCCTTGCTTTTTTTGGAGTGAGACAAACAGCATCATCCACACATCCCTTGCCTCACTCTGAACCAAGAATCAGAAGAGGTAAGGCTGTGTGCTGAGCCAAAATATGAGCTTCCTCCAGAAGGCTGATTTTTTTTTTTTTTTTTGCCATATTTTGTCACAATGAACAATGATAAGAAAAGCAGCCAACCCATCTGACAAACTGGCAGGTTTCTTTTCACCAGCATTCAAAAAGTACTTAGGATATGAAATAACTCCACTCAACCAGTAAACTGGTTTCATTTCACGGGTAAACTCTGTTGAGAACTCGTTTGACTAGGCAAGGCGCCGGGCTCCTCAAAACCCAAACCATCGTTTGACAATTCAAACAGTCTATAATTCTCTTTGTTAGGATGGTTCTTGCTTCTTGCCAAAATTTAAACAAAGCCATAAAATTCACCAGGTTTCCCTCTTTTCTTGACCATCAGGAAACTCAGAGCCAAATGTAATATTTAATGGCAGTGACAGTTTTTAGCTTAGATTTTTGCCTAATGAAATCATTCTTATTTTCATACCTCATCTTTATCTTATTTTCCAACATACATTAAATATATACAATTTCAGTAACGTATTTTCAGAGTTTATTTTCAGGCTAGGTACAGTGGCTCATGCTCATAATTCCAGTACTGAGGAGACTGGGGCAGGATGAAGGCTGAGTTGGAGGCCAGCCTGAGCTACAGAATGTGTTTCAAGACAGCCTGAGCTATAAAATGTGAGACTGTCTCAAACAGCAAAAAATCAGAAGGGGTAGGAGAAAAAAAGAGTTTATCCTTGATAAAAGCCAATGAATATTCTAGAAATTATTTTTATCTGGTTCATCTAGTAATTTAAGTCTGATGTTAGGGTGAGACATGAATAGTTTTTTATGTTTGCGATTAATAACTGAGCAACAAGGAGAACTAAGATGTTTAAGTTTAATGTTTTTCTGAATATCAAGAGTTTGCTGAGGAGTGTGAAGACAGTGTATGTAATCTACCACAGAGAAGAAAAGCTTCTTTTCCGATGTTTATGTTCCAAAAGTGAACAGATGAGCACTGAGCAGTTCTGTCAAAAAGGCTATGTCCCAAGACTTCTTTGACCTGCATTCTTCAATACAACTTAGATATTAAAGGATTCCTTTCCAACACCTGTATTTAAGGCTTCTGTTGGGTCTTCGAAATGATTTGCTGCAATGGATGTGCTTTTGGTGTCAGCCCAGCTTCCTAACCTGCCCTGACAAAAGTTCACTCGAACTTAAATAATACATTAACATTAAAAGCCCTCAGCCTACTTGTCAATCAATGTTCCTCATGCCTTTCGTGTATTCAGAAACAACAAAATGACTCCTTTTAAAAACTGATATTATTTGAGATTATTCCATATATAAATACCTGCATCAATTTTAAATCTCCTTTCACATTCTTTTTATGTTGGAATTAGACATGGGGGTTTGACGGAAAAAGCAAAATCCTAAATCTGGTGACTTAGTTTCTTTTTTTATGGTTCCGTTGTGTGTTAGCTCGTTATGTCTTTTGGTGTCATCATTTTAATAGATGCTCCTCTTTGTATCATGGCAGGAGAAACAAGGGTCAGTGCTGCATATTTACTCCAATGAGTCCACTTGTGGTCATCTTAACAACTTTGGAAACCCTGAATATTCAGTGAACAGTAAATGCCTCTGTCTTGGGAAATGGTCTGTGTGCTGAAGGGATGTGCAAAGGCCATGTACCTCATTTAGTGTAAATATAAATAGAACCAATGACACTAATCTTAATTATTTTTTTTGATTAGTGGTACTACAACATCCTAACTTATATATCTAAAAGCAAAACATAGCTTTGCTTACTAAAATAACTATCTCTGTAAAAATTATTGTGTAGGATCAAGATTTATTTTTTTGCTAAGACAGAGTTGTATTATTTAGATGACAAGAGCTATCGACATATTCCATATAGGCAGGAAGCAGGGTTTCACCTGAATAAGAGTATGTACAGTGTGCCAGGCACCAGGATTCTTTCAGTCTTCTGAGGAATTTGCAAATCTCTGCCCTCCAAAAGGAAACTAGGAATGAGAGGCATTGTTCACAAAGACAATAGAATGCTTTTCTCAAACATGAATAAGACTATTAAGTGAACCTCTTCTTTGTGTTGGATAAAGGATGCCAATAGCCTGGCCAAGAGCCAGGGAGCAAGGATCCTAGGCAAAGAGCTATTAAGGGCATCAACCATGTGAAATAAGAACTTGAGAGGGAGAGGAGACTGCTCAGCACTTCAGTTCTTGCAAAAGACTGACAATCTTTTGGAAAGACCACATACTTAGTTTATCTTTGGGTCAATTTCTGGGAAACAAGCAACAGAGCCTGTTTATTAAATATATGTGAGAAGATTTTGATAGAAGACTACATTTTGGGAGATAACACTGGGGGCTCGTATCACTGACTGTAATTGTTATCTCTATACTTCTGAGAGTTGGGGTGATGGAAGATGAAGTTAGGGTGGACCCAGCCAGATTTTCTTCTAAAGTCAATGCAGAGTCATTGCGGGGTTTGTTTCATGACGTTAGAGAAATAGATTTTCAGTTTTGAAACCACTGGGGATCCAATGCAGCCTAGAGATGCTGACTTCAGGGACTTTGGCCATGGAGAAGATACGGATCACATACTTGGCAATGGCGTTCAAGGAAGTTGAGCTATTGCTGGTGGGAGCGGCAGAGTTCTAAGTGAGTTGGGATGACTTCCAGGTTTCATGCTGGGGAAACAGCATGATGATGAGCTCACACTCACTGGGAAAAAAGTAGAAGCAGTCCCACAATTGAGAAATAATGGTACAATTCTGTGAATGGTGAATCTGAGCTTTCTGTGGTAAAGAACAGATACTCAATAATTGTTCTTTGATTACATGCCTTTTCACTTCTTAAAGAGGAGAAATGGCTATTTTCAAATATCTGGAACTCATCTACATTGTTCTGAGATATTCTGAATAATATTATGAATCTGCTAGAAATTAAAATAATAAAGGACCAATCCCCATTTAAACTTGTTTTCTATATTGATATTTGAAGGCAATCATGATCATTATCATAACATTGTCCTGTGGAAGAAGCTACACCTCCTAGTTTTGACAACTTGGACCATAGCTAAGATTTCCCATACTCTGGGTTTTGTGCCTACACATCATTAATAAGTTATATTAGCATCTATGGCACCTACTGAACAGAGAGAGCTCTTGCTTCAGGTAGCCTCTCACTTGCTACACACACAAAATTCTGTAGCCTCGAGGGTACTATGACTGGCTTCCCAAAGTCGTGCTGGGGTGTAAGGAGCAGGTCAAGTCCTGAGCAAATGTGTTGTAGACACGAGCGCAGCCATGTCAAGGAATCCAGGACCTCAGATCCATGTGAGTGACAACAATATCTTCCCCAGGTGAAGTTTAGAGGGATGGCAAAGCCTTCCTCTGGTCTGGGTGCAGGTGTTAACAGTGTGTGCTGAAAACACCCATAGTTGCTTTCTTCTCACATTTCCAGCCAGAAAAACAGACACTGTTCCTAGTGGGATTAGCCGAATCTGCTTCCTTGTTCAGCTGTGTGCCCTAAACTCAGTCTCCTTGTTCGGGGGTGTGCAGTAAGCACACCTCCCTGTTTAACCGTATATAATAAGCACACTGAGCGTTTGGGGCACTGCTGCTTCTTCATCAGGGAGCCTAGACCTCCTGATCCCAGCTTCTCTGTGTCCGCGTGTCTGCCCTCTCTTCATTCCCTTGATGCCCCAGTTAGGCCAATCTCTGGAGTTGTACAAGAGTGAATCAGTAAGACACTGCCTGTGGCGTGCATAGGTAATCACTTTGTAGGGTTAGAACATATTCCTATGGAAGTCTTGCCTGATGACTACATCAGGACCATCAACTATGTTCTTATTCTCCTCTGCCAAGCTTCAATGTGACGCTGTATCGGAGTTCTCTAAAGGAGAAGAACCAACAGAATACCCACACATATACCACAAAAGAAGATTTATTGGACTGGCTTATGTAATAGGGTCCACATAATTCAACCTCAAGCCACCATGTTGTGTAGAAATGCTTGCTCAATCCAGGAAACAGGATACCTCAGCAGTCCCAGTCAGGCATGAAGGCCTGGATGTTTCATGAGTGTCATTTGTAGTAATTTCTTATTGTGGTGCCAAAGAAGCTGGAATCTGATGTCATTCGGTCACATGATAATGGAAGCAAACTGGTAGATATAATCACTAAGAAGGAAAGTTTGCAGGTATGGACGTTCTGCCTTCCTCTACTGTCCCCTCATACAGGCTGCCAGCCCATTGAAAGATGTCACTCACATTCAGAACTGGGCTTCCTCCCTTTCCTCAACTCAGACACGGTACGACACACAATCCTCTCTGACACACAGATGCATGGGTACATTTTATCTGTCCTGGTAAAACATCTCTTAATCCAGTCAAGTTGACAGACAACCAAGGACCATCATGGATGCCAAATTCACTGTTTGATGCATTAAAAGTCATCGGTCAATGTTTGTTTTTAAAACAAAACAAAACCTGTGACTTATAAGTATACTAATTAAAGACGATTTTTAATAAGGAGTCTTCAGAATCTAAAGATGTACTTCGGTGGTAGAATACTTGCCTAGTATTTGTGAGGAACCTCAGTGGAAATAAGACAATGAGCACCATCTTTATTACCCTCTGTGCCTTAATCTCATAGTCTTGTTAGTTTTTCAACAGCCTTCACGCTGATGGTATATACTCCTCCTCTGGTGATAAATACAAACATAGTGTTGGGCACTGTTTCTTTTTTACTATCTGGAAATATCTAAATTCATCATGTACCTATAGCCAAGAATTCAACTGAGGCAGATAGTTCAACCTTGTTTGCAACACATCTGCCCAAAAGTGATCTATTAATGGTACTTCTTACAGATGAGAAAGACATAGCAGGGAGGGAACAACACATATTTAATTAGAAACATTCAAATTCATTCTTAATTTAATTCAGCCATCCAGCAGCCATGATGAGATTTGCATCGTGATGTATTTTCAATACTATCTATTTTCATAAATGTAAACACTTTCTCAAATATTGTTCTGATGGAGGTTGACATTTTAAAAATATGTCCCATTGTCCTTTTCTGTGCAGTAGACCAAGCATGGAGTGTTCACTCCTATATCACTGTCACTGTGCTATCAGGCCAGATGGCTACTTCATCATAGAATCAAGAATTAGGAATAATTTATGTTCTTCCTTGCTCTAGGATGTGAAAATAGGAAGCATTTGCTGCATACATACCAGGAATATCCGCTCAAAGCAGCAGACAAGCCTCTGCAGAGGGTATCTGCATCGTGGCTTTTTGTCTGTGGGAACTGAGGTCTGTACGGTAGAGCACTGGACTCCAGGGCCACGGAGAAACTGTGTAGGCACACAAGTGGACGCTTCACCTGCGACCCAATGAAGCTGAGAGCACATCTCCACTAAGGAAAGCAAGTTGCAATGAAGCAGTTCTAAAATGGGAAAGATCATATCTAACCTTCCATTGTTTCAAATTCAAGGATTCCTCCCTCCATAGGGGGGAAAATGTTGGCTTAATGTTCAGAGCAGTTGCTTTTGTGTCTGTGAACATTAACTGTTAGAAACGGAAGAGCTATTTATCCTCAGCTTGCTGAAGAGAACAGTGGAATTTTCTCTTTATTGGTCTATAAATAAGCAGTGTCTGAACACACCCTTTATTGGGAGAAGAGCCACGGCAACTCATTACACACACCAACTGGCTCGCCGGCATCCCTTTATTTCATATTGCTGCAAGCATGCAGATGGAGGCATAGACAAAGGAATACCTCTCAAACTCTCACAAGTGTCGAGCCTGAGGATCAACCAGTATCCTCTAAGTGAAAGAAAAATTCGTACAAAAGAATGAGCATCTCTACTGAGAGAAGCTAAGAGAGTGCCATTTAACACAACCTCAGAAGTGACAAGCCCGGTGGCTGCTAGATTCTAGGTCATAAAATCATTTATGATCAGGAAAGTTCCGTGGGCCATTTGGGCTCTGCCTGCATAATAACAAACCAACTGGTTAAGATGGGTGAAACACAAACAAGAACCTATTCCAAAATTTCAGTTCAAATTCTGCAAGCCAACCATCTGTTTGCATCAATTTTCCTATGTCAATTATTTGTGGTTGTGAACACACAGAAAAGCCTTTGAAAACACTTTAATTATATGGCCAGTGTAGATTCTTTCTATTTGAGTCTATTTAACTTGCTCCCAAGTATTAGCTTTTGCAGGGTAGAGACCTCACAAAATACAGTCATAGCATTTGTCGCATAGCAAAATGAAAAGGACATCAGTGTGAGTGGGAGACAGAAAACTCAGCAAATTGGAAACAAGAGGCAGCTGGCAGTAGCTATGCTCCCTTTCTGAGGAAGGAATTCTCTCCGCTCGCTCTCTGTGTGTGATATGAGTCTCCTACTCACATTAATGATGAGACCTCTTCCATCAATATCTTGGACTATTACCAGTATCTCAGAGAAATTTTATTGGCTGCTGCAGTTCATTGAGAATTAATTGATATGACACACTTACTCTACATGAACTTGGAAAAAAAAGTCTATCAAGTGAGTGATTTAATTCATTTTATGTTAATTATAAATTATGCCAGGAAACACCATTATGGATGGACTTGTTTCCAGCTCTCAGATTGCATGTGTGAGCAGTTTGTACTTCCGACACGCTGGTGACTCTGACTTTGACCGACCAGCCAACACCTTAGGAGAGGCATTCATCTGGCATGATAGTCCTGATAGCAACGTGGCATGCTCTTAAACAAATTAAGCCGATAGGAGGCAGCAAAATGGCCCACTTATCTTTATTTGTAATTTAACCAACATTATGAGAGACAACCTCTACATTGGGCTATTTAATTTTTTCCCTCGCTCTGTATATATTTAAATAATCCCCTAAGTGTTTTGTGAGATTGAAAGGGAAGTGGGTGGGGGTGGGGCTGCTGCCAAGTCAAATGGAAAATAGAAGATTATTTTAGGAGGAACATGTGAAGACTTGCCGGTGAAGGCGGCTTCCTGAAGGCTGTTATTTTCATTTCCTGTGCTATCCTGCCTATGAGTAGAGCCAGCACAAGCTCATACTGTTATTAAAAGAAGCCCATCAGAACTGGGTCGTTGTTATTCAGGAGCGTAACTCACATCATGGGGGATGGCATTTCTTCCCACTCGTGCTGGTCCACTGGTTCTAATAGCAACCTGGAGCTCAATTTCCCCCTTAAGAACATTGCATTTCATGTGGAATGTCAATTATTAAAATGCAGTGTCCCGTGTCTTACTTCTCACTAGATGAATTCATTTGCAAAACTTGCTAATTTATGCAAATGATCCTTAACCTGTCACTGCCTGGAATCTATTTCACTGTTACTAGGTTTTGGTAGCTTTTGAGCCTAGATGGGGAAATCCATTGCTGTAGAATTTGTCTGTTTGTAATCATTGTATTGGCTATTGTGTTGTTACAAAATTTTTTTAAAAAGTAGCACCACTATGAATAAATAAAAATATGGTTTTAAGTGGAAGCCAGCCAACAGCTAAAGCTGGAATAAAAAAAAAATGTAGAGATTAAATTTAAGATGGAATTGAATGGAAATATCTGATGTCCATGTTTCCCAATACCTCTCAGTAATGTTAGAAGCTAATGACCTCTACTCTTGAGGACACTAACTGGTTAATAATCCAAACAGGGGGCTATCAGCTGCCAAAGAAGGCAGATTCGCCAAGTAAACAGATAAGAAACTTCTATATTTTGGAAAACACAAAGCACAAAAATGACTCAAGTGCCAACTGAAATTTTTGGTCAGTTACGTGAAACACAAGACAACTGAAAAGGAAGTCTGTGAAGAAAAGGCACGTAGGAGGCTGAGGCAGGAGGATCATAAGTTCAAGAACCACAGCCTGGACTACATAGCGAGATCCTGTCTCAGCAACAGAGTGGGGGTGGGTTTCTGTGTGTTCACACATCTGCACATGAGTTTACTTGTGCACATAGACATAAGAGGCTCACAGTGGGGCTGCCTGGAATGTCTGCACTGTGTGTGAGTCCACACCTCTTAGATAAAGTCTTTTCGCTCCTCTCTGAGGTGACTAGGTTTTGTGTGCACTTGTACATCAATGGCACTGGGTCTTCATTAGCAGTTTGTAGAACACGGTCAGCCATGTTCGCCTCCACTGGCCCTCACCTACTGTCACACAGACTCTTCTTGTGAACAGGGTTGAAATGACTTTCTGCAAACCTTGGAGCTGCTTTCCTTTCCTCCTTGGAGGTCAGGAGAAGGATCCTTATTCCTCACCTGGGTCTAAAATCACAGGACACCAATCCATTATTTTTACTCAGTGTTCTTTATCCCAGTGAGTTTATGAAGGCCAGTTGTAGATCAGGTAAGCTGGAGAAGGCTAAGCAGGGAAGAAGCTGGCGTGCGTGCGTGTGTGCATGCATGTCTGCGCGTGTGTTTGTGTGCTATGTGCATACCGATGTATGAATGGCAGAAAGAGAAGACAGGCTCACCCTGGACTGTCAGTACGAGCTAGCCAGCACCCCTGCAAATTTCTGTATCACTCAGGATACTTGACTCTCCTTGCTCACCCTCTACTCACTGAGCAAGACCTCTGACTTATCTAGATTTAGATGGTTAACATACATGGTTACCAGTATACAAATGGTCTATTCTTCCAGTTGCTGGTAGTTGCACAGGGAGAAGGGATATCTGTGAATATTTGAAAGGGTTCTTTCAACACTATAGAGGATTCCAATTAGAGAAAAAAGAGAATCGGCCTTTGGTAAAATGTGCAATTTACCACTTCAAGGACCCTTCCAAATTCTAAATAATAACAAGAGAGTGCCTGTTTAATCACTCACTGGCTCCCATTTCTTTCAGAACCGTGTCTCTTTAAATCTACTGAGGAAGATATTCCTTCTGGCCCACAGGATGCCAAAATGACTCGATGATTTATTTATGCAGCGCTTGGCAGCCCTGAGTCCAGATTGTGGCTGAAGCTGAATTTTATGAGCCTTCCCCTAGTGAGTATATTTTAAAATTATATTTAAAATATATATATATATATATATTTGCAAACCTCACTCATGTTTGGCCTCGCCTCAGGCCTTGACAACAGTGGAGAGAAAACTAAGGGATTAATATCACTAAGGACTTAACTGGACTTGTTAAGTCTTAGTGGGTCCAGAAGCAGCTCTGTGCATGGAGCTGGTGCTGTCTTGTTGAGAGATGCTTAGGCCTACATCATGTGAAACAAGGCTACCAGGGAAGGGAGGGCTTTATCCAGGAATGACAGAAAGTGACCCCACAGGTTTGAGAGCCTGGCATCCTGGTTGATGGCGATAGTTGATGTTTGTAGGCCACTCTCTCTTCTTGTTTGTTTTGCTGTTTAGTACAATTCTCACGTTTCCATCACTTGTTTTCTCTATCACTTGTGTAAGGTATTGCAATCCTCATAATAGAGGAACGAACAGTTTTTTAAAATGATGAAATTGATTTCTTTACCAGCTAGCCACTTACTAAAAACATAACACGTAGACACTTTGCCATTGTAAGGGAAGCCATTTTTGAGATTAGAATCACGTTACTTCTCTTGCTTGTTAAAGTGTTCTGATAGTCCATTATTTTCTTTTGCATTTTGACTGTTTGTATGTCTGTTATTAAGAAGAAAGTCATGCCTCCAGTTTATTCAAAAGGAAAAAAGGTACCTAAAAATACATGGTTGGGTGACAGAGAGGAGCTAAGAAAGGTGGCTCAACTTTAAAAAATAGTCCCTCCTTTTCCAGAGGACCTGAGTTACATTCCCAACATCTCCACTGAGTAGCTCATGACTGCCGGTGACTCCAGCTCCAGACAGATCTTACCCCTTTGACCTCTGCAGGTACCTGCACACATAGAGACACGCACATGTACACACATCATTAAAATAAATATTTTTTAAAAATCCTACATGTGTAGAGAAAGAGCTCACGTTGATCTACCTAGCAGACTGCCAACAGCTGTGGTTTGTTGAGCAGTCAAGTAGAAGACGACCCGAGTTCAGAGACACACTCTTGTTCTGATAGCTCATACAGAGAAATAAATCTGACTTCACTCACCACTGACAAGTGAATATGAGCGGAAGCCTGGGACTGAGTCTAGATCAAAAGAGATGAGGGTCCTTTTTGTTTCTGTTAAAATCACATGAGCACACGAATCAACCATCTTTAGAGCGCTGTTGACCGAGGAATGAAGCCTTCATCATTCCACTCAAACTCACTTAAATCACTTTATTAACACCTTGAAATAAGCAAAGACCTATTTTTTTTCAAAGCATAAAATTTCAGGGAAAATATTCACCCATAGAAAAAGAGATGTAATTATTACCATGTGATGTTAATTCGAGAGTCAAAACATTTTACGTCATTTAGTGGGAGTTGTCAATATATAAGGATATGGCATGAAACATGAAATAGACGATTCCCTGCCTACTGAGTATCTAACCATAAATCAAGGGAGATCCTAAACACTGAAGTTAATGTTATCATGAGTAAACCTTTGAGTGGTCATCCTTTTCTTGAGATTTTATTTAGTTAGTTTTATATCTATGAATGTTTGCCTGTGTGTCCATGTACCACATGCCCAGAGGCCAGAAGAGGGCACTGGATCCCCTGGTACTGGAGTGACAGATGGTTGTGAGCAGCCATGTGGGTACTAGGTATTGGACCCAGGTCTTCTGGAAGAGAAGCCAATAATTTTTATTGCTGAACCAACTCTCTAGCCACCAGTCAGTGTTCAGCTTTTTTAAAGATGGTATTACTGGGCCAAACAGAAAGCTTAATGGTAAAGCATTTGCTTAACACACTTAAGACCTTAGGTTCAATTCCCAGTACAATAATAAATTCCTACAAGGAGTGCAAATTTCTCTGCAATGAACTCAAGGATTAGACCCTTTAGTTGAGATTGCTTTGTGAAAAAACATATGTGTATGTTCCAGTGAAGACTCCTAAGTGTAAATTTAATTGGGAATTATAGTAATTTTGTAGTCTAAAAGTATTCTGGTGGGGAGGTTCAACTTCACTGGGGTCCTATCAATCACATCCGCAACTAGTGTTTTTGCTGATACATTAGGAGAGTTCGACTATAAAGAAACACATTCTGGAAAGTTTGGATGAATTTTCTTGCTCGACTCTAGACAGAGTTAGTGCTTCCAAAAGGATGAAGGATTCTGGGTTCTGAGGATGCTGTGGGTCACACTCTGAGACTGAGCAGCTTTATCTCCCAGAAGCTGGCTCTCCAGCTCACTTTATGCTTGGGTCTCCTGGAACACTTTTTTCTTACTTTACTCTATAATATATATATATATAAATAATATATATATATATATATATATATATATATATTATTTTTTGTGAGTTCTATACATATGGATAATGATTTTTTTTTTGGTCTTTCTCACCTCTATTGCCTTGTCTCATGCCCCTCCCTCTTCCACTGAGACTTTTCCCCAGGAAGCCCCCCTTTCTACTCGCGTGTCTTGTGTAGGGGACAGACTGAGTCTCCATATGGTTTTCTGCATAAACGTGTTTACAGGGTATTTACAGGAGTGTGGGACTTCATAAAGGGTTTTCTTACCTAGAGTTAAACCTCTTAAGATGTTTTCCCTTCCCTTTAGGAGCATACTGAATAATTCACATCCCTCTTCTGCACGATGGTTGGTTTGCTTGGTCATTATAGAGAATTCTAAGTCAAGTTTCTGCTGAGGCAGGTCAAATGATAGAATTGATGGGCATATCCATTATGGAAATCGACTAGATCTAGATTTGAATCTCATACTTACAGTACTTTGTATGAAGTTGGACAGCTAGTTATTGCACTATTTGACCCTCAATTCCCTAATCTAAGAATAGTAGCAATAGTATCTATAGAAATGGTAAGCTTTGAAGAAGAAAAAGCACCTAGCATGCAGTGAGCACTCAGAACCCTTACTCCTTGGTGCTTAACAACCCTGCCGCGTAAACGGGTCTCTGTCTCATATATCACTTCAAGTCACAAATATGCAAAGTTGGTTTTATGACCCAGTTTCATCTGACTGCATATTTTATCTAAAAATTTCTGAACACGTCGCTAGTATCATGAAGCCACCTTCCAGTGCTATCTTTGAATTTCTTTTTTCCCCTTTTATTTATTTATTTTTCTTTAAGATGAGATCTTACAAAAAAGCACAGGCTGACCTCAAATTCTCAATCCTTTCACCCCAGTGTGCCCAGCGCTGCCACCTCTGTTATTTTAAGGCTGTGGTATTAACGAAAAGGCATAGACTAGTGTTAACCCCCCTTGACTGGGCAGCTCAAGCCCACTCACCTTACCATACTGGTATAATAGAGGATGGGGCCTCTATAGACCATCCTCCAAAATGAGATTAAATCCACTTCTTAGTTCAGACTTCATTAGGATCTTTGACACTCTAAGGCTACAATGCAAAAAGTGGAAACTTTGGGGCTGAGGCTTGCTGAGTTATAATGCTAATACTACAGAAAATAATCAAATTCCTTTAATTAGTTCATTATTTTCCCATCTGGGGTCTCCTTGTCACTTTCACAGAGATAAGGGTTCCCTTCCATTTAATTAAGGTAACGTTTAAGAAGCAGGACTCTGAGTAGACTCACTGGTTCCTGTCTCAGTCTCCTTTCCCAACAGCTATCTAGACAGGATCAGTGTTGTTACTTCAAGAGTTATACAATGGAATGAGGGAAAGTTATAGGTAATCCCTTCTTCCAAACTAGCTCGAAATAAAAATTAAATGGGCCTTGAGCGTTTGTGAATGGCAGTGTTTCATTGGGCCCATGGAACACTAAGTGGGACTCAGAAACAGGGTGTTAATTCAGGCCTAATCATTTAATTCCTCTCTGTTATATGCCGTATTTATTGCCCTCCTGGATGCTTTCTATGGCCTGATAAAGAGAGTGATTCTCTGAAGCTCAGTCAGGGACCGTTTTATTTATATCGTTAGTTAGTCCAATAAAAGCACGGGCTCCAGATTCCTGCTGGTATTTTCTGTTTTGTAGCCCTGTTGTTAACTATGAAAATGCTGATGGCGTTCTCATCTTCAGGGATGGAGGTGCTTTGTGCTTGAGTGGGGGCTTGTAAGGAGTGGACACGGTCAGAACTAAACTGACTCGGAAACGGGAGAAAGTCAAGTCTGGCTTCAGCAGAACATGGGGCTCTCCGTTATTATGTGTGTTCCTGTTGCAAAAACTTGACAGTTATTTTAAAAAGTAAACCCAGGCCTTTTAAAGATGTGAGTCTGGCTGTGAACAAGAGCAGTTTCCAAGTTCACTGACATCAGACCTCACCTCAGTCCTCCACTTAGCAAGCAAGGGTAGTTCTGAGTTCGGACAGAAGAACACATCTGTAGAGTTGTTTGTGTCTGTGGCGCAAAGGGGAGGCAATGAAATCCAACAGCATCCAAGAATCATGTCAAGCCTTTTTTTACATTCTTAAGTTTCAACCGCATAGTTTTATTATTTCCCTAAGTCTCTAGAATGTTAGAGAGAAATTCTTTATAAGGAGGCAATGATGGGAAGCAGATTTATAGAGGTCACTTGAATTACTGTGATGACAATCGGAACGTAACGTAGGTGTGTTAATATGACACACTGTGTAATTGCTCGTGCTTCCAATGGACTTAATGTGTAGCTATCCATGTAATAACAGATATTATTTCACAGCAGATATGTAATTATCTCATCTCATTGGTGTGTAGTGCATAAATGAAGCAAATCATTATTGTTGTTTTAACACAAAGAGGTGAGAATGTTTTAAAGTTTGACAGACCTTTATACCAGCCTGTCCCAAGCTCGCGTTTAGAAAAAGAAGAGAATATAAACAGAGAGTGCCTTCTATGATTTCACTAGTATTTAGATGTCTGAAGATTAACATCATAGGGTTATATTTGAGAATAAGTTTGAGGTTGCATCAGCAAAATTTCTTGGGTGTATATACACCATTAACTCTAAGTTTTGTCTTCATTGGAAGATAAGAAATGCATTCACTTTGCCAGCAAAGATTTGTCTACTGCTTCCTACAGGATAAAAACAATCAACCAGTGTTCAGCCTAGATCTTCAAGCACTGCATAGTGATCACAGAAACCCAGTCTGTTGCAATATGGCAGAAAACGGTGGCAAAGGTACCAAAATGCCCACAATCCCAACGCTCTCTGCACAAAGTGAAATCAATGGTCTGTCCAGCAATCCTAAATGCAGAGAGATGTACTTCTGTGTAGGAAGAAGGGGGAGTATAAACTATTATGTGTGGAAAGAACTATACATAGAAACTTCACTGAGTGCATCAGAATTTATAAATCATCTGCCTTACACTGTCACAGTTGGTCTTCAAAACAGATATAGGACAGGTACTTCCATTGTGCCAACATGATAAGTGAATATCCAAAATCTCATGTGATTAGTCTCTGGAAAATGGCTTCTATGCTTTCCATAGTAGTTAGATGTTTGAAGATTAACACCATAGGGTTATATTTGGGGATATGGCTGAATTTTGCATCCACAAAATTTCTTTTTTTTTTCTTTTATTTTTATTAGTTATTTTATTTATTTACATTTCAAATGTTATCCCCCTTCCCAGTTTCCCCCTATTCTATTCCCCTTCCCCCCTGCTTCCACTCCTGCTTCCCCATCCTTGCATTCCCCTACACTGGGGCATTTAGCCTTCACAGGACCAAGAGCCTCTCCTCCCATTGATGCCCAACAAGGCAATCCTCTGCTACATATACAGCTGGAGCTGTGGGTCCCTCCATATGTACTCATTAGCAAAATTTCTTGAACGTATATACACCATTAACTCTTTAAGTTTTGCCTTAGAGTTAGTGCCTTAGAAAACTCTTAGTTTTCTCATCCCTAACCCTGTGCACGTCTATGAAACCAAGAGAGGGAAAAGCTATCTAAATGAATGATGAAGGGCTTCATTAGCTCAAATTCTGTGTATGTGCTTGATACTCCAGTGTAAAATCATCAGTGTTGGCTTAAAAATAGCTTGGGTAATTTTTTTTTTAATTGAAAAAAATTGGGAACACATAGGAGAGCTGTAGAGAGTAGTGACGACATTAGAGCTCCGTGGACTGTCAGGGAAGAGGACTGCAGGGTAGCAGAGGTTGGTCAGGATGTCTCTGGAGCAGAGGGCCTTCAGATGGAGGCCACAGGACGTGTGTGTTAGTGGACAGTCCCCAGACGGAAAAGGCCCTACATGCACAGTTTACTTCGAAGAAAGCAAAGGATAACTGGTGGTTTGTGGCAGGGGAAAGGCAGGTGTCCTTAAGTAGGCTTTTATGAGGATTTCCTGGTGATTTTCAAGAAAGAGTAGCTGTAGTTGGCACAGGTACATGTTATGAGCCCAGAGCCATTGTCCAAGCATGAGGGAGAGCTTGCACTTCTCACGAGAACACACAACCGCAAGGACTGACTAATTCTCTGGTAAATTAGAGGAACTATTTTTAAATGTCCTTGAAGCATTAAAACCAACAAGCCATGGCTACTCTCCCTTCTTGAGAAATACTCCAAATTCAAGTTGGCTTGCCACATACATGAAAGGCAAAACTAGGTTATTACGTAAAACTCCATCCTAATTAATACTCCAAAAGTTAGTACTCCATCCTAATTAATGCTCTTCATATTTTTCTTACAATGTTGGTGAAAATATTATCCTGCTCAAGCAAGAAAACCATGCCCATCAATATTCTAGCCTTTTTTTCAAATATCAATATTCTTATTAAAATAAGGTTTGTCGAGCTGCCTTAACATTTCTTTGTATTTTCAGTGTACCAAAATAGGTGAAATGAGTACTGAATTTGGAGGCAGTATGGTGCTTTTGTTTGTTTTATCACCCACATAAAACATAGCATACAATGGAATGCTAGCAGAAACAAGGAATGGTGTTTTGGACTGACACTGGAATCTTCGCTATAGAAAATCTTATAAAATTGTATTTTCCAAGTGTTACAATATTAATTAATTGAACAGTGGAGATTTAAGATGAGTAAGTTGTATTTTTCCTAGATGATCTTGGGCTAAATGCCAAGCTAAGTTAAATCAGCTATTGGCATATACTGTCACACTGGCTGAGTAAACTTAATGAGCAAGCTCCTGAACACTGCTGGACCACACTGGTTTTCTTATCTGGAAAATGGAGACTGTCTAGAGCAGGGCTGCCTGAGCAGATAAACCCTGGAGATATTGGTCACTCCTGAACTCATTCCCAATCCCTCTGTGTGCCCCCCCACCCCCGCACTCTACAGCAACCAACACTTTATGCTTTCTTGTATCCCGTATTGAAGTTTCCTGTCTTGAGTTCCAACTCACCATACTCAGTGGCCTTGTTTAAGGACGCACACCATTTTATAGTGAGTGAACTAAGGATGTTAATACACGTAGTATCGGTCTCTCGGATAGCTTGTTTACTGTTTACTCTAAAGCATGAAAATGATATTAATTTTAATTTCCTCAACTAGCTAGGGAGAAAGAGTCTGACAAAAGGTGGGAGAGGGGAACCTAAAATCATGCCTACATGTAAGGCCAACTCTGGAGAGAGCCTGGCTTTGTGTTGGTCCCTGAGTGGCTCCAGAAGCAGCTGATACTGTGAGTGCTTCAGCAGGAAGCCTATTTCTCAGATCTCAGTTCTGCTCATCAGAACCACTTTTCTGGCTAATACACAGGCAGCAGCCTCTTTCACATCTAGCACGTGTCAATAATGCTCTTGTTGGTTTCTTCATCTACGCTCTCTGTAAACTCTACATGAAGGCTGTGTCTAACGTTCTATTTATGGTAAGAGCCCACTGGTACCTCCTTTTGGGCATCCGCTGACAGACATGCTTCCCATTGCCAGAGAAGGGAGCTTCCCTGCATTGCTCTGTGATGAGCTCTCTCCACTCAAACCAATCCAATGGTGGCACTCACATCCTTAGGCCCTGGCGCCTACCTACAGCTGTGCTTACTGAAGTGAGACTGTAATTTGCTACAGCATGCCAGAGTATTAATAGACAATTATTTATTGCAAATCTGAACCATTTATACTGTTTACTGGCTGACACAATGTAAAAATTTGATCCAAATGTTAATGTGTCCATGACATTGCATAATTCTGTTCCATGGATAGTTTTTCTCTTCTAAATGAATCGAATTTGCAGTACAAGGAAATGGCATTTTTAATGGATGAATGATTTACAGCCTCAAACTTAGAAGGCTATTATTTGTGTAACTAGGGTAGAATTGACTAATTGCAATAACACAACAAATTAGACAAATTTAAGATTGTATTGGGAACAAATTCATGGGGAGAAAATGGAAATAACTCACAAAGTTCTTAAATGGTAATTGAATAAATCTCATTTTAGCTTTCCAGGGCAATTGTATTTTCGGGGGAGATTGGGTTCCTTTGAGGCCAAAGCAACTTATAAATATTCAATTGAATAGAACATAGATAAAATTACCTCTTCATAAGGAACCATATGTGTAGGAGACAGAACTTTCAAATCTCCAAATCGCCTACACAATTGTTTTTAGTGGTTGGGCAAAAACAAAAGCCTTATATCTGTGTGATGTGTGAGAGGAAAAGACACCAATTTTTAGCATATTTACCTTCTATTTGTTGAGCATGCAACAACACCGCTGTGGAAGAATGATTTCCTAAAAGAAGTCTTCAGGATTTTTCAAAATAAAAAAAAATGTTCATCAGCAAAAAAATAGTATCTTTTTCTTTCTGAGGTATTCCTCTTAGGTTGTTTCTATCGATTCCTGTTATTCTGTTACCTCTACCCACTGAGAGATTGTTAAGATAAAAAGTGCCTCAACACAGCTCTAATTAAATCTCTGAGAGGGATACCGGGATGTCTAAACACAAGGACACTCAATGTGACGCTTCCTTCAACACTGTAGTCCATGGGGAAATCTCATAAATTAATGATGAGAAAAAGACTGATTTGGAGGGGTGCTTTAAGAACAATAAAATATTTGTGTGTCCTTCCAAATGAAATACAAAATGTTCTTCTCTGTAGAGATGGCAAATCCTCCCTCTCACAGGCATCAGCGATGGCTTCCTTGTTTTTCTTTTCTGCTTCATTCGCCAGTCATATTCTCTTCCAGTCTGCTTGCTATATTTTGGCTAATATACTTTGGCTAATACTCCTTAATAAGTACATTATTTTGCTTCTTTCCTTTTCAAACCCTCCAAGAGTGATCAGAGTAAACACATGCATGATTATGTGGTGCACAGTAGTCTGTCTGAACTCCACACCCTTGTTGCCTTAGCATCTGAATTGTTGGTCCCCCTCTTCTCTGGTTCTCCTCTTCCCCGACAGTTGGCTCACCCAACAAGGGAACAATAAACTCTCGTGGCTTGTCATACTGGAAACAGATCATGTGCTTATCTCTAATTTTGAAATCCCTGTATATTTCTACCTCCTCTCTCTCATGGTGCCCTCTCCACTCTGATTACCTCTTAATGATGCTCCAGGAATGTGTTCAGAGAGCATCTACTCTGGGAGGCCTCTGCTGAGCCTACTGGCACTCTCTACAGGCCACCTAGATATCCATGCTTCTCATCACTGCACATGTGGTAGTCCAGGGAGTGGCACTAGTAGGAGGTGTGGCCTTGTTAAAGTAGGTGTGGCCTTGTTGGAGGAAGTATGTCACTGTGGGGGTGAGCAATGAGACCCTCCTCCTAACCATGTGGGAGCCAGTCTTCTCCTAGCAGGCTTCAGATGAAGATGTAGAACTCTCAGTTCCTCCTGTGCCATGCCGGCCTAGAAAGCTACCATGCTCCCACCTTGATGATAACGGACTGAACCTCCAAACCTGTAAACCAGCCCCAATTAAATGATGTCCTTATGTGAGTTGCCTTGGTCATGGTGTCTGTTCACAGCAAGGGAAACCCTAACTAAGACAATATCTATCCCCAGACGATGCATCAATTCTTTCCTCACTTCTATGAGGTTAGAAGCTTCTGGAATGCATGGCTGCCTTTTAGGTGTGGTCACAGAATAAAAATGGGAGGAAAAAGAGAAATATCTCCTGACTGGCCTGTACTTTGTTCAGGAAATGAACATAGCTTTTTGAAATATTAAATAAATTTAACAAATGTATTTATTAAATATTATTATTAAATATAAATATTAAATAAATATTTAAAAAATCTTTGTATGTTATTCCTTCTCTCACACTAACTAGCTTATTATTAATCCAGTTAAGCCCCATGAAACAACAAAGAAAATATGATAAGGGTTACAAGAAAGACATGGTTCAATACTGGGCTTCAAAACAAATGAGGTTCACCACTTTAAAGCCATCACTAATTCACTTACTCACTTTGAAATAAAAATTGACCTGGAATTATATCTTATTCACTTATTAACTATGTGATCTCGGGTGATTTACCTGACCTAAGCCTAAATTTTACTAATTTTTTTTAAAAAATGAAGACAACAGGGAGCTCAAGAGATGGCTCAGTGGTTAAGAGCACTGTCTGCTCTTCCAGAGTTCCTGAGTTCAATTCCCACATGTTGGGCCATAACCAACTATACTGGAATTTGATGTCCTTTTCTGGCATGAAGGTGTACATGTAGATAAAACACTCATACACATAAAATAAATAAATAATTTTTTTTTTTTTTAAAAATGGAAGACAATAATGCTTACCTTAAAGGATGCTGGGATGATTAAGTGAGATTATTCAGAAAAGGGCCAAGAACACAGGAAGGTCCTGAGCATATTGTCTGAAGGCACTACACACTTGCTCCTTCAGACCAGCCCACTGTACTGTGTGCTTAATTTCTCAATGTCAACAACTGGAGGGGTTGGGGATTTAGCTCAGTGGTAGAGCGCTGGCCTAGCAAGTGCAAGGTCCTGGGTTCGGTCCTCAGGTCTGAAAAAAAAAAAAAAGACAAAAGAACAACTGGAAACACATCTTTCACTGATAGTCTTTCTTTATTTTCTTATTCAGAGACCCAATGTTAGAACTAAAGCTTGCCCTGTACAGGAAGCCAAGGACTTCTGTTGAATTTGAGCTGGAGAATTTGAAAGAATCTGATTTAGTTCTGAGCAAGCCTCCACTGGGTTCTCAGATAGACTCTCCTGTAGCATCTATCTTTCCTTCCACAGACCTCCATCAAAGGAAAAGTGTCAGGGGATGGACAGAGCATCAGTGAAGACAAGTCATGATGCAGCCATCTGTTGAAATGGGATCCAACTGGCATCCTAAAGGTATTGCCCATGCTGCATCCTAAGACCAAGCCCTGTTCCTCTAAGCTGAGTAATAAAACCATGACTCTTGTTCACTTTTTCTCACTGTTTATTTGACAGTCTAGAATTTGGACTGCAAAGTCAGATAAGACTCAAATAACTGTGTGATTTCAAACAAATTACTTAATCTTTTTTTTTTTTTTTTTTTTTACAATTCCTGATTCTTCAACCATTTTATGTAGATTATAAAAACCCTCCATGCAAACTCTCTTTGTAGGCCAATTGACACTGAGTGCATAAAACATTTAACACAAATCTCACGCATAGATTTCATTCTTTATTTTTTATCATTTTGCAGATAACTCACCAAATCTGTGGCACTTTAAAGCACAATAAGTTAAGAGTACCTGTTTGGGAAAGATTTTGTATCATTCGTTCTTACCTGGTATCCACTGCATACTCATTGGACAATACAATGGGACAAAGGTAAATCACACATTCAAAAAAAATGGATCACCAAGCCTCAGAGCCCTAAGCCAGTGAGCACTGATTGCTTGGCAAACTGTGGAGACAGCCAGTTACCACCTTCAGTAAGTGGCATCTCTTGGTCTTGCTTTCCTTGCTAGCAGATAAAGTTCCTATGTAAAAAGCATTAGCAAAAAAAAAAGAAAGAAAGAAACATTTGCAGGCTTTAACATGACAAAGCCAGGAGCATTACTTTGCTTAGTCTTCTGGAAAACATCTCTGATGTTCTCTTTGAGCACTTGTTTCTAATGTACAACCACATACACGTAATGATACGTAATGAGGCAGAGTCATATTATACTATAAGGCTTGCAACATGCACTACTACAAAAGAGTACTTGGGGGCTGGAGAAATAGCTACGCTCTGGGACTGGAGAGTGGCTTCTAGCACCCAGGTCTTGTGACTCACAACCACCTGTAACTCCAGTTCCCGGAGATCCAATTCTTTCTTTTGGCCTCCACGGACAGCCCCCTCACTCCCACACATAAAAACCATATCTTTTTATTTAAAAGAGTACTTACAAGTCTTTTAAATATCTGGAATAACACAATTATCTTGTACTCACTCTTTTGGATTAAAGGAATCAAATTTGTTAATTTCATTAATGAAGCAGTGCCATTGATTCCCGCAACCTTCTTTAGAAGCTTCCTCGCTTTTCCTTACACTTGGAGCCTCTAAAATAAGAAGTACCCGGGGCTCACTTTCTTGACTCTCAAGCATCCTGACCTTCCGGAGTCACTTGTCTGGTAGATGTTCAGTTTTGAGCAACACAAAGAAACTGTTTCTTTTTCATACTAAGTATATTTCTTTTACTTTCACTTTCCATGCAAGAAGGAAGCGACAACTGGGATATACTGGTCAGGAGCTGGTTTTTAATTATGTCCAATGGAAGAATTCTGTGGGAGTTGCGTAGATCCGTGTGTCACTGATGAACATCAAGAGCAATTCAGATTTTATATTATTTGTTCTAAACCAGAACATTTTACTTATTATTCATAATACGTGTTGAAAGCAGACACCAAAATGGCTCATTTGGAGCCTGTCTGTGCTGGCCCACTAATGCACATTAACGCCAGCACACATTCTGTATTACAGATCCATAAAATGCATTTGCATAATATTGAAATTATAATCCCAAATGTGTACTAAAAACCTTTATGAAAAATTGTTACTGCTCAGCTACTATACAGTGGCTAATTTTTAATCTTCAGCCTCTCAGCTGCGAGTAGAGATGGGGTATTCTTTAAATAAAAATCTCACAAGTAAGAGCCTGGAACCTTCTCTTTCCTCTTTGAAGGAGGCTATTGTTAAGGAGAAGAATCTACTACCCTAAGGGTCAAACAGTTGGCTCCACAAGGATCCTGCGGTTTTGTATATGGAAGGCTTGATCTTTAGACTAGTTCAAAGTTCAACTTATCTGCCTTCTATCAGCAGAATGAAGGTTTCACCACACAGGGAAGTGACTCTTCCTGGTCCCTGAAGGAGCCCTCTGGTGACTAACAAAAGTGGCTGAGGTGGTGGTAAATACTTCAGTATAGATTTCCATTATCTGTGTACATACTTGGCACTGGGATGGACTCTCGAGAAAGTTACATAAACAAACCCTCATCATCATTTAAGTAAGTAACTCTCCATCCTATCTCACAGGGGCTTGGCTCCTGTCCCCCTCTGATGCTAACCCTCATCTGTTGATTCCCCAACTGTAATAGCTTACATACAACAAATACCATAGTGAATATCCGTGCCTGACTCTTTAAAGGAATCCACAACCGTATTCTCAAACAATTCTCTGAAGGTTCCAGATAAGACTTTAGACAAACATCACTAAATTACACTCTTAGTCAGGCCCACTTGACAAACACTTTAATAAGAGGAGTCTGACAGGAGCTTCATAGGGCTCCATAAGAAAGCGAGCCTCCGTTCTCTCTATCAGAAGAATGTTCATGTCTCATTCTTAGCCTTTGCCCGTGGTCCCAGGTAGAGAGAGGGTTGTGTTCTGTTCAAATGCAGTTGTGAAGAAATATTCTCTGGTGATCTCCTATGAAACTACCTCCCATCTCTGCTTTCCTCTAAAATATCCAGTTGTAAGAAGAGAACAAGAAAAATTCAAATAAAAAAGGCCCACTTCCTGCAGGAAGACCTTGTGTGCTAGTTGCTCTCAGGAAATGGTCAAGGGGAGACCAGGGACATAATAAACCCCCTACTTACTTTTTTGGAGCTCTTGGTCAAGGATTTCCTCATCTCCATCTGTCGCTTATTTGGTTGTCATATATTTAATTGTAATGAGTGTTACATAGGCGGAGTATTCTGTATTCTGTACAAATGCAGAAGACATAGTAGTTCAAAAGTGATTTCTTATTCTTTGGAGAATATGTCTGTCTTCTATTTGTTCAAAAGATGTGATCAATTATGTATTGTGCATGGAAATTTATACCTGGTTTCTTACATTTTAGAAGTCTTTTTACAAGGATGTGTAAAACTATCTAACAGAGATATGCCTTAACTTACTTAATCACCCTTTTTCTGACTTAGGTTGTTTCTATTTATTTGCTGTTGTAGACATGACTACATGTGATGATTACTTCATGGATTTTGTTGAAATGTGCGAATAAATCCATAAGAGAAAATACTAGGAGTATAAGTTTAAGAAAACAGAATAAGCACAGTTCATTTTTGGTAGATTTTGAGAAATCATGTACCAATTATACTCCTCCCAACCCAGCAGCGATGGTACCCAGGAGCCCCTTAGTTTAACCTTCTAGGAGCAGAGGGTTGGGGAAGGTTGTTCAATCACTTGAGCTAGTGGATGTCTCCTGGGGAGATGTCACTGCTTCTAGGCAAGTGACAGAAAGGACTATGAATTTCTTGACAAGCCCAGTCTATGAGTTTCCAATGACTCTACGATAAACCTAAACATATGGGTTTCCTGTCTGCTGCTAAAAATCTCCAGGAGGTAAATTCCACAGCCTTCTTGGGTAAACTATGTGGGTTCCTCACGATTCTTCTTGAAATCAAGGCATTTTTCCTTCTGTCTTATATAATTCTGCTGTTCATACATCTACTTTAAAAAAAAAAAAGGTGTGCTAACATTTCCCCAGAGCAACAGGAGTTCAGCTAACCACAGTGAGATGCTATAATTTCACAGCTAAAATATGCATCCTCTTTAAAAAAAAGAAATACGTAGCTTGTAAGTTCTTGTAGAAACCTTTAGTGTGTAGACAAAGGATAACATGTACTTTTAATTTTACCCTGCATTTAATTTAGCAAGGGCTTTGTAGTGTCTAAGGGTGTGTGTGTGTGTGTGTGTGTGTGTGTGTGTGTGTGTGTGTGTGTAAAATATGCAGTACTCTCTTTTCTTTTCATGTATTATAATTATAGAATGACTGCTGTGATGGAAAGGCATTGGATGAGAGTCATATAGTTTCCTCAACAGCATTCCAATATTGTTTTTTGCTAACGGAGACCATGTCTGTCCTGTGTAAGATGACTACAGGTCATTTCGGAGTGTATCTTTCTCCTGCCGTCAAGATACAATAACTATTTTAGGAACATTTGGCATCCCAAAAATCCCTGCATTGTGCAAATTAAAACATCTGCTTATACTTTGACACCCTCATTCTTCAAAGGTTAGTTGGATTTGTGGTTGCTTTGTTCAACAAGACCGCTCTTAGAGCCCAAGGATACACATTTAATTATCGGGAAGATATGTTTGACAGAGCTGTGGGAGAAAAAAATTACCCTTCATATTCAGACCAGCATTAACATTTTTATAGGACGAGATTGCCTGAGAGTCAAAGAAGGGGGAAATCTCCGGGAAAATAAATATGAATCTGTTTGGTCACTGGTCTCCTGCTGATTTACAAGGTGCCAAACCCGTGACTCTTTGCTCTGCTCCCCAGAACTCATCAGCTCACTGTTAAACTGGCATTCTGATTTCTGCTGAGGTTAGAGACAGCAAAGTAAACTCTGTTTCCCACAATAAATAATGGAGGAAGTTATTCTTTCCATCCAAACAGGCTTTCCATCACAGCAGACAGCTACAGCCAGGTGCATTTAGCTGTGTTTGTCATTCCTACGGATGCAAAACATGTAGAGTCTGCTGCGAATGGGTTTCTACCTGAGCTTTTTGTACCTGAAATATTTTTCCATCTTTAACTGTAACTGAGCCATCGCCACCCATCCCTACCACCATAATAAAGGGCCAAGGTGCCTGCAGCAGCGCCAGCATCTCCTGATTGGTTTGTTTATTTACGCTGGCCATCAGTGCCAGGTAGCAGATTGTACACTGGAAGGCTTCCTGAAGCTCCAGCCAAAGCCTGGTGTTCTTCTCCCTAGGCAATGCCAAGACAACACATGTCAAGAGGCAGCAGTGGCTAGCACGCTAACCCATCACTCACCAAGTGCCACCGCCCTGCCTGGCCCCCTCTCCCTGTAGTCATTCACCACTATACTAGAGACTGATACAAACCTTAGCTAATGTTGGACAGGAAGGGAAGATGGGGGAATGTATACCACAAGCAGCAATGGGAATTTGGTGAGGCAGAAGTCAGCAGGTGAACAATGGCTCATTTGCAAGGATGCAGCTGAGGGTGTGTTATTTGCATATCAGGGACCCTTTGTTAAAGTGCTGCGGCCAGCTGTGTGGGCACATTGGTGGGGGTACAGCTCTGAAGTGGGAGATGAATTCTCCCTATTACTTCCTATCTAATTTGAGCACAAGTTGAGGGCAGGCATCCTCATCAGGGACCTGCTGCAGAAAAGCTGCAGGCTCTAAGATTTACTTGCCTTTGCCAAGTATGTTCTATCCAAACTTGCCTTTTCGAGTTCCTACAAATTCCCTTGAAAGATGATTTATCAGTTTAACAAAAAACAGCAGCAGAATCAAAGCCGCCGTGTGGCAAACGGACAGACGTAAGGTTGTGATTGAAGTGAGTGACGAACCTCATAATGAGGTGTGCAGCTTTGGATATTAAACGATTTCTCTGTGGTACTTTTCCAGATGTGATGGAATACATTTATTTTTTTGTGCTCATCTGAACTGAAATAATACAAATGAGATACTAAAAAGACATCATTATGCGCAGAAGTAGGGCAAAGAATTTAGAATCCCAATTCTATAGGTTTAACAGCTGTGCGAGAAGCAATTCGAAGCTGCCTTGTGCCTGCAGGTTGCTTAGAGGCCTGTCTAGTGCGTATGGACTGGTCATGATCTATGTGTGAATCCTGCATGTTGATAGTTCAAGGCTACTTTATTTCAGGCAAAAATAAATAGCTAGTAGTAAGAAGTCTGTCTCCTCCGAAAGCTGCAGTACGGCTGAATACATCCTCTGCAGTAGCGTAATAAAATGGGATGGGTTTAAAACTACCAGATGGTACCCTGTACAGTGCCTGAAATAAAACAGAGAATTAGGGTGCCCCAAGGTGTGCACAGGAAAGGCAATTACATGAAATAAATGGGCCTCGGGCCTACAGAATGCTCAAGTATGCTACACAGGAGACATACAGTACATCTGGTGAGCAGATTTTATCACACACTGGAAAGCCATAAAGAACGCTGTTGACGATTGGACCCCCGTCTCACAATGACATTTTACCTGTGTTGGTATTCAGTGCTGTTTATTTTTAAAGGTGTTGTAATCTCAATGATGTGTTTTAAAAGCCTCCTTAACATTGTCTCCTAGTCTGCTCCATTTTGTGGGGCACAGATTGACAGGGGTCAGAGACAGATCTCTGGACAAATAGCCACCATGGTCACATGGCCTTGATTTCATTCATTTCACTGTGACTTGAACAATAGGCTCACCTCGTCAGCTCTTCCCATTTGAGAAAATGCCGACATTAATGCTCCTTCCCACAGCAATGTAGCTCTTGGTTTTCTTTCTCTACCTACCCCACCCTTTTAATGAACACTCAAAGAAAGGTGACTTTTTTACCCCCCCCCCCTGGGTTATTTTTGAGGAGCAATTGGTGACACCTAGCCCCTTTCTTCTCTCTTCCTCAGCCGAAGCAAACCCATAAGGTTTGAAAGCCCGTTTCTATCTTGAGAAAGACCAAGGAACGCAACATTCATTACCGTTTTAAAAGTTGCTGTAATAAAATCCTCTCAGTACTTAAAGATAGCTTTAGTGTTCCTTCTAGGATTCATCCTTGCTTTGATAATTGGGTAATTGCGTCCCCTCCCCCTCCAATAAATACTTTCACCCAATTAAGTTTAAAACTATAATAAATTTTAAAGAATTATGGTCTAAAAATTCATACCCTAGAACCAGCATTAAGTATGAATATTTATCTTAAGCCGTAGAGCGGTGCTGCCTGTTTACAGGCTCCAGTACCTTCCCTTAGCCTCCTCCCTCTGGGGCTGCTACCATGTTGCAGCATGGCTTTCCTGAATCCATCTGAACGGGAGGCAAGACTAGTGAGTTCCCTCCCTGCTGAGATGGTTTTCAGGTAGAGGGTCCTTCGTGCTCATGTCCTTGCCTTTCTCTGCTTCTAGCATTCACTCGGTCACTCACTCATTCATCTAGTCATCTGGCCAGTGACCTCCAATTGAGTGCTTATGACTACACTTGTGTTTGAGAGTTCGTAGAGATGTGCAGAAGTATCAAGGCAGACACGTGAGCTCAGTTTGCCTCCCACTCCTTCCTGTTTGTTCTACAGACAAGTGTGCCCAGGTAAGTTGGTCTGGCCTGTGTTATACAGTCTGCTGCTGTCTAAGATCATGTATTCTAAATGCTAAAGGGTAACTAGATAATACAGGCTATTATTCCCCATTGCCCATATATGTAATAAATGCAAAGCCATACCTGGAAGATGGCCCAGGAATTCCCATTTCAAACTCTGGCCCACTGGCAACATAAAATCTCTATTCCTTCCAGTTGAAACTAGAAATCACACACACCCCAAAGCTAACAATAATGTCCAGCTGCCCTGGAGCCAGGATCAGGGACAGCTGAAGGCTTGGTCTAGGAGAAGGGAAAGGTGTTACCATAACAGCAAACAGAGAGAGGATGTGGAACTGAACCCAGGGAAAGATGCAGTTCAGAAAGAAGAAGCCAATGCTATCAGGGGAGGTGAAGGGGGACCGACTCTAGGACCATGCAGATGCCCAACTGCTGTCCCCTCCAGAAGGTCTTCCTTGGACCTGCCACTTCCTAGTCTATCCCCCTTCTGCCAAACCAACCTATTGAACTGTACTGCCCACAAAGGACCAGGCATGTGCTTCTCTAGTTATGTGTCAGCCCCACCATCAGAGTTTAGCCTTCTCTGTCCATTCCCTCAGATTCCTATGCCAGAGAGGCAGATGGCAGCTTGAATGCCCAGGTAGTGGTGTTTCAAAAGACACATGGTAGGCAAACAATGATATAAAATACAAAAACACCGACAGAATCTACAGGTAGCATGACCCTGGGTCCTGAGCACTGGTGGATATAGAGTTGACGATGATATTGTTAATACCAACATGTAAAACTTTAGCTTCATGGGTTCTATATAAATAGAGTGAATTCCTGAGCATATCAACAGAATAATTTATTTAAACATATATAATAATCTGAAAAAAATCAAACGTTCAGACTTTTGAAAAATCTTTCTGGTCTGTGGGGACACTCGTGGTAACAACCTGGAATTTCCTAAGGAGAAATATCCTACATTTTGAATTTTACCAGCTAAGATGGAACTAAGCCAATCTGGCATCTGGCTTCTTATATCCCACACAGAATCTGTACCATGGCTTATTCATGCCAAAATATTACTGTGTTAATTGGTTTCAAATACTTCATTTAAATAAATAAAATACTATATTCTAGAAAAAACATCTCATTGGGTCTGGTGGTACTGTAACCCCAACTACTAAAGAGGGAGAAGAATCAAGTTCAAGGTTAGCTTGAGCAACTTACTGACTGAGTCTCTTCTTCAAAATAAAACATACAGAAAGGGATGGGGATGTAGTTCTTTGATGGGGCATATTTACAAGGCTCTGGGTTCAATAACAAAAGGCCTAAGAAAGGGGCAAGAGAAGTCATCAAGGAAGCGTTATTCTCTTTGAGGTCTAGATGCAATTTTTATATTTGGATTTTTTTCATCAGTTCTTGTAAGTAATAAGTGCAAGAGTTTTAGGCAAAGCTGAGGAAAGACAGTGGTAGCTCTGCCAACGGTAGTCTTCTGACATGTACAAGGTTCATCTCTCCAAGGGCAGCAGGTTGGGCCACAGGTGGTTGCTTGCTGGCCTTCCTCAGTTGGTTTGATGCCTGCCCTAAAGGTAGAATTTTCTGGAAAGAGCTATACAATCAGAATTAGCCAAGGTTCCTGGGTGCCTCTCTTTAGAGGGAAGTAGCCTAAGCAGGTGTGGAGAAAGGTCGTTTCCATGGCAGCCGTCACTAGGCGCTCTGCCAGGGAGGCTGTCTGGCACTTAATTGGACTGGATGCAAGATGTCAGCATCTCCGAATGGCCCTGCTGTAACAGGAATAATGAGTGAGCAGCCTTCAACCACCCGCTCTCACAGAGCAAAAACATGGCAGTATGCTGGGCAGATTGAGGGCGAATGGGTCTAACACCCACTGCTGTTGGTCTCTAGCTGTGTAAACTGGGGAAGTCATTCTGTCTTCTGTCTCATTCAATCTAACTTCTCTGTTCTATAAAGTGGACCTGAAAATGTGACTGTCTTCCTCATGAAGCCAGAGTAAGGAGAAAATGAGATAAACAACATAAAAACACATTGTCAGACTCAGAGTATAAACACAAGGATGTTTAGCTACTTGTACAAATAATAACTCTCCAGACATGAGTGAATGGGCTACAAGTGTGCAGGACTTGGAGGGAAATGTGGCCCTCTCTGAGGCATCGTTGGAAAGCATCTCAGGAGGAAAAAGCTCCTAAAAAGGCATCATGGGGTGGAGAACTTGCAGGTAAGAAGCTAAGATTAAATTGAATACACTCTCCACCCGATGCCAACAGGGGGTTGCATTAATAGTACTATCCATGGGGTAAAAAACTCTGAGATAAACAGATAAGCAATGAGTATTAGGCAACAAAGAGATAAGAAGCCATTCTAGAAGCTACTTTGGTGACAGGAAGCCATAAGAATTGAGTGGCAACTTACCAGTTGGAGCTGAACCTGCTGAGAAGTTGGAGCTGAACCTGCTGAGAGTGGGCTGTGACTATCAATGCGGGGGGGGGGGGGGGGGGGGGGGGGGGGGGGGGTGTGTGGGAGAAAAGGGGGGGGGGGGGGGGGGGGGGGATTTAGCAGTAAAGACAGGGGAGGGGAGGAAATGGGCTTTGCAAGAAAGTGTGACCTATTAGGAAGGAACTGAGGTCAAGACATCCACAAGCTGTGATCACGGGGCTCTTGGAAGATCATCAGAACTTTCAAAGGTCCTTAGAGACTGGATGGTAGAGTCCCAACGTGTGTGCTGGGGCAAGGGGAAAGGTATTATGCTCAAGGAAATTATTATGCTCAAGGAAATTGTTGGCATTGCAGAACAAAAGAAGCTTCCATAGGAAGGCTGGGGGATTGTAAGTGACACAGGATGTTGCCTTCCCTTTTCTTTCTTCCTTTTTTCTTTCTTTCTGTCTTTCCTTCTTTCTTCCTTTCTTTCTTTTGATGTGGAAGAGTAAAATACATTTAAATTTTCAGGGAAAAATATGACTTGCAGTAAAATATCAGACATTAATTGACCTGGAGATAGCTCCAAATTGTTCTAATGAGAAAACAGATAGAAAAGACATTGGATATGTCAAAATCCACCAGGAGCCATATAGTGTGGAAGGAAAACCAAACCAGGATGTAGAAACATGTCCTGCCAATCCCACTAACCAAACAGATCTCAGATTCGAAAGGCAGAGAGTTCAGGAAAGGCCTAGTTATAGCTAATGTCTCAGGGTAAGAGAATAATTTTAAAAAATACCAGGTTATATACAAAAAGAAAAAGGGGTACTAACCATCTATGAGAATAACCAACCTTATAGGAAAAGTTCATGATACTCTTTCATACCATTTTGTAAAACACCTCTATTTTTCATTACTTTCTTCCCCCACCCACTGCCTTCTAGCCCTTTGACTTCATTTTCTCTCTTTTAAAAATATTGGTGGTAAGTCTTCTTTCCTGCATACATACTCAGTTATTCTATGTGTGCTTGATTGCCTCAACAGCGTAGAGCGCTAAATGTTTGTAACAGCAAATGTGATTCTTCCTCTCAGGCCTTGCAGTCTGGGAGAAAGGCATTTTTACACAGATAAATAAATATAACTGGGGGCAGGAGATCAATATCATGAGTCCTACAAAGGCAGAGCTTTGAGGATATGACATATGAGGCAGGAGCTGTGAGTACTCACTGGGTGGACTGAGAAGGCTTTAGGATTCCAACAGGGAAGGCAGGGTTCACGGTTGATGCCGTAAGCATGGAGAAGAGGGTATGAGAGCCAGCACATGCTTAGTGAACATCAGCAGGCAGCCTGGTGGTGGGGAGGACAGAGTTGTGGAAGAAACACATTCCAGTTGTAGAATTCTACACGTCAAAGACATTGTTCTCAGAAGTGTGGCACAGAGAGACAGACAGTTCTGAGTAAGATGATGATGGTCATGGTTGGCCCTCTTGTTGAGAGTATAGCAAAATGAATGAAAAGAGAGGACTTAGCTTTGATAGATACTTGATGGGGGTGAATGTCAAAGGACCTGTTGGTGTGGGAATATTGGAAGGACCAGAACCAAAAGTTCTTTTCAGGGCTCCCATGTCTTTAATTTTTCTCTCCCAGAAGACTTCACCGAGCACTCTTGGTTTCTGAGACAGCTTTCTGTTTTTCTTTAATGAGGACCAACTCTCCTGTTTCTGCTTCCAGTCCCAAGGAGAAAACTTAATACATGACCTTTGCTAAGACATCTGGCTTTTCATCCTGACATTCATCTCTCCAAAGGGTTAAGTGATTTATATGACTTGGGTCAAGTCTGACTTAAATGGAAGATTGGAGACAATGAGAGACTTACCTGTCTCGCTGAGTTCCTTTCCCCCAGGTGAAGGAAAGGGAAAGAGATTTCATTGCAGGTGTGTACAGATGTAAGCTTAGGGAATTGAAATGTTCCTAAGACATTCTTGGCAAAGGAACTTAAGGCTTCATACCAGCAGGAAAAAAAATAGTTTGAAGTTCTTTCCCAAGATAGTGAGTTTTAAATAGAGATTTGATGTGAAATGGTTGACATATAAATCTTCTGGGGCTCCCACTTGAGGCTCACATTTGATCTAACAGACAGCAATGAGCCGTAATGAGCTGTCATGACAGAGGGTATTTATATAATCTTTGGATATGTGGATCTTGTGTAAGCATGATTTTAAAAATCTATGAAAATTCTGCTCTAATAAATGAGAGCTTAGCTATCTATGTTTCTTAAATTAAATGGCTCAGCCATTGTTCACTTGTAAATACCCAAGGGTCCTGGTCCACATTTGGGAAAAATGTACTGCAACATTTCTGTTAGAGAAAAAGCAGTTTGGGGGCTGCAGGAAATCACTAACTTCTGTTTTCACCTTTCACACTGGTAACTTAGTAAGAACTACGCTGCTGAGAATGAGGATTTGGGGCAGCCCTTGCTGAGACCACGTCTCTAGTGATAAGCAGATGCAAGCAGGATTGTTTGTGAAGCTCATTTAGGACACAGGTGAGTAATGTTAGAATCAAATATTTTATCAGACTCATAACTAGGAATCGAAGCTAATGGCTCCATAATTGAAAACGTGTGGGGTTCTCATTCCTAGAAAAACTGGAAGGTTTTGCCATCTCATAAGCCCTCTTCCTTAAGAAAGAGAATAAGTACCCTCTGTCACCACGGCTCTTTGTGTTTTCATGAAGTGTTCGTCACAATACAGGACTCCTTTGCATTCAGTATCTGAAATCTAACCTTTTATGAATAAGTTGTGGTAAATAAAATGTGTGTGCTGGGGGGTGGGGCTTGTGAACAAGACTCAGGGTTTATGCATGGCAGGCAACCTTCTATCACTGCGCTATCTCCTCGGTCAAGATGAAGACTTTACTACCCACTCACCTGTCATCAAGTGCTGGTGCTCCCTAAAGCCTCCACTGTGACTCAAGCTAGGACTCTGCCTCAACACAACAGTAGTGACCAAATCTCTTCTCATTGTTCCATCCAGATAGCCCGAGGCCACAGAGGTGAGCTTGGACCTCATAGAAAGGAATCTATTGAAAATGCCAAGGCCAACCCCTCTGCTGCAACTCTTCAGGGAGGCTATGGTATCCATGTCAGGATTTAACTAGCTTCTTTTTCTAGATTTCTAGAGAAGCTACCAAGTTTCATCAGGTTTACAGTAGGGACCAGAAAGACCACTGAGTAGAAATATGAAGCTGTAGAGAAATTCTTAGTTGTAAGGATATTTAATTTTCAAACAACAAGAAGAAATCCGTGTATGTCTTTTCTTTAATTCTTATTTGGTCAGACCACTGGTAGAGTGGTAGAAGGAATGGTGAGCCTTTCCTGAGGGTTCCAGCCTCTTCTTACCACTGTTCTCTAGAGTGGGGCCACCTTCATCTGGTTCTAGGATACAGCGTGCCCAGGTCTGAAGAGTCACCCCTTTTGTTACAGTCATTAGATTTCATCAGGTAAACAATGAAGACCAGTGAAGACTACTATTACATGGTTTGAATATGCTTGGCCCAGGGAGTGGCACTATTAGGAGCTGTGGCCTTCCTGGAGTAGGTATGGCCTTGTTGGAGAAAAATGTGTCACTGTAGGAGTGAGCTTTAAGACATTCATCCTAGCTACCTGGACGCCAGTTTTTTTTCCTGACCACAGTCAGATCAAGATGCGGAACTCTTAGCTCCTCCTGTGCCATGCCATGCTTCTCACCATGATGATAATGGGCTGAACTTCAGAACCCGTAAGCCAGCCCCAATTAAATGTTGTCCTTTGTAAGAGTTGTCTTGGTCATGGTGTCTCTTTACAACAATGGAAACGCTAACAGAAGCAACCGTTGAACAGGGCAGCAGCTTGATTAGAATTCTATAGTAGTGAGGGAAGCAGTGAGGAGTAAGGAGCTGGAGCAAGCAAATGATGAAAGCAGAAAACAGTAATAGTCTGTTGTATGCTGAAAGAGAGAGATGCTGAGGCTTTGAAAGCAGTCATAATGAAATTGACCAATCTGAGACTAAAGTTGGACTGCTAGGATCAACCATGTTCTAACATACCTCCCTATGACTCCAGACCTTGTTATGCCCACCATGGTGGTCTTGGTACCCATGGCTCCTTCATTGTCTCAGGTGATCTTTCATATTTTCCTGAGACCTGAGTTCATGTGTCACAAGCATGTCCACAGATCTTGATGTACAATACTCATCATGAGAAATACCTGATACTTAGAACGTTTGGTGCACTGATGTTTTCCTCATCCTGCTCATGAGATAACTCAAAAGCATCTTCATTATCTCTACCATATTTTGACCTCAGCCACAGTCACGAGTTATAGTTGCACAGTGACTGCCCATCAAACATTTTCCATTTCTTAAGATGAGAAAAGATCATCTATATAGATCAATGCAAACTCATGTAACAACAGTAGCAAAAGTAGTAAAATATTATAGCATTGTACTTTATACAAGCTCTAACTGGTATTTGTGTGTGTGTGGGGGGGGGTGTTGTCATTTAAACAACCTCAGGCCTATATTATTCTTATTAAACAAAGGGAAAACCAGGGCTCAAACAAATTAAGAAACTTCCTAAAGTTTTGTAGACAATAGATGGCAGAACAGAGATTCAAATCCATATCTCTCTTACTTCAAACTTCCAGCATCATCATGACCTTTGGTCCTGAAGAACACAGCATTTCCCTCACAAATGCTAATTTATTTTTGGTCTAGTTCCATGATATAAGGTCAGAGTAGACCAAACTGCAAACATTTCTTCAATTCTAACTCAGTGGAGGAAGATGAGTCTGTATCTCAAGTCCTAAAGGATTCTTATAGATTTTAATCTGGCACTTAGGATCTGAGGATTTATCCAAGGATTCAGATCAGATAAACTCTCAGACCCAGTACATATTATGCCTAACCTCAATCCAGTGAGAAAGAAATATGTATGATTTTCTTCTTTCAAGAGTTCATGATTAGACCCTGAGTTCCAGTTATATATTTATTACACTCATGAGACAGCAGTCTTTATAAACTTAAGAGTCAAATGGTGCTTTGTGCTGTGGTAGCAACAATCTATTAATTCCCAGATTGTTAGCAGCCATATCTACCAAAGGAAGGACTCTATCAGCCAAGACTCTAAAATCAAACTCACACCTATCTGCCACAGTGAATTTTCGGCTAAAAAGTCACGTAGTCCCAAATGGAGACGCTGTTCCTGATAATCAGTCACTGAGCGTTACAAAGAACTTCGAAGAAGTCTGATAGCATAGAAAAAGTAAACAAAAGATTAATATCCAACATTTATATGCAAGCCATACATCATTAATGATCATTATGAAGAACTTGCTTAGTTCAAATGAGGTTCCAGAAGACTGGAAGCGATTCATTGTAGCACCAGTATTTATAATAGCCACCCTGGGGAACAGCAGGCCCATCAACGTGGCATAGCTAATATGCAAGGTAATGGAAATAAGTAGAGGTGAAACAGAGCCACACGGACACTGAATTATCTTGGGAGCCAACTTCCATGCAAATAATTAGAAACGGCCCTGTTTATTAGCAGAGTGGAGAGGACATTGCCTGAGACACCTTAGGTCACATTTTAACTTCCCATTTAAAACTGACACAGCATGCGGCCCTGCTTCTTAAAATCACAGCAAGAAACATTCAGTGAACTGACATTCAGAAGAGTTGACAGAGGACAAAGAGCTCCTAGTGAAATCCAAGGAAGATGCTCACCCACAGTCAGGGAGCAACATGATTCCAGGCAAGAAGAGGTCCAGATCTTGGGTTCTGTCACTGTGGAACATTTTCCCAGCCCTTTAACCTACCCCTTTGCAGTTTCCTTAACTGTAAAGTAAGGACTCTATTGGCCCAAGAGAGTAAGTGCCTTGTAAGTAGAGGATGGGAGACGGGGTGCACGCAGTGCTGTGGGCAGAGCAGCAGGCATGGAAGGTGTTTCACACCATGGGCATGTCAAACACTGGTAAGGTATGCCCTTGATGAGGGTCCTTCAGCTGTAGCCTATTGATGCTTTGCAGCAAATCAGAACTGGCGTTCCAGGCAGCCATTCTCAGTTAAAAGAAAAACTGAAAAGAAGTAGCCTTTTAAAAAACAAAGAATAAGTATCTCAACTTTAAAATGCTGCAGCTAAAACTCAAGTTTCTAAACCCATGAATGCTGCCTGCATCCCATCTTTAAGTCCTCACTCCCCAGTGGATATCATGGTAGAAGGTCACTTAGGAGTTTGATTAGATAATCACTGTCCTAGTTGCTCTTCTTGATGCTGTGAGAAAAGCAATTTTAAAAAGGAGGGGTTGTTTTGGCTCACAGTTGGAAGGCACAGTCCATCATTTTGGAGGCAGAAGCAGGAGGCTGCTGATCACTGTACATCCGTAGTCAGTAAACAGAGAAAGATGAAGACTCATGCTCCATTAGCGTTCTCATTTTTATGGAGTCCGTGACCCCACCTTGTGGAATGACAGCATCCACACTGAATGCAAGTCTTCCATCTTTGGTTAATTCCCTCTAAAATCTTCCTTACAAACATGCCCAGAGTGTTGTGTCCTGAGGGATCCTGTCAATGTGGCCATCAGTATTAACCATTACAATGATAATTATTAGTAACATATATACAATTATTATATAGTCAAATGTGCACTGTGGCTATCACGTTGAAATGAAGGGTTTCCAGCTTTATTGGCATTATTGGTGTATAGTTGACTACATATATATATATATATATATATATATATATATATATATATATATAATATATATATATATAGTATATATATTATATATATTGTATATATTAATTGTATGTATATTAATTATATATATATATAATTATATAGAAATATATGTGTGTATGTGAAACATGATGATTAGATTGAGGTTTTGTGGGATACAGGGAGATAGCGGTAAACCAAGGCCTTGTGCATGCTAGGTGAGCGCTCTACCAATGAGCTACAGCCCTGGCCTAGAGAGATGTCCTTCTAAGTGTTGTAGGAAGCAGACCCAGGAAGTCTACAGGAAGTTAATATTAAACTTCCGTTTTCACGTATGTGCAACTGATGAAGATTAGTCTTGACTAAGCATTGCTGAATTTTATGATGCTTTAGCTTTTAAAAACTCATGGAAACCTTAAGCCTTTAAAAGAAATATTAGTAGCGTTGCAAAATAGCAGCAACTCATCCACCGTCCCCTTTACTTAACAAAGGGCTTTCCTTATGATCCTTCTGAAGAAGCGGGTGCTTTTTCCTCAAAAAGTGTAGGGAACTGTGTGTGGATCTTCCCTGTAAGTCTTCTCACATTTCCTTTCAAGCCCTGCCTCCCTCATCTCACCTTCCTGGTGTAAGCTGCACAAAAAGAAACAACTCAGTTATTGCACTATGCCAAGTAGGAGGTGGTCCAAAACTGACTTACATGTTAACACTACCATGAAGCAGGGAAGGCAACTTTACGTCTCCCTCGAGTACAAGATAAATGGTCACATTCTAAAGTCGCCCAAATCTGTGGGTGATGCAGAATGTCTGATGTCATTGCCAACTTTTTCTTCTTTACATTTTAACCATGATATTATATCTTGCTGTCATTGCACACTAAAGACCCCCAGGAGACCTCTGCCATCCTGAGAATACTATTGAAAGGCCGTTTTCAAGCTCTAGGGGACAAAAACTCTAGGAAGGCACAGAGGCAGCCAGGTCCCGATTTGGAGTGATGTGGGCTTCTTTTCCCTGTTTGAAATAAAAAGGAGTAAGTGAATAGTGAATGTTGAGATGAGCATTACATCACTTTCCCTTTATTCTTCTTCCTTTCAGGGTCTTGTCAATCTCTCTGATGATTCGCACGATTTCCAGATACTAAAGAGCAGTTAGGAAGCAGTGTTCTTTATGGGATGAGTAGCAGAAAATGATCATTTGTGGTGATTTTTGGCAAAAGACAGAAGTTTCTACTTAGTTAAAAGCCTTAGGTACTTGGGAACCTTTTGTTCCCATTCTTGGGGCTCGTTCCCACATTTTTTTTTTGTTTTCTATGCTTCGTGTCATCTCCAGCATTCTCCTGCACCAGAGAGAGGTGGGATTCTTGGGCTTTAGAGCAGTGATCCTCAACTTGTGGGTTGTGACCTCTTATGGGGAAGGGTGTCAAACAGCCTTTTCACAAGGGTTGCATATCAGATATCTTGCATATTAGGTGTCTACATTGCAATTCAGAACAGTAGCAAAAATGCAGTTATGAGGTAGCAAAGAAATAATTTTATGGTTAGGACAACATGAGGCACTGTGTTAAAGGGTCACAGCATCAGGAAGGTTGAGAACCATTGCTCTAGAGCATCAGAAACTCGCAGCGAAGGATGAGAGAAACAGATTCCTCCCTGGGTTAGCTTGTAGCACTGTGATGATTCTAGGGGGCAGAAAAAAAGTTAGTGGGCATCCAGATGCAGGGGACGCGTGCATGATCTCCAGGCCGTATTCCTTCTCTTTCAAGGAGCCTGGGAATTAGAAGAGGAAGTCTGTAGCCCCTAAGGGGAGCTGAAACAAAAGCAAAACAAGAAAAGACACTTCCCTCCAGGTGCCCTTACAAAAGGAACATTCCTTCTCAGAAGCAGAGTTCTCTGGAAATGGTGTTTCCTTGGCCCGTGAGAGGGAAAGAGTCAGAATTCTCAGAAATGGTCACAAAAGAAGAGTCTTGGGATCATGACAATTTGTTGTAACCTTGATATTAATTATGAAAAAGGAAATGGAAGCCATTAGAAAATTCCCAAGAATAGGTTATGCAGGGACAGAAGGAAGACCATTCCAGCCATTTAATACATGCACAACACGCCTCCATAGTTCCCAAAGAAGCCCATGAAGCTTGTGGATCCAAAACCCTTTATGTCATATTTGGTGGTGTGGGTATTTATAGAGCTTGGGTATATGCCTAGCCCCACACAAAGAGTTTCTTTCAATAGTCATCAAGAGAAGGCTTCCTTTATTAAGCAAAGGCACCTCTCATATAGGATTGGAGTTAGCGGGTCAGAAGAGGGTTTTGTGGTCCTCAAGTGGAGAACTTACATTTTTAACTCTTGATTAAAAATGGGAAATCCCTCTAGCCTGTTTCAGAAGTGAGAATCCCAGAGGTGGGATTTTAAAGGTACCTCAGCTATCAGGAAAGTTGCAAGTCTTTGGGGCAATGGATAGAGCCCCCTTGCAAGCCCAGACATAACACTTTATGGAGAACCAGAACCAATTACTTTGGAGACTGTGTTGCAGTTGCCAAGTATTGTGCAACATCTGATGGGTTTGGAATGAAGAATAGAAGGCAGGCCTAGAGCAAAATGAGCTGAGTTGGGAAAGGGGAAATAGATTCAGAATGTAAAAAGCAGGGCTCTTTGATGGGCTGAAGGACTGACACATGGAAAATGTAATGCATTATTGACAAACACGTATGCTGGCTGCAAAAATAATTAACACAAGCAGAAAAGAAACAGGAATGAAATGGACCAGAAAGACTTTGAAAGATTGTGAAGTGGCCGCTGAAATTGCCAAGCTAATGTCAGAGAGATGATTAAAATTTTCCAATAGAATAGGTGCATAGGTACTTAGGAGAATGTGATGTAAACCAAGAGAGAGCGGATCATTATATGAATCTGCACAGAGGTACCAATCAGCATTTTATGTGCAACTTTGCAGTGCACATTTTAGCAGATGGAGGAAGCTCTTAAAAGCTGATAGCTAAACCGAGTCTGCCTGCCTTTTTGTTCCATAGCAACCATCCCTGAAATGGGCACTTGTTCATTGCATAACCAGTTCCCACAATGAATTCCAGAAATACCAATGTGCTCACAAAGATACCTCCAGAGAGAGGAAGAGATGGCAAAGTTTTGTCTTAGTGTGTACCTGGGTGGCTGGTCCTCATCAGACTGGATGGAGACTTAGCAACCAGAACGCAGGGTGAAGGTTGAGTGACAGCAAGGAGCAGTCCTTCTGCACACTGAACTGTATCCATGCAGGCTCGCACGCACACACACGCTCTTGCAGAAACTGTATTGCTGCAATAACAAAAACAATTAAATGGCGGATTGTGGGTGCTCTAAAAGAGAATAATTCTTCATGATCAGAATGACTTTTTCGCCCATTCAACAGAAAAAGACTCTTATTTTTTATTTGTTGGCAAAGCCAAATTAGAAAAAATATATATCTTTACGACCATAGGAGACAAATGAGTGATACCAAATATCACTAAAAAATGCTATTAATCTACAAGTGATATAAAATTACTATCTCAGCACAAAGAAAGCCTATATAATCTGAATTTCCCTAGGATCATAAAAACGAATGAGAAGCGAAATTGAGAGTAAGTATGCTTTTGAGATGCGGTTAAGAGTTTCATGCATTGTTAACAAATGTGGCCAGACAGGGTGTTGATTTACCTTGAATAGAGACAGAAAACTTCCAAATGGGACCAAACCATCCTCCAATGAGTGTCTGATGATACCTTTGAGGCCACTCTCCTCCTTTCTTCAATATTTAAATGTGGCCGATTAGCTATTGACTTTATAGGCTATTCCCCTCTGTTTTCAGTTGATCGTTTTCTGTTTATTCGTTCCAGAAGCCAAAAGTAGCTCTGGGTGGAGTGAGTGAGGACACGTCGAGGACACGGATCAAGATGTTCTAGTTTGTGTACCAGGTGCCTGTGTGACACACGGGGAACACATAAGTTGGGTGGCTCTGTCACCGTGTGACTGTCTCCACATCTGAATAGAATCACCTTTCCATTCCATCTTGCACTCTGGCCAGGGCAGCAGGATCGAAGTCAATTAGCTGTCTATTTTCACAAGCCTCCAGAAGGGGATGATGGCCCAGCTAGTGACTGATGGGAAGTAGTGACTTGGGGATGCTGAAGGCGAGAGAGGTCAGTGAGGAAGTGGAGGGGGAAGAACAGAGCGAGGTAAAACACATGCACAGAAACAGGAGGAGGTGAACAAGTGTTTGCAGTTCTTCCATACTTTTTTTAAAAAAGAAGAAAAATAAAGGAAAACAGATGCGATCACTACGACCAATAACAATACTAGAGAAAATGTAGGGAAGGATGTACACATGACACCGTTTTCCCAAGGGTGTCATGGGAATGGAATGCTATGGTTACTGGGATAGCTTCTCAAGATGTTTGCAGCAGTCTCTGACCGCTTGCAGCTATCCAGGGAAAGATGCAGGGTCTGGCTGCCTTCAGAGATTTTCTCTTTTATTGGCTTCATATTTTTTTTAGTATCTAAATTATTCTATATATAAGACCTCTCTGTGCCATGCACAGAAACTCTCCTCTTAGAATCTCCTGTTACTCAGAAGTACAGCCCAGCCGCTATACTTAACTAGATCATAGTTAATTCGGCAGTAGTTTCTTACTGAAGGCCAAAGCTTTTGGAGACTGAAAACACTTGCCTATGGCTGCCTGCCTCTCCACCAGTCACAGGTTCTTACTGTCTCTCCTACACCAGTCCTACCTTGGGGTCAGGGAGCTCTGAAGTTGGAGGCAGGGTAGAAGTGAGTAGACTCTTATCTCTGAATGCAAATGTAGGTCAGGATTTCAAAGCGGACCACCAGAAGTTGTCCTCAGGATCCAGGTAGACAGAGAGAGGCTTCTGTCGGTCCCCACTACCGTAGTTAATGTTCTGTTTCCTTCCTGGGGTAGCTTCGATCTCCCACAGATGACACAGAGGGCTTGGAAAACACCCAAAATGTCCACAGTACTATGAGTCATTTTCTTGTAGTTGTCTCTGGACAAACTATGAAAGAGAAGTCACCCCTTCAGGGGATCCCCTTCTCCTTGCAGCACCTTTTGTTCTTGGCAAGGACCTGTAGGGACATTTCACAGACAAGACCAGCAAATAACAACTCAGAAGCTCAAAGGAAGCTTTCTAATCTACCGATAAAAGATTTCCATGTTTTGATTGATCTTGCTAGAGAAAAGACTTTGTATGTTTTCTCTAGAAAATATTTACAAATTGTCATATGAACACTCAACAAAAAGAAAGAGAGAGAGAGAGAGAGAGAGAGTAGAGAAGCAAAGGATTGTGGTCCCTAATTTATCCCAGAAGTCAGAAGAGATCTCCTCATCCGCAGACAACGAAGGCCTACAGGATTTGCTCTTGGTAGAGCTGGGTAAGCAACCTCCCTTATGAAGCAAAATGCTTGTAAACTGCTTAACCTGCCCCATGCCTCAGTGACTGGAATCTAGATCAAAAAAAAAAAATTGTAAAACAATGTACCCAAGATTTTAAGGACTTTAGTTAAAACTGTGGGACTCAAAGACTTAGCAGTGAAGACAGTGAGCTGGAGAATCTCCCCTTCAACTAAACCAAGAGGCAGGCATGTCCACATCTCTGGCACGAGCACAATGGATTGTGATCATTTGTCAGCTATAGGATTCGTGACTAATTTCTTAACTCTCTTAGCAGTCCTGGTCGCCTCATTGATTGCGATGAATGTGTGTGTGTGTGTGGTAATGCTTAGCTTTGCAGGATGAGGAAGCCCCTAGCCCTGTGCCCTATGTATGGAACTTAATAAATGTGATTTCCTTCCTCTGGTTTTTACAATATAGGCCCTCACATTTTTTTCAGATAGTTTTCTATGGTGCCTTTCATCTTTACAAAATGGTCCATTTATGTAACCCGAGTTCCTGCTGGAACCCAAGAGACCCCATTGTTTTTAAATCCTTTCTAATTCCTGACTTGTTTTATCTTCTTCACTCATAGAGCGAACCCTGAACTTCTGCTTCCATGCCATACTGCCTGCTTTGTCGGGTGTTGACACTCACCCTTGGAACAAATGAGCTGGCAATGTTAGGTCATCTCTTTATGCAGCTTTTGATACACAAGCTTCCTAGAAGGACTGGCTGCATCTCTCTATGAGGAAGTCTGAAGCATCATGATACATATTTTACTGTATCTCATAGCGAGACTTCCCCCATGTAATGGCCATTTCTAATTTTGGCAATGCCAGTAAGCAGAAGGCATGTACGTGCACATCTGATGGCCTGTGCCAAAGCCACCTATTCTCATCGGGTGGCATCCACTTAGCTATTTTAAATCCTTTCCTCTTGAATTGGATGAAACCTACTTTCCTCAAGGTCCAACCAAAACATTCATTTTAGGGACCAAAGTAGAGCCTTACTCATCTCTTGGCTGTTGAATGTACCAGATTCTATTTATTTAGTTCTAAAATTAATTTTCTGCCTTTAGAGGGCAGAAGCTGGGGAAGAGAAGCCGTAGGAGGTAGGATCCTGGATTCAAATGAGTTGATTACAATGTAGCGATCACCTTTCAGATCCTTGGCCTCACTCATTCTGAAATACTTGTTTCCAAAGATGAAATGAGATGAACAAAAATCAACAAGGAGACACGCTGGAGTACAAACGCAGTCATAGATCCAGTTCATATCAGCAGTGTCCTCTGCATTCAAAGGGACAGGTTAACGTATAACAAAATCCTTCAAACTGACAAACACATGCACATAAAGTCACTGATGGATGACTAGAATGTGTTACTGTAAGAAAAATAGTCCTTGTTGTGACTTCAGAAATTAACAGATATTAAAAATAATTTGGAAGCTAAAGCAATACAAATAATACATAATATAATATAATATAATATAATATAATGCAGGAATTTATAGATTGTAGAACCCAGGCTCAAGTTGCTGGTGAGACTTGACTTTAGAAAGTCAGCACTCAGACCAGTCACTATGACATGAATGTATCTACTCGGTTTCATACGTTGGAAACTCAGTTCCCAATACCACAGTGTTAAGGGGCAGGCCATGTGTTGTATGGGATGCAGGCCACTACAGATTGGGTTTGCAGAAGTGAGTTTTCTTGGGCTGGAGCGATGGCTCAGCAGTTAAGAGCACTGGCTGCTCTTCATGAGTTCAATTCCCAACAACCACATGGTGGCTCACAACCATCTGTAATTGGATTTGATGCTATCTTCTGGTGTGTCAGCAACAGTGTGCTCATATACATGAAATAAATAAATAAAAATCTTTTTTTTTAAAGTGAGTTTTCTCTTTTCTGCCCTATAAAACTGCTATAGTTGCAAAGGATCCAGTATTCCAAGCACCGTCTTGGCATCAGAAAGACCAAGTCACAACCTGCTGGTGATTTGATCTTGGTCTTCCTGACCTCCTGAACTAGAAGAAATGAATCCTATCCTTCATAAATTTTATGCCACTGGGTATTCTGTTTAGTCAACACAAAATGGACTAAGCCATCAGCATTAACTTCCAGGTGTTCTGATGGCTAATGAAAGTCAAGTCACAGAGTAATATTTGTATATCTTACTGGAATAAACTGGAGAGGACTTGAAGACATTTTATATTAGATAGGTAGAAACATTTACAACATTTCCTTTCAGTTTCATCATGATGATAACAGAAATAAAATATAGAGTATTAGCAATGGATATTAAATATTGAATTTATATAAAAGCTCGAAATAATTTTTTGCCCAAAAAATTTAATGGAGACGTTGATCTTGCTTCTGAACATATAACTATATACTAAGTTTTATGTCTGAAATGGCTGCGAGCAAGTCCTGATCAAGTCTTTTTAATGAGCTCTTCAGATTCTTGATAGTCACTATTGATGAGAAACTTTGTTCGAACAAGTAGGTGATAAAAAGTTTAAAACCATTTTTTTTTACAGCCATTCAAAAATTTACAACAGTTGAAATTACCTTTAAGGAATCTGGGAGCTCTTCTATATTTTCTTTGACGGAGGCAAATGTTGGAATCTCATGTGGTAATGAGAATGGATTTTAATCCAGTCAAAGTTTTGCATTCCAGCTATGCTAAGAGCAAAGTGCCTGGACATGCAGAATGTTTCTTTGATGCTAAACATTTGCCCTGCTCCTGATGTAGACTCCACTAAAGGGGCGCATCTACTGCGAAGGGTTGTTAGTGTGTGGTATCTCTGAAGGGAACGGTGAGGGGCTGCTTTGTGAGGTCGCCTTGCGGGAGTCCTACCTGGTCTCCTTGCTTCCCAAATTTCCCACCTTCTAATTCCAGACTAGACTAGACATGTGCTAGTTCAGCATCTCTGGAGACTCCACCAACACGGGCGGAAGTGGGCTCTGCAGTTGATTCTTGGGATGGATAACAAGGAATACTTTCTTTTTCTAAATGTACAACTAGACGTGGGCATGTGCACAAGTGATGAGTGTGCACATTTGTGTTTTAGAGCATGTGTGGCCAGAGGTCATCATAGAGTGTCTGTCTCCATAGCTTTTCTGTCTTATTTCTTGAGAGAGGTCTTTTGTTGAACCTGGAGCTCGTTGATTGGTTAGACTGGCTGGCCAATGAGCTTCAGGGATCCACCTATCTGACTCTTCTGACTCAAGCCCTGAGGTTACAGCTATGCCACAGTGCCTGACTTTCCCCTTGGTGCTGAATGATCAAACTCACAGGCTCCTGCTTACATGGTAGGCACTTTATTGAATAGGCCACCTCACCGCCTCACCGCCTCACCGCCTCACCGCCTCACCGCCTCACCGCCTCACCACCGCCTCACCACCGCCTCACTGCCTCACCGCCTCACCTGAGAATACCTTCTTGATTATGCCTGGTGAACTGCAGATGTTCGTGATGTGTATAATACTGGCAGCCTGCAGGAACAATGGAGCAGGCTATCTGAGTAATAGATTGACAACCGTCTCAGAACTTCAGATACTCTAGACCTTGAGCACCAAGGCTTCACTAGTTCACAATATGCTAGGAACTCTTTCATGGCTCTGATATCAGGGAGACCAACAATACAATGACTGGCCTACATCTGCAAGTGACAGCCAAGAATTGGACCATTTCCCTCCCACGTAGTCTGTGTTCCTTCCATTTAGCAATAATGTGACCAGCATAGTGTCAGCAGTAATAGACAGGGCATGTCTGAACTTTACAGTGTGCCAGAAAATGTGTTACCTTTTACTTTCATGTATAATAAATAAACTTAAAAAATGGTCCTACAGTTCCCAACAATTACATTTAATAGACATTTTATTTTACAAATCAATTAAACGTAATAAATTTTATTACACCCACTATGGGGTTGCAGAAGTACTGAGACCGTCTCCAGGAAATGCTCAGTGCCAATGTGACTGAGGTAACTGATCAAGCCAAGCAAATATCACTATGGATGGAAAAATAAAAGCAGGCAATTGCTTTTATCATCTCTTTATACCCAAACCCCATTCATTACCTGACTTTGCATACGCTTCATCCGTTTCAGTTCCCCTGGGCTGAGCAGTTTATGTTATAAAGATCTGCAGCTTGCACTGAAAATGCCCTTCCACCATCTTTCTTCTAAAAACAAAAATGCATTTCTCCCTGAGCCTGGAAAGAAGTGCTGACTGGCCAACCCTGAGTTTCTGTTTATACTGCAAGCAACTGCAGCACAAATCAGCACCAAGTTTCCCTTGATTTCTGCCTGGAATAATATTATCCTATGGGGACTCACTCTGGGGTCCAGAGGGTGATGTATAACTTGCTATTACATGTTTGTGCCCAAGAGAGTAATTTTAGCTCTCCCAGTGCTGCCAGAAAGTGAATAGAGATGAGATGGGAGGTGTAGCAGTCAACCACAGTCTTGTCATAACCCATCAGCATCATGCCATGAGTTTACTGAAGCCCTACTATGCTGTGTTAGCATTCGTCACTGTAATGAATACCTGCAAGAAACAGCTTAAAGGAGACAGGATTTGTTTGGGCGTATGGTTTTAGAGGTTTCAGTTACATGGTCAGCTGATTCTGTTGCTATGGACCTGAGCTGATACAGAATATTATGTTGGAAGCAGACTCAAGCAGTTCAACTCTTGACCAAAAGGATGCAGACACAAACAGACAGAAAGGAGCCCAGGTCAAAGTACAGTCCCCAGACCTGTTTTAGTGACCTACTTCCTCTGTCAAGACCCTACCTCCAAGTCTCAGTCATCTCAAGAATGCCATCAAACCATGAGCCTACCAATTTACTACACAGTTTACAACAGAGCCTTTGTGAGCCAATCCCCAATGGAGACCAGGCCCATCAACTGGAGACCAAGCCTTAGTTACATGAGTCTTTCAGGGATACCTCTTATCCCATTCATATCACAAGGCACGTACAAAGCCAGAAGATGAGTAAGAAGGTAGTATTTGCTATAGCTAGTTAGAATCTCAACATTTCCAGCTTGAATTTACAGACTCATAAATTTTCACAGAATGTAGCTCTAGATGGCAATCTGAGGACAGGACTTTCCTCTCAAGGCACAGCTCTTGAATCCTCTGCATAGGGTTCTGTGTCTATACCTTGAGTCCTGTGTGGTGTCCACACCTATGTAGAAGAGTTCTTACAGCTTAGTGGGAGCTAGTGGCAATGGTGGACTCCCTTGTCACCATTGTGTTGACTCAATGTCAGTTCTGCCATTCATAGCTCTGTGACCTTGGGAAAATCACTTAACTTCTTCAGCTTAGTTTTATTAATTCACTGACTTGCTCCTTCATCCAACCAACACTTGGGTCCTACTGTGCCTAGGGACTTCATTAAGGCATCATCAAAACAAAAGATACACACCCTCTAGCCTCGTGTGGCATAGTACACAAGTGAGAGAGACACAGAAAGATTCTAATAAATAAACAAAAAAGTGTGGGAAGGATTATTAAAGAAATAGATAAAAAGACAAGCTAGAGAAAAGGGCATTTGCACTCAATGAAGTAATTAGTGAAAATGTTCTCAAAGAGGTGCTATAATCTTAGGAATGGTAATGTACTTAGGCATAAAACCAGGATAACAATGTGGTCTTCGTTGAGTAATAATGAGGTTTAATTAGACAATGCATATAAAACATTTGATTTAGTGCTTGGCATAAAAGAAAATTTCAATAAATATTTATTATCCTTTCTTCCATTCTGCACTGGATTTAACATATAGATTTAGTCCATAGTGCTCAGTACACAGTATTTACTGTATGGCTTTGTATGTGCCTTGTGAATTGAATGGGGTAGGAGGTATCCCTGAAAGGCTCATGTATTTAAGATTTGGCCTCCAGTTGATGGATCTGGTCTTGAGAGGTGACTGGCTAACAAGGGCTTTGTTGTAAACTGTGTATTAATCCATGGATAGGTTCATGGTTTGATGACATTATTGAGGTGACCAAGACTGCCATCTGGAGCTACATACATTCTATTAAAATTTATGACTGTGTAAGTCTAAGCTGGAAATATTGAGATTCCTACTAGATATAACAGATAATACCTTCTTATTCATCTTCTTGTCTTTGGCTTTCAACAGACATTGTGGTTATTTCTTACCACTCACATCAGCCTGTGCATCACTTTCTCCAGTTTAAGACATGAAGAGGACTAGAAAGATGATGTCATGGGCTACTTGAGCTAGCATATAAGCTGGAGCCAGGAAGGCCCATTCATCATCCATACTCTATCCATTATCTCATTTTGCTCCCAGAGCTATATGGCTACATGTCAGTTTTCCCCACTAATACTGGACTGATTTGGGAAAGAAAAAAAAAAAAGAATAACTCAGAGAGGGAATTGGCTCTTGGGCTTTCTCTGCTCCTGGATTGAGAGCATCAAACATAAGACCTAGCCCTTCAATAAGAGGAGACAGGCAACAAATATTTATTGCAAAAGTAAACGTCTGATTGGCTAGGTGGGAAAAAATGTTTCTCTTCATTAGCAGTGAATCTTTCACTCAAGTTCCTTCTGTGAGAAAATGTTAATGGGGTGTTGTGATTCACAGTGCTGTAAATATCACTGTTATCCTAGGCAGTGTTGGCTTAGCACATCGAGATCTTGGCACCGTGTACTCTTGGGGAAGCAGGGATTTCCCAGAGACAGAGAGAACCCTGTAGACAACCACTATGTTTGCATTGATAAGCCAGTGAAAGTTTCAAATCTGTAGATGTTACCCACCAAAATGGTTTTAAATGGAAAAAGAACAGCGGATAGAATTGAGCGTCACATACTGAGAGAGGGTTTAGAACAACACAGTCCTCAGTGTTCCAGAGGGGCTCCTGAGTTGAGTGGATCTGACTCACTTTCCATATACAGGTCTTGGGGTATTAGAGACTGTTTTTCAGAACTGATGTCAGAACTGATATCTTAACATAGTTCACAGGTTGTTCTTAGGTTTTCTATAAAATACCGTTATCTGAAAAAGAAGGGTAGCCAGCATTCTCGCAGTTAGAAGAGCATCCAGGTATATTCACAGCTGAAGTTCTTACATCTTTCTCTTCATCTCCCCTTCCCTCTTCTACCCTCTTTCTCTCTTCTTTTTCCCCTCCTTCTTTTTCCCTGTTTCTGTCCTTTCCTTTCTTCTTATACTCATTTCTCTTTTTTCCAAGTATGTGTCTGTGGTACGTGTGTGTGTGTGTGTGTGTGTGTGTGTGTTATGTATATACACTTGTGCAAGGGCTGGATATTAGGTGTCCTGCTCTGTTCCTCTTCTTATTCCTCTGAAAGAGTCTTTCATAGAACCAGGAGCCAGGCTGGAGACCAGCAAACTCTCTTAATGCTTCTGTCTCCATCCCACCCCCACAGCACTTGGGTTGCAGATCTGTGAGTGGTCACATCCAGCTTTATGTGTGTGCTGAGGATTCAAGCTCAAGTACCGTGCTTGTGTGGCAAGTTCTCTCATCAATGAGCCATTTCTTCAGCCCCTATCCACATCTCTAAACAATTGCATATAATTGGCAATCTTGGCATTGGTGTTATGGGCCTGTAACTTTTCTTCCAGAAGTGACAGTATGGTGGAATTTCTTGGAGATGTTTTCTTCCAGTAGGCCTGGATCATCTGCTGGGAAGTAGATGTAGTAGAAGAGACAGTTTCCCCAGCATCAACAGGTCAGTTTCATGGATCGTGACAGTAGAAATTGGACCAATTAGACTTTTGAGCTGTGTACACACAGTGACTGCATTGTCTCGGTGACTTCATCAGCAAATACATCACCACAGACCCTGGTAGTGTCTCATGTTACTCTTTCTCATTCCACCCTGTTCCACCCTCTTGCCAAGTCTTTCCATGTACTCCAGGGAGGCTCTAAGAACTGCCCTATTTCCTCACACATTCAGCCACTTAGGCCTTCAGACAATCCTACTCTTTTTCCTGTTCTCATCTTTTTTTTTACTCAGGGCAGGCTGGTGGAAAAGCTCACAGTAGCAACCTCTGATGGAGGCATATTGGGAATGCAGTGTTTATAACAAGGAAAAGGTCTCCCAGTCTCCAGAATCTTCAAGAGCCAGAATAGGAGCTCCAATTCTTCACACCCGCATCTCTCCATTTGCCTCTTACCTCAAGCAAATGAAGTAATCACTACCAGCAGCAATACTCTCCCCTTGCTCTAAAAAGAAAAACTGCCAATGAAAGTGATTCAGATTCAGACAGAGATAGCTACAAAAGAATCATCACTGTTCTATTTCATCCCATAAGTAGCCACATTCTAACCCATGCTCAGGAGTATCATAATCTTATGGAAAATGTGACATTGTCTCCTCATGGCAGACAGAAGCACACTTGCAGATTCTTCAGGTGCCCTACCTACTAACATCTCATCAGGCAAAGCATATAACCATGCCCACTATCAGTGGAGTAGGAAGCTATATACTCCAGAAACAGATACGGGGGGACTGAAGTTTGAGGAAGGATGGGGAGTAACTATTTGAGAGACAGTAGTGTGCTACAAAGCTCAAATCTGAATTTTCATGCTTGGAAAACATGTTGCAGATGTAGTCAAGATCGTGTCTAAGACTGACTGCTCTAACATGTTTGTGTGGAAGGATTACATCCACGCCTCGCATTGTGAGACCATGTGTACAAAGATCTCACATCAAAGCATTACTACTTGGTTTCTTGGTCAGCTCCCAGCTGACTGAATTTGAAACAGTCATGATTTGCTCAGTGAGAGATTACTGGTTTCCAGCCAACTCACACTCATTCTTAAAGGAATCATGCCTTCTTGTCTTGCCTTGTGCTCTTGAGTCTGGATTGCCCTGAGATCCTCTTTCCTTATCCCCTCCTATGCATCTCGGTTCAAAATTCTCTCTGCATCCCAAAGTATTTTTTTTTTTTTAGAATTCCCTAATGGGTTTATAAACCTGAAGGAAGGAAGAAACATGGATATCCTTTCTTAGTGCCTTTGTACTTCTCCTAGCAGAAGTTTTGCATGTCTGTATTATGTGTGCCTGTGTATGTTTTGTGATGTACTTATTTCTAGTGGTGAGGCATGGGTTAAGTAACATTGAAGTCCCACACCACATATGTATGCCCTTACAGGTAAGAAGGAACAGCAATATGTGGGGGCCCCTTTGTATCTATTATTCTGCACTGCCTTGGATCTGAGATAGTCATATAGAAACATTCTTTGGCGGAGACAATGACATTGCTTTTAGCCACATGTTTAAGTCTTTAAAGTCAATATTTGCAGAACACATAGGCACAGCATGATGCTGCCTTAGAGTTGTTGATTAATCCCTTTCTGAAGCTCCCCCCCTCTGTAAGTTTCCTTTCTATTTTCAGCTTGTCATTAGCCCCGTAATGGGGTGTGTGCCTGTTTGTGTGAGTATATTACCATATTTCCCCAAAGTCTGCTAAGAACTACAATGAGCCTTTACTCTGGGTTAGTCATGTAATCCTCCTGGTTCCCATCCTGGTTCCACAATTAGTAAGCATCATCGGAAATGATCTAATTTAGTATTCTTGGGAACCAAATACCTGAAAGAAGTAAATATGAAGCTGGTGTGCTTCCTGAGACATTGCTTAAGGAATTAATGTGACACCATGAACCATATAATTGGGTTATTTGATACCATTTCATATACAAAGCAAGGAGGTACAGGGATATATGGAATGCAAATTAGCATTACTCTGTGAACTGGTGGAGCCACAAATAATACTTGGGAATCCCGGCCTGAGCAAAGGCTGATCATCAAGAATCTCCCATTGACTCAATTCTTTTTCCTACCATAGCTTCAAGATGGCAACAAATAGAATTAGAAAAAAAATATATGAAAAGCTAACTTTATAAGAGAAAAAGAAAAGACTTCCCAGCCTCCAAGTCACTTCCCATTCCTCCTTTTTTGAGGCTTAAACAAATTTTAATCACAAATCCACTGGGACATTGATTTTTTTTCCCAACCCATCCACTACAATATGGTATCGTTTTTATTTTTCTGTTTATGTGATTGCTTATGTAGCCTGCAGACTTTCTGAAACATGTTAACATTGCCTTCCTTCAAATATTAGGGCTTTGTTCAGTTTTATTTTCATCTTCAAAACTGTAGCGTCTGAGAGTCTTAGCTTGGGATCATTAAGTGTGGAGAAATTAGCTGAGTAAAGTGGCTCATAGCACTTGGGACAATTATAGCCTCTTGCAAAGCCAAAAAGGATTTTGAGTCAAGGTCAATCAGTAAGTCTTGTGTTAAATGCAAATTCCATTAAGTTTTATAAAACCCATTTGTTGGCAAGATGCAAAAAAAAAAAAAAAAAAATTGCTAAAACCATTAGAGAAGCCTAGAAGTCACATAGATTTCTCTGGGCAGAGGTCTTCATCAGATTTCCGCCTGTTACCGGAAGCCAAAGCAACAAATGTCCCTTGACTCTTGAGTCTTCCTTCCTCCCAGCCCTGCACATGACGCCCACAGGACTCACAGCATGCCTATTTTTTCTGTGCCAGCAAATCTGCTAATGTCCCCAGCGGCTTCCTTTACAGCCGTGTGATCATCTGTGTATTATTAACTAACCGCAAATTAAAGTCATTACTTGGTGCTTAATTTTATGTAACATTTCTTTGTAATGTGTACAAAAGAAATTTATTTTTAACAGGAGTTTGGTAAATAGCATGTGCCATGATTAATTAGACAATATAATGGGTCTGCGGATTTGAAATTAAATTCAGTACAACACTTTCCTTAAAAAACAGCTTCTAAAGTGACATTTCAAGGTGTTCGAGTCTTCGAAAGGGAAGAAGTGGGAAATCAGGAATGGGGGCAAGGGGAGGAAGAGGAGGAAGAGAAGGGGAGGAAGAACAGGGAAAGAGAGGGAAAGGAGATAGAGGGGGCCCTTCACTGATAACCCTAAGGCCTTGTGTCATATTGGTTTTGTTGGACTCTACCCCATTAGAAGACTCATTTGTCTTAAATGTGTAGGCATTCTATAAAACAGACCATTCAAAAGACTAACATAAAGTTGGGTGAGTAGGGAGGTGGAGAGTTCTAGGAGGTGCTAGTGGAGGAGGAAAACATGATCAAAATATAACATATAAAAAAATTAAGTGTATAAATATATATAACAATATTTAACATATACTATAGTATGTAATATATGATATGTAATATTATATTAAGATATTTTATATTTATATATATATATATATATATATATATATATACACACATATATATATATATATACTTTTTTAGTTTGAAGGGCTGTTTGAAATCCATGTTATAGCAAGGAAGAGTACCCATGAGTAAACTCTAAAGAAACAAACCCAGCACTTAGAAGTCCGTTGAATTTCCTCATAGTTCCTCCCCACAAACTGTACATGGGTTTTTTCTATTTTTCTTACAGACTAGGTGAATTCCCCAAGTACACCATGACCTTTTCCTTTGACTTAGGTCTTTGCATAGCTCAAATCTTAGGGGATCTTCAGTCCATGCAATCAAAGAAAGCTCCTCTGTAGCCCAGCCACCATGTAGCCACTGACCAAGTCATTATGAAGACTGCCCAGCTCTCTGTTTGTTCCTTTGTCTTCTCCCATCAAGTCCGATGTTCCTCTACCACAGATGCTTGTCTGTCTTATCTCCAGTACCACTACCAGTGCTTGCCTGTCAGGTCTGACTCCACAGGTCTGAAGTCTCAGGACCACAGCAGGAGGATCACCAGCCTGAGGCCTTCCTGGTCTTCACAATGAGTTCCTGGGCAATTTAATAAGACCTTATCTCAAAGGTGCAAAAGTAAGCACAGAGGGCAAAGCTTAACGGGTGAGAGCTTGCCCAGGCGTGAGGCCTTAGGTTCAGTCACCACCCAGGAAAAAAATTAAATAAATAGAAAGGAAATAGAAGAGAGCGGTGCTTAGCACATTACAAGTCGGCTTCATAAACCCTGGGAGATGAATAATGGGTTGCCTCTCTCACAAGCCAATGACTGGCCATGCTTTTATTGGAAAAAAGCATAGTTGGCTCTCAAAACTTTTCTTAAAGGCACAAGAAGAGATTTTTGTTGTTGTTGTTTATTTAATGCCTAGGTACCTGATGCCTTACACAGAAACGGAGGATTGAAATGTAAACAAATTAGATGATGAGAAGACCAGGAAGTGAAAGTGATAACGAATCGGATTTGGTAAGATTGTCAAATACACTCAGAGAAGGGAAATCTTCAAATCAGCCTGTGCTTCTGCTTTACGAGATGGCACCCAGTTGATGTGGCCCCATTTATGTCATTGGATTAAGTCCCAATGACAAGTTAAGAGGTTTGGCAATTCATTCAACCTTCATCCGAAACCACATTCTTGGCCTCAATATGCTCTCAGGTGGTACAGGGCAACGGAACTGGTCACAGTGACCCTCAAAGTGCTCGGATCAAAGGATTACAATTTAAAGAGTATTCTTGTCACACCCAGCATCATGGTGCGTGTCTGCTCTATATTGCCCTGTGCTGCAGTCTCTTTCCTGGGTTCTTAATAACCTCAGCATTAAATCTTTATCAGGCCAATGGGAACTGGTTTAGCAGAATTAGTAGGATATGTTCCTAATTTTGGACTTGGGTCTGGAAAATGCCTTTTAAAGATTTAAAAATTATGTGTCTGAGTGTGGAGATATGAACATGTGAGCACAGTTGCCCAGGGATGCCAGAAGATTCCCTGGAACTGGTTACAGTTGGTTGGGAGCCACCTGTGTGGGTGCTGGGACCAGAACCTGGAGCCTTTGCTGGAGCAGCAAGTGTTCCTCACCACCGACCCTTTCTCAGCTTCATGTTTTCTAATTTTGTTAATGTGTTAAACCAGCGGAAGTTTAGGCCTTGTGTGCAGAGAGCTCCATGTGTTATTAGTTATTAGTACATCAGTACATTAGTATATCAGCAGTTCAGTCTGGTAGCAAACACCAAATACGAATCAGAAGCTGCAGTCCAGTCCACTTGGCAGTCACCACACACAAACCAGCAAAGGGCAGTTCAATTCAGAAGAATCCTCAAAGTTCGCCAACCTGCCCGAGGCCACTGCAGAAGGGGCAAGAAGTCACAGGAACGTCACAAGAAGTTCTTTGGCAAGTTTCTCTCAGTGCCATCACTGCAAGTGGAGTTTAGCAATACAATGTAAGGCAAACCAATACGTGCATGTCATTAGCAAAGAATAGAGAGGCGGAGCAAAGCAAACCAACGTTCTAGCTCCCACTGTCTGTGGGGTCATATTTATTTTTCTTCTGAACATCATGTGTCCTTTCACGTGTCTGCTATAGCAAGACATCCTTTCAACTGTGTGCCCAAGCAAAACATCGTTTGACATAACCGACTTTCCAGAGAAACCAGAAGTTTCCTCTTCACCCCATCTAACTGTGAACATAGGCAAGACATTTCATTCCCTCGTCTAGAAATATGGTCCATGTATAGCCATATGAATGAGATGAAAATGTCCCTTTTCGTGCAGTGGCAGGTCACATTTTCATGTGGTACTTTTGTATTTCAAGATGTAATCAAGAGGGTAGCAAACCCACATTCCAGGTTATGAGCAAATGACTCTGGATTTTCCTCTGGTCTTTTGTACTTATCTTTTACATTTGGAATTAGTCCTGCTGTGTACTGGGATGGCTTTGGATTCTCTCTTTGCACTTGGCTATCGACAAAGCCTAGCCCAGCTTATTCAAAAGTCCATGTGTTCCTTATTAGTTAGGGATGCCACTTGTATCCCACATGAGGTCTGCATACACTATCAGAGTTTTTCTAACAAACCAATGGTTGAGGTTTACTTCTGAATATTCCAGTTCTTACACTTGTCTGATTATTTATGTGAAAAGCCAAACTTTTTAAAGAGGTTTGGTATGGTTTTGTACTATGTCACTGCTTTTCTTTTTGAAGGATTTCCCAGCTATTATTTTATGTTTATTTTTTAATACTTAATATGATCAATTTGTTTAAATCTAGGGAAAAAAAATTTTTTGATAACATTTTACCAGAGTTGCACTAAATGTTTACATACATATAGGAGTGACTGGAACCATAACAGTGCCATGTTTCATGAACATGGTTTACCTTCCCAGTTATTTAAGACAACTTTTGTATCTTCAGGGGTATTTATAATTTTCCCCATATCACCTTTGAAATCTTCTTGGTAAATCTGCACTGAAGTGTTTTATTTGGTTGCTAGCTATTGTGTGAAGTATTTTTTATTCTATAGTATATTCTCACTGGCTTTGTCCATATCTGTTGATCCAGTTCTTGTATTTGTTCTGATTTTTTAAACTGTTGTGTGAATCTTGTGGATTAAAGCAAATCTGGGGGGGGGGTGGAGAGAGAGAGAGAGAGAGAGAGAGAGAGAGAGAGAGAGAGAGAGAG
>JANHMN010000002.1:144841937-144856374 GCA_030674055.1 Rhabdomys pumilio
GAGAGAGAGAGAGAGAGAGAGAGAGAGAGAGAGAGAGAGAGAGAGAGAGAGAGAAAACATGTGTTTGGAGATTACAATTTCTAGCAAACACGAAAAGAGACAAGATCTTTATGGTAAGCATTTTATGTTTGTTTTAAAAAAATCTGATGCAGCAATACATCAAATACATTGATAGATTAAACACATTAAATGTGCTTTGTGTTCACACAATATTCATTTTCTAATTCTGTCCTGAAACAAAGGCCAACTAGTGTTACTAAACACTGCAAGAACCTTGACTATATCTCTAAATACTGAAATGAGTTAGGCCTCCTGGAGTGATGCTTAATTCCAGGTCTGAGGAAAGAAGATTGTTAGCTCAGGCTGGAATGTTGCATCATACCAGGGAATAAGGAAGCCATGAAAATATCTAGGGTTCTTTCTAAAGGATTCTAGTACCAGCTTAAAGAAGATCCTACTGGTCAAAGATAGAATTATTTGGGCATCAGTAGGATACTAAATGGTATTAAGTAAAATATAGCAAGTTTATTTTAACTCACAAATCCAGAGATAAAAGCCACATACCCACTTTAAAGAAAGATATAGAGCTAATTCATTATATTAAAGAAAGAAAACTGGTCTCAGAGTAACCAAAAAGTCAAGGGGAAATTTCTCATTATAGAATTTTTCTAGCTAATAAATGATTTAGGAATGATAGAATTAGAATATCACCATTTTGCAGGCTCCTAATTAATTAATGACCCTGAGCAATGATCACCAATGGCTGCTAACAGCACCAAAGAGAGACAGCCAGACATTCTGTATCTCCTACCAGATGCACAGGACGCTACATATGGAACATTTTTGACAAAGTGACTGTTCCTGAATCTGAACAAGCCTCTAAACCAAACCGTAAACAGACAGTTTACAGTGACAGAGGACTGTGTGAAATATCATCACAGAACTCAGCCAGTAAAAGCCAAACAGGAAAACAGTCTCTCCAACAACTGCACTTCTCAAAAGTTGAAAGACATGTGATCCAAGACCCACCCATTTGTTTACGTGCATGTTTATTTATTTTGCCATTTTTTTATTTAGAAGGGGAGAGTTACACTATGTTCTTTGTAATTTCTCTATAAGTAAACATTTTGGAAACCTCTGAAGAGATGGCTATTAACATTCTAATAAGCTTTTCCTCTTTTCCCCTAGGCTCTTCAGTGCTGCTTGGTGTTCAGGACAACGGATGCTAAGTAGAAGGTGTGTATTTGTACCTGCTAAACCTTTTCCACCTCTGCCTGCAAGCAACATGGTGTCTTGACTTGCCCGTTATCTCAAGCCACTGAGTGAGGAAGTAGATTATTAATGACAGAGAACAGAAGGAAGCTTCCATTTTAGGTGATTTACAAAGTTGGATAAATTTAATTGGAGTTTAATTGTCCACTTTCTTCTTTTGATTGCTAGTAACAGAGCTCAGACCCTTTGCCCAGTAGGGCATCTGTGTAGTGTTTTGGTCTCCTTGATTGGAAAGTATTGGAAAAGCCATCTCTGAGTGAGGCAGAGAAGTCAGAGAACTCTAAGAGGCAAACCGAAGCCAGTGGCCAGTGGAGCTTGTACCCCAGTGATCGTTTTATTCCCATCATGTTAATAGTCCACTCAAACCCAATAGGAGAATAGAGAGTAGCCAAAGTGTACTGAAACAAAGAGACCTCTGCCTAGAACTGGGTGTCACTAGAAACCTTGGGTTCCCAGCATTTCTGCCTTTTAAATTGAGAAACTGTGGGGGCTTCAAGCTTTAAGAGTCCACGTTCTGGTCAGTGCAGTCATATGATAAGAACAGTTAATACACGTGTAGTCTATACACATATACAGAGTTCTGCATTCTCCATGCTTGGGAGGCAGTTGATGCCTTCATATGGATGCTCAGCTTCTTTTAATGGCTTCCCAAACTTACTGACCAAATAAGTAGAAAAATGGCATCAGACTCACTCTAACATCGCTATGTTGTAACAGTAGCACAAGCCTTCCTGTGCATGGTGGTATACATCTCCCACATGCTGTCTGGCAAGCTCCCGGGTTTGGATTTATGTTGACAGATATAGCATCGTCCATGGTGAGGGGAGTATTTCTGATCCCATGAATCATCCTTTACTACCTCATGTATAACAAGGCCATCACTCTACAGTCAATTCAGAAAACTGTAGCATCACAGCGAGCGTCAGATCATTCCCACGCTATCAAACGAAATATGACCAGGTTTGAACTCATTAGCAAGGCTGTATAGCTCTGGCATTGTTTTTGCACTAACAAATGCTGTATTGTGAAGCCATTCTCCTTATCTCCTAGGTAGCATGGATAAGACCATTCTAAGAAATCGCTCCTCCCCATGACAGCCATTCCCAACTCTCAAACCAAGCATCAGTGTGGTCCCGGGGCTCCAGAGCTCCATTTCTGAGACATGGGGCTTGGCCAGTTTCTGGAGCCTTTGAGATGCTTGGTGGTCAGGTCTATGCACTTGGCCTTGGAGCCTAGAAGGGATCATATGGTTTTCCAGGTAAGTTGGAAAATGCCATGAATGAATTCTGTGCAGCTGAAGACAGGTGAATACGTGGAACCCATAAAGTGCTGGTACTGGAACTGCCCAGGCCTTTCAGTATACCAGCACTAAGACCCTGCCCTGTCTCACAGTGCCTTCCCCCCCAATATGGCCTCATCAAACCAGTACAGCACCAGGCTGGAGTTCAGACACAGTCAGCTTAGCATATATATACTGGCCCATAGGCCCAAACCTTTACAAGGCCATTCTGAATACCAACACTGACAGTACCATAGCCATAGCCTGGAACCTCACCTCATGAACTGCCCCAGGACCCCACTGGGGTTTGGTTTGAGAGCTGGGAATGGCTGTCATGTGGAGAAGTGCATTTTTAGAATGGTCTTATCCATTCTTTAACTTCAAGTTAACAGAGACTTAAATACACCAGTTCTGATGAATGTGCCTTTTATAGGTCCTGACTCAATCTCAGCTTTGTTACATTTGCCTTAACCAACCTGGCATTCATGCAAGGAGGTTAAAGCTCCTGCCAGGACTGCAAAGGACTGGGCAGTGTGAGAAATACAGGCTAAGAGAGCTGAGGCAGGTCCGTTCCCATCTCTGCTGTACTCATCCCAGCCTCGTTCACTATCTATTGTCTCCAATCTGCCCCTCAGAGAAATAATTTGGTGTAAATAATCTCAGAATAGGGGTCTGGAATAAAGTTTTAAAAAGACTAGCTGCGTTATACCATGTACTCCAATTCAACTGGAGATTTAAACAAGCGAGAAAGGAGGCAGATTCCTCCAGATCCAATTCTCCTCTCTTCAGTTATATTTTATGGAGAACTTACGTCATTCACAAAAGAGATGTAGTTTCCCCAGGGGAGACAGCAGGTGTACATTTCCTCTCAAGGTTATTTAATTGCTGTCAGGAAGACATATGATTAACAAAACCAAATGCTGGAAATATGAAGTATAGACAATTTTAAAGTTGTTTATATAGTTGATTACCGTATATCATACAATGTGTTTATTTGCCATAAACCTGCCTATCACAAACTGTTTCCACACCTGTGCGTTGGTACTAAACAACCTACTGCTTAGTTCTGCATAAATCCTCTGCATGGTTCTGAGGATGGCCAGGAACATAGGGTGGCTTGAGACACCTCCCAGGCACCAGCTTGAATGTGTGCTCTGACACCCTCCTTCTGAGGCCAAGGCCTGCTGCCCCATAGTGTTCTCTGCCTGACAATAACCCTCTATGGAAGAAAAACAGTATGAAAATGGCAGGCCTCAGCAGTTTCTCTTTGTCCTCTAGGCAGTTGCTACCCTGATCAAGGCTGACAGTTTGTCACACACCGCCACTGCAGAGGCCAGATTAAGAGGAAGCATTTTGAAAGGTAGGGAGTCATTTGATATCTTACATGTATATCTGTGGAATCTTATAATTTAAAACACAATGAGACTTGATTCATATATATGTTACCGATTTTTAAAATTTTGCTTCTAGTTTTTATGTACTGAACCAAATGCCAAATGGGTAGCCGTTTGGACATTTAAAAAGAGAATAGATGTTTTGACACAGATCAACTGAGAAGTATTGCCTTCGGGACTAGGGGGTAGCTCCTGGTCAGCTGATATGCCAGGACTGTGCCCAGTTCTAAAAAGTCAGCCATTGGCAAGAATGTGGACCCACAGAGATAGTCTTTCCAAAGCATCCCTCAGAGGTGGAAGCAGATCAGTGGTGCACTGCGTCTGCTAGGTTGATGTCAGAGCAGCTTGGCTCTAACAAAACCAAGTCCATTCAGTCCATAGCAAAACTCTCAAGCCATTCAGTCCATTCAGTTGACCTATAAACTGAGGACCAGAAGGGGAAAACGGGGGATGATAAAGGACATGGAGAAGCAAAAACAACTCCACAGGCTTACCATGAACCGGATACTGCCCTAGATGTTTTGTATACATGCATGACGGATCATACGGTGGCAGCAATGTGGGATGGCAGTCACACGGAGTCTATAGCCAGGGAGCCGAAGGACGTGCATTCAGCACACTTTTTCCTTCATACTCAGTCTGGGCCCCAGCCCATGGGATGGTAGTGTTCACATTCAAGTGCGTCTTCCCTCTCTGGTTGAATCTCTCTAGAAATGCTGTCACAAACATGCTCACAGATTTGCCTCTTAGATGATTCTAAATCTCACCAAGTTAACGCGAACGTTAATCATCACAAGCATCCAGTCCGTTTACAATGATTTCTTGAAGAGCTGTGAATTTTTACCAACGATTAATTGTTTTTTAATTGAGCACTTTAGAAATTGTGCTGAACATGTTTTTTTTTTTTTTTTTTTTTTTTAAGAGTAATTAAGGAATTGAAGTCTAATACCTCGGAAACAAGTGATTTCTATTTAGAGGTTGGACAAAGAACATAGATGGAGAAATGTTAGTACAGAACAGCATGGAAGCTTGGAAAACATAAAGTCTCTGGTCTCATTCTTTCTGTTGTTGTGCATTTGGAAATTCTTAGGCAAAAAACAGAACGGAAAATGGAGATGAGAGCCCAGCATGACTTGTGCTGTGCCAGAGGAATACATGTGAGTTGGCTTCCTGTCATCGTAACAAAAACCTGAGGTGATTTAGTGAATGAGGTGATGTAATGTGAAGAGGGCTGTTTGGGCTTATGGTTGCCATGGCTCTCTTATCCAAGACTGGGTAGGATCCATGCTTTGGTCTTCTGGAAGGTCTACCAGCGGGTAATGACAGGGAGTGTGTGGTAAAGGACACTGCTCGCCTCATGACTAGAAGACAGAGAGGGAAGGGCAAGGACCATACAACCTATTTAGGAAGCACCTCCTCAGTGACCTAAGAGCCTCACAGGATCACACCAACTCCCACCCTCTAGGAGTCCTCAGCTCTGTCTAATAGTGATACCCTGGGGACCAAGTCTTTAATATATGTTCCTTTGAAGGACACTTACTAAACCGTAGCAAGACATAAACTGAGACCCAGCCCTCATTCTACTAATTTAAAGTTATTCACTAAAAATGGTCTGTAAGAGTGGGGAGGATTTCAGGTAGATGTGTATTCTTTGTCCCAGCATTGGCATTTAATACGTTTGAATTTCATAAAGTCTATTTCTCAGAGTCTATCTACCCCAATCGCCCCGCCCCCAGGTTGAGCAGCCTTCAATTCCCTCCTGCTGTGTCTATCCACACAAGGAACTGCCCTTGTCACTGTTGAAAGTCAGAATCCCTGCCTCATCTTAAGGTGGTCAGAGAAAGTTAATTGTGCACAGATTTCCAGTGCAGTTGTAGGGGTGGATTCAGGAATTTGCCTTAGGGAATCATAAATGGTGGTAATAGAACATTAGCTCTCACACATCTTTCCAAGGCCCTTGTCCCTATTCAGACGCTGTGGACAAGCCCTTGCTTGACTTGGCAGAGGTCATGTTTGGTTTCAAACCCAAGTGAGTAAGGTGGGAGTTGTTCTCCCTCACTAGTTAGAATCTCTTCCCCTCTCCGCAAATTTAACACCTAGCAGTAAAATGGCAATGTTGAATCCCAATCAATTAATATTGACTGCTGGCCTGGAACATTCCAGAGATGTGATTCCTGCCCTTGGGAGCTTTACCCTAATTAACCATGATTCTCCAGAACCTTTCCCAAATTAAGTAAGTACCCTTAGAGGTGAGGTCATGGCTGTAGCTCCCTCCCTGAAGGTAAAGATTAGAGAGAGAGACCAAGGCAGAATAGTTGAGACACAAGGTAGGTCCATGAAAAGCCAACAAAAGACTATGTGAGGCTTAATGTGGACATTTATAAAGAGCCATTTATAGAACATATATCTCTCCTCTTCCTTTCCTTTCTTCCTTTCTTCCTCCCTTCCTTCTGCCCTCCTTCCCTCCCTCCTTCCTTCTTCTGTCTCTCCCTCCCTTGCTTCCTTGTTTTCCTGCCTTTTTATTTCAGCTTAGATCCACTCTTAACAAATGCTACAAGGAAAACCCTACCCCAAGGCAGACAGAAGATCTGGGATGATATTAGTCATTCTATTTTCATTTTGGCAGGCAGAAACATCTACTCTTGAGCCTTCCAGTGGCCACTGGTACCTTTGGAGCTTGAGCTGGAGCTGCAGCCTGGAGCTATGATTTAACTTTGGGTTTTGTCTTTGGTGAGCAAAATATAAAACCCTTGGTGAGGTTGGCATGGACACTCTTCCTGAATTTAGAGCTGATGAGGTGGGCAAGTTGATTGCATTTAAAGCTGATGTCCTTTAAGACTTTGAACTTGGCTTCTTTGAGTGTTTATCGGGCATCAATAGCCTTAGCATGTGTCCTCCTTGCTCTGCATTGGTTATCTAAACCTCCTTCTGCCTTGTCCTGCTTATGATTCTTGGCAGGTGCTTATTTCCTGGGAATTCTGGAATTACTCCCTTGAGAAATTACTATCACGGAGATAATTGCTTCTCAATGTCATTGGTATTGCATTTCCATGGCTACCTGAATTTGGTACTGCTCTTGATCTGGCTATTTCTATATCACAACACAGTACAACTGAAGCTTCCATAGCCTCAAGGTCAGGGAAGGCACAACTTACTTCTTACTGTTAATTCTTACATCTTTAGATAAAACCCAAAAATAGATCAGATACTTGAAGAATGTCTTCAAAGGATTACTATTTTTGTCTTCCCAAGAAGGTAATGAGATAGAGGATGATATTTCAAGGATACAGGAGGAAAGTGGGAGCTAGGGGAGCTAGGAAGAACAGGCCTTTGCCTGAGCCACACCTTTCGGAGAGAGTCGGGATCTTTGTTGAAACCCTGGGCCTGCAAGCCCAGCATTCTTTTGTGATGACAGCTGCCTTTATGGGCTCTTCCTGGGTTTTTTTTTTCTTCAGGATGTTTGATGTTTTGAATGTTTTACAAATGTTTTGAATTTATCCAAAATGGAACTGAGTTCTTTCTTCCAGTCTTTCCCCTCTTCCATTTTCTTAAAAAAAAAAAATTACCTATACATCAGATCTCCTCCATTTCCCATGCTCAGACCTACACTGGTTCTCAGCATATTTTGCTTCCTAAATATATTTCTTGAGATTTTTTTCTGTACTGCTTAAATCAATGTATTTGTTAAATAATTGTTATAATGGAATGTGTCCAATTAAAAGGACAGCAAAAATGTACAGCAATTAGGAGATGAGTCAAAGTTCCTTTTAAAAAAATAAAGATTTTTGAGAGGTTTCCTCAGAATAAAAGAATTTAAATTAGTTTGTGAGTCGCCATATTTGCTTTATTATGTTGAGTGGTATGAATGATAATCACAGAGAGATTATAAATTTGTGTATCGATATTTTCTATGTGAAACTGAGATAGTTTTTAGAACAAGCAGTTTAAGCTCAATGTGTTACCCATTTAAGACCAAAAGTCAGTGATACTTTAGGTAGTCTAGTGTGATGGTTTGAGTATGGTTGACTCAGGGAGTAGCACTGTTGGGAGGTGTGGCCTAGCTTGAGTAGGTGTGGCCTTGTTGGAGGAAGTTTGTCATTGTGGGCATGGGCTTTAAGATCCTCTTCCTAGCTGCCTAGAAATCAGTCCTCTGTTTGCCTTTCACAACAAGATGTAGAACTCTGAGCTCCTCCTATACCATGCTTGCCCAGATGCTGCCATACTCCCTGCCTTGATGACAATGGTCTGAAACTTCGAACTTGTAAGCCAGCCCCAATTAAATGTTGTCCTTATAAGAGTTGCCTTGGTCATGGTGTCTATTCACAGCAGTAAAACCCTACCTAAGCAGTAAAACCCTACATCCAACTAAGACATCTAGCTAGTTTGCTCCACATGACCACATTCATAAAGGTTAGCAAGCAGACATTAGTTTAATTTATAGATGGAAAAACTGAGATTCATCGTGACAACGTGATTTGCCAAAGATCACACAACCAAGGCATCTGCATGCACAGGGGTATTTTTCCTGGCAAGTTTTGCCAACCTTCCAATGCATCCTTCCCTCATACCTTAATTCTAAGACAATAGGAAACTTCAGAACAGTGTTGAGAACCCACTGATTTTAGCAGAAGACTGGAGTATGTACACTAAAGTTCTGAAATCATACTGCTTCTTATCTATCTATCTATCTATCTATCTATCTATCTATCATTTTCCCATGGTGTGTGTGTGTGTGTGTGTGTGTGTGTGTGTGTGTGTGTGTGTATACCTATATACATGTGAAGGCCAGATATCGGATGTCTTCTTTTATAGTTCTGAGTCTTTTTTTTTTTTTTTTTTGAGATAGAGTCAACTGAGTCTAATGCCAATTTGTTGGCAGTATTTCTTGGCCAGCATGTCCCTGGACTCCCCCTATCTACACTTCTCTACCATGAAGATTACATGCATACTCATGCTGCCATGCCTAGAATTTTTTTATGCGGGTGCAAAGGATTCAATGCCTGTTACCCATAGAGGCATCTTCCCAGACCCAGGTAGGTTTGTTCTTATTCTTCTGCCTTTTCTTCTTCCTCCTCTTGGTCCAAAGATGCTTTACATGCTTCAACAATAAGAACAAAGATCTTAATACATTTTCGTTATTAGCAAAATAACAACCCAGAGGTGAATGAAAGAATCCACCAAGATCCACTTTGTTCAATTTCTGAGACTCTCTTGTGCAAGGATTTCTTTTTGTCTTGGACAGAAATCCTTCAGGAATCCTAACACTGCTCATTCTTTCTTCTCAAATATCCTCATGGTTGTTTCAGAAATCAGAAACTATGTAATTTAAAGAAATTCAGAGGCAGGCTAGCAGAACTTAAAAATTTTACTGTTTTAGATTAGGTCAGAGCAAAACGCAATCCTCTTTGTTGGGTCTCTGATGTCTGGGCAAAGTATTTCTTCTCTTCCCCAAGTCCATGTGATTGGGAATGCTTTAGGCTTTCAGAAAACTGGGTCCTATGATCAAAAGCACCCCTCAACATGTGGACTAAGATAATGAGTGGGAAATTCTCTCAGTGATGTAGATGAAAATGAATGCTAGGGCAGCAACTTCCCAGGCAGCAAAAAGACTCCAGTGTTTACACAGTCCCTTGAGCACACATAGCTTCATCTATATTTTCCAGCTAAAACTCACCTGGCTTTGCTCAAGCCCCCAAGTGCGGCAAATTCTAGACAGCACCTAATATTTATTCATGGCATTGTCGAGAACATCTTTGCAGTCCTTGCCAAGGTCCGTCACTGAATGTGTTTATCCAGCTGCATGGCGAAAACATAATACACAGTCATCATTTTACTCAGTCACCTACTCAATATTTTCTTCTGTGATTAAATTAGCTCATAAATATTACACTTTTAATGCCAGAAAGCCCTGGTTCATCCAGTTGAATGCCTGCTTGTCCACTTTCTAATGTTGCCAAGCAGTCGGTCATTTCATTATGGAGTATGAAATGATGAGTAGTGCATTTACTTAACACGCACAATAGACGGCAGGGCCCTTCCAGGACCCCCGCTTACTATGTCATGCTACGCTGTGGAAGAAATGTGAGAAGTACAGAAGACCTAGGAGGGCTGTGCTGGATGTGATTCGGATCTATAAAAACAAAATCTGCCCTGTTTGTCTAAAGTCAAAGACAGAAATGCTGGTTTTTTATAAAGCAGGTTGGCACAATTTTTACTCAACCAAGCAGAGTTTTACACACACACACACACACACACACACACACCTTGCCATTGCTTCTGTTGGATTCACCACTCATGTAAGCTCGGAAGATAGAGACCCTGTTTCCACGGTTGATTACATTTTTGAAACTCCTTCCTCAAAACCTCCATACCCAGTCTAAGTGTTTTTGAAGTAGCTTGCAGACACCATCTTTATATTTATCTATATTTTCTAAGTTTTCAAATTGAGGGCAAAAAACAGTTTTTGTTCTCCCGTGGCAACTCTGGTGACAATACAATCCATAGCCATATAGCGTCTGGGACCCTGGAGGCATGAGTTATATTCTATAGGATCCTCATCAAATCACCTTCTAGATGAAACATTTAAAGATGGCACAGCATGGCAGTTAACATCTCAAGAATTATATCCAGATTTGTTCAGTCATTCTGGGAACAGCCTTGGTTAGTGATTGCTCATAATGTCAATGCTTTTGGAAACTTTTTATGGTCATTTTATTGTTTTTATATCAAAACTAAAACTTAAAGGAGCTTGAAAAGTGGGTTTTTTTAGATGATCACACAATGGCCTGGTTTCGGTTCTGTGCTTTTTACTTTATGTGCACAGAAATTAAGCAAAATCAATCCATATTTGAACAAAGACTATGGATACAAATGAGCCTTGGCTTCTGAGACTCCTCAGAGCCGTGACTAGCTGGAGTGTTTGGAACGCATTGGCCCTGGGAGGCGAAGAAGTTACAGCAAGCAACATATGGGCCTTAAAATCTGGAACTATCCAAGACAGAACAAGAGAGCTATTTTCACTCAAGTTATTTCTTATTTTTTCCCCTCCAGGCAATGAGCAACTTCTAATCATATTTTATTCTCATCTTCAGAGGAAGATCTTGAAAAAGTCGGGTTGGTCCAGACCTTCTGGAGAGCCTGGAGCCTCATCCACCGATTACCTAATGCTCTTGTGACATCTGCTTTCCTTGTTGTGAGAAAACACAGGGAGGAAGTGTGTGAGTCCACTGAATTGTTTCTGACTCTTCTATTCACCTTTCAGCATGCTAGTTCCTTCCCTTGGCGTTGATATCATTATGCATTTGTCAAAGATAGACTGTCACTTTAGGGCCTCTATTATGCACAAGAATTGGCAGCAAATTTTGCCACTGGGATTTGCTTATGTCCTCTGTATGTTATTGCACTTCCCTGGCATTCAGTAAATTCCGTACACCCACTCCTTTGATGTTCATTCCAGCCCCTAAATGTGGAAACAATGACTGAAATTTTGGATCAAAGCATCCCGTAGACGGCAGGCAGCATAGCTCTCTGATAATTCACTAGAACACAGAGTTCCACCCCTCCCCCACCCCGCTAAAAATCTAGGCCAGTAGTCCCCCAAGCTCTCTGGCTTCCCCAGGCCAAAGACACAAGAGGAAATTAAAGAAAACAAACTCAAAGTTGGAGTCAAAAGAAAGACACTGAACTAGACAGTGCCATTGAGGCTCACAGTTATACGGAAGGTTGACCATTGTTCTAATTGTTACCCTGTTTCTTTCCAAGGCTTCTCCCACTGCTCCAGCCAGGCCAGGCCTTTCTCCCCCCAGCATTTGAACACTCTCCAGGTCCAATTTCTGTATAACATCAGCTGCACAAAATGACCTACATTTTTCAAATAAATGTTTAAGACCCAAAGTGTCCATGGATTACAGAACGTTAAAAGTAATAAAATAAAAAATAAAAATAAACTCAAGAACTAGCAACATTTCAACGAGTGAATTTTGCAAACTGGAAGCTGTCTGGAACATACATTTAGTTTGCTTCGCTCGGGTGGAAGCCAGAACAAACTATGACTTCATTGCATTTATTTCATGCCTCAAGTTTGACTCAGTTAAGAACTAAAGCAGGTAGCTCCCTGAAGCTGCTGGGAGTCAGATGGGCAAACAGATATGAAACTGTTGGAAGCTATTTGGGGGCCGGAGAGGGCACCTTATAAATCCAGGGCATTTATAGCTTAATTTTTACCTCATTCTACTTGGAATTTAGAGTGTGCTCATTACAATCAATATATAATGTTGGAAACCATCATAAAAGGATAACTCTCCTTTTAAATATAGTGAATTGTTTGAGGACCTTCATATAGAAAGATAATAATTCTCAGTGGAGTGGACATTTGAGATTTGGACCAACTTCCCCGAATGGTAAGACAGTCTATAAGCCTGATAGCATGTGCCCAGTCAGAAGGTTACACCTAAGAATCTTTAAAACCCAATGCGGGACTAGGTGGGAAGGTTTTCCACCAGATGTGTGCAACACTGCCATCCAGCGTCTATTGCAATAATTACAAGTGTATCTCATTTTTCAAATGTAACATGTCTTGTAATCATACATTTTCATTGACTTACATTTATTAAAATTTCAGAGTATCTCGACTCTCCTAATCCAGATGTTTCTGCAGGTGCAGAAGAGGTGATGTGCGAGCTGCACGCCCAACAACACCAGGAGCTTTCACTTCCTTCTGTTGGTATACACTTGAGGGAAGACATCGGCAACCCTGAACATTTTTATTGTAGAAGCTCACTAGGAACTCATCGGTATTTCCCCAAGTTATTAAAGACGAATTAAGAGAAGAAGAAAAAAGGAAAATGGGATAATGAAGAGGATAGATAAATGAAAAAAGCGAAGAAGCAAAGGGAAGAGAGGAAAAGAGAGGAAGGAACAAAGAGGGCAAGAGAAGGAGAGAGACGAGACCGGGACTTCCTTCCCACCTGACCTTACTAAGCTTTTTCAGTTGAGCTTTTAACGGGATACTCTTCTCAAAAAGGTAAGCACCTCGAAACATTCTTGTTTTTAAGTGTACTTTTTCAACAGCCAAAAATTTAATTAGGTAAGACAAAAATAAATTTTTCTACCTTAATAAAAAGAAGCCAATGCCCAGGAACAACTGTCTTTTCTTGAGAACAGTATCGCATGTGCAAAGCTGCCTAAGGAGTGTCTCCTGCCTGGTCCAGGAAAGAAACTCTGGCAGAAGCTTGTGACATTATACCTGGAAGTCATGCATGGTCATGTCAGTGTCGAGTGCACCAGGTGACAAAGGGACCTGGCAGGCACCCCTCCTCCAGAGAGACTGCCAACAATACATGTCGATTCTCTACCTTAGGCTTCACAGACACTGTGGCCTTCCTCCAACCATCTGCCTTCTTAAGAAATTTGGGAGACCACTCTCCTCCATGATACAAACAGTAACAACAACAACAACAACAACAACAACAACAAAGCAGCTACATAATCCAATGTGGAAAGCAAGAACTCAAATCAAGATTTAATTTCACTGAACTAAAACCGTAACAACAAAAACCTCCAAGTGCCCTTTGTATAAGGTATTTCATTGTGCCCAGTGACATACAGTGCAGAAAATGTACTGTATTGAAGGTAGCTACATAGGCCAAGCCTGTAATTTACATCAAGCAAAGAGCCCTGGGAGAAAGAGGAAAAGCTGCTTTTGACTGGGACAAGATTCCTATTTATGTCAAGGAGAGTTAGGGAAGAGATGGTTGAGGCAGAGCAGCTGACTGCAGCCTTTATCCAGTTTGCATTGCTTTGGGGAAAACCTTTTAACTGCAAGCTGGATTGTCCAGACCCTGAAGAATACCCCGTTCGTCATGATTCTTCTATCTGAGCTTCCTCTGGCTTCTGGCTCCTCTTAGTCACATTCACAACAGGGCTTTATCAGGACTGTAGAGCATCAGGCAAGCTCAGGTCTCATCTCTCCTTTTAATTCTGCAGGAATCTTATGCCATGTACACCAGCACCTGCACAGAATGATTTCTGAAATTCAACTGAAGCCCACAGAGAGCGAATGTGGAACTTTTCTGTAGAACATAGGAGCTGCCTATACCAGCATGGCCTCAGCCAGCAATAGGCATTACCAGCTCCTGCCAGAGGAGCAAGAGGATGGTACAAACAGTTGATTTCTTTTCTACTTAAAGAAAATAGAGAAAAGGAAAAAAACCAGACCTGTTTTGCAAAGCTTTCTTTGGTGCTTTAGCATATGAGGATGAGGAGGAGCAGGAAGAAGGGAAGGAGGAAAAGAAAAAAAGGAGGAAGACAGGGGGAAGAGGAAAAAGAAGATAAAGAGGAGGAGGAGGAAGAGGAGGAAGAGAAAGAGGAAGAGGAGGAGGAGAGAGAGGAGGAGGAGGAAGAAGAAGGAGGAGGAGGAGGAGGATGAAGAGGAGGAGGAGGAGGAGAGAAGAAGAAGAAGAAGAAGAAGAAGAAGAAGAAGAAGAAGAAGAAG
>JANHMN010000002.1:144856384-144874421 GCA_030674055.1 Rhabdomys pumilio
AGAAGAAGAAGAAGAAGAAGAAGAAGAAGAAGAAGAAGAAGAAGAAGAAGAAGAAGAAGAAACTGCTGCAAACTCAGTTGCATGACACACATATCCTTTCCTCGACCACAAGTTTTATTACAGTATATAATCCAATAATCCAGTTAATTTCTTTGGAGAGATGTTATATATACAGGTGGCATTTGGATGGAATCACAGGCTGTAAACCTGTCCACTCCTATCGGGTTTAGAATACAGAGGAAGAACCTGTTTTACAGGCTTCCTAGAATTTTTACATGGTCAATTGCCTGGCTTTTGTATTCTGGAACATATCAGAGCATCCACATGAATATATGTGTGTGTGTGTGTGTGTGTATACACATACATACATATATTCTATAAAGTGGTAGTAGGGTTTCTGATTTACTGATAAGACTGGTTTGAATTTTCCCCAAAATGTTTGACTATAGGACAATGTATTAAGCGTATTCTTAAAGGTAAATAACTGCAGCCAATAAAAGTTGGGCCCATAAAGGGTCCCATCTTCTCCCAGTTTTCTGCACTGAGAATTACTACCAGTGTAATCATGGCTCCCTGCACACTAATATTTCCTCTGATACAGTATGATCAATGTTGTGGAAAAACATTTATTATATTTCTTCTAGCTACTTAAAGGCATTACTGAATTATGGGCATCGCAAAACGAATCCACTGTGCATTTTTTCTTTATGTGACGTTTTTACAATCTTCATTTTCTGCTTTGCAGCCACTGAGCTATAGAGATCCACACTCCGTCCCTCTTACAACTGCCACTGTGACCACCTTCTCCTTTCTGCTTTATTACGTCTGAGAAGCATTTCATATGATAACCTTCCCTTTTACTCTGGCCTGGACCCTTATTGAAAAGGAAGAAGCAATGGAAGAAATTAGACAAGCAGTGTTGTTCGGGACACTTCCTAATTCCCTTAACAAGGGTTATGAAGTTTCAGCTGAGAAATAAGGACAAGGGGCGGAGACAGCGTTTCACAGAACAGCTCCGGAAGAGCTGACAGGCTTCAAATGGCCATGGGTTGTACGGTTTTGACATTTAACAATTTTATTAACATCTTTGCTTATTATTCACCTTAATCTTCAGGGTCTGTAGCCAGGAATGAGTGTGTCCAGCTAACAGCCCGTGTCTTGGGCCCTGCCAGGGAATGAATCAATTAGCAGGAGAAGCCATGATGCAAACGTTCTGGGGTCACTTGGGAGGCTGTTTGCCTTTTTGATAGAGAAAGCACACCATAAATAACATCACACCTCAGGAAATCATTCCGGGAGGCCCAGATGCTGGCAGGATGGCTGCCGGGACAGAGGGGATCGTTGGCTCTCTGTGTGGATTTCTCTCATTCCGGTCAATGGAAGATTTGTAGTAAAATCAAAATATTTTAAAGGACGGCAGTGTACGTTAACAGAGGCATGTTTAGCCTTTTTTTTTTTTTTAAGTACCAGAACCCATGATTTATGACCCACAGTTACAACCAACTTTATTACAAAAATGACTTCACCCATAGTAACCTTATTCAGGGATCCTTCGAGAATGATGTAGTACCTCAAAGCATTATAATCTAACAAATATTCACAAACAATTCCTACTGCTGTCCCTTTTCCCCACCCACTCAGTGGTAGGGTAGGGTCCCTTTTTACCAGCTGAGAGAAAAAGGTTCCAGGCAAGCTTCTGTACTCTTTCCGTGAACATTTGCCAGGTTGGGTCTTTCAAATCACCCAGGACAGAGGCTGCCTCCTGGCTTTGAACTTTATCTTCTCCAACCTGTGCCCTGGGGAACAGCACACAAAATCCACTCACCTTCGCTGCCTCCCTGAACATCCCTGTCTCCTTCCCTCCTGCCAGACTAAGAACTCAGATATCCAGAATCTGGGGGCAGCTTTATGAAGTCCCCTCCCTTTTTAATTGCCATGGTAACCGACAGCTGCATTAAAATGGCCAGGGCTGGGGGGTCCAAGCAATGTCCCTCGGGTGTTCCTGGATCTAGGAACTGGTCCCCTATCTTATTAAACTCAGGTGTCAGTCCCCAGCAGTTGTGTTAAATTTACACCCTCCAAGTGGGTTAGCGGGATTACATGTCCATTTGCATTAAAACAGGTTTCTGTCATTAAACTGCCATACAATAAGCGTCCTTGGGACAAATTAATGAGCTCTAAATATCATCAAGTAGAGAAGTTCACTTCACCAAGACAGCCACCGTGGGGTTGGAGGGGGTAGCTGCTCACTGTCCTCACCCAAGAGGACCATAAGTGCCAGCTAAAGACGGGTCTCATCCTGCTTCTCCATTGCAAGATGAGTGTCATGATTTAGAGCCCTCTGAGGAGCTGGTGAGTTCTCCTCTACCCAGGCCCTAGAGCTATTCCTTATTCCAGACATGCTGTTAGCGTTGACCTTGTCTGCTGAAAATCGCTGAACAACCATTGGCTTCTTTCCTGTGTGACCGTACTTCAGCTTCATTTCTCTTTCCTTGCTTTCTGATGTTGAGGACCATCTGTGTATAGTGTGGCCTGCTAACAACATGCAGACAACACAGTGCCAGGTGTAGCCACAGAGGGTGTCTCTGCTCTAAAACACCATCCTGAGTATCTGTTAGTGGAACGGTTGGCCTATCAGTTGGAGGCCTATCCTCTGGAACACTGGTTCTACTGGAAGTTCCTTTCTCAGTTATCTAAAAGATTTTCTTAAAAAATTGTGTGTGTGTGTGTGTGTGTGTGTGTGTGTGTGTGTGTGTTTGCATATACACACAGGAACATATGCCCATGTGCCATGGTACATCTGTGGAGGTCAGAGGACAGCTTGAAGAAGTTGGTTCTTGACTTTCACTGTGTGGATCCTGGGAGTTGAACGCTTGCTGTACTTGGAAGCCGGTACCTGAGCCATCTTAGAAGCCCCTAGAGGAGACTTCCTTTAAGACTCAATTCTTTCTGTTCACAAGCATAGTCAGTGTTTGCCCTCACAAGTGCACAGTAGGTATAAGTAGAAATTATTTATCAGAAACCAATAAATAAAGCCCCAAGCCTTCTCTTACACAGAGCTAAGAGGCTGCCAGACGAACTTTCTCCATTGCGCTATGATCTCATTTCTGTTCAGCCTTAACAGGGGACAGTAATGTATGATTGAGACACTGCTACATTTAGGAATGACAAGATGGGCATTATTAATAGCTTAATTGACATTAAGGCAATTACCCCTACCCTTATTACAGTTTGTAGAATTACTCAGAAAATATTGGCTGAGGCCTTTCTTTCCCTGGAGCTACCCAAGGATACAGCATTTTATTTCATGCCAGATCTCAGCTCTGACATTAGATACTTAGCCATAGAATGATTCCAGTAAATCATTATAAATGCATTATAATAAAGATGTTATGAGCTATCAGATATTAACCCCCAACCCCTAAAGAGAGATAAATAGTTCAGTTGCTTGGTTCCCACACTATTGTTTCATCAGAAGTAAGCTTTTGCAAAGAGCAACTGACTAATGAATTATAAAATGGTGTGTTGAGCTCAGATAATTAAACAATGCATTTTAGTGTCTAGTGCAAGATGAACACTAAATCATACACAGATAAAGAAGGGGAAATCTAAATCCAGGCCCAACTCCTAGTCTCAAATAGAGTTAAGGTTATACAGTCTATAATGCAGAAATGTGTTGGACATTTTCTCACCTGATTCCAGGGGCCTGCCAAAGAAGATCAAGACACAAATGGATTAATTCAACCAAGAGACAAAACAGAATTCTGGAGATGTTAATTTCAGATAAACCTACAAGGCTATTTTTAAAAAGGATTTTACGTGGAGGTTACTTTTTTCTTAATCCCCCAAAGTGCTCATGGGCCAAAAATATAAGAACCTAGAAGTTTCTAAATTTCCTCAGACTCTCCAGCTTTTACGTTTGGTCTCTGAACTCACAGTGAAGCATATTAATGGGAGTTTGCAGATTAGGGTAGAAACCCTGGTGTTGCTGATTGTCTTAAAGCATCGCAAAGACAAAGCCTGCGGTGGAGGTGAGGTGAGGCCTATTTGAGTCCCAATCGTTATGCTCAGGTAGCACTCTACACTCAGCAAGGCTCCATCTAGTGGTCACCTTTAGATGATCATGACATTCTTCTCTGGCTTCGCCATCAAGGTTGGTCTGTTAAATATGTGTTTTCACCACCCAGCTTCCCCAAAGACATGGGGACCACCTTAAGATCACTTCTTGTTTACTGGTTAAGCTCAGATTATTCAGCCTCAGATTATTCAGGAACAATGACTGACCACCTGTGCCTGTAGACAGGGCTACTGTCAGCTCATGGTCTGTGATGAATTACTCAGTCTTTTCCTATGCTCTGGCTAATCTGGGCACCACAACTGGATCCTTCTATCACAACCACTTTAGTTTAACTGACCTTTTTTTTTAATTTTAATTTAATTTTTAGTTTTTTAATCAAATCGTAATTTTTACTTTTTCACACAGGGGTTATAAACACAAAAAGGCAGGATGTGAGGAAGGGGATGACTCAGGAGCATAGGTGTTTGGGGGAGTACAGATATCTTTCAGGACAGGGTATCGACTGGGTGAAGGTTCAGGGGACAGGTCACTATGACTCTGCCTAAGATTCACTTGTCCTTATCTAAGTTGGTACTATCCTCCAAGGCTGCCTGTTTACAAGGTCTATGACTACTCAGGCTGGTAAATTTCCACAGAAGCTGCCTGTTTACAATAGTTTATAGCCCTCTGTTTCAGTGTTTTTCCACAGAAACCCAAGACTTTGTTTTAGCAGGCATGTATGTCAAGCCTATTGCTGATTTTAGGCTTATGGCTGATTTTAGGTCTTCGGTGTATAAGCAGGGCTGCCCCTGACATCTCCTCCCTTCTCCAAGTATAGAAGGGCCGTGGCAATTCTAATCTTGCAAAGGCGGGGATAGAGACCTGATCTCCAGTAATTAAAGGGAACCTTGTAATGCTTCTCCGGTCCTCCTGTCATTGTCCAGTGAGGCATGAGGGCCATATCCATTCTGATGTTAACTGACCTTTCTAAAGTTTATTTTCTTCAAAGGTACAATGAAAATAACAACAGTAATGCTTACCCATTGCACCATGCAGGCATGAATAAGTAGGGCTATGTAAAGGTCTACTCATGCAAAATAATTATCTCTTTTTATTTTATTATCTCGTTTTTAAATCCTATGTCTCTCCTTACTCTTTCTCTTTTCTTCTAACCCTCATTCTCTGATACACCACACACACACACACACACACACACACACACACTTGTGAATCTATGAATTAAAAACTTCTGCCAAATTTACTCAAGCAGTCTTCATTGGGTCTTGCACAGGGTTGTTTGTGGTACCCACTCTGTAAATGCTACCTACCCCTGAGCTATATTAATCATCACAGCTACTGGTAACAGTTAATGTCTTCTGACTGCTTAATATAAGCCAGGCAATATGCTGAGTATCATCAGCTTGTTAAATTTTCACAAGCATATGAGGCAAGTACTATTTTAATCTTCATCTTAAGGGAAATTAAAGCTTAAAGATGTTATGTAACTTGCTGAAGGTCACACAAGCTTCAAAGCACAAAGCCAAGCTATTTGCTAAGAATCCGCCTGGATCTCGTTTCTTCAGGCTGATTTTGTCAACTCTCTCTTCTTTTATACTGGCCTTATCAAGGGACCTCATGGGCATGTGCCCACTCTTAGCTGGAGTGCAACCTGGTTTACAATTGCTTCAAAGTTACTTATTTTGAAACTCCTGGGACATTATATAAAACCATCCCCAAAAGACTTGTATTGCTGTATACAACTTTATTTAATTTTGAAAGAATATGTCTGCAGAAGGTGACACACTTGGTTATGCAGTCAGGTTGGAACAGTCCTGCCATACTTGACACCCTGGATGACTGGCAGCCTCGCCCCACCACTGTCACAAGAGACTGATAATCTCCAGTCTTGCTCAGAACATTGGTGCTTCCTAATGACCCAAGACTCACAAATCTCATAGCTTCCTTAATTGAAGGTGTAAATGAAGGAGAGGGAACATTCCAACCTTAGGGATAAATTATCTTAGCAATTTAAGACTGCTGTAGTATCAGATAAAAGACAGGTGTGAATTTGCTGAAACTGTGCTTGGAAACAAAGGTCCGTGCAAAGGGTTGCAGTGAGGTTATGGGGGCTCTGTGTGGCAAAAAGACACACCTGTGAAAGGCCAGCAGAGAGTCAAGGGGCATGGCTAGCTGTAAGTAGTGGCCTGATTGCTTTAAGCTTGTCTCCGCTTGTATTTCAAAGCACATCAGTTGGACATTTTTTTCCACAGTCTTCACACTGATTCTGACCAAGTGCAGCAGATAGTCACTGCTAGAGTCTCCACACTGACCTTTGAGGCACACAGCAGCTGTACTACCTGGCTCCTTGCAATTGGACAAGCCAGTGGTCTGTCTACTATTTTGATCAGAGCTACTATGTGCACCAAAGCATGTCCACAGAAGACCCTCTAGCTCTCTCTCCCTGCAGAAGTGACCTTGGCAGCATATGTTGAGAGGACTGAGTACTGGATAGCCTGGATTCCTAAAAGATCTGGTGCAGCCCCATGTTGGATACAGCATCAGCAAGAAGTAAACTTCTGTTAGACTAAGCACTGACATTTGGAGGTTGTTTATTACAATAACAAAACCCAGCCAATCCTGACTAATCCAGGAGCTGACATTTTGTTCAGAAAATATGGGCTTCTTCTTTCCAAGTCATAAACCGGTATTCCTTTTCCAATAGTTTGATTCACTCACTAAATAGTTTAAACTTTTCATCCTGTCGGCATACTCTCAGATGCCTAAAACCACCAAAAAAGAGCTTGAATTGTACCAAGTGCTGTCTTGTCATTCACCATTGATAAGTAATTGTTGCTGTACTCTAATAGATAGAAGAACAGAAAAGACAAGGTTGGTCTTTTGAGCATCGCAGAGGATCACGTGATAATCAAAGGGAAAGAAACTGTGAAGAGGAAAGAGTATAAGATGGCAAAGGAATAAAAAGAAAATGTAAGAGGAAAAAGCAGAGAAAGACTGACACAAAACGTAGGCACCTTCTTTGCAGTTAGCAGTAGCCAGTTGCTTGCAGATAGGTTCCACTCCTGGTGGTAGCTCTCAGCATCTTTGACCTTCTGCATCTATGTCTAAGTTGCTGTGGTACTTAGGAAATATTGGCTGAAAGGGTAAATAAAGGAAGGAGTCTTCCATTTTTACAGTCTTGGATGCCTGTAGAGCTAAGTGGTCTGTGACTATAAATGGGTATTCCATCACACCCTGAGAGACAGTACCAAAAGGGAGAAGAGAACAAGAAATAAGTGTGTTTGAATAGCTCCTCATAATCTTTAAACACAAGTCCTTGAAAAGAGCAACCATGAGGTCAGAGCAATAATTCTTTGTCCTAGAAACAGGACATCATGGATAACTCAAGGCAGTCCATTTTTTAAGGTTCTTCAAATAAACTGGTTAGAAATGCCCTTGTTTTGTTTGCTTCTGGCTGGGCAGAATGGAGGATACAGTGAGCACGGAGGTGTCTATGACCTTGAGGTGAGGAGACATAAGAGAAAGGAGCTGAATATGATTTGCTGAGTAACTGTTTTTAACATTGTCCGTGGAAGAAGGAACACAAATGTGGGGTTGAAGAGGAAGAGCTGTGATTCATTCACTGGAAAAGGCACCTGGGAGCCCTTAGTAGATTATTTAGCTAGTTACAGGATAATTCCCCTTATCTGATCTCTGCAGAATGCCTGTGGTCAAGCTGTCCTGCAAACCCTGATCAAGGATTCTTGCAGGCAAAACTAATAGGCTCCAGAAGATAGCTGAACCTTTCTCTGGTGAGGAAAGTGCACATTTAGGTTCCTAGCCTGGGGGATTTACTGATACATGACGCCATGTCTGTATGGGTGTGCACGTGGGCCAGTCTGAAAAGCTCAAAGACCCAGCACTTGACATGAGAAGGCAAACACGCCATCTGTCGGCAGCTACATACTAGCTGCATGGGGACAGAAGCAGCAGAGAACAGACATGAGCCGAGAGCCACACAGGGAGCCAGTCTCGAGTCACATGGAAACGTAGCACAGGCAGAGTTTTATCCAAACAAGCTATAGTTTGAAAGAAAATAAGAACCCCTTGGCTTGAGCATCCCTCAGGGGTGAACACTAATCTTCCTAGTTTTAATCCATCACTTTCTCTCTGCCCCAGCAGAGTATACTCCTCTCTCATTGTTTATCAGAAGAATAAACATTCTTACTTCCACAGCTTGAATACTCAAAATCATGAGCTTTACTTCTGTTTCCCACTTTGTCCTGACTAGTTTTATGTCAACTGGACACAAGCTGAAGTCATCTGCCCGGAAGGAATATCAAAGGGGAAGGAAAACAAAAGTCTTCATAAGATCAAATTATAGGCAGACAAGCCTGTGTGGTGTTTTCTTAATTAGAGATTGGTGGAGAAGGGCCCAGTCCATTGTGTGTGGGGACACCTCTGGGCTGTTGGTCTTGGGTTCTATAAGAAAGCGAGCTGAGCAAGCCTGCAAGCAGCACCCTTCCATAAGCTCCGTGTCACTCCTGTCTCCAGGTTCTGGCCTAGTTTGAGTTCCTACCTTGTTTTCCCTCAATTCAGGCAAATAAGACAAATAAACCCTTTCATCTTTAAGTTACTTTTGGTCATGGTGTCTCTTCATAGCAATAGTAACCCTAACTGAGACAGATTTTTTTTTATTCAAATTCTTTCCCTTAAATGCTTCTTGAAATTGTCCTTGTCTTCTTGCATGGAATATACTTAGGTGGTATATCTAATTCTCAACCATTGCCTTCCTATAGGAAACATAAAACACACAAATAATGAAATACTGACTATTCCATAATCCAAGTAGAAATGATGAGTGTTGCAATAATAACGGCTGTAAGTGCTGGAGGGTTTAGGTCTCATGTAATTTTATTGTTATTAATAAAATTAATTTGTTAAAATTATGTTAAAGGATATAGACTTTGGTTGAAAAGGAGTCTCATTGGGTAACCCAGAATAGCTTCAAATTCATAATCCTCTGCCTCAGCCTCTGAAGTGCTGAGACTGCAGTTCTATAAGTCCCCTGACTAAATTCTATCATTACTTTGAAGCGGATGTTTCCCTTTTATCCCTTTTCGCCCTACTCAAGTAGCTGGGCATATCTATACTCTTTAACCCAGACTAGGAAAGTATTGCCCCTTAGGCAAAGCAAGTATAGAGACAAAAAAGACTGGTTCTACTCCTTTACCTTAAGCATCATTGGCCTGGGTAAAGAAGCAGAAGACAGCAATGGGAATGGTCCATGCATCCCACGGATGAGAGCCTGGGAGTCGAAGACTCCTGTCCTAGTTTATGGAAATAGATGTAAAGAAATAAAGCTTGGAGAACGATATGGCTAATTGGAGGTTAATTTGATGTCACTTGACAAAATTGAAATTCTAGAGAAAGTTTTACAGCTATAAATAACAGATCCATAGATAAATGTTTATTGCAGCACCACTTTCAATGGGAGAAGCAAACTTTCAACAACCTAAATGACCACTGATAGAAGAAATAAATAACAATAATAAAAGGCGGAGTTATGCTGGGTGTAGATTATTCCATAGCAATGAAATGTAATGGTTAAAATAACAAAAAGAAATTGGAACTTAGACCTCAGACTCCTAACTACTAACTCTACAGAGCTGAACCGAAAGCATCTCATTTATGGTTGGGGCAAAAAACTGAAGGTTAGGATAAATGTTTGTTTAAAAGCAGACTATTGTTCACACTTCCAACCTGGCCGTTTGTCCGTGCTGACATAGGATGCCCTGTGTGACATAATGTAAGTTTTAGTCTCTTCTAGGAAATGGAAAAATGTCCCCCTGAACTTCCCAATGCTGGCACAGAGGAACAAGCAACAGAAGGAAATGGGGACAGGGGGAGAATAGGATGTTGTCCTGCCTTTGTGATCTCAGCCTAGATGAAGAACAGAATCAAATCACAAACCATGAAGAGGAGTGCCCAGTTCTCATGGTTGGCTTAATCCCCACGTTTACAGCTGGGTACCTCAGAAGCCTTCCTGGCTCTCCATATTCTCACCAAGAAACAAGGGGTCCAACTAGAAAGAATTATCACCTTCAAACCGTCCTTGCAACAAATCTAAATTTTAACTCTGAAATCTAAGCTGTCTTAATTTCACCAATAAAATGTACATGTGTAAAGAAAAAACAGTTTCTCATTGACTTTTCCCAATCCTTTTGTTGATGTCCAGACATTTTCTGATTGCCAAGATTCCACAAGAAACCGCCTTCTGACATAATGTTAAATATCGAACATTCTTATCCATTTACAGGAACAATCTCTGAGCTTTCTAGACAGTCCCTACAAAAAGATTTCTACACTAACTGGCAACCTGGGTATATTCTTTCCAACATCAGGAGCCAATGTCAAATAGAATGGCCTGACTCCATCTCTGCCAGGCTGAGTGGGAGAGCATTTCCCCAGCACAGATGCTGACCTGTCAGCATGGTCTGGTGAGCAGCATGGGAGTGGGAGTAGGAAACTCCAAACTAAGTTCTAATTGTATGTCTGACCTGGCGGTGACATCAGAGGGACCTACGCCTACTGCTGCATAGCCTCCTCGACGGAGGAGAAAAGTTGCAAAGAGAAAAGGTTCTTTGCAAAGCACATCATGTTCTAGTGACCAAATGCTACCGTAACTAAGGAAGCAAGAAGAGATTTCTTCCTCAGCAAGGACTAAGTCACTCACGCACCCCACCCACACTGGCCAGATGTCACAGCCAGGCCACCAGAGACATAGCACCTTCCATGCAAATGGCTCATGTCCACTGCACACCTTTCAAGGAATATACATTTCATAGTTATTAATAGTTTCCTCATGCGACCGCTCATGAGTGAAGGGCACTGCCATCTCCCACATCTTTAATGGCGAATAATTAATGATGTGTTAGAAATTAACAACAATTAATAGTGCTTGTGGACAATGGCAGAAGGTCAGAGACTCTAAGGAAATGTGGTGTTTGGCTTCTTGGGTGGAATTTCCCCATTTCCACAAGGAGTTCAGTAGAATGGTGCTTGGGAAATATCTGGCTGTTGCTATAACTTTCCAAATGGAAAAAACATCGACTCTGGCTCCAGTACATATTACATCATTTCTCTGATGAACCATGACAATTCCAATGCTTTCATCCAGCACAGGGAAAGCCATCACTGCAGGTTACATTTGCAAAGACTCCTTTCTATGACTAACCCCGTTAATGGAGGAGGAGAAGCCGATACCAGTTCCTTTTATTACGTTTATTGCTTTGCTAAAAAAAAAAAAAAAGCAAAACATATTTTGGCTCAGTATTAAGAAAGATCACCTGGAATGAAGGACAAACTTGTCACTTAGTCATAAGATAAACATTTTAGTCTATAGATTCTGATGAATTTCTGAAGTTGGTTCTTTTTTCAAATGAGATGTAAATTATATAACAATTATAGAAATTATATGTGTACATCATATTTCTGTGTTTAACTATGTGATTCTTTGCAAGGACTGCTGTAGATGGGCAAGTTAATAAATAAAATGCCTTAACTTATTTGCATGATAGATAATTGCCAGAGATGCTACCAAGTGTGGCTTCCACTAGTCTTGCCCTATGAAACTTTTCTCACACAAATATCTCAAATATGTCACCATCTTGAGAATAAAGCCAGAGAAAGGAAGTCAGATCCAAATATACAAACTGATGATCTAATCAAGGATATCCACCAAGGGTAACCTGCTATAAAACGTGAAGAGGATAGATATATTCTGCTTCCACCCACAGAGTAATTACAATTATAATTACATTACCTGTAATTATAAACATAATTAATTATATTCCTGCAGTGCTTTAGAGCTTACAAAGTACATTCACGTGCATTAATTATTTAACCTCGTCAGGATCTTATGCTGCAGACATAGCAGAAAACCCACAGAACAAAACCAAGGGCTTCACACAAAGTCCAGAGCTATGGCTTCCAGGTGGCCATCTCCTCCTTTCTCTCCCGTGGTTACTTCCTCACACCAAGCCAAAGCTGACTGTCTCAGGTTCTGAAACACTGGTGAAGCTGGCTCTTTTGTCAAACAACATCTGGAAGGGGAGAGGGGAGGAGGGGTTTTAAGGTGTGCTCGGAATGAGTGAAGAGTGAGGAGGGGACGCCAGTCATAGTGACCTCAAGGTTCCAATTTACTTCAGGTGTGAAGTACTAGTTAGCAGGTCCCAGGTCTCAGTCTATGTATTCACAACTAAAAACAGATAAGGTTCTTCCAAATCTAGTAGGTGCAGAGTGCTGGGAATGTGGAGTGTTCCAAATATCCACAGGTGATGCCTAGTAGAAAAGAGCTTTCACGAGGACACCCTTCGGACAGTCCTTGGCTTGTGTATCTCAGGAGATGCAAGTACACTCCTGTCTTTCAAGCTTCTTCACATTACCTCTGAAAAGCCAGGTACCGTATTGTGTATCTGCCACAATCTCTCTTGAGTTATCCAGTGGTGCCCTAATATCTGTCCGCACTCCTCCTGAGATATCTAATGTGTATGGCTCTAAACAGCTATTGATATGTTCAAACCACATCTAGCCTTCATGTCCCAGCCCAATATGCATCTTCTCATATAAAGAATAATAAACTTTGACCCTTCTTTAGAAGCTATGGTCTTCTTGTCAGAGGATATCTGTACTCCAATAACTGCGGCAGAAGCTATGGGATTCAGTGCCCTGAATGGAGGTGCCAAATATCTGGGCCAGCAAATCAGAGTCATCCCAACACTTGTTAGATATACAGATTCTTGAGAGTCATTTGCTTCCAGGGAAACTTTCAAAAGAAATGGAAGTGTGAGGGGTGGCTCTTTAAACATCAGAGGAGTCTGATGCCTGGAGAGGAAGCATGGAAAGAAGCCCATGTCCCAGACCGTGCAAAGCGTGGTCTAGAAATAGCTAGTGCATGGTGTGGGGTGGGGGAATAGCCAGCTGTCAGTTTTAAATAACTGTCCTAACTAATTGGCCAATCCCCTACAGTGGCTGGGTAGACCTGTGTAGCTGCTTCATTTGCAGAAATGTCCCCGACCCCCTAGTGTTTTTATTTATGTGGTGGTTGGAATTGAACTTAGGACCTCACACAGCCAAGACAAGCATTCCATCCACTACTGAGCTACATCTTTACACCCAGAAAGTCTCTCATCTTATGCTTGCACCCCCGCTGAGAGGAGCATGGTCATCCTTGGTGTTCATTAGAGACAGTGACAGGAGAGCTTAGAGAAAGAGAATGAACTGCACATTATATGGGGGAGACCAGCTTGGATTCTGAACTCAGCCACACCATGATCCCAGCTTGAGTTTAGGGGGGATGTGGAACCTGAATTGGGATGGTTCTCATACAAGCAGATTTTTAGTAAAGAGACAAGTGTGTCAGCCATAACCCAGGAGAGAGATCCTAAGAGGAATTAGAACCAGGGCAATGGAATCAAAGAGGAAGGGTGATGTGCTGGCTGGACACACAAACTAGAGTTATTGGAAAGGAGGCAACCTCAATTGAGAAAATGCTTCCATAAGATCAAGCTGTAAGGTATTTTCTTTATTAGAGATTGATGGGGTAGGGTCCAGCTCTTTGTGGGTGGTCCTACCCCTGAGCTGGTGGTCCTGGGTTCTATAAGAAAGCAAGCTGCGCAAACCATGATGAACAAGCCAGTAAGCAGCACTCTTGCATGGCCTCTGCATAAGCTCCTGCCTCTAGGTTCCTGCCCAGCTTGAGCTCCTGCCTTGACTTCCTTTGATGATAAACAGTAATGCAGAAGTATAATCCAAATAAACCCTTTCCTCAAATCAATAAAAATTCCAATTAAGACAGATGGCACGGTATGGGTCAGAGGGACACTGGAACAGAGATGAGATGGGAGGACAAAGGAACTGCTAGTGTCAAAGGCTCTGAGAATTTATTCCAGGAGGAGGGCCGCTGTTAAGCAAAGCAGAAAACAATGGTAGCAAACATGCCAGCCTCTTCTTCATAATGCACATAAATGGTAGTCTACGGGCTCTATGTAAATGTTTAATTTTTACAGCAGTCTTCAGAAGCCACTGCCATTATGCAACCATTTTACAGTTGAGACAATTGAAGTCCCAAAAGGCATAGCAATGATGGCTGGGAAGATGTCTCAGCCTTGTTAATGTGCTTGCCAGAATTCAGTCCTCAGGACTCATGTGAAAGATCTGGGCATGGCTTTGTGTACTGTAAGCCCAGTGCCAAGGAAATAGAGACAAGAGAACAGCCTAGCCAGATAACTGGTAATGTCAAGCCAGTGAGAGACTGTTTCCAAAAAGCAAGAGAAATGGCTCCTAAAGAATGACACCTGAGATTGTCCTTTGGTCTCCATACTCATACGTGCACATACACACACATGCATTGCACACACATGAGTTGTAGTGACTTTCCCCAGAACCACATAATGCATCTAAGCCTGGTCTACTGTGCTTATAAAATAGTATGCATACTCAGTGATCTGGATACTTGTTCCTACTGTTCCTAGTTTCGATAGGTTCTTCTAAAGTTTAGAATCTAAACCCAGAAGCAAACAGAATACAGCCAAAGACAGCAGAAGACCCATTAATGTGGTAGTCTTGATCTTCTCCATGAATCAGAGCTCCCTGTAGAGCTCCATACACCTACCAGTGCTGGGACCTCAAGTTGGAGATTAGGGTTTATTTGGTGTAGGGTGAGGCCTGTGTAGAGACAGTAATTGCCTTGGTTTTGTTTATTGTTGTTAAAGTCCCATGTGTTTAGTGAAGATTGCAATATGTCTACCTAACAAATCAGCTGACAGTCATATATTGCGCTCCCATTAAGTGGCATGTGTTACCTAGCATGCTATGGAAATTATAAGTGTGAACGAGATGCTACCATGGCCCTCGGAGTTCATACCTTCCAGGGTTTGTGTGGAGCTAAAGGAAAAGATAGAAAGCCTATTGACTCCTGAGCAGAGGTGATGAGTAAAGTCACTGACCCAGAATGAATCCTGAGAGGAAGATGCAAACTCAAGTACAGTGCTGGCATTAAATAAGGCAGGTGAGGAGCCCTCTGGAGACTGCTGTGCAGAACACATCTCTACTTCAGAGGTCAACTGGTGGACCCTTTCTCTGTAGTAGGACCTCTCAATGGCTTATGTATCCAGGCCCAGGTCAGGCCCTGGCGCCTACTCTTCTGTCAGTGGGGCACATCTTTTTCTTGGCCAATAGGAAGAGAAGAAAAACACTTCAGCAGCTGCTGAATTCCAGTGTCTTTATTTGAACTTCCCTGGAACAGGCATTTAGCGGTATTTATGACTTAAAAGAATTTCCATTTGTAAGTTTATCTTCTTGTTAAAAACCAGCCATTCCCTACCCCAAACATCCAAAAGACAATAAATCAAGGCTTAAGGAGCAAAGACTTATCGCTACAAATAGGACCCATATAGTTGCCAACATACTAATTTTTAGTATAAAGGATAATAAAAGGTTAAGTGACTGGGGCAGGGATAAGCTCCCTTCCACTGGAGATGCAGGAGGCATGAGAATGAGCCCAGATGTTTTCCAGGATAAGGCAGGAACTGCTAGGCTAGCATTTCCCTGTGAGTTCCAGCACCATGCATGGGCTTTACCTCTCCTGATAGACCCTCATTCCTACCATTTTTTTATTCTCAACTGTTTTTGCCAGTTCCTGATCCTGATGTCCAATCTGGTTCCCTTCTCTTTCACAGAAACAATAGTGTCGAAACAAGTATGTCTCGTTTACGAACACTGAACAGATGTAGAGGTCTACTATGTCATCAAATGATGACAGGTGAGTTTGATGGAAGCCATCTGGTGTCACAAGCACTGCAGGTACATGGAATCATAGACAGAACTACTCACTGCCCAAATGTCTCCTCTTCCCATAGGATTCTGTGCTCTTCTCGCCAAGCTTCTGGCTCAAGCACAGTAGCAGGGCCAGGGCCAGACAATGGCTTTCCGCCCTAACCCCACCTGGCTTATGTCCATATCCTGTCATATGTTGGGAGTGTCATTTTCCCACTGCTCACAGTCAGCCTTATTCACAAGTACAACAGGAGCCCATGCAGCACAATGCCTTTTGTCACTCTACGTCCCCTGATCAAGTCAACATGCAGTTGGGAAAAAAAAAAATTTCTAGAGAATATCTCAATATCAAAAAAAAAAAAAAAACCTCTCTAGATTTTTTTTTTTTAATTCATGAGCATTGCTTAGTCTCAGAACACCTCTTTTTTTTCCAGAAAATCAAATGTTATTGACAATAGATAAACTGTCAAAAGAGAAACACATTGTAATGAATGATGAGATGTTTTTTCTCAATTATTAATGATAACTACATAGTAAGTTGGTAGTAAGAGGATTTTTTTTTCAGTTTCTCCAAAGTTTTTTACTTCTTTTCCCTCTTAACTATATTTTGATTCTTATTTTCTAATCTTATTCCAGTCTAATCAAAAAATATTATTTGTTTAAATTTCAATTTCTTAAAATATGTTGGGATTTTTTTTATGAGGTATAACTCTATACATTTAGCACACAGCTCTTACCTTATGTATTAAATGAGGCTTATAGTTTTGTTACCTATATATTTTTGTATCCATATTTTCTTTTTACTCCATCTTTTCTGATAGAGGTGTTTTCTTTTTTAATATAGTGCATTTTCATTAATTCCTTTACAATTTTATGTATGCGTCCAACATATTATAATTATTACAATTATACTCATCCCTCCCTCTGACACCCCAGACCTTCACCTCTCCTAACCAGAACATCTCTTACATACACTTATCTTTGGAATTTAAGTACCATCATTTAACCCACTTTCTCTCATTTATTCTGTACCACATAAAAAGGTTTCCAGTAAATTGTAATACACACACACACACACATATAAAATTGGAAGCACACAAATTATACTCATGAAAATTTTGTGATCTCAAGAAGTATCCTCTTGTGGGCATATGGGGCTGTGAGATGCCTCCATGTTAGAAATGGCTGCTTGTTGTCTGTGCTGGTGTGGAAAGATGGAAGGAGATGGGCTGTCAGCAGAAGGTTCTTCCAGAGGAAACCAAGCATTAGTTCACAGCTTCTTTCACAAGAAAGCTCCACTCTGAAGCCCAAAGGAAAAGCTCCGTAATTCTTTTCCCTGAGAGAATTTCCTCCTGTGCCCCCTTCTTGAGAAATTTAAAATATAAAAAAAGTTTAAGCAAATTCTCACAGCTGTACTTCCTAGAATTAACAGCTATTGGCACCTGGTCAATATCGTTTTTAAATGATGTGTTTCAGAGTCCAAGCACAATCACCTTCAATTAGTCTTTTCCCCAATGGTGAAAGCAAATTGCTTTCTAGAGATGAATCTGTGCAAGTGAACAAATATGTGTCTTTGCCATATTTGTTCACATAGTGAACATATTTGCCACATAGTGTGTGCCACAAATAGCATATAGTGTCGACTCTATATGTGTGTTATGATTTAACTAAATGGCATCATCTGTTAGAGTTTATGCAGCTTTTCCTCTTTTTCTTAACATTGGGGTTTTGACAATTTATCCTCTCCCTCTCTCCCTCCCTCCCTTCCTCCCTCCTTCCTTTCCTCCCTCCCCATCATACCAGGAATTGAAGGTTATTTAAACCCTTGGCAAGCACTCTACCACTGACCTGTGTCCTCATCCCCCTTTTACTGTTTGTCTTGACACAGGGCCTCAGTTGCCCATGCTGACCTTGAACTCAATCTGTAGCTCAGGTGGGCCCTGATCTTGCAATCCTTCTTCTTCAGCTTCCCATGCACCTGGGGCCACACCCAACTCCTGGCTGAATTACATACACCTAGCTCTACACTTTTCTTTGTTTCTTTGTGTGTGAGTCACATATATAATCTCTTACTCCTGGATATTTAGATTCTCCTCAGGCTCTCTCTCTCTCTCTCTCTCTCTCTCTCTCTCTCTCTCTCTCTCT
>JANHMN010000002.1:144882948-144920738 GCA_030674055.1 Rhabdomys pumilio
ACACACACACACACACACACACACACACACACTGTAAGCCCACTCCTTTGCAACATATCTAGGAACACACCTGGAACACAGTTCAAAGTTCTTACCCTGATCCTTCCTGAAAAATCTCTCTGACACAATTACTGCCTTCTCAGAAAGTGTCTCTGCCCTCTGAGGTGTTTCTCTCACATGTCAGTCTTCTCCCATCCTGGGGCCTGATTTGATTGCTGTCTTTGCTGACAGAGCTTCTCACACACCAGTCACCTAATCCAAAGGAGCCATCCACCATCACATAATTCTGTGGTAGTACTCAGCCTGCTGGGTTGTTTGTTTGTTTTTGTTATTGTTGTTGTTGTTGTAGTTGTTATTATTATTATTATTATTATTATTATTATTTTGCTTATCTCAAGTGTTTTGTTTACTACTGAAATCCCTGTACTTAAAACAGTACTTGGTCCATAAGACATGGTGAATAATTTTCTGTTGAATGAATGCCTGCCTTTCTCAGTTCATTACAAAGTGGTTCTCAGCCCTGTTGCATCACTGACAGGACTTCCAGAGACTCTTTAGTCCCATCCTCTTGCTGCTCCCTCAGCTTCCTCCATCACATCCTTCAAGCCTGCTTCCCCACTCTCTGACAGCGATTTTTCTTTCCCTTTCAGCAGGAGTCTCACACTTACAACATCCTCCCTGGTTTGAATTCTTCTTGCCTGAGAAGCACCACCTCCTCTGAGACTCCCCACCACCTCCTCTGAGACTCCCAACAAATTCTGTTTCTTAGCTACCTGCACCTCTTACCCCAGCTTTCCACTCATCTTTAAAATGTTCAAATTCCACACGCTAAGCCTCCTTCCTTCCCAACTAGTTTTGCTTAGGGAAACTTTTCCTTAAAGCCAAAAGCTATGCTTCATCCATGCCCCTAGCCCAGAAATTGGGTTAGAGCTAATCTTGTTTTCTCTTTGCCTCAAGAGTAAAGACGTCATCTTGGCCTTTGAGAGTCCACTCCATAATGTTCTTGGATTCAATATTTTTCCATTTGCGTTCCAGAATCCTGTGCTTTTTACTTATGCATCTCTTAGTTCCAAAGCCATAGAATCACAGAGGAATAAAATGGAAAGATTTTTTAAGTCATCTCTATCATTTTTTTCCCATTTCATTTTGTATTTGTATTTTTGGGACAGAGTCTCATTATGCAGCCTTAGCTGACTTGAAGTCCCCTATGTGAACCAAGCTACCCTCAAACTCAGAGATCTCTGCTTAATGAGTGCTGGGATTAAAGTTGTGTACCTTCATGCCCAGTACCTAGCTCATTTGTAAGATGAAGTGTAATTTTTTCAGTGGAGCAGCTTGGCATTCACTTTGCAACCTTCAAGCTTCCTCCCACACTCTTTCTTGTCTCCTACATGTACTCTCCAGCATTCTTTCCTAACCTGGAGTCATCTTGATCACACTCAGAACTAAAATGACTCTCCTATTCTCTGTCTCAGATAGCCTCAAGAGCTTCCATGCTCCCCTTAAAACAGGACATCTGCTCACTCTTCAGGATGCACTGCTCCTAGATTGCCACTCAGATCTTCAGCCTGGCAGCTGAGGCCTAGAATTCACAGGCTGACACCTCGCTGCAAGCCACAGAGATCGGAAAGGAGATCAATTAAAGCAGAGTTAGGAGAATAAAAAAATATATGAGATCAATATAAAAAAGGCTTCTGATTATTAAACTGCCATTTGATGACACGATTCTTCTAGGAAATAGTGAGCTTCTCATGAGCCTAATGTTCAGGAATAAAAGTCTAAATAATACTTCAAAGACATTCTGGGAAGAGGGCTTCCCTGGTCATGGAGGTGAACAGAAGTAGTTAACTTCAGATTCCTTATCATTCCTAGCACCTACATTCATCCTGGTCCCTTGATTCAGAGGGTTAGCTCTTCCACTCCCAGCCCAGCCACCCTGTATGGTCAAGCATTCTTTTATTTTGAAATGTATTTCCCTTTATTCTTTACTAAAAATTATATACTACCCTTGTTTACAAAAAGAATTTCTTAGTTACAAGAACTACTCTTATTTTATTTTGTTTTGTTTTAAAAACAAAATTTGTTTTATTTGTTTTTGTTTTGTTTTGCAACCTGGAGCCAGGAAGTCATGTTTTATCAATCTCTACTTTTCTTTTTCGTAGATATTCAAAATTAGTATTATTTTGCCGGTATGGATATTTTGTCTGTATAAATGTCTATATACCATGTACCTCCCTGGTGCCCACAGAGGCTAGAACTAGAGGTACAGGCAGTTGTGAGTGACCATGTAGGTGCTGAGAATCAAACCCTCTCCTCCAGAAGAGCAGTCAGTGTTCTTAACCTCTAAGCCGTAGCTCCAGCACACCTCCCTCCTGAAATTTTTTTCATTTTAAGCATCTTGATTCCTCACCTACAATGTAATCACATTGATAATGAATTGGTTTTCATCTGTAGACTATTGACATCTTGCTTCTTCGTTGAGAACATGAGCCATCTCATGTTCCTTTTGAACCCTTCCACTTACACCACGCCAAGACATGGAACAAGTTCTACCTTCATTGTGGCCATTTCATGAAGCAATGGATGAAACTGTATGGTATACTGTAAAGAAAAATTAGATAGGAAGAGGGGGGTGAGTATTGGGAACTGTATACAAAAAGGAAAAGGAATCTAGCAATAAAACAGGAAGGTAATAAGCCCTTAGGAGTTCCTTAAAGAGCAGGTTACCATTGCCTTGAAGCAAGAGACATGAGACGTGCTCAAGCAATATCAGGCAGATAAATTAGAAGAGTTGCCCTAAATATTTTTCCCCATATGTTATGTGATGAAAAGTTTGTAATACATTATTGCTGTGCCTTTGACACATGATTTAACCCATTGGTGCAATGTCAGGATTCTCTGATTTGCCTCTGTCTGCACTTGCCTATAGGAAGGAGATTCTACGATGAGAACAGAAGCACATCTATATTATTATATTAGGGTCTGACAGAGAAGGTGAAGCCTTTCTGCAGAATCATGCTGGGAATTTATGAGAACCATCCCTGAGAGAGATCACAAGGAAGTCTGGCTCCAAGTGTTCTCACTTAAGCTTCTAAGAACAAACGATAACAGACAAATCCACTGCTAGAAACCGATGGTGTGGCACTCACTCTTCCAAATATTTCCAGAAAGGTAACTTTCACTACTGGAGAAACCTTTAATACAAAGTAGAAGGAAATTTAGAGATTCTCACCCTGGCTTGATGGGTGGACAATTCCTGATATTGTCCACAGGCTCAGTAGCGGGATTCTTAACATTCTAGCACACGAAGCGAGTTCAGGCCAGGTTCCCTCCTGTGGAACCTGCAGGCATGAGCATCAGTGATTACCCAACTAAGCTGCCAGCGGAAGCCTCGCTGCGGCTCATTCTAGAGATGCTCAATTATTTTTCCCAGAACACACCATCCCTTCACCTCATCGTAAGGCAGTCAGCTCACTTTAGAAAGAGAAAAAGTGTCATGGTCTCTCTATGTCTTCCCATCTGGCATCTGAGCCAGCCCAGCCACAGCTCATCTTTGGCAAGTTTAATGAGTTTTCTCTCCTATCTCTTTTCCATCGTTGAGATCATCTTTAGAATACGTAAAAGGAGTGGACTCTGCCCAGTGCTCAAAATCTTTCCCTCTTCTGCCTCCTGGTCATGTTGACCCGGCCTTGACCAACCCCACTATGACTTCAGCCGCTAATCCGTTGCCCACCTAATATGCTGTGATCTAGTCTGCCTGGAATCTTCTAGGATTACTGATGCATGTGACCTACAGGGGTCAGGACCCAGTACAGACTGTATGGGTACATCCCTTCACTCCTCTATCAAGCCTATCCTCCTGGCTTCAATCCAGAACTTAAAAAAAAAAAAAAAAAAAAAAAAAAGTTCTCAAAAGTATCTTTCCTAAGTTTGATGGGTTTAGATAAACAGCACCTTGTTTTTCCTGGACCAAATGAAGCAGACAGCCTGCTGTTCTCTTTCATGTCCTCTCTTACCAATGATCTCTGCACATTACTTTGCATGTATCTCTATTTTGTCTCCAAAAGGACTCCCCCATCCTCCTCCTCCTCCTGGTCTCTCCGTGATCCTGGTTGCTGTCCAGAAAGAATGCAGAGCAGACTTCAAGGCTGAGCCAGTACTTTTCCACTGTATCATTTCCTCAGCATCTGACAAAGTCCTAGTCTACCACTCCTTTATAGAAACATTACTTGGACAAAATAAATAACAGTCCTCACCTTCAGACTTGCAAGGTGTGGTGGAACCAAACCATACAACTCAGACTTTCCCACACATCTGACAAATGAATCAAGAGAATCAGATGATTCTTCAATAACTTTCTTTGAAAGGAAGAAGAGAGGGTGTTCTGGGCCTATTGTGTGAAGCTGACCTCCCTGACACAGGTTCTGTTCTCCCACGGAACAGGCTAGCCTAACCTAACACGGCCATCTAAAACGTTCACCTTTGGGACTGACAAACTTTGTGACTCCTCTAAAAAGAAGAGTCTGCTTTGAAGTGGGCGTTCTAACAGTGTGTGGGATACCACAGCTCCGACCAGCAGTGAGTCATGACTGGCTCAGGGTGGGTTTTTCATTGATGGCTAGGGGAAATAGCTCATCTGAGGTTATGACACTGAGTGAAATGCCGGATAATAGCTTCTCTATCCATTTGGGATCAAAACGACAAGCCATGACCTCTAGGAGGTTTAGCTGAAGGAGACACAAGCTAGCTTATTGAAAACCTTTTCCTATTAGCACTAGCGATTAATTACAAACATCTATGCTGATTTATGGACACCTGCTTAACATCAACCACACAGACCCACCCCTCCAATTATTTAGTAATACAATGTCTCATTCATTTTGCTCGGGGCAGCCAAGACTTTTCTAATTTCCTGTAGCCACCTTAGGCTCTGTGTATATCTTCCTCTTCCAAATTACCAACAGGCCTCAACCATATTTCCCTGGTTTTGAAAACAGCAGGAGGCACCGTTTGAACTTTCTGAAATACAGATACATGCATGATCCAGTTCTCGAGCACATAGAGGTCACTTGATCCCAGCGCAATATGATAAGGTCCTTTATATGCAAATATCCTCAAGTCTTAACACTCAGGCATGCACCGCTTCTATTTTCTGTCTTACTTTAAAGTTGTATCACAATTAGATGCCCTTCTTATTTATAACACTATTTTTGCAGCAGTAAAGAAATACAAGATAAGTGATGAGCAAAGTGACTTCAGAAGTCAGCCTAGGACATTACTTTCGACTCTTAGTCCTTACCAATGTCAAGTGCAAAATTTAAATTAACAGGCACTTCCCTTATTGAAATGACTTCAGCACTTTTGCTGTCTTCCATTGATTTCTATTTACTTTGGCAGCCACAGGCAAGAAGAACATATTTTTGTGCCTGACGAAGCCACCTACGACTTTGCTGGGTCTATAGCATGCTGGAATAAAATGCTGCCGTGAGCTCATGTAAGGATTAACATAATAGAAGAACACTATTTATGTGATTCCTCTCCAGACCTTCCCTTCCCATTCCCTTAGAGCCACCTCTCTATGGTAGTTTTATATTAATAAATGATCTATAGGACTCTAACCTAGCAGTAAATGTGCTGTCAGAAACATTTCAATACTAAATGGTTTGTCTGAAAATATGTTATCTGTCAGATAATATGGGTAAGGGGTAACCTTGATCCCCTCCTAGTTTATGAAAAAGTCCCTAGGTCACTGTTTGAAGAATGTGTGTGTGCATGGAGGGTGGTTATTGTTCATCGGAAACAGCAATAGTAATTTTTTTTCTATGGTCCAAGTTGGCTACAGAAGAGCCCAAATAAGTTTGGGTTCATTTCTAGGTTTGGGGTTTGTTGGTTGACTGGTGTTTTGTTTTGTTTTGTTTTGTTTTGTTTTGTTTTGTTTTGTTTTGTTTTGTTTTGTTTTTGTCTGGTCTTCAAAAGCAATTCATTTCAAAGTTAGTTCTTAGAGTTCAAATGGAATAAAAGCAATCAGATGGTAGCTGTGATTAAAGTACTAACACGGTGTGGTGTATTCGATCCATCTAGCAAAGGTAGTAAGCAGAAGGGTGAACCAACATGTTTTGCTGAGCCCTGCCTCCCAATATTGTAATCTGCCATTCCAAATATTCACCAGTGTTCCATAGCTTCACCTTATCAATAATACTGAGAATAAAAAAGCAAAGTTAAGTTAATTTAAAAAAAGATCTAAGCTCAACCTTAGAGAGCTATATAAGACATTTGCTCACTCTACTTTCAAACTAAAAATGACTTCGGTGATTCATGTCAACTTGAATGCACTAAGGGTAGAGGCAGGAAGTGTCCCTGGGACAGAAGAACACCACTCAGGTTCTGTAACCATCACCAGACAGATAGATAGCTAAGCCCCCACTTTCTCAGGAATGTCATAAAACAAGGCATGTAAAGAAACCTTGGGAACCTTCTAGACCCATTGAAGTCACTGTGGCTTTTCTAACTTACTGTCTAACCTTCCATGGTCCACAGGCTCAGACAGGACACAAGAAACCTATGTGGCTCAAGGTTGGGTGGGAGGAAGGATGTGGTACCAGGCAGAAGGCATTTAATTCAGTGATAGCCCAACCAGAACACTTGAGCTCACCCTCTGGTTAAGGAGAGCAGGACATGAGCTGTTTTAATGACCCCAGATAGCCAGGGCCTCTGTTTTATGTCTGATCACAATTACTGGGAAGCCAGGCTGGTGAGCGGTGAAAGCCGCTGTTAGGCCACGTGCACGTTAGCCACGGGTGTGCTGCTCCTTCAGATCTAGCTACAACAAGCACCAGGCCAGCCCAAATGTATTTCTGTGAAGCATTATGTGCAAAAGCCACTTCTTGGAAATTCTGAGTTACTCTAGAAGGGTCCTGGGTACTTACTTGCCATGCCTTTGAAGCATTGGCTAATGAGACTAAGAGAAAAATTCCTGGGCAGACCATGGTGTAAGTAGACATTTCCCAAGGAGAAATTTTATGCAGAGGAAACCGCTCACATGGAGTCTTCCGTCATAGGGATAAGTGGTTTCCTGGACATCTGTGGTCACTGGACATTGTTCAGCTAGGCCTCAAAACACCTCACCTCTACTCTCTCATAGCCACTCTGCAAATCTTTCCTATCTCCTCTGTTCTAGGAGCTGGGAATATATCCATAGGTGTGCTGATAGGCTCTTACTCAAATTCTCAGTCAACAGACAATTAAGTAGTGTTAAGTAGGATGAGTGTACAGAAAATAAGACCTCAAACTGCCCTGACAGCAACAACACTGCTTCTCAGAAGTCACACAGAGGCTACCTTCAGTTCACAAGGCCACCCTCAGCATAAAGGATCTGTGGGATATGGAGTCTTCTGGGCTCAGGTATGGTTTCTATCTAAATCCTTTGAAATTTTCCTTCCAAAAAAAAATGAATCTAAATATGATTGTCTAGCACTTCAGAATACAAGCAGTGAGCGAATCGTGTCAGTCTTACTACATCCATTTACCAATTCTTTATACATGCTGTCCCTAAAAGCTCTTGAGAAGTAGTAATTGGGGATTCCAAATGTGTTTATCCATCATGTAGATGTCAAGGTAGCATTTAGTTTATTTGCTCAACTCAAAAATCATATTAAATTCTTTTTTTAAAAGACCTGGAAGACTTCACATCTCTTTTTTAGAAAAGGTGCTTTCAAACTTCCTTTATCCTTCTCTATTTCCTGCCTCAATTGCCAGAGCCTATTGTCAGCGGTCCTAAGTCATTAAAGCGTCCCTGGTGTGCTACAATACCAGGTTTCTCTATTGTCCTCACTTATAAATGAGAAAATTAAACATTAAGACACAAGAGACTTCCATAGGATCATACAGCAGACGGGAGCTTTTCTGGACATACCCAGAAAACTTTGGGGGTGATCCCTTGAATGACCCATTCCCATTGTCAAGGTTCCCTTCTCTCTGATGCCTACTGGAAGACTCTGACTTGGAACTTGTATCACGGGGAAATCTGTACAATGCCTGTCAGAGGAGAACGTGTGAAACACAGACACTTGCAGATTTCCTAAAGCCACAGAAGGAAGAAGCAAAGCAGACTCCAGTATTCATGTTTCCTAGATTCTAGACTTTCAGGAGAAAAATCTTTCTACCAAAAGAGATCCCAAAGACAAGAACCAGTAATAAAAGCAGAACCATTCCCGCAAGAAACACAGGAGCCATTGGTTCAAGCTGAATGTGCACACAGAGCATGCAGGAAGAAACTGAAGGGCACAGCTGAGATCACATCCCTGTCAACAGTCAACCACCAGGATCCCTGGGATGACAGCATCCCCCTAGCACCAGACAACACCCAACAATGAGGTTTTGAAAGGGCAATCATGGAGGTTCTTACCCGGTTGTCTAGATATAATGTGTAACCCTTACCAGGCCAGTATGAGAGATGGCATCAGTTCAACCCCAAACATGTGAGGGAGAATTGCTTTACAACAATGAGCAGCGGGCATCTGCAGTCTTGAGCCGCTAAATTAACCACCTGCAGTTATCAAACCAGAAGGGAAAAACACGGGCAAGAAATGCAGGTGAAAGCTATTTTCGTGGATAAGAACGAGTTCTCTGACCCAAGAGGTGTTCAAGCATCGCTTGGTCCAGATGTGACAGAGGGAATTCAGGCATCCAGGTGCTTCAGCTCAACCAATGAGTTTCAAACCTAGTCATTCACCATGGTCTCCTGAGAATCAATGAATACATCTTGTTATGCCCGTGCTGTATGGGGAGAACCACCAGGCTGGGAACAAGACTTAAAGAATCAGTAATCAGAGATTCTAGGACTTGTAAGAACTGGTAATCTTTACAGAGGATGGCATTTGTGATTCCTGTATGGTCAGGAAGTCTGTGATTTCCTACCAAGGTTCTGAGTCTCACCTACCACGTATGTATAGGTAGAAACTGTCCTGTGTAAACAGCCAGCCCCTGGGGAAGGGTTTTCCCTAACACACAATATAGTGTTTTGCATATTTGCTGATGTTACCCCTCAAAAGCATGCAGAAATGAATCATTATTGAAACAATTTACTTTCAGTTAGTGCATGAATGCCTTCCCATGATGCCCTGATGCTTTGTTTGTCCTCCTATAAAAATTATTTATGACCCAAGTGTGATCTTTTAAATCAGAATACTTATTCCTGAAATCAAAGCTCCAGCATGCTAATGCAAGTAGAAACCTCGATAATTTTTCAAAGCCATGTTGAATATTCAAAAGCTGGAACTGAAGGAAAGGAGTTAACATTAATTAATATTTGAAGCAGTAAAATAAAAGCAACAGTGAAGCTAATTTTGCAGGACAATTAATCATGAGTCTTGCTAATTACACATGGGATTTTGCAAATGATTTTTTTTTCTCAGGTAGCAAAGTAAAAATGATAATCCACTACCCATCAAAATCATTGGCTTCTCACCAATGTCCCCAGCAAGAGCAATTAGTGGAAACAGCAGAGTCCTAGTAATTGCATGTCAAGAGAGGAGAGCGCTAGGATTTTAATTGCTCTAAATAAAGACCACTTGCTCATATGTACACCTGATTGTCCAAAACAGCCCTGCAAGCCAGAGCAAGCACGCTACCACTTCCAGGTGCCCATATAAAAAGAACTCTGTGGGAGCACTCTTCACCTAGCAACCCATGCAGTTTCTGGAAAAAAAATATCAATATGCATTCATGCTCTGAACTGCAGTGTCATCACTTGACTATAAGAACCAAAAAAAAAAAAAAAAACCCACTTGGGAAAATGTGCATATTCTTTATATTTGCCAAATATTTATTGCTGACATTTTTTTTTTTTGAAGAACTTTAACTATCTACAAGGTGCCAAGGGCTTCAAATTTACTGAATTTTAGGATCCCCAATAAAATGTTTTTAACAAGACATCTCAAGAGGGCATAAAATAAAAAAATTACCATATTCATGAGTGTGAGCCTCTAAGATTGCAATGCTATAAACTGGATGTTTATAATTTGCTTGTGGCTTTTCTTAATTAAAAACTGGTAATTAGGAACTCAAGTATTATTTTTTGCACTTCGGCTCCCATACTTTCGCTGCCCCTGTTACTTCTCAGTTTAATACATGTACACACGGATGCACACAATTGCAAATGATCAATAATATTTAACTGTGTGTCTAAAACCTAAATGATGATGGATACATTTAAATATTGCTTTCCAGGACATTATTATTCCAACGGCCATGCCGGGGCTTAAACGTTTAGTTTAAACACGACAGCTACCATTTCTTGCTCTTCGTAAGCATCATTTGCTCTCGATTTTAAACGGAATTGCTGAAGAGCTTTCAAAGCACCACTCATAGCTATTGTCTCCTCCAGACCCTCTGCCTACCCTTGCATGGTTAACTACACCATCCTGAGAGTTCAGTCCCCAGCTCTTCCTGTCATTAGCTTTGTGTAAGGGAACGGTACCCTAAGCACACGATCTATCGCACTTTCCCTGCACTTCCAGAATCATCTACTGCACCAGAACCAAGAGCAGCAAGCAGAACCCCCTGCGAGCTGCTTCCTTGGCTGAACTGCTAGCAGATCACAGGTGTGTGTCTGATGCCCAGAGGTGTGGTTTGAATGGGGAAAGCTTTTCAGTGGAAGCAGGTTCTTAAAGTTCTATAGTTTTGCAGACATTTCTCTCAATGGCAGCTCCTTTACCTTGCCTCCTAAGTTAATTACTTTCATTTTTTTCTTATATTTTAAAGGAGTCTATAAAGGTGAGAACTCAAGAGTGTCCATCAGGCCATGCTGGAGTTAAAATTCCCCTGAGGTTGTTAGATGTACACACCTTACCAAACCTTATTTTTCTCCCTCTTCTTTCATCTTTCATCAAATATCAACCAGAGACCAAATGGCTATTATTTACTTAGAAGAATTTTACCAAGACATGAAAAATATGCTGTTTAGGTTATTTTGGGAAACATCTTTAGGAGGGCCTGGAATGAAATGACCCTTCCCCTACAAATAAAATAAATCTCCACCACAGAAATAAAGCTATAGCTGCGTCTCAGATGGGACCAGGGAATGGGATACAGCAATAAATCAGCTGAATAGAAACAATAGGTTTTTTTATAGTTCATTATTATGGGAACATACTATTATTCTGAATTCTAAGGAAATAAAGTGAGATCCTTGAGCTTTCTTCTTTGGACTGTCAGAATTCTTTGAGAAGTCTGCCATGTCTGTTCCTAAATTTGGTTTCCCAGTTTGTCTGGCGTGGCCATTAGGAGATTGCTAACATGCTCTTTATATTGTCACTCATTACTGAACGAGGGAGGATGGGGAGGTGCTTGATCAAAGCGCTATAATCTTCTAACATACACGTGAATGAAAGGATGCTAAGGTAATGAGGGTTTGGGTGTGACAACAGTTTCCAAATCAAGGGTCAACCCACTTCAGTTTTCCTGGGTTATAGCTACTCATTAAGGGAGCAGAGTAGAGCTGAGTGTGACCTTTGCCCCGCAAAGCCCCCAGGACATTTTGTGCTTTTCCTTTACTATAGCATCTGCAGATTTGTTGGTAATGTTTAACACCCCGCAGACTTCCATTGCAATAAGCAGAGCTAACATATTAGCCCCTTGATGGAATTCATGGTGCCACATCAATTAAAGAAGTCAGAGAGGATGAGAAACAGGTTCTCTGTCCCCTTCGTATCCCCAGCAAAGGAGTAAATTTTGTGATCACCTAACAAGTGAATAGCAAAACTCAACAACAAAAAAACAAGAACAAGAAAAAAATCCAGGGAGTGTGATGCTGGCCACCAACCCATCTGTACTGGGCTCAGTGACTCCCTTTGGTTCTTGCTCTGTTCCCTGGATCCCCAGGAGAACCAACTGCTACGTTTGATGACGTCCACGAAACTTCTGTAGCCCAAATAGTGCAACCATTGCGTGTTCATACGTGTTCATGTTTTTATGGGTTCAACTGTATAGCTTTTGTGATATTCTCAATAATTCTAGTCCAGATAAGGCTTGAAAACACTAACAAAAGACGATTGCCTGGAGCTACTCCATTCTAACTTTTCCAATAGGAACTATTTGGTAACATTGTCTCCAGATGAAAGATCTCCAAATAAACTGTACCAACTGCCACAAAGGAAGAAAAAGAAGACTCACTTTTCCTCTATGATGGGCAGAGCCACTAGGATACCTTACCAAACCTTCACAGAAACAGCTCTTTTATGAATTTGAGTTTGGCTAGCTATTACTATACCAAGATTGTAATTTTTGAAATATTTTGTTTGTTGAAAATGGGCTTTTATTGTGTTCTTCATATTGGACATTTTGATAGCTTTATGTTATTCAGGTTTCTCAGTTCAAATATCAAATGATGCCTCCTTTTTAAAAGATATTTTTTAAATTGTGTGTGCGCGGGCGCACACACAGACACACATATGTATATTGTACACATTCATGTGCCCTCTGAGGCCAGAGTGTATTGGATCTCAGGGTGTTGTGGGGCCTCTTGCAAAAGTAGTATGTGCTTTTAACCATTGAGCCATCTCTCCTAGCCTCTTCCTTTTTAGTATCTTGAGATAGAATTTCACTATGTATCCCTGACCTCACCTTCAAAATTCTTCTGTGACCACCTTCTGAGTGGTCAGACTACAGGTGTGCATTGTCATAGACTTTTAAGGGGCTGGCAAAATCAAATATAACCTATGTTCACTAAAATAATGAAGTGGATATCTAAAACCCCAAACCATAAAATGTCTAAAAATGATAAGAAAATGTTGACGTTGAACAGGGCCAGGTGGGTATACAAACATACATATGTGTACACGTACTTGTGCACACACGTGTGTGTGTGTGTGTGTGTGTGTGTGTGTGTGTGTGTAGCATAGGCAAAAATGAAAACCACAGACAAACTAAGTTGGGCCAAACTAAAGAGCGTCTGCTTACAAAAGAAGCAGTTGGCAGTGAAGAGACAATGAGGAACATGGGAGAAAGCATCTGAACTATCCACCTGACAAGGGACGTACGAGGGGGTCATACAGTTCAACAGGCAGAACAGGGCACAGCAAGATGTGTGACAGAATTTGCTCCCCTCCCTCGCTGGCCACATTCAGGACATGGCAAGTATTTGATTTGTTATTCAACAACTCAGGATGTGAGAGCAGAAAAGAGAGACTACCTGGGCCAAAAGGAGGGAGTGGAGGAGGGGTAAAGGAGGAAGGTGAATAGGAAAATAGTATAACAGAATAAATGTGAGGAATACCCCAATAAAACCCACCGCTGCAGTAACCCAAAACTAATAGTAAAACAGAAGCAAGAACACCTAGGTACTTCTGTGTAAAAAACCTGCTTACTGGAGTCCCTGTTCAGGCGCCAAACTGTAAAGGACCTTTCTGCCCCACGCTTGGCGCCAAAACTGTAAAAGACCCGCTTACTGGAGCCCCTGCTCAGGCACCAAACTGTAAAAGCCCCACTCTGTTCCGCAGGTACGGGTTTAGCAAGTGGGGGGAAGAAGGGGAAGAGCCTCGAAGAATAGAGACAAGTCAGAGTATCTGTAGTAAAGTCTTCTTTACTGTCTCCACCACACACACACCACTACACCTACTACTACTACACCACACATACACACACACACACACACACACACACACACACACACACACACTACAACAAGGAAATCCTGGGTATTTATAGGCTTTTGCCACGTGCCTTGTAGGCACGTGGATACCACGTGCCTTGCAGGTGTGGATATGACGTAAGCCTTACAGGCATGGACAGCACATGCACCTTACAGGCATGTATGGTGTGGATAGCACGTGAATAACATGTGCACCGCATGCCTTGTAGGCGTGGATACCACGTGCTCCTTGCAGCTGGGGGCACTAAACAGCAAAACAAGCTATGTGGGATATCAGAGTGTGCTTCAGCTGTTGTAGGCTGTTGAAAACCAAGTCTCATGTCAGGGTATATGGCTCAAGATGGCTGCAAAGCTGATAGCTGCTTTCTAACCGCTTTTTGCTTAAAGTCGGCTTCCAACACTTCTGGAAAACATTGCCATTTAGCTGTACCTCTAGTGACCTCAAATCCTTATGCTGTACTGTAGTTACCATGGAAGTAGATACCAAGTGGTGGGGTTTTTTTTCTCAAAACTTGGTTTATTGACCCAAACTATATAATGCAATTATGTGTTTATTAAGCAGATGAATCCCAAGAGATATTTCTAGCAGTGAGGGAAACAGACTGTGCACACCAAGGCAACAGCAACCGCTGGAAAGTTTACCCTGGGCTGGGTGTAGGTGGTGGGTGGCTTCCAGGGAAGGAGTGTCAAGTCCCTCTGAAAGGAGGCTGGGAAACACCTCAGGCTTCCACAGTTGGGGTCCCTGGAAGTAAGGCCTGGCTGCTCCCATTCTGTGCCAACCACGAAACTTTCCAATACCAGGAATAGAGAGTTGCCTCTACCACAGCCAGGGCCTGGCTCTAAATGAAAGAATGCTGTGTTGACAACCCAAGTCATGAAGGGGAGAAAGAGAAACATCAAAGTCAAGGTTGTTTGGAAAGGGAGGACAAACCTACTGTTTCAACATCCTTTGTCTCTTGACTTCTGAAAGTTCCTCCCTCCAGAGTTGAGACCTTCTTCCTTACCCTGTAAAGGGGTCATCCCGAGCCACAAGCCTTGCCTTTCCCTACCATTATTCATTCCTCCTCCTTCTGCACCTTGAACTAAACAAACTTGCCCTCTCCTGTCCAATGTCAACTTGTCTGTCCCCAAAGCTCTGATCACAGGCACAGCCATTCCCCATCTCTGCTTGCATTTCTGGGCCTCTTTTCCTTGACCTTTTAAACAAGCCGTTGACCTGTTTTCAAACAGGGAGCTCTCAGAAGGCACCGGGGAAGGGAGAGGAACAACATCAGGCCTCTCACCAAGACGAAATGGCCAAGTAGTGGTGCCCACAGAGGTCTCTGCCAAGAGCAGGAGAGGTCTTAAAACCCCAGAGAGAGTGGCCTGTCTTTTTTAAATGGCCTTTTCTGTTCTGTTTTCTGGATACTGGATTCATTTTTGTGTTTTCCTACTTCAGTCTGGCAGAAGTTATCTGGCAAATGATTCTGGGACTTTCCTATGTTTTTGTGGTACTGAGGAATCAAATCCAGAGCCCCGTGCTTCTAGGCAGGGACTGTGCTCTTCAGCACAGTCATCTTTATGTTGGTGCAGAACTTTGTAGAGGCTAAATTTGTAGCCTATAATTCATGTGGTTAGTCAAAACAATGAAATTGCTCTTCAAACATGCTTACAAGGATCTCAAGGCATTTCATAACGATTGCAGTTTGAGAGGAACGAACAGGATCTTGGCAGCTGGCACATTTTTGGTTGTTTTTTTGTTTTTTAAGAGAGTCAACGATTTTGCTTAGGATAATACCTGGATAAGCTTTGAGAAGAAGATAGAAAAGCCAAAGAATCATGGTTCACGGGAGCTGAGGTGGTGAGAGAGTTAAGCTGCTCTTCCAAGGAAAGAAGAAAGGGAAATCAAAGTGGACCGGAAATCCCAGAAGGTGGCAAGAGACAGATGTTCAGAGCTGAAGTGACTGAAGGAAGCACATGAGGCAATGTGTATGGGTAGAGGGAATGATTCCAAAAGAGACCCATAACTCAGCTTAGAGCAGTGTTTCTCAGCCTGTGGGTCATGACTCCTTTACGGTTATCTACTAACCCTTTCACAAAGATTGCCTAGGACCATCAAAAAACACATACACACATTTACATTATGATTCATAACAGTAGCAAAATTACAGTTATGGAGTGCCAATGAAATAATTTTATGGTTGGGCATCACCACAACACGAGATCGCAGCATTAAAATGGTTGAAAACCACTGGCTTAGAGCTATTCATTTTGGATGATGTAAAATACACCTGTGTCTACAGAAGGCTCAGGTGAAGTGTATTGAACACAGGACCTGGATAGCCTTTCTCTGAGTCAAGTCAAAGGGAGGGTCACATCCCATACTGTTCATACATCTTCATCATCACTGGAGCAGAGAGGATCCTCTACAATGGGTGGCCAAATGGACTCAGAAGGAGAAGCCAGAAGTGTCCATGTGAAAACATAGCTTCTCCCCTGCCCACATGGCCCCCATCAGGAATACATAGAATTCCTGGAAAAGACTGCAAATACTGGCCAGAACCCATTCCTAGAAACAGGAGGAGCCTAGGTAGCACCTGAGTTAGCTCGCATAAGTTGCTATCTATGCATAAGATAAGTCAACAGCCTTACAGAGGGATGTATCATTTATTTTCAAGTTATCCGTAACTGCTGTGTCTTACCTATGCATTGTCTCTACTTGTGAGACATCTTTAGAAGGTTTGAAATGTACCTTCTGACACAGGACATACAAGTTAACTTCAGTGTGTGATCACTTAGCCAAAGATATATTTATGATAAACGTAGCCCAATACTTTATCATCGGGCTCTTGTTAGATTTATTATTCTCAGAAGCACACCTACCTAGCTTTGTTCTAGATCCGTTATCTCAACCTTCACAGAGATGAAAGGATACCACAGTAGGAGTATTAAGTTTTGTAGGAGATGAACTGAAGAACACATAAGAAGCTCAAATAGCAGAGGTGGGCTTGGATTCAGTCCCCACACCCCACAATAGTGACACCTTTCCTTAGTACTAACTGTTATTTCAGTTACTACTGCTAAGGTGCCCACTAAGACTAGAGGCTGGGCATCCACTTTACCTGAAAACTCTCAGAGGCAGAGGGTCTAAATAGTTAAAGATACAGCTTCTAAAGCGGAGTGACTAGCTTCAAAGGCCAGCTCTGCCACTAGGCCAGTTCTGGTAAAATTATTTAACTTCTCTGGTCCCAATTTCTCATATAATTTTATTATAGGAAATAATAATAATAAAAAAGAGCTATAAATAACTCATTGTATTTTGGATCATGTTTTACTTAAAAATTTAGCAGTCCTGCAATAATCCTTATAATCAATGACAAGGAAAAGTATCAGCAAAGTATTAGAGATTCTAATGTAGACGTATATAAAAAGGATAGTACACCACAACAAAGTTCATTCAACATTTCAAATTCAATTTTAAAAAATTCAGCATTTGTCTGGGTTACTTTTCTATTGTTAAAAAAAAACCACCATGACTAATTAACTTACAAATGAAAGCATTTAACTGGGCTTACTGTTCCAGAGGGTTGATCATGCTGGTGGAATAAAGACATGGAGTCAGGAAAAGTTGAGAGTTCACATCTTGACCCTCAATCAGGAAGCAGAGAGAGGAAATTAGGAATGAGGCAATGCTTTTAAAACTTCAAGTTCACGGTCGACACTCCTCTGCCCCTGCGTGGGTCATGAGTCTCGGTCTCAGTCGACTGACCCCAAAATATACCTCTTGCTGTTGCATCAAAAATGGTGTCTTGTGAGTTATTGGGGTGACCACGAGTTCCTGAGGCTAGAGGGAGGTCCTCCCTTCGTGGGGGTGGGGGTGGGGGGAGTCTTACATTTTGGTGCATTGGCCAGGAAGTTTCGACCACCCTAATCTCCAAGAATCCACTTGGAGGTAAGATTTCACCCGTGGTTTTCTGTCTGGTTGCCGTGTGACAGCTTGTCTAAATTGTCTGGTTTCTCATGTGCCGGTTTGCCTAAATCATCTTGTTTCTCGTGTGCTGGTTTGTCTAAGTTGTTTGGTTTCTCATGTGCCCATGTGTCTGAATTATTTGGTTTCTGAAAAGTGCACTTTCGGTTGGACTGGTAGTTGTTTCTGTCTGTGAGAGGCAGTAAACCGTTTCTGTCTCGGGAGGAGAAAAACGAGTGACCAGCAGGCATGCTGTGGGGTCACTAGCTGCTGTGCCCTGAGAGATGTCTCAGGAGGAGGACAGGGACCCCCCAGAGACGTCTGGAGGTTTCATCTAGGTGCCGGAGAGGATGTGGAATCCCTCTAGGCTGGCACTGATGATTGAGACGGGCTTTTCTTAGTCTCTTTGTGTGTTAACAATGGAGCAGAGAGAAAAGATCAGGAATGGCCACCACTGCCTAGGGCAGCAGTTGTGCTCTCATTTGTTGTGGTCTCGTGGCAGTGTGTCTATTTTTGTGTTGTTCATTGCTGGCGTTAGAAATCTGTTAGACTTGGCCCAGCATAAGCTGGCCAAGTCGTCTGAATCTGTTAAATCTGAATCTGTGAAGACTGATCGAGTTGTCTGGTTATTGGAGTCTTACTTGGGAGGCAGAGGCAGGCGGATTTCTGACAGTCTTTCTATGCCCTTATTGTGTAACATGGTCTCTATGCCCGTGGCAGGGGCGAGAACTGTCTGTATCACCTGGTTTATGTGCCACCCGTGACATGGGTGAGCTGTCTGTATTGTTTGTGCTATATATTCTTGGACTTTGACTGACTTTTTTTAAATTTGTTTGTTTGTTTGTTTGTTTTTGTTTGGACCGAAACTACTGTGTAAAACATCCTGAGTTAAAAAGAGATAACATGACCACCGGCAGAGAGGGAGATGGAGCCGCTGGTGCAAGAGTGCTGCTACAGAGCAGAAAGACGGGCAGGTCCTTTGACGAGGGGCACCGGGTTCAGCTGGCTTTCCACCAGCTGCCTATGAAGATAGGTAGGGCCCAGGTAATTAAAAACCTGGCAGAGGAACCATGGCAGCTGGAAAAAAACAGCCCCAGCAAGATTATTCACCTGAGAGTTATAATTATATATTTTTTTTAATTTAAAAAATAGTGAGTCAATAGCGCTGAGATTTTGAAAAAAAGAAAAAGTGAATAAGTAGCTAGCGCTGAGACAAGTCACGTGATGTGACTCCAGCTTAGAAACTCGGAACCAACAAAACTGCCTGCAGGCAGGTCAGGCAGGTCAGGCAGGTCAGGCAGGTCACCTGCTACATAAAGTTACAGGCTGTCCTGAGACAGAGAGCAAAAAAAAAAAAATGTTAATACTGTGTGAGCCTTCAACATCTTAACAGTCCTTGCTGTGAAATGCTGTAGATAAGGCTATTCATTCTGATTTGGTTTCTTTCTTAAAGCTTTAGAGGTGAGCTCACATTACACCTGTGGACAAGGTACTGTTTACAAACTGAACTAGGCTGTGGTCTCTAATGTGACATGAGCAGCAGTCATGCAGCCTCACAAATACATCAGTCTGCACAGAGTTCTAGAAGACTATTTACTGCTTTCACAGGTGATCAAACAATAAATAAGATAAAAGCCTTTCCTTCCCAAGACCTCACAGGTTCTAGTTTTCAGAAGTGCTTTTCAGGACTAGAAGAGCGGGAGAAGATACTGGAAAAGGAATGTTCCCCCAGATATGGAGACCTCATCAATTGATCAGGCCGTGGTCAACAGCGGGTTACTTCTGACCAGATGTGACTGAGATCTTCATGTGACAAAAGGTAAGGGACACCTGAAAGCCCATGCCAGATCCCATTGACAGGTCTTGAGAGAGCTACATGAGACCCCACTAATTTTGATCAAGGCACATGAGGTTAAGCAGGGATCAGATGAGTTGCTCACAGCCTTTCTAGACTAGCTCACAGAGACATTCTGTCAGTATAGGCAAGGCTTCAGAGGCTAGATAGACTACAAGATAAGTCATTAAAAGATTTAGTGTAAGTTGCTGAGGATACTATATGAGGGAGAAAGGAAAAGGGTGGAGAAAGGAAAAGAAAGAAGATAAAAGGTTTAGTGTAAGTTGCTGAGAAAGTCTAGGGAAAGAGGAAGATAAAAGAGAGGTGAAGAAAAAGGAAGGTGACAGGAAAGGAATTTACAGAAAGCAGAGAAGAGGGACTCTAATCAAAGAGAGATAAGAAACTCCTTGAAAAAAACCAGTGTGCACATTGCAAGTAAAAGAGCCAGTTAGCTGTGTGAAGATTGAAATAGACGGGGCTTGGACCTGCCCAACAGGGTCCTCCTCCAAGCTGATGGGCCAAAAATATATTCATGGACTACCCGAAAAATAGTGGACCAAGAGATGGGCAGGGTATCCCATTCATTTATGGTCATCCTAGACTGTCCCTACCCTCTGTCGGGTCGAGACTTAATCCCCAGGATGGGGGCCCAGATACACTTCTTACCTGATGGGCTGCAACTAACTGACAAGAACTCACGGGTAGAGGAAAGGCTTCTCCTACTGACTCCGGCCGGGAGCCGAGGCAACCTGCTTTACAGACGGGAACAGTTTTCTCCATGCTGGTCAGAGACAAGCCGGCCACAAATGTCATCTGGGCTGACTCCCCATACAGAGAGCAACCTTGGAACTTGGGGCTGACAAGAAAATCAACATCTGCATGGACAGCAGGTGTGCCTTTGCCACAGCCCATGTCAGCAGGGCTATATACCAAGAGAGAGAGAGAGGACTGCTCACATCAGAAGCTCAGATCTCTTGGAAACCCTGATGAAGCCAGCGATTTGTGAGTATTCATTGCCCAGGACACCAAAAGGGAGGAGACTCAGTGGCCTGAGGCAATAACCGGACAGATCAAGTGGCTTGATATAGGAGCCTGCCCCAGTTATGGGCCTAAGAGATGGTCTCACTTAAAACACAGAGTAAAAGAAGGAACTCAGATTGCTAGCCATCCTGCCAACTACTATCTAGAGAAAGAGACAATGGTGCACACAAGAAGGGAGAACTATACTCCCCAGAAAACCAAAGACTTATTAGGCTAAATACACAGATAGACTCTTGAGATATGAGTGCAACCAAGCAGTCAAGAGATTTAAAGCGTATAATGGGTTTGGGCCAGAGAAATAATAAGTGTAAGATATGCCAACAAGCAAAGGCCTATGATAAGAAAATACCTAGGAGAAAATGGCCTAGAATAGAGATCTTCCCGAGGCTTCAAGTGTCTGAGATAATTAGATCAGACAGCAGTCTTGCTTTTATTTCTAAGATAAGACAGAAATTGTCAGAGATATTAGAGTCCTTAACTAAATTGCCCTTGGAAGCTGGCATTGACTGGGGGGTGTCCCTTCCCTTGTCCCTATTTCAAACCCAGAATGTCCCTCTTGTGTGAGAAATGATCTTCCAGGCTACTAAGAAACTGTTCCTGGTGGTGTTGACCATCCGACCTCCATTGAAGTTCACCAGCACCTGTGCCTGATGCCCTCTGGAGACCAGCCAGACACCTGAACAACCCCCTCAAGCTCAAGGTCACCTGCTGTTCTACAAGGTCAAAGAACAGCAGGCCTTGACTCCTGAGATATCTCCACCCTAGAGGCACAGGGATAATGCAGCCTTAGAGGGTGGGGCTTAGGGTATGCACACCCAAAGTTAAATGCGTGGGTCATGAGTCTCAGCCTCAGTCGACTGACCCCGAAATATACTTCTTACTGTTGCATCAAGAAAAAATAAAAAAAAAAAAGCTTCAAGTTCACAACATTGCCCTAACAAGCCCACACCTCCTAATCCTTTCCAAACAGTTCCAGCAACTGGAGGCTAAGTATTCAAATACATACGCCTAGGGAACCATTCTAATTCAAACTACCACAGTGTATTAATAGACACGAAGAAAACTACATGCAAACAGAACACACAAAGAACTTTTAGAACTTAAAGATAAAGATGAGTAAAGGAAATCTTATTCATTTTTGAAAAGACAAAGAAGGTATTTGGTTGGCATGTAAGTATTTGAAAAGATGCTTAATGTAATTAGTTGTTCGAAAAGGCACATTAAAATGGCACTGAGCACCAGTGCACACCCATTCAAATGAATAAAGTTTCAAAACCTGATGCTGACTAAATTGGCAAAGGTATTGTCCCCTTGTAGCCTTCATTTCCCAAGTCCTTTTTATCACGAAGCCAGCAGCTTTTCCAAACTCTCCTACAGAGGAGTTATTCTTGCCACAGAGGTATTTATGGTTATTCTGGAAAATATAAAGCCTTGCTATAACAGCCTTTTGCTTATATTTATGTCTTCGTGCATGCTCTGTCTACTTCAAAAAGATTGAGGTGACTTTATTTTAATTTCATTAAATAAATATTGAGTTCCTTTTACATGCTAGGGGCAGGAAATATGAGGCAAAATAAAAGCCCTGTTCTGAGGCAACCCCAAGACTGATAGATGAGATCACATACAGTGACAGTGTCCTGCAGGGAGAGCCGTGGTGCAGCGTGCACAGGCTGCACTGAACCCCAGGACAGGAGCTCAGCATCAGGCCTAGAAGCTTTAGAAGGTAACAAGAGGCTATATGCTGCTGCTGATGATGATGATGATTTATGTAGCTAACACTAAACATTCTTCCTAGAAGCCTTAGAAGGTAACAGGGGCCATATGCTGTTGTTGTCGTTGTTATTGTTGTTGTTGTTGTTGTTGTTCTTCTTCTTCTTCTTCTTCTTCTATGTAACAAACACTAAACATCCCTCCTTAGATGATAACAAGGGTCATATGTTGCTGTTGTTGTTGTTATTGTTGTTGTTGATTTATGTAGCTAACAGTAAACATTCCTCCTAGAAGCCTTAGAAGGTAACAGGGGCCATATGTTGTTGTTATTGTTGATGTTGTTGTTGTTTTATGTAACTAACACTAAAAAAAAATCACTTCACTACATTTCACCAAAATGTGAAGTTTTCCCCCAACAATATTCAGCCTATAATTCAAGTCAGTTCTGACGCTATCTACCTGGAGATCCACAAATTAAGAGCTTGATCTCATAAGATCATCCCACTTAACCTGATTCTTAAACTATGGATGGAGCCTCCATGTGGGCCTCATCACTGAAAGGGTTGAAGTTGTTCACTGAGAACAGGGCATATTAGCCGGGCAGTGGTGGCTCACGCCTTTAATCCCAGCACTTGGGAGGCAGAGACAGGCGGATTTCTGAGTTCGAGGCCAGCCTGGCCTACAGAGTGAGTTCCAGGACAGCCAGGGCTACACAGAGAAACCCTGTCTCGAAAAGAAAAGAACAGGGCATATTGTATGAAGAGGAGGGGTATTGCTGGAGAAGTCTGTACAAACTAGCTCACAAGGGGTCTGATGCCTGATGTAAAGAACCTTACCCCAGAAGCAGAGACATGCCAAAATCTACTCTAGAAAGACATGTCTGGCAGACTATGGAGGAGAGAGATAGATTGGGCTAGGTGACAGATGGTGCAGTCCTATCGCACTCCAGGTAAGAGAAGGTGGGTAAGTGGATCTAGACAGAAGATAGGGTATATTAGAAAGACAGAACCACCAGAATGAATATATATACTATAAGAAGATTCATCAGATTGGTTTATACGGTAAAGTCAAAGTACTCCAATAATACTCATGGCTGTCTCATACCATAGAGGCAAAGAATCTGGGAATTCTAAGTCCATGCAGCTTGAGATCCCAGTAGACCCAATCTCCCACCAAAGTCCTGGAAGTTTCTGGAGGGTTGTTTGGTCTCTAGTCAATGCTGGAAGAAGTTGATTCTTATATCCACAAAGCAACAGCAGCAGCGGCAGCAGAATAGATGAGCTCATCGTGGTTTCTGATGAGAAACACCCAGTCATTCCAGTCACTGTTTCTCACAAGTAATGTACACGTTTCCTGTGGTTGCTTCAACGATTTTTCTTTGTCCTTCGTCGCTTGACTATGACGTATCTAAGCATTAATTTTTATTTTTCATCTTGATTGTAGATTTTTGTCTGTTGTCAAATTTAGGAAGTTTCAAGTCGTTATTTCTTCTTCAAAGAACATTTTAGTAACATACTTTTTCCTCTTCTTCCCCTGAGACACTGATAACACAATATTAAAGACACTCTATGTGTGGCGGATCTCTCTTACAATTCCTCATTCTTTTCCATTTTTTGTGACATTGCTGTTATTCACTTTACTCTTCCATATGCTATGGTTTCCAATGCATCCTCATTATTTATGTAAGCAGATATGTTTATATAACTTCTAGATTAAAAATAAAGGATTCCTTATTTTTGTTTCTTACTTTCCTAACATTTTTTTTTCCCTAGAGTTTCCAGCATGCACCTTCTTTCTTCCATCTGAGAGACTTTTTAGACTTTTCCAAGGCCACATTCTCTGTTTTATTTCGGACAGCTTCTGTTCTTTTTCTCTTCGAAGGATACTATTTCTGATTTTACCTGATAAAGATGCTGCAGGCTTCCCCAGGCAAGTGGACCCCGGGCATTTTTCTGGATATAGCTTTAGATTTCAAGGTAGTGTTTGGTTCCATGACCTCAGTTTTGAGGGAAGAGCAAAGGGAGTCCAAAGAGAATCATCAATTGCTACCTTTCCTAGGTTTTTCTTTTTCATCTTATTAGAACAGCAGTTGTGACTTCTAAACTTTTTAGATCAATGGTTCTCAACCTTCCTAATGCTGAGATCCTTTAATACATTCCCCCATGTTGTGGTGACCCCCAACCATAAAATTATTTCCAATGTTACTTCATAAATGTAATTTTGCTACTGTTATGAATCATAATGTAAATATTTGTGTTTTCCAATTGTCTTAGGTGACCCTGTGAAAGTGTTATTTAACAACCCCCAAAAGGGGTTGCGGCCCACAGGTTGAGAACCCCGGCTTTAGCTGCTGCAAATGAACTAGAGGGCCTTCTGCATGTGTTTCCACCCCACCCCACCCCCAATCACCACACATGGATGAGTTTGAATAATTTCTATTGGCCTGTCTTTAAACTCACTGACTTTTTAATCTATTGTCTTCGTTCTGATAGTCTTCCCCATCCAGTTTCTACTTCAGTCCCTGTATTTTGTAATTCTAAAATACATTTTAGTCAGATTATTATTTTACAGGTCAGTTAAGGCTTCCCCCTGCAAACCCAACCCCAATGAGTCTTTGAATGTCAGACAAGATTAAATGCCCCCCACGAACAATTTTATTATTCAACTATTAAGTTCTGGGACTTGTTAAATTTTATGTTAGATATTGGTATTTTTATTTACTAGGCAAGTCAACCTGGTTTAGTTCAGACGGCAAGTTCTAAATTGTTCCTTCAGTTTATGTGGCTCTTTTATTAACTAAATTTCTTCTTTCATGAGTTTTGGTATTGCTTTAGTGTATGAAGGCCTTTTGATGATACTTTGATCCATCCCATATATGCACCACCTAGTGACTGATCTGGGACTTGGAGTATGTGCTTCGTTCTCCCAGTGTCCTGCATGCTGATTGAGATGTGACCTATGCATGCACAGCCCAAAGAGAGCCCTGAATGTTATAAATATTCTATAGGTGTTACCAAAGTGCCTTTCCTACTATGTGATTATTCTGTTAGTTCTTTCCCTGGGTGTTCTAAGAACACAGCTCTGTCCTCCAGACAGGCAGGGCTTTCCTTGTCTACAGTGTAGTACAGGGAATTTCCCTTATAGGGAAATTCTAGGACCACAGCTCTGTACATTAGAGGGAAGTTTACCTCTCTACACATTTGGCTTTCATGCCTATGCTTTGACCACAAAATTATTAGAGGAGTGGGGGTCAAGGGAGTAGAAAAAAGGGATTTAAAAAAAGAGAAATGGGTGATCGCCCCACTCAGTCCCTGTGTGTTCAGAGTTCTCTCTGGTTTACACCCATATGTAGAGGGTTTCTGCTGGGTCCTCCTAACAGCATAGTGCCTATTTCTGAATTTGAGGTGGTGGTACATCCATGCCAAAGAAAAAACAACCCCACAAGTCACGATACTTCAAATTCAAGGTTTTACTTGTGCACTTTCATCTTCAAATAACTGATGTGGCATTTTATTCAGGTTTTGTCACTTCTCACAGTAGGAACGACATGTGCTTAGTTTATCTTATAAACAGTGTCCAAGCATCAGTTTCTTCCTGTGTAAAAGGGCAGTGACAGTGATCATTAGAGTCTGTGGTAAACAAAGGTGACAATAAACATTATAATGTGTCCAACATGGTAGGCGTGTTATTATACTTATTGGCTGCAGTTATCACTGCTGTGGAGCAAAAAAAAAAAAAAAAAAAAAAAAAAAAAAAAAAGCACATAGGAAGCAGTAGGAAAAGATGAACAAGAAATAGCACCTCCCACAGTCTGAAAAGATACAAGTCTGTTATCTGTATGACTTAAATAGTTCATCTCTACAGAATGCATTTAGCTTTTGCTTTCTTGTTGAAATTTTTCATCCATGTGATCTGTATGCCACACAGCAAATGGTTATAAGTGACAACAATGTGCCAATGTAGGATACTCTGTTATCAAATGTGCAGTCTCTTCAGTGGACACCTTAATAACTTTAGAGAAGATAAGGAGGGGTGAGGCTTGGCTGATGCACTGCCTGATTGCAGATGTGTAGTTGATGGAAGTGAGCATGGCACTGCCTAAACACAGATGTGGTGCTGATGGAAGAGAGCATGGCACTGCCTAAACACAGATGTGGAGCTGATGGAAGAGAGCATGGCACTGCCTAAACACAGATGTGGAGCTGATGAAGTGAGCATGGCACTGCCTGGATGCCAGTGTTCAAGCAGAAAACAGAGCTAAAGGCATTTGGTTATAAAACACACATTCTAGTTAGAATTTGCTGTTAGTCATTTGCTTGTTAAGATGTCAAACAGGAGCACATAGGAGCTTACAGAGACTGAACCACCAACCAGAGAGTCTGCCTGGGACTGACGCATGCCTTCCACACATATGTTACAGTTGTGAAGCTTGCCCTTCTTGTGGGACTCCTTAACAGTGGGATCAGGAGCCGCCTCTGACTCTGTTTCCTGCCTTTGTGACCCTTTCTCCCTACTGGCTTGCCCCATCCAGTCTAAATAGAAGAGGAGATGCCTAGTCTTACTGCAACCTGATATGCCATGGCTGTTTGATATCTGGTAATGCAATCCCTTTTCTGAAGAGAAATGGAGGAGGGGTGGATGGCGTACAGGGAGGGACTAGGAGAAGAGGAGGGAGAGGAAACTGTCATTAGGACATATAGTAAATAAAATTAGAAGAAGCAAAAATGATGTTAAACTGGAGTTAAAGAAATAGTTCCACAGTTAAGAGTGCTTTCTGAAGCATCCACATCAAGTGACTCACAACCCATACTTCCAGCTCCAAGGAATCTGATGCCCCCTGTTGGCCTGCATGGGTATTGTGCACGTGCACGCGCACGCGCACGCGCACGCGCACACACACAATTGGCTTTTTAGGCCGAGGAACAAATTCAGGTCCTCATGCTGGCACAGTAAGCATTTTATTAGTAGAGCCTTCTCAGTGGCCCTGCAAAGATATGTCTTAGTACACAGGCATTGATACTATAGATAATTCTTTGGTTTTGGCATTGAAATTATTTTCCTGGACCAAACCAACTGTCTGGAAGAAACAGAATCCAGCCCAGCTGCTTAGAAGACGTTTAGAACAATTCAGTCACTTGGAAAGGACACTCTCTCACCTGTTGAGCTGCCTACAGGCTGTGCAGTGTGCTCCAGGTCCCCAGTTTTGTGAGCTGTCACCCATGCTAGGGTGGGCTTTGGTGATGCAGCTGAGTTATTTCTACTCCTGTGAGAAACCCTTTGCCCATATTCCTATAAGTAACCCCAATAAAAGTCACTGGTTCACGTAGTTGAAAAAATACTTTATAGTATCACCTATATATTATTATAGCTGATATTATAAAAGCTTTGACTTCAGTCAGTCACAAGATAGTGCGTGTGTGTGTGTGTGTGTGTGTGTGTGTGTGTGTGTGTGAGCCGGTGTAGAAAATGTTACATTATATCTTCATTTACTATTTTAGAAAAGAAAAGAATTATTTAATAGTGATATGAGCTTTGTATGTAGATAGAAAAGGTTGAATCATGTTGAGTAGTTGAATATTGCACCAAAAGATTTATACTTCAAATCGAAATGCATTAGACGTGTTAATATGCCTAAATGCACAAAGGGAATTTAAATAAGATGATTAATTCATCACCTGTTGACAAATAACATTTTATACTTAATGTTAGAGGCAAAATGTTTCCACAAAATGGCCAGTTCTAATAAATATTCCAAACACACCTGTAAATAACATGTTAGACTGTTGCTGGCCAACTTATACCTCTCTGGATCCAGTCTTCTCTCAGCTCCATGAGTGCTGCAGAGGAGGGTAGCAAGGACACGGAGAAACCACTGTCTGCAGGGGAGAGATCCTGGGCTTAAAGATGGGCGAGCACGCATGACTGGATCTCCCACTGCTTCCTGGAAGCTGCAGTTAAATCAAACAGGAAGTCACCAGCTGTGGATTGGAGCATTCCTGAATAAAGCCCCAACATCCTGGGTCCTAAGCTTTTGTAAGGGTTTCTGCGGTCACCATCATCTTCTCTTTTATAAATATGTATGATTTGACTAGTATGTGCTATTTCAGAATCATCTGTTTATTGGAGAACATAGACTACCATCCACTTAGCTAGTAGGTAGCTAACAAAGCTAATGAATGAGTGTGAACAAATTGGTTTCTGGACCTTTCATTTTGAAGCAAATACTAATGATCCACCTTATTGCGTCATGACTAGTACATGACTGAGTGTCCAAAGAATAAATATCACTGTCAAACGGGGTTGCAAACATAACAAATGGAGGAAACAAATGCTCGCTGTAATGTGGGCAGTCCCGCTACTCTCCCGTGCTCACCCTGCTCTCCCGTGCTCGGCTCATTACACTCGCCTCTGTTAGGATGCAGAAGTGACCTAACCCTTTCCCTTTCCGACTTCATAGCATTAGGAGAATCAGCTTCTCGTTATCATGTGTTGTTTGCTTAGATCTAGCTGAACTTTTTAAAAGCCAAAATTTTTCTTATCAACATCCTTCACTATGAACAAGGCAAGGATACCAAATCTTTCATAATGATGACTTCATGATGGTCTACAGTTCTGTAATATCCCATATCACACTAAGTCAACAATAAAGTATGGTTGGTGGTAAGCATGTTTTGTTGCCATTTGAAAGCTTCCTGAGTCTTATATCCATTTTCATAGTTTCCTGAACAACTGATGTGTGGAGCATGGAAATCATAACACTCCAGCTGTTCAGAAAAATAATCAAGGGTAAATCTGGGAAGTTTGATAGATTTGACTTAGAATCCAGCTCTGCTTCTAATGAGTTGCATGACTTTGAGCAGATAATTACCTCAGTCTTCCCATCTGTACAATGGGCACAACGTTAGCCAACAGGATTGTCATAAAGGCATTATGTCATGATGGCAGAACATTTAACAGAGACTTAAGGTATACATTACAAGGGAGTAACATGCATATTGGCTTAGGTTTCCTTACCATAGTGATGAGAAAACATCTAATCGTGTGTGTGGCAAGATGCTGAGGAAAAGCAACTTCAATTGTGTTTGATGCAAACAGGCTCAGTTTGAATTAAATGACTTATCAAAATAAAATACCCTACCATAATCCTTAAATGAGAAATGGTTGCTACTCTGAACAAAAGAATATATATCTCTCCATGGTTATTGCTGAAGAAGTAGCATCCATTTGAGACAGCTTTTAAAAAAAGAAAGAATGAACGAAAGAAATAGCTATGCTGGACTCCCCCCAGCATCGCGAAGGTCACTGGAGCATTTGCAAAACTGCAGCTGGAGAAGAGAGTAGGAGGTCACGGCCACGGAGCCCTGTGCCAGGCGACACTCTCAGGAGACACAGCTGCAGAAGCCTCTGTTCACTTGCTGCAGGCTCCCAAGCTGACAGAAACCCACAGACCCCTGCCACCGAGGCTTTGCACTGGCTTGTTTATTTACCCATCAAGAACCATAAGGACCTTTACTGCATAAAATGCCAAGTGTGGTGGTAATTGACATCAAACGATCCATGTCTACCAACAAATAAAAGACTAAAGTAATAAACACAGAGAGATGAGTGTTTAATGACCTTCAACAAATTTTTATTGTAAGATCCATAACAGTTAACTATATACACTGACATCTCTGGCCTGGAGCAGTCCCAGTTTTCAAAGTCAGAGGGAGAGGCCCCAAACCAACCTTGCTGTAGTGATTCATGCAAAGGTAGTTCGAGGGCTTCAGCCAGGCACAGGCTTAACCAAAACTGACAAGACTCTACAGATTTTCACCATGTCCGTAAAAGCAGAGTTCCTCCATCTTGAATATGCCCTCATACACATGTGTGTACACACATATGGGGAAGCGGGGGTGGTGCTGGGAGGAAGAGAACTTGCTACTTCCATAGCTAGATAAAACACATCCCTTTGCTGGTACTTTTAGAACATATATAAATATGTAGATGAAGCATAAGAAATACCTTTCCCTCAGCTTCTTTTAGACTTCCCAGAAGTCCTGACTACTAGCTTTAACTTAGTCTCTACACCTGACTGTCATCTGAGTTGGGAGGTCACGTTGTTGTTACGAAGACAGCTTTAGAATGCTCCCACACATCGATGTTATTTGTTTAACAGAGCATGATTATAGGAGAAAGCACCAAAGGTCCTCGTTGGCCATCGTGATCCCTACAGGACAGAGGAGCAAGCATGTGTGTGTTCCTTTCCTCTCTGGCTCGTTCACACGCTTCACTTAAGTCCCCACTCTCTGCAGCCGGCATTCATGTCAAGACTAGATTCGTAGCTTCACTTGGGACTCATCGACTCTCAGATTTGTTAAGACTCCAAAGTAAGTAGGCTGTTGGCCTCCTGCAGCTAGAAGCAGGTCTTGCTCAAATCTGCAACTTGCACATTTTGTCATCTAGGGAGTGAGGCTGCCGAGAGAATACATTATATATTATTATTGGGAAATAGAGAGTAATCACACCCAGGTAGATAGCGAGTGATCAATGTTCATTAAATTCAAGATTATAATAGGCATCTCAGAGACTAAATTTTAAGACATGAACATATTTTTTGCCTTTGTGGTTTCCAAAATGTTACATAAATGTTACTTTAAATAAAATAAAAGGATCTCAGAGTGTTCACTGTCAGTCAGCTGACAACGCTTTGAGGTTGAGGTAGAGGGGCATTCATTCCAGTGAGAAGATAAAAGTTTCCCTGCACCCCGAAGTCTCTAAGGTCATTTAAAAATAACATAGAGTTTATTTAGGCTCTAGTGTGACCCAGTTTCTTGTTATTTGCAAGGGAGGAGCTTCCTAAAAGTTAAATTAAACTTAGGGTAGAGGCTCAAAGCCATGGAATCTTTGCCTGCATAGAACAGTGCACTTCTCTGGAAAGTGTGCCTTCTAATGTACAATTCAGGAAGCCATGGCCAGGTTGTAACAGACGCTTGCACTTAGCACAGGTATAGGACCAGGCACAGAACGGAATCAGCACTATGCCTGGGGCCTGGCCAGTGCAGTGTAGCTCATGAGGTGACATATTAGTCAAGATCTTTCTGGATCCTTTCTGTCTTGAGATGAGAAAGTACCTGACGCTCAGTGTTTCCCTGGCAGAGAGACTGAAGATGAAGGGCACCAAAGACCTGCTGGACCTCAGGCCCCAGTTTAAGAAGAAACTGATCCATAGGAGACATACAGCAGGAAGAGAGGACAAGGAACGGAGAAGGATGCTGGGAGCATCAGTCCCTGCTTTCAGATCTGAATGCATCAAGGCTCCATCACACAGACTTAGTGGACATGATTGTGAATGTGTGTTTTCTTCTGTTGCTCCCTGCTTCTGCTATCACACAGAAACCTTTATCTGCTGTGAGAGGAGAACCATGAATCTCACTCTTCTCTCCGGATGTTAGCTTCCTGTTGCCTTTTATTAGAACAAAACCATCCTACTTTGGCTCCATGACATCCTAAATTCTAATGACTACTCGCAGATCTCCATTCTAGTCCATTAATTTACCTCTAGTTTTTATGGCCAATATCATGCTGCTCCAGTTAGTGGGTCTTCAGGGTGTGTGTTTATCCGTCTCACAGCGCCATTCTCATGACCTTTTACCTTCTTTTCTGAGTCATGCTATTATTATTTCAAATGAATCACATGATTATTTTTAGGTTTCAGAAAAAAACACCCATGAAAACTTTGACTGTACTCAAATTTTAATCTCACACTTTGATGAACAAGACACTTGCACCTAACTATAAGATAGTCGTGATACCCCTGATATTCTCATGATCAGAGATTTGTGTTAAGGCTGAATGTTGATTTTTGTCAAGTGATTTTTCTGCCTCATAAAACTCACTCTTTTCTTTATTTCTTCATAAAGAATAAATAATGTTCTTGATTAATATTTCTGAAATTAACCCTGCCTACATTCCTTAGGCATGGTGACTTTTAAGTTATTCTTTAAAGACTGAGTTTGATTGTGGTATAATAACCTTGGTAGAACAGGTATGAAGTGAGTGAATTTACTAGTTGGCTGGTTAGAAAATGAAATCGAAAAATCACTCATCTCCATGGTCATTCCAACTTGAGATCACTGTGCTCATTTTATCCTCCAGAGGAAAAAAAACAAGGAAACTAAAGGACCAAATTAATTCATCCTAGACATGATGAATTCCAGCAATAAAATATTCTTGAGTATTACGTTTGAATCCATGGGAGTTGGGCCTAGCGTTGTCTTCTACAGAGATTCCTGTATTCCTCCACCCCGCGAATACTAAAGTAAATTGGAAACCACAGCAGTCAGAAAGTCGGCCCAACTCAGCTTATGTCTAGATTGCTTGATACACTGGGTAGTTTAACACCAGAAAACAGGCCTTCTGTGCAGCCCCCAGAGACAGTATTCTGCCTATGAACATTTACTTGAGCCAACAGCCTTAGCAGAACAGCCTTAGCAGGGACAACTTCCTGTGGTACAGACCATGTCTACCAGACCCACCATAGAAAGTGCTCCCTTGTGCCCCTTGACCAGCATAGGTGTCGTACACATCCTTGCTACTCCGTGCTCCAGTTTAAAAATCTGACAGGTACCCCAAAGGAGGACTACCTACCTCTTAGTCTCTCTACCTCCCCCTACACACTAGTAAAATTTTGTCTAACTTAAACCTGTGAAGAAATATGGCAACTATGCCTCTGAAAGACAAGCTCTAGGCTTTTACAATCTTCCCAGTCAATAAATGCTTGCTAACCTCTAGCCTTCGGCCTCAATTCCTTCCATTCTCTCTTTTTTATCTTTTTGAAATGTTCTTGTCAAAATCCCTTGCCCAACATACCCACCCCCACCCCCAAAAAATTTTTAACCTTTCCAGGTAGCCGTCCTCATTGGGAATGTAAGCAGCCAAGAGATGCTTATACAAAATCTAATTTCCTCAGCTTCCACGGTCTGAGTCAAGTTTTATTGAGCACCTACTGTATACTAAGTACCAAGGACAAGTAAAACAATAAGTGGAAACTGGGAGAAACTGAACCCGTTAAAACAACGATGGCTAAGGCCTGGTTTGCACAGAGACCTTCTGGGATGGATACCTGAGGAGCAAGTACTAGAAATATCAAATTGCTCCCTCGGGGAATTTCTCGTGGCTTGTGACTTCCGAAGGAGGAACTCACATTCGGTAGAATGTTATCTTCAAATGCGAAATTCCAAACAGTTTGAGCTACTTGATGCTTATATAGATCATTTCCCAAGAAAATAAAAGTGATTTATACCTGTTTCCTCAGTATCTACACATCTCCTCCCCAGCCAAGAACTCTGCTTCCCTTCACACACACACATCAGCCTTTTATCGACTTCAAAGGGAGCTTGTTGCATAAAGGGGAGACCCACAAGGCTGGAATGGACTCGCACTGCCATTAATCTCTGAGCACTTCTCAGAGCTAGGAAGGCAGGAAGTGCTGTTATGGCCCTTTAAAAACAAAGGAATTGGACATAAAGCTTAATCAACTTTCCCAGAGTCAAAATGGTTCCTAGGAGTCGCTTCAGGTCTGAAGTCAGACTTCAGAATTCGAGAACTCGTCCTCACCCTCATCCCTGGTAACCACAAGCAGCTGACTTAACCTCTCTGTGCTTCTCCTTTGTAAGTGGGAAAAGAAAATCCACCTACTGTACAAGACTGTTTTGAGGACTGAGTGAACACATGCAAAATATTAAAATAGTGCTTATCACATAAAAATTATTCAGTATATATAGAATATAGAGAGGATATATGTAGAGAATATATAGCGAGAATATATATAGAATAATAGAAATATATATGTCAGATATATTGCACCTATCTTCCTGTAGAAATCTTAGATTCAGGTCATAGCCAATTCAACACATGAAACCTCAAAGTTAGGTCTCACACCTAAGCCCATGCTAAATTAAAATCATCATAGAACTAGCTCTAGACTAGTGTAGTAAAGTTCAGGGGTGGGAGGGATCCCCTTCTGCCCCTCTTCTTGCAACATCCTTCTTTTTATGGCCTCAAGTATCCTGATCTGAAATTTGATTCGGTTGAAATGGCGCATTTCCTTTACTGTTTCTTCTCGTTGTATCACAGGGTTGCAAAGATGACATAGGGCCTGAGAAGGTTCATTTTACCCTAGGAAGATTACCAAGCTGCTTCCGGAGAGATGCTGCATACAGGTCTGGAGGGAGAAAAGAACATCTCATTCTTACGGCTGGGCTGCAAAATAATGTTTATACTTAAATCAAATTGTCAGGTCATTCTTCAATTCCAGTTAGTTTCATGAAGGATGGATTGCTATACAATCATGATTACGAGCTTTGCTTCGACAGAATCCATGCACAAAACGAAACTGGGTATGATAAATCTCAATTTGCAAAAACTTGCTTCCTGTCCCAAGCAAGTGTATTTTCATCATTTAGGAATCTGCATTGTAAGTATATAGACAACAATAAAAGCAAAAGTGATTAAAAACCCTTAACTATATCGCTGCCCCGTGCCCCCTGCCACCCAGCAAGCTTTAGATTACTTTCAGTTGACTAAAGAGTATGGCAAAACTCTAAATTCAGCTTCCAGTCAGATCACTAACCTTTCCCTTTAACATGGCTACCTGAGTATTATGTCACCTGAGCTGATGGTAAAAGACCACAGGTCAAATGTAAATGGGTCACACTAACGGTTAATTCAGGGAACCTGCCCGAAGTTGTACATCGTTTTAGTATTAGATTCCTGTGTCTGCTAACTCAATACATTTTAAACAATGTGGTCCATCAGTACTACTGTATAGAATGACTTAGTACACGTACTCGGTTTATAGATGCTTTGTGCAGCAATGGTATTAGGCACACGTAAATGATATTATTTATATGTTTAGCTTGTTCAGATACAGACAAGGTCCTTGAAATCTATGTTTTGACCTGGAAATACACCCTTGTCTAGGAACTGCCTGCCTCACTCTCCAGGTTAATCCTCTGGCAGCTGAGTTTCATGGGATCAGCTACCCAAAGAGAGGGAAATGGCACAGCCATAATCTCTCTCCTGAGAATCCGGCATCTACCCTGGTGAATTTGTAATTGGTACAAAGGGCACTGGAAACCTGGTCTGTGGGATTGGATGCTTTTGTGAGGCTCATATTTACTTTGTCCAGAAATCAACTATCTTCCTGAAGAAAACAATGGCCTTGTTGATGGAGACCCGGTGATGTCACAGGAAGAAGGCTGGATGGTAGAAATCTACATAAGGCTCTGGAATCTGGGGAGAGCTGCAGCATGCTCAGGTAGAGAGGTGGAGTTGCCAGGGATGTCTGAAGAGGAGCTCTTTAACCCCTCTGGCTCCTGCCCCGGTGCCTCCTTCTGATGTCAACAGCTCTCACTCTCCCGCATTTGTTTAGCTATTTTTCGTCACATGACACATTGTTACAAGCTGTCATTAGTCTTTGCTAAATAGATCTCTTGAGGTAATTTCCACTGTGGAACCTTTGTGCCTTTTGACCAACCTCTGCCCAGCCACTGCTTCCCACTTGGTCCCAGTGTCTCTGAGTTGGGAGTTCTAGAGTCTAATTGTAAAGAAGATCCCACTGTGTGGCTCCTAATTCATTTACCATGTCTTCCAATCCATGTAGGCTTTAAACACAGGTCGGTTTACTTAACGAAGTGTCTGAATTTTCTTAATTTTCAATTCCACTGTGCATTAATACCACATTTTCTTTACCAATTTGTCTGTTGATGGACAACTTAGGTAGTTTCCAGGTCTTGACACTTTTGAATAGTGATTCAGTAAATACAGGCACAAAGGTGTAAGAACGGGAGTTGAACCCGGAAGGTGTTGCTCAGCTGTACAGTATTATGCCACTTTTCTGCACAAGGGCCTGGTTTTGACCCCTGAGACATAGAAAAACAAAAAAAAAAAAAAACAAAAAACAAAAACAAACAAACAAAAAAAAAAAAAGGCGGTAAGTGTGAGGCCAGGATTGATGCACACCTGCAATCCTAGTGTTTGGTAGGTGGAGGCAGGAGGATCACATGCTTTATGCCAGCCTGGACTACAGAATGAGACCCTGTCTCAAAGAACTAAAACCCAACCTAAAAGAAAAGGGAAAGAGGAAGAAGGGCTGTAGTTTCAGAGGCAGAGTAAAGAGGAAAAAGACTGGAAACGGTAGAAGGCAGAGGGGCCAGCAACTGGGGACACTGGGGACACTGGGGACACTGGGACCCAGCCTTATTTATTTCTAAGCAAACACAAGAAACAAGGCAAGCACTGGCTACCATGGAGACAATCTGGATTTTCCAGGAAAGAGGCAAGTCTTCAGGAGGCCAGGGACTCACTAGCTAAAGCCAGTCTCACTTAAGGAACCATGAACACTGACAGAGAAAACTTAAGTCACCATTGACTGGTCTTTTAACTACATTCATCACCATCACTCTGTGTCACTACTACCAAAAAGCCACAGGTTAGACCCTTGACCTTCTCAGGAGCATGCAGCTATGTCTATCAGTAACTAGTGCCAACATCTGTCTGAGCACAGTTTCAGTTGCGTGCACCCTTGCATTGGGTTTTATTCAAATACACTCTGTTTCGAACAGAAAAACTGTCAAAAAGGGGGAAAAAGATGTTCAGCGATTTAGTCAGCAAAGAAATATGAGCTCTCTAGAGATTCCACTCGCCCCCTATCTTTTCCAGCCACACAAAACACAAACTGATGTTTAGGATAATAGCCCTGACAGAAAAGATCCACAACCACCGAAGAAATACTTACTTATGCTCAGACACCTCGGTTAACAGAATCTTAGCCTCTCTGCAGCTCTCTCTCACTTGATGGTGATAACAACGCAGAGGTAGGTGTTGCCTGGTTGGAGTTAGCTGCTCGGCTTCAAATGAAGGTTCTTCAGATACAGAGCATCTAACAGCAAATTCATTTGGCAATAATTTTTAGATAAATTTGTCTTTCCCTTGTGTTTCACAAATCAGAAAAACTAAAAACATTCACGAAGAAACTACCTAATGTGGTTTGAGGGAGCATTCTGGAGATAACCCGTTTCTTTTCTAGAACTCTTTTAATATTCTTGAGATACAAAGTGGAAAAAAAGAAATGAGAGTAGCCATAGGTGCTTTCTTATATTCTCCTGGGCTCCAGCATAAATTGATGGGATACCACGTCTATAATTTTAGATGCTGGGATCCTCTTGAAGTATTTGTACCCCTTAACTATCTGCAAGGCAGCACAGCTAAAATCAAAGGAAAGTGGGAGGAAATACCCCCATTGTACATGAATCAACTCAAGCACAGACATGAAACTCGAAGCAAAGATGCCAATGTTACCGCTAATGCCTTCTGATCCCCCACATCCTCATTACACTATTGTGTTAAACTATTTTTCTATTTACTCATCTCTGCACGTGTTAATAAAGTTAAAGTGAGTCACTCTAATATTGTATGCTAATGAATGAATCTTTCCATAAATCAAGACTAATACAAATGTTTCCCTATGTGATTGGAAATGATTAGCTAGGTTGCACCATGCCTTTCATATACTCCCCCCTACACACACACACACACACACACACACACACACACACACACACACACAC
>JANHMN010000002.1:144920748-144982440 GCA_030674055.1 Rhabdomys pumilio
CACACACACACACACACACACACACACACACACACACACACACACACCAGATGTTCATCTTAGGATGTCTTTGTGAGAAGTTGCTTGTAGACTGACTGTTGATTGACAGATCCTTCTTGGTACTTAGTCATGGCCCCTCCATGGCCTAGCCATGTTGTCAGAGGGACGATGGCTAGCTCTGAGAAAAGAGTTGCTTCAGGAAAGGGCATACATACAAAGGGCAGCTGTTTCCTTTCTCTCTCAGGACATCCAGGTGCCATGACTGAATTTCCTGTGTGTCAGCTCTAGAAGAGTTCATTGACCTCAGCCAGGGGCTGGGGTAGAAAAGTCTTTTCGTTTCAAACCTTCTTTCTTTACCCATTTTAGCCAGAAAAATCATAGCTCTCTGTGTTGCCTTATAAATTATTCCTGCAGGATTTACAGCCATTTCTATGCTTCAAGTCAAACATTCTTTTTAAGGCCAAACAGAGTAATTTACAGGATTTGTGTCTCTAAACTATCTTATAAATGGTTGTTCTCTAGTTCAAGGTGAGTAACAGTCGGAGGCCGACTACTATCAAAGAATACTGATTGCAATTCAATTTTATTACCTTTGAAGATTCACCCAGAGGAATTGAGCAGACTGGTTAAAAATCTATAGGCTGATCATCAGGGGTCTGTGCTGGAAAACCCTTGGCAATCGAACACTCCAGTAAGAGTTTTGAGCTTGGCTCTTTTCATGGATGATCATATTTTTTTTCTCTCTCTCCCAGAGATGCCAAGATGCCACTATTGTTAATCATATTTGCAATCACCATGAATCAAGGAATGTATGCGTTCCCCGGCTTGTAAAGACTGGTCTCTTGGATTGTGGCTACAACTACTTGTTTAGATCCTGACACGCCCAGTTGCCTCTCTCAATCCCGGTCATAATTACAAACGCAGTGTTCTGCCATTCCAGCTTCTCGGTCCTATTTCACTGCTATTTTAAGCACAAGACTTGCAGGAATCTAGATGTTCTGTCTGGGCACATTTACTCTGTACTGGTCTGGAAATACTCCCACTGGCCTAAAGTCTTTGGTTTGATGTGAAATTTGATAATGCATTAATGTCAAAGGACACAAACACCTCTCCATTTCCCAGATGTATATGGAATATTCCAGAACATCCCACTGGCTTATGGACCTCCAAGAAAAACTACGATCAGGTGGTGAAGTAGCATGAGGAATCTGAGACGGGGAAACTCAGTTCAGGTGCTCATTTTCGCCTGGGGAGCACAAAAAGGTAAGCTAAGTTTTTATTTTATTTCTGCTTTCTTTCACGTCCTTAAGGCCTGGGGACTATTTAGATAAAAGTTAAACATGTAAGGCTTTGTCAAAGGTTCCTCTTTCAAAATCACAGTTGCAAATAGAAGTACTTCTCCCGGGCCAAGCTAGAGAGCTGTTGAGAGTTTACCAAATGTGCACATGTGCAGCCTTAGCAGCCAGACGCCCGTGGAAATTTAAAGGCAAGGAGCAGAAATGAAGTGCAAATGGAATTAAGATGTCTGCATCCTGGTGCTGTTCGAGAGAGAAGTCAAGTCATTACTGTGGGTAGCAGGTGCCTGTGTTAATGTAGCAATGGGAAACTTCAGACTACCTTTCAGCTCCCAAAAGAAGCTTACTGCATCCAGGTAGCATTGGATCCCCCATGCTCATCAGTTATTCTGCCGGTTTCTATGGCGACATCCTCCTAGGTATTTGTAAGGTCACAAAGGGAAGAGCTAACCCTCTTACTCCTGGAATAACTAATGTGGTTCTGTTACTTGCTTGATGTAAATGGTCTCAAGTGACAGCAAACTGTACATATAGTCAATTACAACTGCTCAAAGGAAATGATTTGTTGTAACAGCCTCTGTTCAACCTCTGTGACATCAATGTTTCTATGGAAACAGTTGCCCATTGCACTGCTTTGAATTGAGTATTGATCAAACTAGGGCCAACACTATTTCAGAGACTTGCTACTTTACTGTGTGGCAATTTACGATAGGAACTCATAACATCACTGTATATTTCAAGCCCCAAGGAACCAATTTAGCAGACAGTTACAGTAGAATATTAACAGAGGTCAATAATGGAAGTCTGATTATGGTCCTAGAACAATTATTCAATGCTTTTGTTGTCTGCCTTTTCAACGTTCCAGCAGCTACTACGGTTTTCAAATAATAATATTCATGCCTGGAGAAAGTGCTGTGTTCATTCGTCTTCCATTTTAAACTTTATTTTTCATTGTTATGTTATCTATCAATAAAATTATTCAGCTATATTAACCAAGCTGTGACCCCTCAGAAGTAAATAACTATTGATCAAGGCGTGAAGAGCTGCTGGTGCACAGCGCTGTTTTCCATTAATGATCCTATTGGCCCAGCTGATAAGACGGTTCGCTCTAAACCACAGAAGACACAAAAGTAAAGAATAATTCTATGAAAAATAGGGGCTCAATTTCCCATCTCTACTGAAGATTGAATCCTCCAGCCTCGATTGAAGGCATAGTGAAAATAAAAGCAACGCCCAGAAGAATTGGTCTGTGAGCCCTCATTCTCTGCCAAGATGCTCATTATCAGTGTCCCTTTTTTCAATTTTCTTTGAAAAAAGTCTTCGTTATGACTTTATCTAATTTCTCCTCAAAGAAACAAGAGTCAGACAAGTTTATATAAATAGATGATGGATGGATAGATAAGATAGATAAATAGGTAGATAGATGCATACATATCTTTTATATGTATTCACATATGTGATGCTCTATTGGAAAAAATCATAATTTACTAACATCGCTTATCTGAATGAAAATACAAAACAATTATTTCTGCTCTTGGATTGATTTTTCAATAACCTCAGTCAGCCAATGCTAGAAAATCATTTGCTTCTTTCCCTTTGAGTCATGGGTCGAAGTCTGCTGCAGTGACATTGACCACAGCCCAGTTCTGTCTGTGAGAGACAGACTGAAGGTAAGAAACTTCAGAAACCACTTGGATAACATAGCTACATGCCAAATTGTGGGGGGGTCCATGAATGAAACCAGTTTCAATGCATGAATATGTGTACTAAGTTTTTTATTATAGTAATTGAAGGTTTGGGCTTGGAGAATGGTTTTTGGCAGATAACAACATATTCATACATCTGCTTGAATGAAGCCTTACTCCTAAAAGGAAAAGGATATTCTTGAGAGTGAAAAAATTGATTTCTAAAATCCTTATCTGAATAGCTCAAAAGTAAACACAATTTGAAACTAAAAATCAGTCTAGGTAAAAATCTGAAAATGATTCTAAAATGTCTAGATCTCATCATTCTGGGGGTTTGGTTTTGTTTTGTGTTTTTAGTTCACTAAGTCTTCTCAGTGATAAATGCTATCTTTGTAGTGAAATGTAACTGAGTTAGTAAACAGCAGGCATGTAAGAAGGCCCAGGATACATTTTACAGGTAGACAGGCAGACATTTGCCTCTGAGCTCCTGAACAACTAAAGCAAAGAAAAAACCACAACCAGCCACAATTCTCCACCACTGAGATATCAAAACAAAGCAACGACAGCACATTTAAAGCAGATGCAGAGGAAACACTGATATTGACTCCTGGAATTAACCAGAGAGAATTGTCCACACAGTGTGAGAAACCAGGCTTGATGGTGAGACAAGCAATATCTTCCGTAACTGTCTTCCTGGAAATGCATCATCATGTTCTATAGGGCTTGAAGATAAGGCTCTTTGGTGTAACTTAATAATCAAATGTTACAGGAGAACCAAACACCTTTCCTAAAGTATTGCTGGATGTTAATATCTCACTATTGAGAGCCCATTAAAAATTCATAGAACTTTAGTAGCCATGTGCATGTATCCAACTCGGAAAGCATAGACCCTCCCCGTGTATCTTAAATATCTTATGGGGAAGGCTTTTTGCTTCAATGAAATTCCCTTATTTTGAACTTTATGTCTTCTAATTGAATCTATAGATATTCACAGACATGTGTATGTGTGCATAGGTGTGCGTATATGCAGAACATTTAGCTCTTTAAGTGAATATGGAAGAGCTTTACACAAAATGTCAGCACTAATTTTAGTCTCTGAATCTCTAACTCCTGATTTATCCAAACCAGGTCATTTGTAGTTTTAAAAACCTAAAGTAGGGGAAAGAAAGACTGGGGTACTTCGCTCTTGGGCTCAGCAATCTGAAAGTGACATTAGTATATTTAAAGGCATAGTAAGTGGAATGGAACTGAGACACACCCTGCTTTACCTCCACCTCCATCCAAGGCTCTCATGGGATGTCAGATATTTATCCATTTATCAAGGTAGGAGAAAAATGACAAAATCTCACTGGTGACTGACTGTAGGGTGGCAACAGTCATAGCAGAAGTCACAGGGCCTTATTGAGCTTTTTACCCTCCTTACAAGATAGTTAATCAGAAAGCCAAGAATATAGGCCTGGAGTGTAGCTCAGTGGTACAGCACTTGCCTTAAAATGCCCAGGAATGTGGACAGTAGGAAGTGAAAGCTGCAAAGCCAAGAAGGGCGGTGTCCAAGGCGCATTTACAAGGGATAGTCAGAATTAAACCTCCAAAGGGGAAACCCAAGGAGACAATAGAAAGCTTGACCTGCTTAGAGGAATTGGCAGGTAGCCCCTATCCAGGAGAGCTGCAGAGATGAAGTCCTCAGCTGTTAGATCCAAAGTTGGAAAGGAGAAGGTACTAATGCTGTGCCAAAGCCAAAAGGTGGTGATGAGGTGGCGGCAGGTGAGAGGTAAACTTCACAGTGCCTAGATAGTGTCCCACTCCAACATGTCACAGAAGCTGATGAGCTGAGGCACAGAAGCAGCAGCCTGTGAGCTCTCCAGATGCTTCCAGTATCAGTCATAGGACCATGTTAATGATTAGTCACCTGGGGGTAGGGAGCAAGAGAATGGTTTTCCTGAAGCATTCTTGGGGTTCCTCTGTGTAGAGAACACCAGAACTATCAGCAAAAATTGCTCTTAGTAACTCCCCCCAAACATCTTACTGCTGCTTATCTCGAGAGGAACTGTGAAAGCTCAGTTACCAAGAAATGTGAGTTTTAAACACAGAAAGAGAAGATGGAGATGACAGAGAAGCACAAACCTGCTCAGAAAGCAGTGCACTCACAAAGCTCGCTGAGATCACAGCTTCTTCCCACCTCCAGGGCTACATCCCACCTGTTTTGCTGTAACAAATAGAGTTTATCATCACAGATTGAAGTTATTGGTCTCTTACAAAGATCCTGAGTGAATAACAGACTCTCTCTCTCTCTCTCTCTCTCTCTCTCTCTCTCTCTCTCTCTCACGCACACATACACACACACACACACACACACACACACACACATGCACACACACACACACTGCCCTCCCAACTTCACATTCTCTATATAATATATAACATGCTGAGTCCAGCTAGTGTTGCCCAGATAGATGCATGCATAGTGGGCCACTGGTACATGGTCAGCTTAGCGGGGTCAATACCCCTAAAGATATTTCTTTCTATTTTGCCTTTATTCTTTCTTTCTCCCAAAGAAGGAAACATTGGATTTTAGAAATTATTATTTGTGACACTTTGGGCCTCCACACATTCCAATGTATAAAGAATTAGGAACTGGGTAGAACTTTATAGAATCAAAACCAAGTAAAGGAATATGGTTTATGACAAGTGGAGCTGAGTTGGCAGAAATGGTGAACAATATTGACAGCAGCCACCCCTAGACCAGTGGTCCTCAACCTTCCTAATGCTGTGACTCTTTATACAGTTCCTCATGTTATGGTGAGGCACCCTACCACCATAAAATCATAACTATAATTTTGTAACTTACGAATTGTAAGGTAAATATTTGATATGTGTGATATCTGACATGCGACCCCTGTGAAAGGGTTGTTTGACCCTTCAGGGGTCATGACCCACAGGTTGAGAACCATTTCCCTAGTATGATCCAAAAGTCTAGAATCCTCCAGAGAGCTTTTGAAATTTCTGGTGCCCTGGTTCCATTTAAGAACAAATTCTGTAGTTGTGGTATCCAGAGCAGCCAGAATTAAGAACCAGAAAGAAACGGGCCGATATGGGAGTGTGCTTCATTTCTACTTTTAGACAGCTCATAAGTTAAACCTTTCTTCCTAAAGATGCTCTTGTTGCCATAGCACCTGCTGGAGAACTGGCAAAGAACTTCCCTTATTGAGGGAAGCATAGACTATTGAAAGGATGCTGCAAGTTCCCATCATGCTGAAGATTAGACTAGACACAGAGGTGGCCCAGCTGTCCCACCACGTGGCCATAAACAAATGAAGAGTACGGTTTCAGAACTTGAATACTGAATTCTCAAGGTTGGTGCTCTGAAAACTGGTCTGAGCTGCTTCCGACCAGCCCTGCATTTCTAATCTGCCATCTAGAGGATGCTATCAAGTCTCAGCAACAAAGGCATCTCTCAGGAGGCATGAAAGATTGTGAAGCTTTATAAAATTAGGTCGTTTAATCTCTGTTCCAAACTGCTTCATAAGAATATCAGTTATATTATTATATATGTATAGATAAGGTAATTTGTAGTAATAATATACAATTACATATAATTAATAAACAATGTAAATATATTTACCACCTATTAATTATGAGATAAATTCAATATTGAAGCAAGATTTAAAGGTATTAAACACCTAAGACAAGTTAGTGATTATTCTCTCACTGGCATTAGTTATTTAATCTCTTCTTCACTTCTAGTCCTGACATCACTTCCTGCATAGGTCTGTTTAAACTCTGTATTTAGCACTAATATAGAACCACAGGGACTTAGAGACTAACTCAGCTCTCTCACCTGTGGCTCCACACTCTGGACACCTGAAGTCCTGGCAGCGTTCTGCCTAGGGATTGCTCTGCAGTACCGAGAAGTGATTCCCCCCACCCCTCTAGTCTTTATTGTTTAGTCCACATATTCAGAATATATTGGAGAGGCTTTTTTTCTTCATTTATTCTTTTATTCTCAAGGTGATCACCCATTTTGGGGTTGGAATGTATTCAAGTAACAGATGTCACACTGTTCCTGGAAGTCCTGGCTGTTTTCATCTTATGGACCTATTACCAAGGCCACCTGCTCCCTCTCCTTATGGTGAGCCACTGTAACCCTAGACTTCTGCCCTCCCTTCGGTGGTTTGCACTCTCTGGTTTGTTTTCACCAGTGAGATGTACAGATATTCTCATCCCTGATATACTTCGAGTTACTTTTCCAACAGGAAAAAAAATAGCTCAAACCATTAGGCAGAGCAACAGAGAAGGGGAAGACAATCACACAGCAGGAGCCAGTATTAGCTAGATCTCGGTGTGGGGTGTTCAGGTAGCAGGCCTAAGACAAGCATATGACCCAAAGATTCCTACATGATTCACTAGCTACTACGGCACACCAGCTGTTGGTCACACTACGTCTGATAAAGTCCTGAGGAGGCCATTTTGCTGAGTCCAACACTTTGGGATTTTGTGTAAACCGTCTTAGGAGCGAGTTCAGTCTCCAACACTTTTGTCAGCTGAGCAGCAGAAAGGCCTGACCAACTGGTCTCAAAGAACCCGTGAGTGTTTGTAAATGGGTCTCAATGGAGACCATTTCTGCTTAGGAAACAGCCTGAAGATTTAAAGTGAGGAGAATTTTTAAAAAAAAAACATTTTAAACAGAATTTCATTGAACACGATCTTGTGTTACATAGTGACACTTTGACACAAGTCACCAGTGTCCACTGCCTGTAGCTTCCTCTACCTCCTTATCTTCCTCTTTCCAGCTCTGAGCCTATATTTCAAGTCACATATGCACATACGCTTTTATTCATTTCTATAAAATTGAGAAATGACACGTGAGAGAAAACCTTCAATATTTGCCATCCTGAACCTGATTAAATTATTACAAATGTTTCCTGTTGCATCTGTCTTCCTGCAAACACCACAACTCTCCCCTCTTTGTGCCTGAAAACATTCCACTGTGTACATAAAGCACATTTTTTATCCTCTACTCTGATGTTGGACTCCTAGACTGATTCTACAGCTTAGCTCTTGTGACTAATGAAACAATAAACAACCATTAGCAAACGTCTGTGATATTATGAGTCAGAGCAATTGGGGCAAACGGGAGTCACATAGCTGGGTCACATCAAAGAGTCATTGCTGGGTTTTTTTAAGAAGCCTTAAAATGATATGCATTTTTAGGTTGCCATCACTGAGAATGAGAGAAGTGTGATGTGCAGTCAACAGGAGACAGGAATGCCAGACATCTGCCAACAGTGAGGGGGCTCTGTTTAATGAAGATCTACCCCCACGTCATTCAGAATGAGCCCTGGAATTAAGGCATCCTGACAGCATCTTAGCCTCTGACCTGCCTCCATTCTACACATCACCACAACTTATGTGTTGCACATTTCCAATAACAACTAAGTTTTCTGGAAATTAAACTACTGTGAAAATGGCAGGAAGCTGAGTTTTGTTTTGTTTTGTTTAGAACTTTCTTTAAAACTACAATTTGCTTGTAGATATTCATCATTTTGAATGGCAAGGCCACTTCTGGCCCATGAGTCACCAATGAAACACATCTCTCTGGTCTAAATTCAAAGGTCCTGGATTTCTGAACATTCTCCCTGTGTGTAAGTATCTGATTATAGGTAGATATTGTGATCATTTTCGAGCCTTTACATGTTGAATATTATTGTAATCCAACTATTTTTACCTTAGACTCATTCATAATGCAGTTAAAACCTTATCCAAAGTACATATAAATTCTCATCGTCTATAAAAAGAGCATTATTAGAATTCTGGCTTTTAAAATGGTAGATGGGTGATTGACATTACAAAGGCATCTTCCAGTACCTTAAAGTGGAATGCTGAACTCTGTGTGGTAAGCCAGACCAGTCTGAGGCAGTGGTCCACTGGGTGTGTCTCTACAAAATACTTGTAGTTTCTGGGTTTTAAAAACAATCCTTGAGGTTTCTTGCTTTCAATATGTAGCTCATAAAAATTAGGAATTATGTTTTTGCTATTGGGTAACTCTCATTTTCCAATCAGTACACAACAACTGGACAACTAAACTCACTTGTGTAAAGTCCTAGCCAATTTTCATATTGCTCCCTTTTTTCTCAGTGAACAAAGCTAAGTGGTAAGATGAAGGAAGACCTGGATTCTGCTTCCCACAAGTCATCTGACCTCTTACCTCTGACCCATGGTAACAGAAGACTTTTCAAAGTCTCTTCCCCTAATAAACACATTATGAATGCTCCGCCTCCCTTCCCACAGGCTGCGAAGGTCCTATGACATCTCTTACATGAAAGAGATTTATGAGCTACAGGATGTAGCTTGATTTGATGTTTCATTTATTTCTGCCCTGCCCTCCGTGGACTGCCTCAATCTCCAGATAAAAAACCAGCACACGGGATTTTCAGTCTCTTAGAGTGTGTCTAAAACAGAACTGCTTTGAGCAGAAAAGAGAGGAGTAAGTTCAGTATCATCACTCGGTGTGCTGTGGTGAGCTATTGATGAGTTCTCAGGCTTCATGCTTCTCAGTCTCCACCCATTCCATATGAGAGCATGCTGAGAACAGGCTGTGTACTTGAACCCCTGACCTTGTAAACTAGAATTAGTGGTCCCTAACCTAATAATTAGCAGTGAATGACAAATGAGGGTACTTGTCACTCGGTGATTGCTATGACTATTTTACAGAGAAACTGAAACAGAACTCTGGGAGTCCTTTCTGGAAAACTGCTGGCTGTTTAGAAAGACTTAGAATAAAATTTAATCTTGTGACCCTACCATCCCAGAAGCTGATCCAAGAACCTACCTCAGTGAGGTTACAGATGAGATAGTGCCTTTGTCCTTATTCTGTGGGTGAGAAAAATCAAGCAGCTGTGTTAGCTAGTAATACATTAGAACAGGATAGAAAATGGGGTTTCTTGTGTTTGTATCTGCTTTGAAACCCCCTGACAAGCAGACCAAGGTAACCTCTGGAGATTAGCCCTAGACTCCACATAGTAACAAAACTCCAGTGCTGGAGAGACACACAAAGACATGTTCCTGTCTGCTTTGGGACATGTGTGTTGGCAAAGGTCATCAAGAGAAATTATTTTAAATGTGCATATGCATGTGTTTATGTGTATGTGTGCCATATGTGTACAGGTGTCTGTGGAGATCAGAAGAGGACATTGGATCTCCTGCGGCTCGAGTTGCAGGCAATTGTGAGCCACCCCATGTGGATGCTGTGAACTGAGTTTGTGTCCTCTAGCAAATCAGGAAGTACTCTTAACCACTCAGCCAAGTCTCCAATATTTTACAGCAAAATTTTAAGTGGTTTATAATCTCCAGACCTTGGGAGAAATTACTTTACAGTGTTGAATTTTGGTTTAAAGGAGAAAGCAGGATGTATCCATGACAAGAAGGGTAATAGCTGCATCCTCTCTCAGGTCTTACAGTACCATCAGCCATAAATTATCAACTCTGAGCCATATTGCAAGTTCTCCTAAGCTTAGGGATTCAGCTTAATTAATAGCATACATGCATAGAAGGTCTGCATAAACTAGAAGTATTAGTACATGCCTATGATCCCAGCACCCAGAATATAGACGCAGAAAGTCCAAAAGCTCATAGCCATCTTCAGTTACATAGAAAGCCTGAGGCCTTTGACCAGCCTGGGCTATATGAGACCCTGTTTTAAAAATACAACGTCCCCTAAAGTTGAATTTATCCTAGATATGGTTTAATGGAGTTCTGCTTAGCAAAAACTGGTTTTGATTAACCAAAGTTTGGCACAGCATGGGAAGGAGTAAGGATGAGGAAAGAATCAGCAGCCTCAGGTGGTAGAGATACCTAGTCTCCTGCTGATGCTCAATGTTTCCAGGCTTGACCTCCTCGGAGAACTGGTGGGTCACTAGGCTGTGGACAAGGGTTGAGCCACTCTGTGTACGTATGAGATATGGAGAGCTCTTGGGACCAAGGGACAAGGATAAGACCTCAGAGGCATATCAGGGTCTGTTCTCAAACACTGAGGTGTGGAGAAGGAAGCACCCAGGCTTTGTTTTAATTCATGACAATTTTCCCACAGAAACTCACTACTTCCTATGTTCCAACCTCAAATTCAAGACAACAAGAACACTGAATTATGTGTGTACCATGAGGGGTTTCTTCTTCATGGTGACAAATCAGATTCACAAGAGGAAGATGGGGATCCCCCGCCCCAAAACACATTATAGTCACATGACACTGGGTTTATTATGCCATACGATGCTATGTGTGCATTGTATTATACCACACGTTATGTGTACATCATATAGAATGTGTGATGATTAACCTCAATCATCAACCTGATGGCATCTGGAATCAACAAGAAGCCACAATGCTAGGCATGTCTAAGGGAAGGCCTTCCCTCAGAACAGTCAGCACCTTCCAGTGGGTGGCTCAGATATAGAGTGGTGTGAGGGAAAGTGTGTCATCTATCCGCTTTCTGGTCTTGTTTAGCCTGTTCCTTTTGCTCCCTGACGGCATGAGACTCCAGCTTCTTTGGCCTTGCCACATGTACTGAATATTGAAGACAATCCAGGAATCCTCCAAGCCTTCAACACCACCTTAAGACAAATGAGGCATCCAGTTCTAAAAGCTGAGTAACTACGGAGCTCTGTCTCTTCAATAAGTGGATAGCCATTGTTGACTTCTCCAACAAACACTGTTGCTTCTGTTTCTCTAGAGAACCCTCTGCTAATAAGGTATAGCATTGAATAATAGTGTGGAATGGTGTGCATAGTACAGTATGTACATGTACTATGTATGATTAGACTAAAAACCTTAGAGAACCCCGCCTAGTAAGGAGTAGCATGTGTAGAATAGTGAAGAACGGTGTGCACAGTACAGTATTCGTATGTAATATGTATAATTAAATTAAAAACTCAGAGAACCCTGACTAATAAGGTATTGTATGTACAGACTAGTTCAGAATAGTATGCACAACACAGTATGCATATATATACATATGTATATATACATATACACATATGTATGTATGTACTCATAGATTAGGAACCTTAGTCTCCTATTAGGCCATACCTATGAGGAAGAGACTAGAACATTCTATTTCCAAACCCTCATCCTGCTCCCTGCTTTTCCATCACTTGGCAGCTCCAGATCTCATTAGAAAACTGACCAACTGCTCATGGTGCAGTGCTGGGTTTCCCATTATTTATTTGGTTCTCAAACACAAAAGCACAGACCCAGGTCCAGGGATAGCACTATAAGCTCCCTTTAATACAAAGATAAAGCTTGATATTTCCATAAGGTCACAAAGAAAGGCCCTGCATCTGACTTAGCTATTCCCACGAGCTCCCTGCAGAAGTCAGAGGTAAGAAAAGCTGTATTTCCCAGTGTGGACACAGCAAACACCTTTATTACTGAAAGAGGATGTTTTTATTTGCACTGCATCATACCCATAAATTCCATCCACTCAGCAAGTCAAATTATTGCTGGCCTCCAAGATACATTAAGTTTGGGTTTAAATCAGTCACTTTTAAAGATATACTGCAACCCACTTCCTGGCCATATTTGTAATATATTCACTGCACAAATGTTCTTTAAAATGCATGGTTTGTGGAGTTGTCTTCCTTCAGTCAGCCATGGGAAGATATAAGGAAGATAAGCTCTCGCTTGCAGTTTCTTTGTGTGTGATTGTTCATGATCGCTACCAACAAGGCTAATGGCTGACAGATGCTTTCGGGCTATGAAGAGAAAGAGCCCTCTGATTCCAAGTCAAATTAGGATTAGTGAGATCATAGCAAACAAAAGAGAGAGAGAAAAAAAATAGGACTCTGAGCAGTTTCTGTTAGAATTTTGTGGCAGTAGACAGGCTTTCCCAGAAAATGGCAGGGAGCAAAAATACAAGGAATTATTTTGGATGCTTAATGGTTTATGGCAGGATTAAGATGTGGCTAATGGAGACACTCAGAATTCTTTCCCCTTGCTTTCTCTTCCTATTTTACAAAGCTACACATTTTTGTTCTTCATCAATTGTCATTCAATGGGTTTCAACTCAGCACAGAGTCTGGGGGATGTGTGACAGCTAGGCTGATTATCATTTAAGTAGCTGAGAAAAGGAGATGTTGGGAAATGAAGCTAGATTTCCATCACTCCCTTGAGTAAGAAGTCTGGCTTTCTCCGAACTCCCCTTCATCAAGCTGCTCTGTCAGATGAGAAGGAATGTGCAGTGTGTCATAGCAGTCACCAAGAGAGAAGCTACACATCGTTCTACACATCTGAAGCACCACCTTTAAAATAATATACACACCATTTACATCTTCCCAGAAATCAAGCCCATGGTTTTCTTTTGTTCCTCTACCTGGGAGGCACTTTCCCATCTATGCATAGAAGCACACCTTAATAAATCTCCAGCCAATATTAAGTTATGAATTTCATATAACTCAGGACCAGTTGATACCTAGAATATTTATGTTCCATGATGATCATAGTATTTCTAAATAGATCTAAAGATGGATATATTTAATTTCAAGACATAACAATATAAATAGTAATTGTCATTTTGAGCACTCACATGCTGAGGACCTTACTGAACACTTGATGATTAGAATTTCTTTTATCTTCCTATCAACCTGATGACAAACACTTTGTTCTGTCTAATGAGAAAACCAAGAGTCTCATTTTTACCCTCCCCACGGTTTCATTAACCTCTTCTTTTGTGTGTGGGGTTGATTGTAATTATGTGTGGGTAACATGCAAGTGACGGTTGGTGCAGTCAGAGGCCAGAAGCGTCTGATTCTTGAAGGTGGAATAACACACTGTCAAGAGCTGCCAGACATGGGTGTTGGGAACAGAACCCAGGACCTACAAAAGAACAGTAAGTTTTTTTAGCTGCTGAGCCATCAACAGCCCATCTGCTGATCTTTGCTCCATTCTTCCCCCACGGTTACTGAGCACTGAGAACCATTTCTGCTATCAACTTGTAAAGAGCTAGCTAATACGATTTTAGGAAGATTACAGTTTCAACATTGGCAGTTTAAAATTGACTGTGATTGGAGTCTTTCCATCATGGAAATTACCAAGTTCTATAAACTAGGATGTATGTATGTATGTATGTATGTATGTATGTATGTATGTATGTACATCTATCTGTATGTATGTATGTTTGTATGTCTATGTTGAGAAAGACAGTAAGAACAGAATTTTAAACATTTACAAATGTGCCACTATGGGGCTAGAAAGATGGTTCAGCACTTAAAATTACTTGTTGCTCCTCCAGAAGGTCCAGGGTTCCACTTCCAGCACCCACATAGTGGCTTACAACCATCTGTAACTCCAGTTCCAGAGGACGTGACACCATCTTCTGGCCTCACTGAGCAGTGTACAAACACGGTACATAGACTTACATGCAGACAAAACAACCATCCACATGAAATTTTTTAAAAAAAATTACCATATGCTGCTGTGAAGGACAAATATTTCTAAGCATCATAGAATTATCCTTTCTTCACCTCTCTATTATTTCAAAAACATATCCCGTGATAAGTTTGCAATGAAGCAGACAAAATCTCCTGGCACATGACGCCATGCTGGGTGTGGGCTTCTCTAACACTGTCTGTGTCTCTGAGCCCTGTTTGGCTTGATTTTGCCCTTTCTCACACTTTCCTGTGTGTTCCAAGGTGAGAAGCAGGACAAATTGAAACATTTAATAGTCATTCCAATTTAAAAAAAAAAAAAGTCTACAAGCCAAAATTGGTTCATGTGTCTCAAGATTAATAACCTTAGCCTAAGAAAGCAATTAGCCCTTTGTACCAGGTGAATATAAAGTAAATCCAAAGGAAAGTTATATTGTGAAAACAGAGGGTATCCCTTTATAACCACAACCACATCGTCACTGGGGGTTTGGGGGGGATGGGTCATGCTCAATATCTATTTGCCTGTTTTATATGTTGTACGTGAGTGCATGCCTGTCTGTGTGCATGTGCTTGCATGTATTGGATGTCTCAGAACAACTTGCAGGAGTCTGTTCTCATGTGTGTTCTCTAATGCACCTGTTGGAGGTCACAAAACAACTTTCAGAACACCGCCTCCCTCTACTACGTAGGTTTCAGGGACTGAACTCAAGCTCAGGCTGGCATCCTGTGCCTTTACCCACTGAGCCTTCTCACTGGTCCAATATATTTTACTATTATACAATTAACATTTATTGAGTGTTAATAGTGAGCTTATATATAACACAGAGACCATTACTGTACCTGGATTCCTGGCAGATTGTAGGCACAGCATGTTTTTGATATCTTGGATGGCACCAAGCTCTCTATAATTTCCCAATGAAGTCAGTTGCTACTAATTTCCTGAACATCTGTTCGTCAATTTCATTAAATGGCTAATGAATCCAGACATATAAGGTTCATAAAGATATTTATATCTGACATTAACAAAATGGCACTTCTGCTTTGTTCCTCTACGTGACACCCTTAAGACAATCAGGTTTGTATCACTGCCTGGAGCCTGAGAAATACCACTACCTTCGTTTCCCTTCTGTGGAACAGAACCTCCAAGTGGCCAGTGAATAAGAAGCAAAGGTCCAGTCTAAAGTGGAAGATGTCGCTAGCCCCCCCCCAAAAGAAAATAATTACACTAAAGTCTGAGGAAACACACAAGCGCAGGTTTTGGTATGCATGGAGCTCCAGCTCCTTTGTGTAAACACCAAACATGACCTCTGGATTTATGATGAGAGTGTGTTTCATCTTGCAAGAAACAGCTACCTGTCCTCCAAAATAGTATCACTCTGTTTCCCACAGCAGTGAATTCTTTTTTTCATGAACCAATGCTTAAGGCAGTGAAGACCTCCAGATGACACCACAGTGGAAGAGACGAGTCACTATAAATCTGTCTGACTGGAACTGGAGGATCAAACAGGAAGGTGGAGGGGAGATGAGGGTGAGGGAGGGATGGAGAAGTCAGCTAAAACTGAGGATCATTTGAGGTAACATATGGAAACTTAATACAGTAAAGCTTCCTAAAAATATATACAAATAGGAAGGTGCTCTAAATAGAATCACCAAATAGTACTAGAGACAGAGCCCAACTGGACATCTCCTGTCACCAAATGTCCAGTTCCAGGAATGGGTTACATCTAATCACGTTCTTGGCTGAATGGGTCCTATGGGAAGCCCAAAACAACCCAGACGATTGCCAATGCTATTGGTTGCTCTCTGCAAACTGATGGTAAAGCCCTATTGCTGAAGACAATACCTATATAACTCACTGAACACGAAGAAGTGCATAGAGCCTTCACTTCCACTGACTAGTGTTCACGCTACTGCATGACACCACAGGAGAAAGGTCAACACCAACTCAACTACAACCCCTTCTATGAATGGTGATGACTTGCCTGCAAGACGAGCAGTAATGACTCCAGGTTTGTAGGACTAACTAACCAATATCTGATTGCGTTTAAAACCTACTCCATGAGATGGAATCTATCCCTGACACTGCTCACATGGTCAAGAACCTAAAACTAGATAGGCCAAGGATGTAGAGGAAAACCCAAATACTACTGTTCTGCTAAAGGAACATAGCAATGAAATGGTGTCTAACAACATTCTTCTCTATCCAACGATCAGCGTCTCCCTCTGCCATCATCAGTGAAGCCGCCTCCTGCAGTAGATTTTAACTAATGCAAAGACTCACGACAGGTCAATAGGCAGAGAGTGAGAGACCATGGAATACTCAGCCCTAAATGGGACGTCTCCATCAATTCCCTCCCCCAGGGGACTCAGGGAATCCTGCTGAAGAGGAAGTGGAAAGGTTTGAAGAGCCAAAGGGGATGGAGGACACCAAGGAAACAAGGACTTCTAAACTCAGCAGGACCGATGCTCATATAAACTCATGGAGACTGTGGAGTAGGCACATGGTCTGCGCAGGTCTTGGCCAGGTGGGAGTCCCAGGGCTGAGAGGGGAAGTGGACACAGTCCATACTCCTAACCCAGAACCTTTCTCCAATTGATAACTGCTCACAAGTGGAAATTTAGCTTTTTCCAACTGAGTTGCACAGGGTATACCAAACACTCTTGAGGACAGGACTCATGCCCAGCAATAAATGGCCAGCATAAAATGAACTTAATGGCACTTTTGAAGGTTTGTTCTCTCACTATGCCTGGTCAGGAAATTTTTTTCCTTTATTTGTCCTTTGTGTATATATTATGGCTTCTGGTTTTGTGTTTTTGTAGAATTTCTGTGTATGTGAATAGATGTGTCCCTGTGTCTATGTGTGTTTCTTGAAATTTTTTTTTGCTCTTTTTCTTTTGTTTGTCTGCATATATTTATCAAATTTTGTATCATCATCATCATCATCAGTCTTGATATTATAGATGCTTTTTTATAGCCTAACGAGAAAGAGTGGGTGTGAACTTGGGTCGATGGGGAAGAAGGGGGGATCTGGAAGGAGTTGGGAAAGCAGAAACCATTATCAGAAGATAGTGTATTAAAATCTATTTTCAATTTAAAAAAAAACTAAAATAAAACTTTAGTAAATTGAAAAAAAATAAAAATAAATCTGTCCATGTTCATAGCATGTCTGACAACAGGAGCCAACCCTAACAAACTGTGGGTTCTGACTAATGGTAACATGTCCAGGCAGGCTCAGTGACAGTAACAGTAACAGATGTTCCATTCTGGTGGAGGATGCTGATGACAGTGAAGACTATGTGTGGCATCAGAGGACATGTGGGCAGTGATGTGCCTTCTTATTAATTTTGCTATGAACCTAAAACTGCTGTATTAAAAAAATCAATAAATTAAATCCTTTAAAAACACATATTCTATTAACAAAAATAATTTTCAACAAATATAAACTGAAGGTTCACCAAGAGTCAAGTCCATGCCTACAGAAATTAGTACTTACAATATTCTATTCTTAGGTGTTAGAAAATTCTAGAGACAACTGGGAAGACACAATTGAGCATGAACTATGAGTTCAGAGTTAAGCACTTAAGTCAGATAGTTGCTGGCAGGAAACTGAACAATTCTTCATCCAGTTATCCCAGACTTAGAAAGCACATGGTATGGAGTGGACTTCCGACCTCTCCCTACTCTAAAACTTCCAAGGCTTTTCCTACTGAGGAGGAAAATACAAGGTTAGTAACAGATGCTCATACACACTTTTTAATCAGAAGCTTAGAATCAATCTTTCCTGTTACATCTGTACCATTTAAGGAATGGACTTCTGAATCAGAGACCTCAAAAAAGAATCATCCAACTCCATTTTCTCCGCCTTTCCAATTGGAAATCAAACAGAGTATGTTTGGTCTGGAAAAGTGAGAACTCAGAGAATCCAGAGCTCTGAAACATCGTTCCTAGGATTGTCTGAGGAACAGTGTTAGCCATTAACATTTGGAATTGCAGAGAGGGATGAAACACCCTGTTTCTAATGTAGGCCCTCTTGTATTTATCCTGACCATTCAAAAGAACTCTTCAGGGGTGGAAATTCATGCATAAGTTTTCTTGGAGATACATATATAAAAACCTCTAGTTATCTTAGATATGACACAAACTACAGGCCAAAGAAACACTTACATCTTGGTCAAGTCGAGTGAACCAGTACGTGTATGAAAGTCACCAGGAGCATGGGTGAAAGTCTGTTTACAGATGCCTCATGGACACAGCAGTCCATACCACACTGAGTGACGATTCCCCAAAGCTCCAGCAGCGCACTTCCCTGCACAGCTTGCATGCTGCCTGACTCAGCCTCCTCTCCTGGCCTCAGAGACGGGCCTCAGGAGTCTTGTAACTTCCTGTACCTGTTAAATTTTGTAATCTCCCTTAGATTCTTGAATCTTTGGAGCCCCCCTCCTCCTAGAGGTTTCTCAATTTGAAAGAAATAGCTACACAATACAGAGCAGTCGCCAGCATCAGACCTGTGGACATTCAGATTTACTGCTGCTCCTGTTAAGCACCACGCTTTCAAAATGTGTTCTTCAGCTATCATTCCAGCCCAAGCTAAGGACCAGAATTACTGGTTCTCATTTGCTTATACAGTTCTCCAGAGCCACTCTCATGTCTTGTCTTTGCCTTGGAGTGTCCTACAATGCCCTGCTGAGTTGTCCGTAGTAGACTTTGCACTTCCGCGTCTTCATTCATCAAATGTAATATGTTTTATTTTATAGGCCTATTTTGAGGTAAAAATGGAGTTATGAGGAGCAAATTATGTCTGATTCAATAAATATCACATAGCACGTTTTATTAATATTAGTAACATTGTGTCGGGGCAAACGTAAGAAGATAGAGCTAGAAATGAGAAACTCTGAAGTCTGGTCCCATCTCCACATTTAGTAATCCTGTGACTTTAAGAAAGACAGTAAGGGGCTAGGAGCATAGCTTGGTAGTGAAGTGCTTACTCAGCACATACAGACTCTGGGTTAGTTTCAAGCATGGAAGAAAAGAAAGAAAAAAAACCAGTTATTGTATGTTTTTGGAGCCTAAATTTTTCAACCAGTAAATCAAATTTCATTGTCAACTTCTTGTCACTGTAAAGACCATAAATAATATTGTTGAAGCACGGCAAGACTATACCATTCCCTGGCACTTGGAAAATGCAGTTTGATTTGAGAATTATGTCCTTATCATGAACAGCTTACTTCTTTCCCTGTGTGTCTCAAAGGGCACCGGTCTACATCTGTAGCTGGTCTTTGGCTACTTTGTGTGTTCTTTCTTCCATCTTTCTCCACTCTTCCAACTCCTAACACTAGATCAGAGAGAAAAGGGGATAGAAAGAAAAGGGGGCGATGTTATCATAAACCCACTTCCTGCTGATTAAGGGCATCAAGTTCTTTGGGGCAACTTTGACCTTTGCACAGGACTATTTACCAAACAGCAACCAACCAACAACCCACTCCATGTCCCACACCTAGGATTAAAACGAAAACATGTTCCTATGATATTTTTGTGTTTTTCAAAGAAACTAAAACTCAAGAATTGTCACTACATACATTGTATGGACTTAGGGGGAAATGGGGTTCTCTGAGTCCTCAGGATTTCCAACAACTGTTTTTTTTTTGTTTGTTTGTTTTTGTTTTTTGTTTTCTGAAGATTCATAGCTCTCTGGCTGTCTAGGATGGCGGTCCAGGTGTCTCTGCTTAGAAGACTATATCAGTATCTTAACCATGTTATTTCTCAAATAATGGAATCTAGTATCTAAGAAGAGTATCTATACCAGTAGACCAATCACATCGACAGGTCTCTCAGCCACCCCACTCTTTTGATTAATACAGTCAACCATGCTAACATTGGTGGTACCTGTAAGCAGAAAGAAAACAGAGTCAGAAAGCATTGGGCTCCTTCGAGATCTCCCAGATACATCCCTTAATGGACAGGCTTTCTCCAGCCTGGGCACAGAGGAGCCTCAGCTCAAGCACAATGTAGGGTTCCCTGGCCATGGTTGTCATGTGCAGGGAAGATCAATGCATCACCAAACAAATTGCAGATGTGGTATTCTGAGTTCCTATAGATAACTTCCTCCCCTCCCTGCAAACTAAACACCCATTTTTCCTCATTCAGTCTCATGCAGCTTTAACCTAGGTATGTGGAGGTCTTGTGCCAGGGGCAATGAGGCACATCAGGAATTACAACTAGCATGTAGCCATTTATGAAATAATTATTTAACATGTGCAAGGGGGAAATAAAAATGAATGGTGTGGCATGGCTATTTAGTATTATTTATATAACTTACCTTGAGAGCCCTGAACACTGACATTGGCTGCTGTGTAAGCCCAGTGCAGGTTGTTTCCATTAGTGTTACTTTTGAAAAAAGTAAGTATTATTTGAGAAGTTGCATGGTTAAGATACTGAGAATTTAGTATTCTTGTCTTTGAAGATGGTGAAAGGCAAAAGATCATTTGGAAAACCGCCCTGACATTTTGATATGCTCCCACTCATTGCTCTGGTAAAAATGAGAAATATACAAGTGCATTTTTACCTGGCATAACAAAACAGCCCAATAAAAGGTGAAGTACACAGTCTTTATGATATTCTTGGAATGACTCTGCTTTTATAGAGAATATTCATGCTAGCAACAGCTGTAAAAAAATATGGAAATGTAAAAGAAGAGAGATTAAATATGGAATTTATCTACAGGCCCCAGAACACTAAACCCTTAACTCCTTCAAAATATGACCGTCACTCTAAACCTCAACATTAGAACCATGGAGGGGATTTTAATGGTGACCTGAGCCTTTACTTCTAAGATTTGACTTTTTGTTATCTTGGGACTTTTTATGTATTTTCTTGATTTGCTCAGTTACATCAGTTTGTCAGTATAAAGCCCATGAGGTAAAAAAAAAAAATATTTGAAATCTGTGTTGCTAGGTAAAACCATCCTGACTTTACACAAAGATGGAAATTGTTCCTTGATCCTACTCCCTCCCCCTCCTACAAAGACCTGAGGTTGAGGGACAGCAGCAGAGCACATCCGTGGGACCGCATGATGCCAAGTTTTTAAATGCTCTGCCCATGAACACATTGGGGCCTGGGTCGATCTGGAATCTGCAAGCTGTTAGGCAGCAATACTTACATTCCTCCATCTGTTGCCTATGACCACCTCCTAAATAACGCACCCACTGACATGCTGTGCCTCTGTAAAAGGTGGAAGGAAAGAGTAAGGCCACTCCAGGTGGTATTGTTTCCTCAAGGATTGAGGTCAGGACCATGGTCCAGAGAGATTCTGGTGAGTAAAACTTCAGCTGTCAGTAGGCAGTGAAGGCAGCACAATGCCTGCATCAGGTAGATGGGAGAGAACGGATGCAAGATGGAACTTAACCTAAGATTCAGGCCTGAGAGAAGGAAGTAGTGCAGAGGGGTGGGAGGAAGTCCTGAGGTATGGGGGTACAATAGGGACAAAGGAGGGCACCAGCCAACAGCAAGGCACCATTCGTAAGCCTGCCTTCTTCCTCTCTTCCATGGACATCTTTGGAGTAGCATCTACATCTCACATATATGCTTAGCCAATGAAGGCAACTTGGCAAATAATTTATAAAATGACAGGTCCTAAAGGAGTTCCAGTTTAAAATGGTTTCTGGCTACCAGTCCTGATACTCTTTCCCACCAAGTTGTTCTCTCTCTCTCTCTCTCTCTCTCTCTCTCATTTTTCCATTGCCCTGCAAAGCTAAAGCTAACAGTTGACCTTACCAATAACTGTAAGGCAGATGGACCTAAACTTCTTTAAAAGGCAATTAGTGGCTCACCTGTGCATGCCAACCCAGAGAAAGCCCAGCTGACTGAAGGGAGAAAAGCTTGTTACTCCATCCCCACTGCCTGCCACCTGGCTCGTTAAATTAGACAGTTATTTCTCCTCTACTCAAGTTCTGCTTTCCAAGTCTGAATGGTATTTTTCTTCCATATGGAATCCTCCAGCAGGGGGTGGGTAGGTTGGTTGATTGGTTGATTGGTTGGTTGGTTGGTTGGTTGGTTGGTTGGTTGGTTGGTTGGTTGGCTGGTTGGTTGGTTGATTGGTTGGTTGTTGATGCTCATAAAGTCAGACTGTACTGCTGCCAAGGAAAGACCTTGTCAGCAAGAAGAAATGACAGGCAGGCATGGGGGTGCCTCATGATCACCACAAAGGCATGCTCTGAAGAAAGTATAATGAAAGGAAGGAGAAAACAGATATCCCCTGGCAAGAACATCCACTAAATACTGCAGCTTGCAGGCTAGTGGAGTGAAGGCAGGAAAGAGGTGGTATCATGGCAGCACATCACATCAGTCACCTAAGGCCACTGGAACACACGGATATTTAATTAATATTCATAACAGTAGCAAAATTGCAATGGAGTAGCAATGAAAATAATTTTATGGTTGGGGATCACCACAACATGAGGAACTATGTTAAAGGGTCACAGCATTAGGAAGGTTAAGAACCACTGACTTAAAGAAAGAAAGTAGGTCAAACTCTAGAAATAAGATAAGGGTTCTGGGTGTCAGTTTGCCTTTCAGATATAGGTCTGCAGAGGGAATCCAGTGAGAATTCCATAGGACCTGATAGAGAGGCCAGGTGTGGAAAGATGAAGAAAAGAAGGCAGGCAAGACCAACGAGCAACAAACCCACCTTGGTAAGCAGACACACTTCTCTGGACTGAGAGTGGATTGAGGCTAAACCACACACAAATCAAGTCCTGCTGCTTCCAAAGAACTGGCAATGAGCAGTGAAGAAAAGTTTCCCTTTTGAATATCACATTAAATAATTCTTTCCAAATTTCCTTGAGAACAAAAAACATGTGTCAGAACTGTCCGCCATAAAATAAAGGTGTTATATAAAAAAGTAATAGCCATAATACGTTCAAGTTAGCAGAATGGGTAAGGTGGAGGGGAGAGAGAATAAAAGCATGTTAACTTTTTAAAGTTTATGGCTTAATTCTTGACTTTGAAAATCCTAGGAGCACTAGAAAAGGGAATGATAATAAGCAATTCGGAGAAAACCCAACAGTAAGTTCAAAGCAATAAGATGATCGTTCAAGACTACCTTGGAGCAATAGAAGTAAATAAACACACTCCACAGAGCAAATGAGAAAATGACACAGAGACAGAAAAGACACCAGAAGAAGAGAGAACCTGAGTTATAGGAAACACTGAAAGCAGGTTACACCATCCCGTTTAAGGACTAATGTTTTCAAGTTGTCTTCGAAAACAGCCATCAGTTGTGTGCTGCTTAAGACGAAGCTAAAACCTAAGTAACTCGGAACGGTAAGAAATACTCAAGGAAGTAAAAATGTGTTTGATAACAATGCAGAAGGTGCATTAGGAGACATGCAAACAAGCTGAAAAGCAACCAGCGGGCCACAGATGCCATTTCAGGTTGATAAAAGGTTTAGTCCACATAAAGGGAAAATAGCCATAAGCATTTTGTGCACCAAAGAACAGCAATGTTCAGAGGGAATGCCCATGAATTAGGTCATAAAAACATTTTAAGAGGCAATTCCCTAGAGCAGAAATTATAAAGGGCACATATTTCCAACCACCATTCAATCAAACCAACCATTGTTATCACGTGCTTCAGCGAATGAATAAATAAACAAAACAATGAATAGTTTGGCTCCAAATCTCCAGATATAAATGAGTTCCCACCCCTCACAAAGGAAACATCTCATCACAACAGATGGGAACGGTTACAGAAAACCACAACCAATCAAAGTGCAGAACTGTGGATCCCTTCCCAGTGGGCACATCTACAGAGCACTCCCACACCTGAGGCTTAGGGATCACTGCAGAAGAGAAAGTGGAAAGACTGTAAGAGTCAGAGCATCTGGGAGTTTGCTGTTAGGATGTGTCTCCTAGGAACATCAGAAGCCACACTCACAAAGTCTCACCAACACGACAGACCGCCTAAACATGAGAAAAACAGTGATAGACACGAAAAGTGAACAGGAGAAAACCCAGCAGGCTCCAACCATACAGGAAAGTACCACGGGAACTAAGGAATACTGAGAGTGGGAGAAATAGAAATAGATGTAATAACAGCTAATGAAAAAGAGGCTGAGAATTTGAAAGAAGGCAAGTAGGGGTATATGGGGGGTGGAGAAAAGAAAGGGAAAGGGGAAAATTATGTAATTTAGTCTCAAAGAATAAAAGAAACTTGAAAAGCACTGCGTTAAACTGAATTACAAAGGAAATTATGAATAAGTCAACAAAGCAATCTTCAACTATAGGTTTTAAGTAGACAGATAACATAACTAACGGGCAGCACAGCTAAAAATTGTGGGAGGGTGCCAAGGTTCCATTCGGAAATGAATTCACACTCAAAACTAAGTAAGTGTGTGCTTTGACGGGTTGGCAAATTTCATCAGTAATAATGTAAATAAACTGAGAATAAAACTATAGCATTTGTCTCCAGCACCATGAAGAAAATAGAAAAATAAAGGAGAACAGTAAAAGTAAATTTACAGGTAAAGACAGAAAGAAAAGGCGTTTGCACACTACCCATGGGTATAAATTAGTGCAGTTACTGTGGAGAACATACAGGAGGGCCTCAGAAATTTTAAAACAGACCTGTGTGATCTGAAAATATCCTGTCTATGTGCATATCCAAAGGAATCAGTGTGTAAAGAAGCATTGCCCTACGCCATGGACAACAGAGGAAATATGGCATCTAAGTGTCCATCGACAGGTGAATGGATAAAGAGAACGTGGTTTATGCACACAACGGAATGGGATTTGGCCCTTAAGCCTCAGGAAAGTCTATCATTTGCAGCAATATATGAACCTAACAGATACTGTTAAATAGACACACAAACACAGGAAGACAGATACTACGGGATCCCCTTTGTGATACGTAGGGTCTAAAAGTGCCACTCGCAAGAGCAGAGAATAGGATGGTGGCTACCAGGCATAGGAAATGGGGGCACTGAAGAGATTTGGGTCAAAAGCCAAAAAGAGTATTCAAGGAATCTACGATACAACACAGTGATTATAAAGAAGAGGAATGGACTGTGTTGAAAATGGTGAGTAAATGTCAAGTACTTTTCTCCACAAAGAGTTCTGTGTTTGAAGTGATGTACAGTTAACTGGGGGAGCTCAGCCATCCTATAGTGTAGTCATGGACTGTTTGGGGTTTGTCATGATATCCTTTTAAATTTTTATCTGTATATATTAATTATGCTAAATGAGGGCTGGCGAGATGGCTCTGTGGTTCACAGTATGTGATGCTTTTGCAGAGCACCAAAGTTTGGGTTCCAGCACTCATATTAAGGGGCTTACAGTCACCTGTAAGTCCAGCTCCAAGGCATCTGGTGCTTTTTTGTGGACTCTGTGGGCATCCATCCGCACACAGGGTTTGATTCCCGGCACCACATATTGGCTCACAACCATCAGTAACTCCAGTTCCAGAGGATCTGAGCCTTTTGGCCTCCATAGGCACCAGGCACATGCATGGTACACAGACAGACATGCAGGCAAACATACTTATAAATTAAAATTAAGTTAAATTTTAAAGCATTTTTAAAAATAAAATATTCGACTTATCACACGTTAATTTTATGGCAAACAAACAAATATATTTTCTAAATTAAAAAATAGAAGTAGTGTTGCCTTACTGTGTTTTAACATCAAGTCTAGCATAACTAAAGACAGCTAGATACTCGTATTTCTTCTGTGATTAGCATAGTGCAGAATCACAAGACACAGAGCCCCTGGGAAACGTGAACAAACGAGGGTGAGAAGCCCTGATCTTCTTGTGAACACAGTTCAGTTTTGCAGTACCATTAAGGTATCTCATGGTCCACACACCATGAACTCACCAGCCACCATCTGTGCTCAAACCATTTGTAATGTCTCTAATTCAAAAGCAAACAGCCCAAAAATTAGTGATATGGTTTGTATATGAAACCTCAAATCATCAACCACAATTAAAGAGAGCACCACGGCCTATATGAAAAAACAAGAGAGCAGATGAGTGGGTATATACTTTTGAACTTTAAAAGGCTATGAAAAATGCATATGTCTTTAAAACTAATTCTATATCCAGTATTTGACTATTCCCCCATAGCTTTGTGCTACATAGACCCACTTGTTACTCTACAGGAGTCTGAGGCTCCACATTCTCTGATTGGCTCTTTGTGAGGCTAGAACTGGTCAGATTCTAGGATGATATGGCCTTGGCTGGTCAGGGTCTAAGAGCTGGCTGCCTGAGGCTCCAGAGTGCAAAGGACAGGAAGTTGGGCTGTTTGAACAGCCCTGGTGCCTTGCTGTTTCTCTTCTTAGTAGAAGGGAAATGTGTCTTAGGAATCCTTAACTGCCTGGGCGTTAGTCTCATTGGCAAAAGTGAATTACATACTAGCCTCCAAACTATTTACTGGCAAAGAGGAGCAGGATTTTCATGGTGGTTTAGAACATTCCCAGGCGTCTCAGACTCTTAGGTCAGTCCAGTTCTATCCTTGTGGGTTGGAGAGGAAGCTGGTAAGTCACTGAATCGAACTAGAAAGGTTCTGTCTTAGACAAAGAGAAATGTCTGTGCAGCAAGGTGAAAGCAGCATTTGCCTCACCTGATTTAAAATGGCTTTTCCAGTTAACCATCCAATATGCGGTTACATGCGTACAGCTTTGGAACGTATACCCATACCCAGTTATTAAGATATCTTAGGAAGCAGAATCCTGTGCTTTTATTATAGCCTAGTACGAGCATGGGGGTACATGCCTGTAACTCTAGAACTCAAGGGTTAGAGGCCAGAAAATCAAGTTCAGGATCAACCTCAGCTACAAACTAAGTAAGAATGTGTGTGTGTGTGTGTGTGTGTGTGTGTGTGTGTGTGTGCGCGCGCGCGCGCGCGCGCGCGCATGCATACATATGTATGCATACGTACATTACTAAGTAACAGGATGTGTATATGCATATGTGTGTATACATATGTGTACATATATGCATACATATAAATATATGTATGTGTACATACACGAGAGCTATAGAGATGTATCAGCAGTTAAGAGCACTTATTACTCTTACACAGGACCCAGGTTTGGTTCCTATCACCCACATGACTACGAACAACTACATGTAACAGATTGAAGACTGTCCCTGCATGTCATGCCACATGAGAACTCTCAGTACCACCTCATCACAGGAAACTCTTGAACCGCCTATGGACAGTCAAATCAATCATCCAATTTCAGATCGTCCCACTGGAGCAGTACCAGGTGACAAATGCTCTTCACTCGGAGCTATGGTAAGAGAGCAGTAAGTCGCTGTTGGGGAGCAGAGGTCAGAGAGCACACAGCTTTCCAGCTAAGCCCCACACAGTCAGTAGTCTTCACTTTGCATCATAATTTATTTAAGTATCCCAAGGGTCCTTCACATTTTCTCTAGACACCAACGAGTCTCTTTTTCCTCTCTATCTGTTAGTATTATTCTGTCATTGTATCAGCTATCTATGTGCCAGTATTTTATATATAAAATATCTCCATTGTGTGGTAGGAATTATTTTCCAAATTGAGTTCAGAAACATGGATAACTTCCATAAGCTTCTAGGGATACAACTGTTGTATGAACTCAAGTCTCTGTTGTTCTCAAAAGAAACAAAGTATGTGTGAAATGGACATTTTCAGAATTAAATTTTTTACTTTTTAGAAATTATGAAAAGGTACCAATGAAACCCCAAAGGCCATTCACTACACAGACGGCATTACCTAGTATTGGTAAGGAAATGGGCCACTTACACTTTGCATGTGTGAAGGTGTAAATTAGAGTAAATTCTTTAATGAAGTTAAGCCCACTCCAGACACACGACCTAGCCATGTCTCTCCGTCATGAGGCAAATTAAAACGTATGTCCACACAAACATGAACATGAATGTTCCTAAACCATGTTACTCTTAAGAATTGAAAACTAAAAGCAACCCAAGTGTCTGTTAATCAAAGTGTGGATAAACTGTGGTGTAGCCATGCCACGGAATCCAGCCTGCCATTAAAGGGAGCTAAATATTAATATGTTCTATGACATGACTGAATCTCAAAAGCACTCTGAATGAAGAAAGCTTAACACAAAGACTGTGTGCTATGGGTCCATTACCATGACATTCTAGAAAAGGCAAAACCACCACCACAGCAAGCAGATCAACAGTAACCTAGACCCATGAGTTCAGGAGGATGGGAGCTTTCGGCAGTGATTCGAATATCCTAACTTGTTCTTGGTAACATTCACATAACTGTGTAAAATTATCACTGTTCAACGTGTTCACTCGAAATTTTATCCTTTGTAGAGTATATCTAAAACAATGGAAATGGATTTATTTTTTTAAAAAATGCAAAGAACTGAGATCCTTTAAGAGAAAAAAAAAGTTCCGAGATAAGAACACAAGTGTGTTCTTGACTGCAAAATATCCCTATGAGAAGGGAGTGCTGGGTGTGACTCAGTGAGAGAGGATTTGTGCTTACATGAGTGAGGCCCTGGGTTTGATCTCCCAGAAAATCAATAAACAAACAAATACTTTTAAAATGGAAATTAAGCCAGAATATATAAAATTGCCCTGTTGCCTTCTTGATGCTAAGCACTTATCTTTTGTAATTTTCTCCTAATTTCACATAAGTCATCTTTATTATGCAACTGGTTGCCTTTACTGTATACAGAACTACAGGATGCTAAATAGGTTCCTCAAAAACCATTTAACCAGAGGTTTAAAGGTAAGTGTCGTGACTCTCTGAGAACCCCACACCTATAGACTGAGTGTATACAGCCCCTTTCCCAAGTCTCTCTCTTTCTATGTCTGTCCCTTCCCTCCCCATAATGTTCATGCTTAAATCTGTGTTAAATCATTCCTAAATGAATACCAATTATGCTTTGAAAAGAATAATAAAGTAGGAAACCCTGTTTGGTTTGTTGGCTTGGGCCTTTTGTTGTCATTTGTTTGTTTGTTTGTTTGTTTGTTTGGGTCTTGGTTATCTTTCTGTGTGATTAGCTATTTCTCATGCCGTCCTCTCTTGAGAAGTGTGTGCATGACCCATCAGTCAACACCCCATGTCAGATAATTAGCCATTAGCATTGTCACCTGCACTGGGATAAGAACACTATCCCTGCTTGCAAGAGATCCCCCTTGAAAACAGAGCTGTAAGAGATTTCGGTCACACATTGTTTCAAACCTGTATTCATTACATTTCCTGACTGCATGTCATAGAAAAGAAGCCAAACAGATGTATAAAAATAGCTGTTTAACAGGGGGAAAAATACTGTAAAATTGTTTATGGCAGGACAGTGGGTTCTTATAGGCAAAGTAAATTACAAATAGATTTCTCAATTACTTTTTAAAGCCTGGTATTTGATTCTTATATAACAGTCAAAAATCAATTTTGCATGGAATTTATGTGAATGCCTCATTATTAATAAAACAGCGGTTGGCGGTGGCTGCTTCCTCTGCATAACAGCAGCACGCAGTGGGGAAGCACTCACACGCCAAGCTATACAGCCCCATATCTTTTCATCCGCCTGTTAGGCATCATAAAAAAAAGAAGAAGAAAAAGAGGGAAGGGCTGAATTCCCAACAAACTTAAAGCAGAAGCATTTGGTGGCACTCATAACAAGGGTGCCTAGAGGGGGACCCTGAGAGGGGTCACTGGTGTCAGAGAAGTTTGACTGCCCACTCCCAGACTGTACGGAACCCTGAAGCTCTTTTCAAAAACTCAGCTTCTAATCAAACAAAAAACTGCATTGTTGGATAAGCAGTTGAGCTCTGACTCTCGCTCTATGCCTAATGCACCCACACACACACACACACACACACACACACACACACACACGAAGGTGTCCACTACCAGTTCAATAGGCTCAGGTTTCCCCAGCTCCCCTGAAGGTCACTACCCAACAGGCTCAGGGGTCCAGTGGTGCTACCGTGCTAATCACCTAACTACAAGCAAATTTATTTTCATGTCACAGCTCCAGTTCCATGAATATCCTCAGATTGTAAGGTCCTGCTGCTCACTTTGCACTGGATTCATCCAACTCTGAACACTCCGCCTGTTAGGAAGCTGAGTTGACTGGTGTGAAGTCACTCGCTATTCTCCACCTGGGGGATTCTTGTTATGGCATTGGCGTAGGCTGGGCTCTTCGTCAGAAACTAAGAGGCTTGCAAGATGGCTCAGGAGGTGCTTGCTGCCAAACCCGACAACCTGAGTTTGATCCCCAGGACCCACACGATGAAAGAAGAGAACTGACTCCCACAAGTTGTCCTCTTACCTTCATACACATGCTGTGAAATTAATTAATTAACACTTTAAAACACTGAAAATAGAACAAGAGGTTTTCATAATTATCTGAGTTTCTACTTCAGCTAAGACTCAGAACAGAGAAGATAAATCATTCTAACCCATTATATATGAAAAAATAAGTAAATACATAAAATTGCATTTTTTTTGGCCACCAACTTATAAGAGAGCTTAGCTTTGGAAGTTGAACCCAGTTACCAGGAGTTATGTGCTGTCCTCCTAGGTGTTCCACACCTTACAAATGTCCGCAGGGAATAGGTAGGGAAGGAGACACACTCACGTTTGTTACACATCTCAAAGAATGGTCTCCACTTTGGTTTGAGCTTCCATCTAATGTCCAGTCACTCCTGGCAAGGGCAAGCACAGTGCAGACAGTATTCCTGCATCAACAGCTGATTTAGAATATCATTACACCAGCCCAGAACACTGCGAGGGTGGATTCCACTTAGAGATCTCATTCCAAACACATGACCCTTCACAGGCTCCCCCTTGAAGCCACCATGAATACGGAGTTCCTACCTATAGATCTGTCTTTAAGGATTCAGTTTGATATGCAGTTGAGAAACAAGGAGCCTTAAATCTTGTCAAGTTACAATGGGGCTCAAAAAGGCCTTGCCTCTATTCTGTACCTGTGTGCCCGATGAATCAGATTCAGCCTGCCCTTACTGAGAGCCACAAAACACAACTAAAGACGGCAAAGTAGTGTCCATTTACAAGTAAAAACAAACATTTTGTTTTCTCTAGTCAAAATCACTTTCATCCGGCTAATAGTATGAAAGTCAAGCTTGGCCACTGTTGAGTGATTTCAGGAGTGTTCCCAGCCCTCATCTCCTCCTGTAACTCTGTGGTATTCAATCTACCCTTTCAACTCAGCTAGATTTTAGATTCATTTAGGAGTCATGCTTCTGGAGGTGCCTGCTAGGATGTTTCAAAAGGTTTAACTGGGAAAGCGAAAAGCCAACCCCGAATGTAGACAGTGCCATCCCATGGGCTGAGGTCTAATACTGAATAAAAAGGAAAAAAAATGCCAGCAGCCAACTCTTTGTGGAGGCAATGTGACCATCTGTCCCACGCCCTGTGTTCTCATCACCATGCCTTTCCTGCCACAATGGAACTTCAAACTTTGATCCAAAATAAACGCTTTCTCCCTTAAGTTGATTTTGTCATGGCAACAAGAAGAGTAATTAATATAGTCCCCTTTCCATGTAAATGTCCAGATTCTTCCTCAGAGAAGCAAATCTATTTGCCGTCTGGACATGGACATGTAACCCAATGTGGTGACTCGGATGAGGAAAAACAGACTTTTGTGCCAGCTCTAAGCTGAGTCCTCCAGAGGGCTTACGTGTTTGGGCTTGTGCAGTCTGACGTCAATTACTGTCATGACAAGACTGGGTTATCTGGGGGTCCCAGGAGAAAGATGGCAACACACAAATAAAACCCAAATGCAAGGTTGTCCAGCCAAGCCTCACTGACCTTGAAGATGGAAAAGAAAAAATGTCCATTGCCTGTGCCGTTGAAGTGTTCTGACTGATACAAAATGTTCTTACATAGCCAGCTAATGTATCGACCTAATATTAACTATGGTCACTACTGGAGTTGGCCCTGTCAAATCATATCAAAAGATCTGCCCATCTGATCTCCCCAACTTTCCTAGCGTGACTGCTACATTGATTCTAGGTGATTATGATCTTATTATTACTCATTATGTTATTTGGAAAACAGTAATTTTTATGTTCTCTCAGCACTTTAAGCAGGTAGCTTTCAGATCTCCCAGAGAGCAACTTAAAACATAGGCGGCTGAGGCCCACCTCCAGAGCCTCTGATTCAGCCGGGCTGGGGTTAGATAGGAGCCTAACAATGTGTGTTTCCCACAAGTTCCTACTGGGTGTTGATGCTTTTGGTCCACTTTGGTTTGCTCTGTACAAACTTAGGCCATCAAGAGTTAAGCCTGAGGTTGCTGGTTCCCCTACCTTTCTGTGATTTCATCCAACAGGTTTTTCTATCACTTTCAATTGCCCAATAAACGAGTGGGGCCAGAGCCAAGACTGTACAGCCTTCCAGATGAGCTCCCTCTGGAAGACACAGTCTCGAAGCAAATGGCAAGCAGGATTGCCAAGCCACACAGCAGGGACTCAGCACCACCTTTGCCCTGAACTTAATGTCATCCTCATGGTCTGGGAGACTTTCTGGCTTTGTACCCAGGATGCACTGGTTTCCCAGGATAAAGAAAATCCACAGTATTCTCTGTGTCCACCCTCAAGTCCCCATTCTCAAGTCCCTTGAGGCAGAATGCAAGAGTTTCACTGTCAGGTGGGAGCCTTAGCCTCGTGTATTTAAATGTGGGCAATCAATTTCCCTCTCAAATCCCCATGGCAGGTACTCTCATTTTTTCCCCTTGCTGCACATGGACGGATCCCCCACTGGGACAACAGAGAGCTGTGGTCCCGCTCCCACTCTGTTCAAACCCCTCTTCAGAAGAGTCTATGGTGACATTTGAATTCTGACCCTTGCATGCTTTCCTCAGCCTCAGGAGGAGCTGGCAAGACTCTGGGTTGTCTGAGTCATGCTAATTGCAATGCTGTCTTGGAAGGATATGCTAGATTTAAAAAGCTACCCTGAGCTTCAGTGTTTAAATGTATCATGGGGAAACGATCAGCCTTTACAGAGAACTGGTCACCCTGCTTCACCTAAGTCTTCTTTTTATTCTGCATGTACAATGTATATGTTTATGTAGTATGTATGAGTGTGTGCATGTGAGAGGGTGCACGTGTGTGTGTGTGTGTGTGTGTGTGTGTGTGTGTGTGCGCGCGCGCGCGCGTGATATCAGAAGTCTTCCTTGATCACTCTTCACATGAAATATTGAGACAGGGTCTCACAGGGACCCACAGCCTACACTTTGGCCAGCATAGCTAGGGGATTCTATGGATTCCATTTTGTCTCCTGAGCACTGGGATTACATGTTTGGCATTTACATGGGGGCTGGCATCCAAACTCCAGCCCTCACACTGGTATGACAAGTGCTTTTACCAGCTGAGCTATGGCTTGGCACTGTTTGTTTTTTAGTAAAGCGTGGTTTCCATCTGCTAAACTGACATGTCATTCTAAGTGTTAATGCTTTGAAACAGAGACCAGCCCTGGAGGTGTGCAAACACCTGCTCGGGTGTCTGGGGCAGGGGGGATAACTGAGACTTTTCTAGAGTCTTGAAAATGTTTCCAATCTATTTTATAAAAGTAGTTCAGCCATATTCTGGAAAGTGTTCAGTCTCCAGGGCTCCTTACATAAAGGACCTCAGTGCTCATACATTCGCAGGCAGTACTATTCTTCCGTAAGTAAAACTGTACATTATTTGACACATGAGAACTGAAAGGCTGTTCTCAGTCAACAGCTATGCCACTGACTTACACCACCTGTTGGCTTTCACGCTGACAAATAAGATACAGAGACAAAAATCAGCTTCTTGTTTTTAAAGTGACTGTGGTTGCTTTGATATGATAAATTCCAAAATGACTACTGGCTCAGCTCGTCATCCACCATGTGTGTATTAAGCATCTACTACATCTAAGCAGGTGGTTACTATGTAGAATCCACAATGATATGAGTGTAGTTTTGTCCATGCTCATAATTTAATCTTGAATATCGATGTTTTTAAAGTATAGTGATGTTGTGGCTTGAGGTACCCATGTGCCAAAAATATGGAGCAGAACTGATCTGTGACATCAGAGACAGCTTTTAGAAGTGGCGAGCTGAAATCTTAAAATGTCAAGGAAGCTACGGACAGAGGTGTGGAAAGCAGAGTGGATAGGAGATCTGCAATACCAAAGGTTGAGGAAATTGATACTGAATTGAATGAAAAATCCATGTATTTTAGTATGATGAGCAAGCATACGGAAGGGATTCTTCAGAGATGAAACTTAGGAACAAGACACACTATGACTTAGAGTCAGGTAATATGGAGTCACATAACCATAACCAATTAAAAGGATTTCTCAGACATTCCACTGAAAGATGACCTTCGCTTTGACTAATGTCTGGGCAGTGGAGAGCATGAGGTGGTCTGACACAGAGGAAACTCATATGACTTGGGCTTTGGTTGAAAGGATGGATGGAGAGAGATTTTAATTAGGGGCAACTATACTGTGAGAAGTAGGAATGAACACCCGTTTGGAATTCAGTTTGTGATGTATCCATTTCAATTTCTTATAAGAAAAACATCAAAATAGAACTGTCAAGTTGGCAGAGTGGTATTCATGTCTAAAGCTCAAATGGGAGTCTAGGTGAACACAGATTTGAAAAATGAGAAATGGGGTCTAAGGAAGCAGATTGGTTGACAAATCTTCAACTTTAACTCCAGCCAGGACATCATGGAAACTCATACAGAGGCACTAAATGTTTCTGTAAGAAAATTGGCCCCCAGCAGTTAACAAAGCTTTAAAGAACCAATACATTTTCACTAAAGAAACAATGGGGATTGGAAAGTCACTGATAAACTGAGACTAGGGATGGAGGCTTCAGGGTGAGGGTGGGGGCGTTCTGAGGGTGAAACAAATAACAGAACTTAGGAAAAGGGATGAATAATATAAGAACTAAAGGACCCAGGATATCAAGAACTATTCTCAACAATAAAAGAACTTCTGGGGGAATCACCATCCCTGACCTCAAACTGTACTACAAAGCAATAGTGATTAAAAACTGCATGGTACTGGTACAGAGGCAGGCAGGAAGATCAATGGAATAGAATTGAAGATCCAGAAATGAACCCACACACCTATGGTCACTTGATCTTTGATAAAGGAGCTAAAACCATTCAGTGGAAAAAGGACAGCATTTTCAACAAATGGTGCTGGTTCAACTGGAGGTCAGCATGTAGAAGAATTCAAATCAATCCATTCTTATCCCCTTGTACAAAGCTCAAGTCCAAGTGAATAAAGGACCTTCACATAAAATCAGATACACTAAAACTAATAGAAGAGAAGGTGGGAAAGACCCTTGAATACCTAGGCACAGGGGAAAAGTTCCTGAACAGAACACCAATGGCTTATGCTCTAAGATCAAGAATTGACAAATAGGACCTCATAAAATTGCAAAGCTTCTGTAAGGCAAAGGACACTGTCAATAGAACAAAACTGCAACCAACAGACTGGAAAAAGATTGTTACCAATCCTACATCTGATAGAGGGCTAATATCCAATATATACAAAGAACTTAAGAAATTACACTCCAGACAACCAAATAACCCTATTAAAAATGGGGTACAGAGCTAAAGAAAAAATTCTCAACTGAGGAAACTCGAATGGCTGAGAAGCACCTAAAGAAATGTTCAACATCCCTAGTCATCAGGGAAATGCAAATGAAAGCAACCCTGAGATACCACCTCACACCAGTCAGAATGGCTAAGATCAAAATCTCAGGTGATAGTAGATGCTGGCAAGGATGTAGAGAAAGAGGAACACTCCTCCACTGTTGGTGGGATTGCAAGCTGGTACAACCACTCTGGAAATCAGTCTGGCAGTTCCTCAGAAAATTGGACACAGCATTACCTGAGGACCCAGCTATACCACTCCTGTGCATATACCCAGAAGATGCTCCAACATATAACAAGGACATATGCTCCACTATGTTCATAGCAGCCTTATTTATAATTGCCAGAAGCTGGAAAGAACCCAGATGTCCTTCAACAGAGGAATGGATACAAAAAATGTGGTATATTTACACAATGGAATATTACTCAGCTATTAAAAACAATGAATTTGAGAAATTCTTAGGTAAATGGATGGAACTAGAAAATATCATCCTGAGTGAGTTAACCCAATCACAAAAGAACACACATGGTATTCACTCACTGATAATTGGATATTAGCCCAGAAGCTTGAAATACCCAAGATTCAACTCACAGACCACATGAAGCTCATGAAGAAGGAAGACCAAAGTGGGTGCTTTGGTCCTTCTTAGGAGGAGTAACAAAATACTCAAGGGAGCAAATATGGAGACAAAGTGTGGGACAGAAACTGAAGGAGGGGTCATCTGGAGACCATTCCACCTGGGTATCCATGTGCAGTCATCAAAGGTAGACGCTGATGTGGATGCCAGGAAGTGCATACTGACAGGAGCCTGATATAGCTGTCTCCTTAGAGGTCTGCTAGAGTCTGACATATTTAAAGGCAGATGCTTACAGCTAACCATTGAACTGATCAAGGGGTTCCCAATGGAGGAGTTAGAGAGAAGACTGGAGGAGCTGAAAGGGTTTGCAGCCCCATGAGGAGAGCAACAATACCAACCAACCAGAGCTCCCCAAGGTCTAAACCACCGGCCTGGGAGTACATAGAGAGGGACCCATGGCTCCATCTATACATATAGGGGAGGATGGCCTTATCGGGCATAGGTGGGAGAGAAGATCCTTGATCCCATAAAGGCTAGATGCCAAGTGTGGGGGAATTTGAGGGTGAGGAGGTGGGAGTGGGGGGTAGGTGGGGGCCACATCCTCATAGAAGCAGGAAGAGGGGGGATGGGATAGGGGGTTCCTGGGCAGGGGGGATATGGAGTAAGAGGATAACATCTGAAATGTAAATAAAATATTCAAATAAATAAATAAATAAATAAACTAAAGGAAGAGAGTCTGACAGAATGGAGGAAGACAGAACAGAGCATCCGGATCCAGTTCCTAATTTTACAAATGAGAAGATATATGAAGGACGCGTGGAAACCACTGACCAAACAAGGTGTTAATTTACCCATATTGTGTTTAAAGTGCTCTGCTGGAAGACAGTTTAAGTATCATATATACATACATATACACATACACATACACATACACATACACATACACACACACACACACACACACACACACACACACACACATACACACATACACACACATACACATACACATACATATACATATATATGTCTTGACTAGAATCAAAGTTGAAGATTTGTCAATCAATCCACTTCCTTCTGACTTCAGTTCTTAACAATCTGTCAAGACAAGACAGAGGTTTTCATTGTCTTCCACAATATATATATATATATATATATATATATATATATATGATACTTTACTGTGTGTATATACACATATACATATGCACATACATATATACATGCATACAGTCTTAGTGCATTTTAGGAAGGCAGAACTTAGTCAGCCACAGCTAAGTCATATATATATTAATATGTATTATATATATAATAAATATATATTTATTATTTAACTATGTATTATTGATTAATTAATTAATACAACTAATAAAATAATAAGATACAATTTATAATATATTATATAATAAATATTAAGTATATATTGAATGCAAAGTCAAAAGCACTGGGAATGAATGGGGGTACAATTCAGTTGGGGGGAATACTCACCTTATGCACAAGGCCTCAAATCTGCAGTACTACTGGAAACACTGTGGTTGAGTGTTTGTAGGAAGGAATGTAGAGGGAGCAAAGGGAGAGAGAGAGAAGGAGGAATAATACAAAAGCAGGGTCAATGGGAACCCAGAAGCAGCTGCAGGACCTCCCTTATCTCCACTTGAGAGGATGTCTTAGTTAGAGTTTTGCTGCTGTGAGCAGACACCACAACCAAGGCAACTCTTCTAAGGACAACATTATATTGGGGTTGACTTACAGGTTTAGAGATTCAGTCCATTATCATCAAAACAGAAGCATGGCAGCATGCAGGCAGGCATGGTACAGGAGGAGCTGAGAGTTCTACATCTTTATCTGAAGACTGCTAGCAGAATACTCACTCCCAGGCAGCTAGGACAAGGGTATTAAAGTTCACACCCACAAGGCCACACCTGCTCCAACAAGGCCACACCTCTCAAACAGGGCCAAACATATAAGCCATCACAGAGGGTGTGGCTACTTCAGCACCAGGAGAGCCACTAGATCACATCTAGGTAACTGGGGCTCTCATGTGCTGAAGAATGGATGGAATCAGAGTCTATGCAAATTCAAGACCAGATGTGAAGTCCCTCACTCACCCTATCAATTCTTCTTAGTCTTGAATGGCATTTATTTTAGGTTGAGTGGTTGGTCTCCTAACTGCAGGTAGCATCTGTTAAATCAAAATACAGCCTGAATAGCAAAATGGACTCTTTGAGGGGTTTGCTGTTAAATTTTCAGATGTTAAGACTTTTGTTTGTTTGCTTATTTGTTTGTTTGTTTGTTTAAGACTAATTGCCACAAGACTCCTAGCTTCCTGCCAGAGATAATTCTCTGATTTCAAGTAATAGCCACCAAGTAGACAAAGGTTTCAGGACTGATAGTTAAACAAAAAATAAAACAAGAAATTGTCTCAGCTTCTCCAGGGATGAATGAATGGGAGACCTACAGGGCTTTGCTCTCCTCCTAACGTTCCTTTCCCCAAAAACATTGAATTATTTAACTTAAAAAGGAACTACACAAAACATGAAACGTGTACAGATGCCCAGAACATTAGGTTTCTGCTCGACTTGGTCTGGGTTCAACTCTAGACAGCAGAGATAACTGAGCAAGCCCTATTGGTTTCCGTATAAATCTTATACATCCACTGCCCTTCTCCTTCCTACGCTCAACAATCCTCTCGGGCAGCTTTGCTCACTCTAGTCTCTGCTGTCCGGAAGACTTAAGAAGACATAGAAGACTCATTCCTTCTGCGTTTGTTGCTCCTTAGCATTCTTAACCCCTCGATCTTTATCAGAAAGCCAAACATCCCAGAGTGTATCTGGATGCCTTAAAGTGGACCTCGTTGTATTTGTTTCAAACAGTGGCCCGCCTGCCACCTGATTTCTAATTCTGAATTTTTCTCTATTTAAGAAGCATTCCAGTTTTCCATTCCCTTTGTCTGATCAATAGCTGGCCTCTCCCTACAATCGATTCCTTCTTCAACTAGCTCTAAATCACAGCTTGCTGTAAAAGCATGTTGTTGTAAGGAGCGATCACAACAACACTGAAATACAGTATATATATATTAAAAAATGACTGGTTCCTCCTTGTTTTTTAAATACCTCCAGAATACCAGTCTGGTCATATCAGTGCATATTTACACCCATCTTGGTGATGCAAGTAATGAGCCTCATTTCTCCAAACACAACGACCTTCTGTCTTCCCTGGTTTCCAGACAAATGTTCCCAGTCTGAGTTTAAAACTAAAAGCATATTGATTTCTGGAGAGTGGGAACCTTTTTATGTTTAAACCAGTAATTAGTACAGTGTTGATACTGAAGGTCTGAAATGCAAATGTTTTCTAGACCTTCCAGAGCCTCCAGACTCCAGGGTGGTCCTCAACCCTGTATATCACAGGCACCTTCTTAGAAATGGGGAATGGAAGCTGCGCCAGAGGCCCACTAGATCTCATCGACATTTTCAAAAGTTTCCCAGGTGATGGGTTCACAACATCTATAACCAAGATGGGGAAAAAGTGTAAATAAGACGGAGGTTCATTTGAGAGTGTTTATTCAGCAAACAGGAGCAGAGTGAGCAAGAAGTAAACGTGTATGTCCCCACGGCCTCGGTACCAGTGTGCCTTGATTCTCAACAGGGCTTCTTTAACAGCAGTCTGACCGCCTTTGACAAAGCCACGCCCTAACACAGTAGGCAGCACAGCACAGAAGCCTGTAGCGGCCCTCCTGCAATATCCATCTCCCCAGCTTCCCTGTGCTTTGGCTCTAGCTCTGGCCACCAAAATGTCCTCAGTCACATGGCCTTCCAACCCAGCATGTTAACAAAAGGGAGCCAGAATGTGACTGGGAGAGCGGGCTTTAAAAATGCAATAGCTTACATATTAATGAATTAAAAGTAAATAACATTTGAAATTCGATTTCTCACTCACACTTCTCACATTTTAACTACTGGACAGCAGTAGTTTAAATGTAGCTACAGGCTACATTACAGACAGTGCAGGTCTCAAAGATTCTCTCGCAGTCTCTCATCTCCTCACTTTTGGTTGCTGCTTAGGTGTTTATGTGTCTTCATTTAATGTTCAGTCACAGCTCAGGTGACAGACAAAGCAGTGCACGTGAAAGCAAGCAGAAGTCTCTACATGAGGGTTCACCTGCCTTTACTGTAGTTGCTTTCAATAGAACTCTCTGTAGAAACCAAAATTCAAAAGAAGATTTTTTTTTTGCTTTTTATTTACATTTCAGATGTTAGCCCCTTACCCCATCCCCCCCACCCAGGAACCCCCTATCCCATTCCCCCTCCTAATGCTTCCTTGAGGATGTGACCCCACCCACCCCCTACTCCCACCTCCCCACCCTCGAGTTCCCCCAGCCATCACGGGACCAAGAATCTCCTCTCCCACCTTTGCAGACAAGGCCATCCTCCCCTACATATACAGATGGAGCCATGGGTCCCTCCCTATGTGCTTCCAGGCTGGTGGTTTAAATACTACACAGAATTTTTACTCAAAAAAATCACCCCAAGAAAATGACAGCTTTGTATCACCTTCTGTATAGATAAATTGCTCTGGGAGTTTCTTATTTCGGAGACAAATTTCAAAGGACAGCCACAATGCAAGCTTTGTCGTCAAGCGTCTCTATATGTGCAGGGAAAGAAAGCAAATATTCTGATTGGCTAATAAGAAGTCTGAGCAGGGACTAATGAACCATAATTCTCTGTTCTGAATTTATGAGTAATCCATCGTCATTTAATTAACAATATAAATATTAAAAAAACATTTTATAATAAAATTTTATAATTGTAATAAGACACCCTACAGCATGAATTATGGGGTACTAATTCCCACCCAATGTTGTTGAAACTGGACATGAGCGAATACATTAAAGTACGTGCTATGTCATGTCTTAGCACTTAAAAAATAAAGTGGCAGAAAAGCATTTGACAATCCTGTTCCCTTAGAATGTAAGGAAAGAAATTCAATGGAAATGTAATTTATTGGGTTTGAGTTTTTATTCATTTTTCCACTGGTAATTACATTACCCACATAAGAGACAGTTATTGAAGAGGTTCAAAATACTTCAACTTTTTTTTTTCACTCTAGATTTGTAAGCTTTCACCCCTCTACAGAGAGCCCACATTTCCCCTCCTCAATCACCTCATAATTTAAGAATACAATAATAATAAAATATTAAGTCAACAAAGCACAAGGATAGGACTTTTCCAAAGGGCAACACTGATCATCTGAACTCACCACCACTGATCCACAGGCAATCCTGGGGGTTCTGGGAAATTTCTCAGGACTGAACAAAGGCTCAGAACCTCATCTGATAGTTTAAACAGAACACAAACAGACACACAAGCAGAAGCCTGATCAAGCTCTCTACAGAGTGAAAGCGGTTGAGATTCAGAGAGGCATATGCCACGGAAGTTCAGTCTCTGAGATGGAGGTTCCAAGGTGAATGGGCTAGCCTAAGGCAGTCTGTGATGTACTTGAGAGCTCAGGAATGCCTCGAAGACAGCTCAGTACAACCCTGTCATCCCACCCTCCACTCCCACAGACCTAGTCTTTTGGGGGGTTGGGACTTCCTTCCCTCCTTTGTGGATGAGGTGGGGAGTGGAAAGGGAAGCAAGGTAAACCCGGTCTCTAACTTGCTATTCATAAGAGTGATCCAGGCTATCCTTACGTGGGACTTATTAGGAACTCCAGTGTGTTCCAAGATGTGAAACAATTACTGTTCGTTATTGATGCTATCACCTGCCATTTGCGTTGCTACTGAAGTCGTCCAGAATAGTTTTATGTTGAGACAAGATCTCCTCAGGTAGCCTAGGGAGCACTTGAATTTGTTATCTTTCCTCAGACACTCAAACTCTAGGATTAAAGGTGTGTACCACCATGCCTGACCCAAGACATTCTTTAATTAAACTTTTTTAAAAACTGAATTTTTACAGCATATTGCTAAATAACTATACTGGGTTTTTTTTTTTTTTTTAAGATCTCTACCAAATCCTTCTTTGTATTCATTAAATGTGCCTCACAGATAGACAGATAGAGTGGCCACTCACTACTGATCATTCAATTACTTGGGTTTGTCATAGTGACAAAGCTTGGGCTTATTGATAGGACTTTCCAGCACAATCTATTCTATGTATATCCTGAACTTACATAGGTATATGAAAAATTCATTCAAGTGCCAGTCATTGTGGCACACACCTTTAATCCCAGCACTCAGGAGATGGAGGTGGTAGATCTCTTGAGTTTGAGGCCAGCGTAGTCTACAGAGTTAGTTCTAGGATAACCAGAGCTACCTAGAGAAACCCTGCCTCAAACAACAACAACAACAAATTCAGGGTCCATGCACATGTAAACGACTATCCATTGGTATTCTTATTGTTTTCTGGTAAAGCTGAGTTATTTCTTCTAACAAATTCTTAGTCAATGGGTGATTTAAATATATGTTCTGGCCAGTTCCTAGGAGAATCTGGAAACTATTCTTAAATTCAGTTAATGTTAAAATTTGGCAAGCAAGGAGTCCATTGATGGAGACATATGTATCAGAATTGCGCACTGCAAGTGTTCGGAAATTTGCATTTTGCAGTTGTTGCTCAAGTATTTAGTCGTGATGAAAAACACACATTGCTTAATGCACAGGAGCAAATCAGAGAATGAAGCAGCCACCTGAGTTCTCCCAGACTTCAGCAAGAGTTCAAGGGCTGGTGGACAGAAAGGATAACAGCAGCCCAGGAAGCCTACAGGGCCACAGCAACATTTAAGCATCTCTATAGTCAGAAGAATTCCCACGATTCTCAGCCAGTAGCAGCGTTGTTTGTCGAACCTCTAAGGCATAATACCCTGGCAATCTCAAAATGTGGAAACTGGAACAGAGAAATAGACATTCTGTGATTGTGCCTGTGGCCTGGTTTTCCCTTTAGACTACTACTACAGGAAATGCTACTCCAAAATGTGGTACCCAGAGATCTTCAGTAAGTTAGGCTAAAGGAAACTGAGAAAACCTCAAAAGCCTGAAGATCTGATTGTAGGTTACTCTGGCTTTTAGCTGTCTGCCTCTAAAACAAGTCATGAAAAAGTCTTTGACCTTCTTTCTCTGAGTAAAGATCGTAAAAGTGTCATTCCAGAAGGGTCTTTCCCAACACCGAGAGGCCAAGAATTTGAAGAATATGGCCTTGCTAAGTTCATGTTTGTCACCATCCGGCCACATCCTTCTGTCCACCTCTCACACTTTGACAGGACTGTCCTCAGAGATCGTTTTCCATGGGTCTTTGGGTCTTCATTGCTAAAGGGTCTTGTGTCACATGAAAATCAAACAAGTTTGTTATGCTCTCCTTTTGTTATGGGAAGTCGGGCGTGAACCTTGCCATGGGGGAGCAGGGAGGCAGTACTACCCGACCCAGGAGGAGGAAAACACCATCACATCACCGCAATAATGATGGCTTGGGACAGAGCTCAAGCAGAAGACAAATGAAGTGAGCGCTCTAGTGCCAGTCGGTAAAGTTCTAGTGTGGACAACAGGAGTGCGTGAGAAAGAAGAATTCCATCAGAGGCAGCTTCTTGAAGCCCAGGACTTTATGCAGTCATGACTGTGTGACCCTTGCCATTGGCCAAATGAGGAGTCAGTCAGTGGACCTTTTGATAACATTCGTATCACTGATTTCACCCTTTACAATCCCACTGCTTAATTCACAACCACTTCACCCTCCACCTCGCTCCCCTTTGTCTGTTGCTCCTCGTGTCTGCACGATCGACCTACACTGAAAAGACTGACTTTCCCAACCTTCATCTGGCTCTTTTGCATGTTTCCTTAAATGTTGTTTGACATGCATTGTTTGTTGTTCTTCCCTCCTTCCCTCCGCCTCTCATCCTCCCCCTCCCCCTCCTGGATGCTTTCCTCATCCCATCCTCCTGTCATGATATTAACACATTACCCTATTATTCTTTTTTCTTTCTCCCTACCTCCCTTGAGATCTCTGTTTGTCTCTCCTCATGCTTTCCTTTCTAATTGTATAACCTATACACATGAGGGCACATGCCTGTTCATGCATACACACATGGGGAGTGGCATGCAAAAATTAAAATCAATGTTCTACCTATTAGGGGAAACATGCAGTATTTCCCTTTCTGGATATTTTTCTATAAGCATCTATAATCATAGAAAGTAAGAAGAATATTGCTTTAAAACAAACCTAAGCATATTACACAAATGAGAGAGAGAAGAGAGAGGAAAGAGAGAAAGGGAGAGAGAGCCTTGCTTGGTTCACTCTCTTCTCCACTATGTGAGGATAATTTTATTTAATTTCACAATTTCCAATTTCATCTATTTTCCTGAAACATCATTTCATTTTCCATTACTTTTGTTTTGTTGTGTTGCATTGTGTTGTGTTGTGTTTTGACTAGGTTCAACCTTGGGTTTCCTCTATTTCAAGATTGAATCCAGTTCAAGCAAGAATCCGGCCAGATCAGTTTAATGCAATCCCCACCTTTCCCTGTTGCCTACCCACAGAAGCTTAGATACATTTGCCTTGGGAAAGAATTCTATCAGAATGGTTTAAAAATTAAACAACAAAAAAATTATTCCTCGTAATTTTTATTTGTGCTTTTTGTTTTGTTTTGTTTTGTTTTTAGAACCCTGCTTTGCAGCTTGGTAATAAATCTCCTTTCCTATAAAATCCTAGAGTTGATCCCAAGATCTCAGGCTTCTGAAGCCTTTTGTAATGTCCCAATATGATGGCCTCTCCTTAAGTAAACTCTACCGTATGTAAGGGAATATGTGCTTCTCAAACATACCTGAATATCCGACTGGATCCAAGATGTTTAATTACCACTGAATGAATGGGGCATGGGTAGAGAAAACTGTCTCTGACAATGTTTGCTTGCCAAGCCAGGCAAACACTAGAGTGCTCCTGACAGAGATCGATAAAAAGTTAGTGCCAAGCAAAATACAAAAAAATTCTTGAACACTGTAAAAGTCAACACAGGTCCACCCACAGCTTCCAGTCTCTTTGTCATCTGATCTAACTTGTAGATGCTTCTGTTTTCTCTCCAAGTGTCACAGTTAAATCCATCTCATTTGTGAGAGATCTGCTGCTATAAGTGGAACACTGGTGTCCCCCACATTCAAAAGTTTCAGCAGGTGAGACTTTCGGGAGGTATGTTCTGAGGACACCCCTCCCGTGTGAGATTATCACCCCAATACCAGAGTGCCTTGCTGACAAATGCTTATCAACTCTTATGTTTTGCATATCTTTGCACAAGCATCTGTAATTATAGAAAAATGTTTAGAAAGTTGCTTTAAAACAAACATAAGCAGATTACACAAATCAGAGAGAGACAGAGAGAGAGCCTTGATTGGTCCACCCTCTTTCTCATGTGAGGATATAGAAATGACATTTCTGAAGAAGATCGCAAGTCCTTACCAGACAGTGAGTCTGCTGATGTCTTGACCTCAGACTTCCCAGTCTCTAAAGCTGTGGGACATAAAGCTGCATTAACTATAAATCAGCCAGTCCAGGGTGTTTTTGTATTAACTCTAGAGGGTAGCATACAACACAATGGTTTTGACGTTCTCCTTCTATAACTTTGTTGAAGATATTTATTGGCCCTTTAAGTTGGGAATCTCATCTATACCTATTATCCTTAGGTTTGGTCTCCTCATTGTGTCCTGGATTTCCTGGGTAATATATATATATATATATATATATATATATATATATATACCAAAAAAGCTGAGCTGTAACAGTAAATTTGGTGCGATTTGGTGCTGATCCATATTTTTTAGCTAGCTCAGAAAACTGAACAAGAAACTAGCCTTTCAACTATGACTTTTCACAATCCTTTTCTCTGGAAATGAGTATGGCTTCAGGAGGGAGAATTGGGTATTTCTTATTTAAAAAGTAAATTAGTAATTTAATAATTAGTAAGTGAACAGTTTACCCTGGGTTAAGAAAGAATACATTTTCTTCACCACCAAGAATGAATCTTGAGATGAGATGGAAATTATTTGCTGTATAGGAATAAAGTTTCACTTCCTGCATGCTCTAGCTTGCTTACTGGAAGTTTAATAAGACAAAATGTGCAAAATTAATCAACATCCACAGCAGGTAATCCAGAAGTTGGTTCCCTGTGTTATTTTTTGAGACTTCAGAATAACATTTTTTGCTGAATCTCACAGTGCCTTACACACAGTAGGGCTCATGTTTAAGTGTTCTGAGTGTCCCTTTGATAACCTGCCTTGCCTGCTTCATGGATGTACTCAGACATGGTATCTCAGGCCCAGCGCCAGTGCACATTTAGAATACAGCTAATGAAAAGTGAAGGCCTCTAAGTGGTTAATAACAGCGAGAAGGCGATTAATGAAGATCAGATGGAAATTCCCCTCCCGATTAATGATGGAAGACTCATGGGAGGTGAATCTTCAGTCAGGGATTTGCTAGATCATTGACAGCACTCAAATGTCACTTTAAGCAGTAACTTTCAGAATTTCCCTTTAGAGAAAAAAATTTTTTTACAAGAATTGAGAACAGCTTAAAAATGTACAGCAATTCCAGTCTCTACCTCAAGGTAGCGTTTGCAAACAAGAACCAAAACCATCAGAAGAATAATGCAGTGTCTGGGGAGATAGATTAGTCAGTAAAGTGCTTGCTGCACAGCATGAGGATCTAAGTTATAGCCCCACCACCCATGAAAAATCCAGGTATGGTGGCATATGCTTCTTTTGAACAAGGGAGAGACAGGAGGATATCCAGAAACCCATGTACCTGATATGTGCAGCATCAATCAACAAGAGAAACCCTGTCTCAAGTAAGGTGAAAGGTGAGGAATGACAAGCAAAGCTATCCTTCCCCAATGTGTACCATGATATAGGACCACCTACATCCACACAAAAATGCAAAAACATACACACACACACACACACACACACACACACACACACACGGATTGGGACCAAACTGAAGGTTGACCTCTGGCCTACATACAAGCACATTCATGTACATATGTGCACCTTTACACACACAAATACACACACCTGCACATATGCACGCACACACATAAGAATAGGAATTATTTGCTATTTGAAGGATGTTTGCTCTGAAATTTATTAGCTCCGTATCCAAGGTTCCCTTGATGCCTCGGTAGACTCCAGAGTACACTGTAATTCTTTGCATCAATGTGTTTGAAAGTTCACATGCATGTCTTTTGTGTCACTGTCTAGGAAAGGGGGAAACTGAGGCTTTCCTGTTCTACTGAAGGCCTGGGAACTGACGGTCTGTTTGACATTATTCTCCAACTGTAGGAATATATATATATATATGTATATTGTCTATATCAGATAAGTCAACTCTTAACCCATGTAATGGGTAAACATATTCATTTTTTTTACAAAACGTTTTTACTTGTATTGAAAATATATATTTTCATACAATATGTTCTGGTTACAGTTTCCCCTCCCCCTACTTCTCCCAGGTCCTCTGCACCTCCCCTGATTCAGAGCTGAATCAACACCCTGTCTGTCTCTAAGAAATAATGATAAAATGAACCTAAGGAATAAAAATTAAATAAGGTAAATAAAACACAAACAAATTAGAATAAGGCAAAACAAACAGAAGAAATGAGCCAAAAAAAAAAATGAAAAAAGCACAAGAAACAAATAGACACAGAGACACACATTCACATATATAAGAATCCCAGAAAAACACAAAACCAAACGACAATACATACAAAAAGGACCTGTAAGCTAAAACTAAACAAAGCAAAGCCACTAACACCCTTGTTCAACATTACAAACAGTCTCCAAAGATGCTCTTGAGCTGATTTTCCATAGGCCATCGACTGCTGGGCATGGGGCCTGCTCTTGAGAGTGACTTGTTTCCCCAGTAAGACTCCCTTGGAAGAAACTAAATTTTCCTTTGCAAATGACTATTAATTAGAGATAGCTTCTGAATGAGGAATGAGAGATGAGTTCACTTCTTTCAGCACTAGGCCCCCCATTTGGTGCAGACCTGTGCAGGCCCTGTGCATGCTGCTGGGTCTCTGAGTTCATGTGTGCACTGGTCCTGCTGTGTTTAGAAGGCCTTGTTTCCTTGGTGTCCTCCAAACCCTCTGGTTCTTATGTTCAGTCCACTTCCTCTTCCACAGTGTTCCCTGGGGAAGTGAGGAGGTATGGTTGATGGAGACATCCCCTTTAGAGCTGAGTAGACATCGTCAAATTTTTAACTAAGATAAAATACATTCTGAGTGGGCAATTTAGGTAGAATTAATGCGCTAACTGGTCAACCATCTCTAACTGCTCAGGCTCAGGCATTTGGTTCAATGTTGCTCCTTTATGAACATAATAAAAGTTTCAAAGCATCTTGCTTTTCTTTTTTGTTTAAACACAGGGAATGACTAACAGTGCTCTCGATTTATTGAGAGCATAAATGTAGTTATCTAAATAACAGATTATTGTCGTAAAATCTATCAGTGAAATTCAGTGATTGAAGGCATAAGTGTCAGGCTTGTTCCAAGTCCCTTGACTCCTATTGAATTAGGGTGGATTTTTTTTTAATGGAATTTTTCAGGAATGAATTTAATTGGGTTTAAAGATACATTGCTAGATATGGCTTCTTTATTAACAAAAGGATAAAGCCAAGAAGAATAGAGAAAAAGAGGAGGGAAAGAAAGAATGAAAGGGAAAAGAAGAGGTATCAGGTGAGGGAGTAGGGAGAAAGTATGGAGCCAGAGGTCCTTCAGCTGCTTTTTGATGTCCCTAAAATGCCTGCTGTCATTTCAGCAATCTTTCCAAAGTATTAGCCATGCTCCTGGAACTTGCACAGTGTGCTATGTGCATTCTGGGTATCTCATTTCCACAGATCAACTCTGCAGTGGTAATACTTAAAACAGCGGCACCCCATCTGGCTTGTTCTTACGGGGCTGCCATGTTCTTGACTTGACAAGGTCTGAGGCCATGAGCGGTGGTGTACTCACGCTGTCTCCACAAAGCTTGGCTGAACCCCAGACAATACCCACTATCTACTCGGTACCTGGTAGAAATGAGACTCTAAAGCTTAATTATTATCCAAAGACTTTATATATTTAGAAATGCTCAATTAACAATTTGCCCACACAATTAGAGTTGTTTCCCAGTATCTAACCTTAAGATATAAATCGTTACCCAGGACTGTTCTGGACCCATGCGTGGTTCTCCATGGCTGCTACATCTCTCCTCCCTCCTCCTAGCTCCTCCTCTTCCTTCTTCTCTCCCTCTCCTTCGATCCTCCCACATTAGCTCCTCCCAAATTACCGAGCTTTATTGTAAAATGTAGGGGGAGGGGATATTCTGCTACACAACTTGTTTTTCTATGATGACTAAATAAATAAATAAATAAATAAATAAATAAATAAATAAGGCTCTATGCTACCTAACAAAGTAGGCCCTAGTGTCTTCTTTGTGCTTATGCTATGTCATCAAAGTGGTAATTTGGAGTCTCCTCCAAGGCCCAGCTGGAATGTTTCTCCCCTGTAGTACCTACTTGTCAAGTCTGCCCAGATCCTTTACCAGAGACTGTCAGAAAATCCTCATTATTGACAGGTCTTTGGTTCTATAGCTGAGGCTTGCCTGGTACAACAGACCCACATGTTTAAGTCAGCCCAGACTTATCTCAAGCTCTGTGAGATGTTTCTCTATTTATGAAACCCTAGTCAAAAGTTGCCAGCCACACACAGAAGTCCATTATTTGTGTTCCTCTCTGATAAGAGATGGCCAAACTTGAACCTATTAAATACTAATGTATTGATGCATTGTCAAGAAAAATAATAAATCCTTTTAGTAGACTGTAAGGTCCAATTTGGATAAATTCCTGTAAGTCCTCTGACAGAGAGTCAAGTACCTCCAAATTCAAAAAAGTCACCCAAAACTTCTAGTCTTTATAGGAATATAACAGTAGACTCCATCCAGCTGCCGCTCAGGCTACTATATCTGCTGCAGACATTTCCCCATTCACAGACTCTAGCAGGCACTTACTGAGCTGACAGTGAGCTGTTGTGAGACCTTACCTAACGCACTCCCCATGCCTCTCACCCAGGAAGTGAGTTTACACCAAAATGGCTGTCAGAGGCCACACATCTCCCTTCTACCAACTCCTCTGCCTCTGGCCTGAGGATCAGAGAGCTTGGCTGCAGGGTTGTACTGTGAAACCACCCCCCCTGCTTGGACAGAAATAAGAAGAGATTCCTACTTCCGGCACATGAGTCTGGGTTTTCTCTCTTCAGAGCTCCCACCATGTCTATCTGTCCATCTGTCCATGGAGCTAATAACCTTTCTAATACACTCCCAAGTTCCTCCCATAATGCATCTGTGCCTTTTTTTAATCCCTCTTCCCATATGAAACTATTCAGTCCCTCGGGAATAGACTAAAAGGTCTTCTGGGTTCTCTCATTCCAAAGTGATCCCTAATGGCATTAAAATTTATTACCTTAACCATGATATTGAGAGCCTACAAATTCCACGCTGTTCTGGGTGCTTGGGGTGTGGAAGAGAATAACACAATGGCTGTCGCTCCTTGGGTCTTGCAATCTAGTAGAGGGATGAACAGCAAGTAGAGAACTAGGAGCAATTTTTATAAAGCTCAACTCAGAACTATTTTCTTCAACCTTCCCAATAATTCTGCAAGCTAATTAATTCCTTATCCTGCTAAAACTAGCCAGAGAGGATTCTTTATTTCAGTAACTGAACCTCAACTAATGTGATTAGCCAGCCTGCTTTGTGAAGTCTTGACCCCAATTTCTCTTTTAAAACTATAATAATGGAGTGTCACCCAATATACTGTCCTTGGTTTTAAGTAACTACCTCATTTAATGGGAGGGAAGAAATCATTGAAAAGATTCTGGGAAGCATCTAGGACTACCTTAGAGACTTGAGATCCAGACTAGAAAAACAGATAGATGCAAAGGGAAGACAGGCTCCTGGAACTGCTGGGAAGGGGTTTTCTTGTTCGATGATTGCCACCCCAACATGCCACATCTTGGGCTTTTTTTACTACTTGCCCATGCCAGGTGATATGGTGTACTCATCTGCTACATGAAGGATCAAAAACGTCATACATCACTAGGTTTAAAATTAATTTGGGTTTTTTTGGGGTTTTTTTTTTTTGCATCACTTTTACATTCCAGTGGGACTTCAGATGTAGTATACTCTTCTGGCCAGCTAGAATGGAGATGTTACTTGGTAGCCTCATAGTTTTAACCTTCTTCTGCACAACATGTCACCCGAAACATAGAGACCTCGAGCACTAGTTTTTTATCCTTGCTCACAAGCCACTGGTCAGCACCAAGGTGCTGCTGATCTGAGACAGCACTAGGCTACTTTTGACTCATGCAAAAATAGTTGTGGACAGTCAGCTGGCAGCAAGAGTATCCATAATGGCTTTCTCATGTATCCAGAAGATTGTCTGGAGTTGGTTAGAGCCAGGAGGATAGCCAAGCCATGTATCTTTCAACTCCCAATATCCCAGCTTAAATATCTTCATGTGATAGCAATACTCATGGTTCTGTCTGCAACAAAGATGGGCAAGCTCCAGAGCACTTTCACATCTCTGACTACTTTACATTTGGTATTAACCAATGGCCAAGGTAAGTCATTGAGTCAACCTAGAACATGGGCACAAAAAAAACTGTAAAGAATTGACAGCCAAGCAAGCACACACTCTCAGCCCAGGGGGATTTCATTCTTCAACTTCCCTAAATTATCTACTCTTCTGAAAATTGTGGCAGTGTGAAGCTGATTTTAAACTTGGGAGTTGCAGGATTCCTCAGCACTTCAGACTCCTTCCGTGTATTCCCCAGTGGTCACATGTGTGCCTGAATAAGAACTAAACTTTTCACACAGCACCCATTCAGACAAGCAAGCTTTGGAGCTCACCTGTTCGTTTTCACAGCCATTGACATGAATCTGATGTTCATACAGACGCACATTTTTGTGAGTCCCACCCCCGCTATGTGCTCACAGCTCGAACATGGTACTATATGGTAGGAGGTAATTCAGTTTCTCTTGATTTCCTTCTGCATGCATTCTTTAGGGCCTGAGATATACGTATGAAGGATTTAGTCCTAGTCCTTAAACAAATCACAGCCTAAAATGGAAGAAAGTGAGTGAATTTGACAATTAAGTTATAATGTGACAATTGAGACAGCAGCAAAAGCCCGGTGCATTAAGGGAAGGATTGGAGGAGTGAGAGTGAATGGAAGAGTCGAGGTAAAGGGCCTTTGCTGGAACAGAGGTAAGAAATGGGGCATCATGGGGGATCAAGGAGGAGTGGGTTATGAATACGATTACAATACACTGTATGCGTATGTGAAATTCTCAGAGAATAAATAAAAATATTTTAAAGAAATTATGCAGGCTAAACTAAGAAGCAAAGAGGAAAGGGAGATGACAACTGATCCATGAAGGGAAGATTGACTTGTCTTGGTGACTGATTAGGTGTAGAAAGGGGCTATGGGGGTAGTGATGGAAGACTGCGGGTGAGCGGGTGGATAGTCGCATGTACAAGAAATATTTCCCCACATTGGGAGCCCAACTATCGATCACAGTGCATAGATTCAAAATGGCTACTCCATTGTCTTGATAACATTTTTAAGCAGAAAGAAACTATTCCCAATAAACATTCATGAGTCTCTTAGCCACACACACCTTACAGAATCCTTTAAACTCATAAGTCTGCAATATTCTTGTAATTGCCTTTTCAATCTCTACTCTACCCCACCTCAAACATGTAATCAAACCTAAACTTGGTTAAATTATTTTCCCATAGAGTAATATATTTTTATTGTCTGCGTCCACTTCTAGAAGCCAACAGTCTCTTTTTTTTTATTGCTATTATCTTACAATCATAAGAGCTCCATAGTTGGGTTATGATTGCTTCAAATGAAGAAACTTGGTCCAGGTAATTTCTCACGACAGAAGTCCACGAAGAAGGTTAACTCTGAAATCAAGCACATCAGATAATGCATCCAAGTTCAGACATTTGATTTATTGCCTTCCCTCCCTAGTGATTAAATATTCGGCTACCCATTGAAATCACACATATATTCATAAGGTAATGGTCAAAGCAGGTCCACCGTGCACTAACTTTCCACCTTGAATCTCTGGAGAGGAGCATCAGCACACAACTCTGAATAACAAAGAAAGACTGGATACCATGATCTAAGAAAGAACAGAAGCAACTAATGAGGGCATGGGATTCAGATTTCCCTCCCCAACACTGGGTTCTAACAAAGTTTTCCTCTGTGGTAAAAGACCTGGAGAACAGCTGTCAGAAATATGGCACAGCTAACCCTCGAACAAATTAAAAATCACCATCTGCAGGCACTGCAGTCTGATACACAGATGTGCGCCAGCACAAAGCCCAGGGAAGAGAAAGCGGGTTGGCGGGACCGAGGTTAACGCGACTGAAAGCAGACAACATATGGTTCTCCAATGAGAAGGGCGCTCCACTACTGAAGCCAACCATTTGTAACATTTATAAATAGCTACTGAACCTCTAACGCACCCCTAAATGCCTGCATTTGTGTGTTTAAAGTTTCTCTAAGAACGGTAGGTAGAGCAGTTACAGAGGACTACAAGTTCAGCATCTTTTCATGTACCGTTAGTTGTTCAGGTAGTCAAAGCCGGTCCCTACACTATCTTTAATCTGTTTCTCTCCCCCGCCCCACCCCCACCTAGTAACACCTCTCATTAAAACTAACTCTTTTGAAATATGCAGCACCAGCTAGCTTGTCCCACTTGCTAATGGTCCTGAATTGATTCTTAATTAGTTGCAGTTTTGGAAAGAATCCAATTAAAATAGTAGGAGAGTCCAATAGCTGAGAAGAGCTTGCTCATATGTGCTGTGCTCTGAGCTGCCATCCTTTGCATTAAGGCTGCTTAGGCAAGAGGCGACTGTGCAAAATACGGCAGGATTCAAATCATACTAAACACGCTCAGGTTTTAAGCAGAAACCTTCACGTGGTAATTTACCCTCCAGCCATAAAACATGGTCAAAGAAAGGCAGCCAAACGCAGTTAGAAAAATTACATTCCTTCGCCCCACTTTCTCTTCTCCCTAAAAGGACAGGTTACTAATTCAGAAGAAGATGGCAGAATCTTTTCAGTATATTATATTTTTTTATTTGCTGTGTGTTTTCTAGTCCCCCACTTAAATTCTAAAATGGGGGAGCATAAAGCTCAGTGTGGGAAGAAATGAGAGCGGGGAGAAGAGAATAGTTCAGTGTGAGAGGGAAGGCTGGGGGCGGCTAAACAGGATATTTTCCAATGTTCTTTCCCAAAGCCTGCCTGCTACCAGCAAAATTCCCAATGTTGTTTATGAGGGCAGCTGGAGGTCATTTGACAGGTATGGCTTTTATGGTTCGTATTTAATTATAGAAAAGTGAGGGCTCAGGAAACCTAGGAAGGAGGACTCCTGCCACTGCTGGTAGGTGACAGTCACGTGGCCGCTTTTGTATTCAGCGGTAATAACTCATTGCCCCAGCCTGGGATGGAGCCCAGTTCCTCTATCCCCAGAGGAGCTTCCACCAGGCGCAGACTCACAGAGCCTTTGATCTGCAGATTAACATGATCAGAATTCAGGCTTTGTCTTTTGCAAACATCCCTGTCCTGAAATTTGTATCCAATGAGAGGTTGAGCCCACTTTTATTTGAATAATGAATTGCAGTAATTAATACACACATTGATTTTTTTCAAGTCTCCCCAAAGGCTCTTTCTATTTTTAATTTCTAGAAAATACATATCATTGCCTTGATAAGAAACTGCTTTATATTTCAAATTGCACGTGGAAGAGGAAGCAAGCACAAACAAACAATAAAAACACTGAAACAAGTAATGTTCACGATGGAGAGAAGACTGGATTCAAGAATTTAAGCCGCTTTGTGGACAGAAGCTGCCCCTGTGGAATTTCACTATCTGCTCCGGATCTGTCAAACACTTCCGAATGCTTTTTAAAGACACGGTTATTTCAAGTGTGCGGTATTCATGTGGATAAATATCCCCTTCCTTTTAAACTACGGGTTTTCCCTTCAACTATTAATAAAAGAGACATCCTGTGCAAAAAGAAAAAAAAATTAAATCTAAGTCCGTTGAAATTGTGTCATTTTAATTTTGGTTTAATGAGGGTCATATAATTTCTTCTAATGCCTCTAATGAGAGAGAAAGAAGTAGAGAGACAAAGAGAGAGACAGACAGAGCAACAGCGAAAGATAGATTGACAGTCTTCTTTTAGTTGCACCTTAAGGATCGGCAGGGGCTTAGACTAATGGAGCTTTTCTTACTTGGGAAATAATTCTTTTCTTACACCAGGGTTCTTAATATATACCAATACAGAGAAAGGAGTGTGTGTGTGTGTGTGTGTGTGTGTGTGTGTGTGTGAGAGAGAGAGAGAGAGAGAGAGAGAGAGAGAGAGAGAGAGAGAGAGAGAGAGAGCGAGCGTCTGATGCTTATCTGGAAGCCACGGGTACTAACAGCCAGGTAGGAGGCAGTCTGCAGTGACCTGGGAGGAAGGAGGGTTTGGAGGCGCATGCAAACAGAAGAGATACCTGATTGACCTTTTGCTGACTCTGAGCCACGTGATGCGCAAGCCGCCTTCTTAGAGTGATGGCTTTAGAAGAAGATGTTAAATTTAACCTCTGGCGCAATGATAAATTGACAATAAAAAATTCAATGGCTTGGTAATTACCAATCACTTTGGACATCGGCAACATTTTTCAGTTCTGTCACTGCGCATCGGCACAAAAGCTTCAGCAGGAATTTTCCCGGTCTTCCTCTTTTTAACTTTGTTTTCATGATGCAGATTAAATCTGCCACCCTATTACTGATTCATTTTCCTAATTTTTCATGTCTGCACCATGCCCCAGCTGCACCAGGCTGATAATTGTGGAGCCCAGCCCTGATGATTAACATCAGAAGAATTAATTATGCCTGCCATTAAAATTCCGGGTTGCACATGGTGATCAAGAAAAATTAAGTTTCTCTAGGCCTCTAAATCATTTCACCTTTGCAGGAAAGGATAGCGCCTGGACAGCTAGGCGGCAGCCTGTGCTCCTGCTGAGGTCGAAACCACACGCCCTTTGTGTAATTCAACGAAGGCTATCCCGTCTATTTTTTTTAGTCCAGAATTCGGACGAAAAGATTTAATGCTTAGGAAAATAAGAGAACCTGAAAGATATTCTTAATCTTTTGCTTGGGAAGTGGGGGTCTGTAAAAACAGTGCTCGTCAGCATCTCAGATGCTTCTCCTGAAATATCTGTTAAACTAATCGGTAGAGAAATACATTGCTGGGAGAAAAGAAAGACCCTTGGAAAGAGCTGAAGAATCGAGGGTGGCAAAGGCTCCAGCTTGGCAATCAGCGTAAGTGGGAAGACAGGAAATATTCATTCAAGCTGACAAAGGCTGCGGCATTTCTTGGAAATAAATTGATGACAGAATAAAAACAGATTCCTCAGATCTTTAGGCTAAATAATAATGAGTAAAAGAAGCCGGTTGACTGACGCATTTCCAAAATGATTGTTGCGTGAGAAGCCCAAAATGTATTCGGTGTACCCTAAGGTACAGAATTTACTGGATCTGTAGAGGATCGGATACCCTGCATTTATCATGCTCTCTTCCTACTCTGTGTTCTGTTTTTAAATTACCATGATAATGTATATTACAGTCATGGCTTTCAGAGTCTACAGAAGGAGTCGTATTTTGATGAACAGATGTAAATATCTTTATACCAAATGGTAAATCTCTCACTCACTGCTATGCAAAGAGTATGCATAAGCTATGCATCAAATCGGCTTCCTTTATTACATTTAATAAGTGATACCGTAAGACAACTATTTCAATAGGTGCTCTTGTTAGTTTTTAGTGGTAGTAAATTTACAGGGGCAGGTTAACCACACATTCACTCCAGGTGAGTGATAGTGAGGTGCAGGAAATAGTGAAAAGTTAATTTTAATACAGCTATTTCAGGGAGGGAAAAAAAAAAAAGCCCTGTCTTGAAACTGGTGTCCCTTCCCAGGAAATCACTGGACTTTGTGACCTGATGAAATCCTGGATGTAATGAATTAGTAGCTTGTGCAGCCCCCGCCCCTCTGTGTCTCACAGGGACTGCCTTCCGTAGGCACACACGTGTTCTGATCGCTAGTTCCACACACAAAAGCAGACTGACTGCACGTTTATTCTTCTTACCAGGAGTTTTCAAAAGTGATATGATGAAAGTAGGCAAGTCTACTGAAAGACCAGAGTTTGAAAAGTCATAAAACCTGTTAAAAGAACCCCAAAGACAGAGAGATCCAAGCAGACAGCTAGGTAAGCTCCTTACACTTTTCTTCCTGGTGACAGAGCGAACTTTTAAGAAGTCGTTTTCTGAAAAAAGTTCAACTCCTTCAGAAGGCCTAAACCCAGAAAGAAAAGCTGGCTACACACATTTTAATGTTTCCTACATAAAAAAAAAAAAATTAGAATTAAAAATTCAAGTCAATATTGAGATCTAGTCTCCTCTTCTCAATAACAAGGAAATTAAATATGTAAAATATAAAGCAACAGAGAGAAGGGAGAAAAGAAAAAGAAAAGCAAGGGGAGGGCCAGAAATATATATCACTTGGACCCCAATATTATTCAAATTAAACATATATAATGCAGCATCTAAAAATTCTGAAGTATTAGTAAGTAGCATAAGAAATAGGAGTGTAACGTAATCCTAACTCAGTGGTTCTCAACCTGGGGGTTGAACAACCCTTACACAGGCGTCACCATCAGAAGACACACAGAGTTACATTACCACTCATAATGGCAGCAAAGGTACAGTTATGAAGTAGCAATGAAAATGAGTTTATGATTGGCGGTCATACTCTCCTAAAAGTTTGCAGCGTTGGAAAGGTGGAGAACCACTGTACCAACATTACCGTAGATGGAAATCAAGATGGCGGTTCAGAAGACATTTCTGCCCTTGTCTCATAGGCTTATGAGAAGCAATAGATGTGATGTGGGGAAAACAATGGAACGCAAGGAAGCTGTAAGGAAGTAGATGAAGGGCTTCCTGAAACTATACTGAATACTAAGAATGGGGCAAAAATATGCAAGGGTTCCCCACTTGCATGCATTTCCCCTTTCAAAAAGACCCATTTTTTAGTTAGTGCTAAATAAATGGGATCATATCTGTAGCAATGAGAAGAGGGCATAAGAGAGAAATTCCACTATCATAAATATTAACTTTGATTTTGCTTAATACATCATTTCTGATGTATTGCTAATGTTCGTTGTTACCACTGGTGCTTGTGCACTAGCTGCAGGGGGTGTGGGTGAGTGGGTGCGAGTGTTCCCCTGAAATACATGAGAATAACAGTGCTGTTCTCTAATTAGGAAAAAATAGTAAGCCGTTCATATTAATTAACCTTATTCCCACTGCTAATAAGCTTTTTTATTACCTAATTTTATTTACTCATTGGTTTTCTGGTGCTATTTTATTTAAGCAGAATTGTCCACAGTGAGCAACTCTATCCAGATAGAAATTTGATTGGTTTGTTGTCTAGGCTTGGAGTCTATCGGTAACTTGCAGTATTGGCTATATTTCGGGGTTCTTATTTTGAGTAAAGAAAATGTTCTAAAGTTGACACGGGATGCAAACATCTATGGATATCCTTTAAAAATCATTTACTTTAATGAATTCTATGTTATGTAAAGTAAGTCTCAATAAATCTATTAAAGAGAATGAATCTTATGTCAAGCAGCCAACTATTGGAGGGATTCCATTCCCTTTCCCTTTTGACAAAAGTTGGATTTGTGCTGCAATTTTCTGATTTGGCAGATATTCTATAGGACAAGCTTTGTCCTAGGAGATAAAGATGCCATCAACATGGCATGTAAAGAGACCTGACCTCATGAAACTTACTCATCTAGGGAATAGAAACAGGCAATTCAATAAAATAAGAGAACCATTGAGATCATGGTAAGAAACAACGCCTTGTGAAGTGATTGGTGTGGACCGTAGAGGATGCTATTTTAGGTTGTTGTAGTCTTTGAGGAGGTGGCATTTGAGTTAAAAATGACAAGAATCAATTCATGGAAACATCTGGGGACTGACAGACCCAAAATGACTAGTGTCTTGAGACATTGACAGAATTGATGTCTTCAAAGAAGAGATAGCTGTGCATAAAGCAATCAAGCTGTCACAGAGTCCTCCAAGGCAAGTGGGACATTAGTGAGATCATGTCACAGACCTTCAAAGCAGGTCCTGAGTTGGAATGACAACAGTGCATATGTATAAATCCAAAGATCACGTCTTAGAGCTAAAGGGGCAGTTTTCTAATTGTTGAAGGTATGGGCACAAAATGGGATGATCCCAGCAAAGCAGGGCATCTGCTCACCAAACAGAAAAGCCCAGATTTCACTCTAACTTGAAATGGGAAGCCGTTGGTGGGTATTAAGCTGGATTGCAGTGAGATTGAAAATAACCCCTCTAAGGGGTCCCCAGAGCCCGTTCTTGATTAAGGAGATGAGGGATGGAAATGGCCCAGGCAGGTGGCAGATTTGGCATCTATGACTAAATCTAGAGGTGCCTCTAGCCACTCCACTCCACATGGTTATGTTACAAGAACTCTTACAGCAAGACCAGACAGAATTGTTTTCCTCCCTCAGCTTAGGGTCAGTTCCAGGACATGAAAAGGGTTTTTTCTGAGTCCCCAGGGCTCTGTGACATACCATAGAGCAGAAAGCGTTTAGGCCTGGAAACATTTCAAAGCAGGTGCTGCCAAGCACCCCTGCAACCAAGAGAAGGTTCAAAAATACTCTCAAGCAACATCTGCTCAGGGCATGGGAGCTCTTGCTTCCCAGGGACCTATCAAGAGAAAACAAGCTATGAAACACATCCCTCACGAACTGCTGAAAATGTGGGACCTAGGTTACTGACTTTTAAAACTTATCTACCCAAACTAATCATTTTTATCTTAGTTGAGTAATGCTGGTGTATGTTGTCTCTCTGACTCTAGTTAGACATCCCAATGTTACTAATTCAGGGATGAGTAATGATCAAACCGATTGTCCATGAAATATACCTTGAAATAGTGACTAAGAATTGGATGGAGCCAAGGAGATGACTCAGTAGGTGGAGTACTTCCTGTACAAACATGAAGTTCTGCATTCAGGTCCCAGCATCCAAACATGGCACAGAAGCTTCTAACTCCAGAAGGGTCAAAGGTGAGGCCCACAAGATGAGCGTGTCACCTGCAGATAACAAGAGGCTCGCTGGAAAGCCTGGCTAGCTGAATCAGCAAGCTCCAGGTTCAGTGAGCAACCTTGTTTGGAAAATGAAGTGGGCAGAAGTAGAAGATACCCAATATCAACCTCTGGTCTCCACACAGGCACACAAACCTGTGTGCATATATATATACATACTTGCACATACATGTACATACACACACATCTACCACAAGTGGAATGGGGGATGGAGGAAAGCAGCAGAAAAGGGAGGAGTGTGGGAGCCGTAGAGCTAGTTGTAGTGGCCCAAGCTTGTAATAGCAGCTACTCAGGAGGCTGAGGAAAAAGAATAGCCAGCCTGAGCTGCATATCAACCTCAAGACCAATCTAGGTGACTTATCAAGAGCCTATTAAAACAACAACAGTAATTCCAGGCCTGCTGTTCACACCTGCAATCCCAATATTCAGTAGCCTGAGAATTTGAGACCAGCCTGGGTTACACAGTGAGTCCATGTCCAACTTGAGTTACAATGTCAGACTTCAGACCAAAAAAAAATGTTTGTGTTTGCCTAGCATGTATAAGAACTTGAGTTCAACCACAAGTGCTGCAAAAACAAGTAAGCAGAAGACAGATGATAGATAGATAGATAGATAGATAGATAGATAGATTATTGATAGAGAGAGAGATGATAGATAGATAGATAGATGATAGATAGATATGATAGATAAATAGATGATAGACAGACAGACAGATGATAGATAGATAGACAGATAGATGATAGATAGATGATAGATGATAGATAGATAGATAGAGATGATAGATAGATAGATAGATAGATAGATAGATAGATAGATAGATAGATAGATAGATAGATAG